>JBAIAC010000115.1:0-600000 GCA_037349315.1 Chelydra serpentina
GGGGGCAGTGCTCTGGAACAGCCCGGGGGCGGTGCTCTGGCTCCATTGTGAGCCGGGGGCGGGGCAGCGCCTGGGGTCGGGGCTCTGGCACAGCCCGGGGGCGGGGCAGCTCCTGGGGGCGGGGCTCTGGCACAGAGCGGGGACGTGGCAGCTCCTGGGGGCGGGGCTCTGGCTCAGCCCGGGGGCGGTGCTCTGGCTCCATTGTGAGCCAGAGGCGGGGCAGCTCCTGGGGGCGGGCCTCTGGCTCCATTGTGAGCCGGGGCGGGGCAGCTCCTGGGGGCGGAGCTCTGACCCAGCCCGGGTGCGGGGCAGCTGCTGGGGCGGGGCAGCTCCTGGGGTCGGGGCTCTGGCACAGGCCGGGAGCAGGGCAGCTCCTGGGGGCGTGGTTCAGGCTCCATTGGGAGCCGGGGGCGGGGCAGCTCCTGGGGGCAGGGCTCTGGCACAGCCCGGGGGCAGGGCAGCTCCTGGGGGCGGGGCTCTGGCTCCATTGTGAGCCGGGGGCGGGGCAGCTCCTGGGGGCGGGGCTCTGGCAGGCCGGGAGCGGGGAAGCTCCTGGGGGCGGGGCTCAGGCTCCATTGTGAGCTGGGGGCGGGGCACCGCATGGGGGCGGGGCTCTGGCACAGCCCGGGGGCGGGGCAGCTCCTGGGCGCGGGGCTATGGCACAGACCGGGGGCGGGGCTTCTCCTGGGGGCGGGGCTCTGGCCCCGCCCGGGGGAGGGGCAGCTCCTGGGGGCGGGGCTCTGGGTCAGCCCGGGGGCGGGGCAGCTCCTGGGGGCGGGTTTCTGGCTCCATTGTGAGCCGGGGGCGGGGCAGCTCTTGGGGGCGGGGCTCTGGGTCAGCCCGGGGGCGGGGCAGCTCCTGGGGGCGGGGCATCTCCTGGGGCCGGTGCTCTGGCTCCCTTGTGAGCCCGGGGGCGGGGCATCTCCTGGGGGCGGGGCTCTGGCTCCATTGTGAGCCGGGGGCGGGGCAGCGCCTGGGGTCGGGGGTCTGGCACAGCCCGGGGGCGGGGCATCTCCTGGGGGCGGTGCTCTGGGTCCATTGTGAGCCGGGGGCGAGGCAGCTCCTGGGGGCCGGGGCTCTGGCTCCATTGGGAGCCGGGGGCGGGGCAGCTCCTGGGGGCGGGGCTCTGGCTCCATTGGGAGCCGGGGGCGGGGCAGCTCTTGGTGGCGGGGCTCTGACACAGAGCGGGGGCGGGGCAGCGCCTGGGGGCGGGGCTCTAGCTCCATTGGGAGCCGGGGGCGGGGCAGCTCCTGGGGGCGGGACTCTGGGCACAGAGCGGGGACGGGGTACCTCCTGGGGGCACGGCTCTGGCAGGCCGGGAGCGGGGAAGCTCCTGGGGGCGGGGCTCAGGCTCCATTGTGAGCCGGGGGCGGGGCACCACATGGGGGCGGGGCTCTGGCACAGCCCGGGGGCGGGGCAGCTCCTGGGGGCGGGGCTCTGGCACAGAGCGGGGACGTGGCAGCTCCTGGGGGCGGGGCTCTGGCACAGACCGGGGGCGGGGCTTCTCCTGGGGGCGGGGCTCTGGCACAGCCCGGGGGCGGGGCAGCTCCTGGGGGCGGGGCTCTGGCACAGAGCGGGGACGTGGCAGCTCCTGGGGGTGGGGCTCTGGCATAGCCCGGGGATGTCATAGATGTCAGGATGCTGGGAAGGTCTTTGGAGACTGTGAAAATCAAAGCTCTGTCCAGTGACTCATAGCAAAATGTGGGCATGTTCCCACCATGCACCTTTAATCCCAGGACCGAGATGTGAGGGTTGGGTATGGTGGGCGTTGAAGCCGTTTATGGCTCTACTATTATGTTTCAAGTGTCAGCAGGAGGCTGGGCTGGAGGGCAGGTCAGGCCCGAGGGGAGTGGCGGGGCAACCGCAAAGAAAGACACCAACTCTTCGGATGACTGGACACTCTGCGCCTAATTAATGCCACAGCATCGTATCCCCTTTGGCAGAGCTGCTGTGAGGAGCATCTTCAGCGACGAAGGCAGGTCCCTGCAGCAGTGGCTCTCCGGGGTTCTGTGGCCATTAAACGTCTGGCCATGGTGGGAAAACATCGTGAGTCAGCAGGAGAGGGGAGGCGGGTGTGGGCTGGGATCCGTGACCTGGATGAGCCTTGATTCCGTTCTGCTGGTCTCTGATTGAGGGCAGGGAAAGGGTTTTACTGCGGCAAGTGGGAGCAGTTGTGTTTCGTGTTCAGGCTTTGGTATCGGTTCCTGCAGGTTTCTCATGAGCACACAGGGACGTTAGCGGGTTGTCTCAATGCAGGATTGGCCCAGATACCATCAGTACCGGATTTACCATGGTGCCGGGTCCATGCTCTGAAGGGGCCCAGCCCGGCTGCTCTCTCCACCCCCGGCTCTCTCCTGCGGAGGCAGAAGCTCCTCCCCAGCCTCTTCCCCCAGCGTGCCACATACCCGCCCCTCCTCCTCGCTCTCCCTCTCCCTCTCCCTGCCACTGAACAGCTGTTTGCTTGCGCAAGGGAGGGGGAGGAGTGGAGCCACATCCCAAAGAGATCCATTTCTCCTGGATCTGAGATTTAACTACAAAAAGAAGAAGGCCTCAGGGTGCCAGATGGAGGAGCAGGCTGGGGCTAGGGCTGCTAAGGGAGCCAGAGTAGCAACTTTTCTGTATTGTTTCCCGCCCTCTTTTTCTTGACTAGTTTCTCTTCGGCACCTAACTTGCCATTTTCTCATGTGAACCTGGCTAGCTCAGTTGATAGCGCATCAGACTTTTAATCTGAGTTTATAGGGTTCAAGTCCCTGGTCAGGTGTAAAAGGCATCATATCCTCCAAAAGGCAGTTCTTCAGTACTTTCCTTTACACTAGTCTTTTCTTTTCAGGACTGGGGGGGAGGGATAGCTCAGTGGTTTGAGCATTGGCCTGCTAAACCCAGGGTTGTAAATTCAATCCTTGAGGAGGCCATTTAGGGATCTGGGGCAAAAATTGGGGATTGGTGCTGCTTTGAGCAGGGGGTTGGACTAGATGACCTCCTAAGGTCCCTTCCAACCCTGATATTCTATGATTCTATGACTTGGGCTTTCCTAGGAAGGGCCATTTTCTGCCTGTGACTGATGGGGCAACTTTCTCACATGCCCACTGGCCTCACAGTCCGGAGGAAGGAAGGCTTCTGGGTCTGGGTTTTCTGTGCGCAGAGAGCCAGACACCTGAATGTCTGCAAGTTTTGAGGGAAATGGGGAACGTCTGTACTTTGGAATAGGCAGGTCTTGTCTTGGACCATCAAATGGAACAGTTGCAAAACATTGTGTGAGGCAGACACCATGGCTTAGCTGGCTAAAGCACCTGTCTAGTAAACAGGAAATCCAGGCTTCAACTCCCAGTCGTTCCTTGGTGTATGGCTTTTGTCTCCTCTCATCACATTTTCCTGTGTCTTTCTAGGAAACAGAACAGGCCTCCCTTGGCAATCCAAGTAACTGCTTGCTAAGGAAAAGGCTTCTTTCAAGAAGAACATTAGAAAGAATCAAATCACGAGCCTGGAGCTGATGAAAAGGCTGCTGTGACCGGCATTGGCAAGGCGGTGGCTTCGACTGCAATTTGTGCAACACGAGAGCCTGTGCCACACGTCCTTGTGATTCGCTGGGGATGTCTGCGCACAGAGACCCTGATAGACAATCTCTGCAGGTCTGGCGGGAAATGGAGAGTTACTCTCCTGTCACCTTCCTTTTCATTGTCATTGATGAAAAATGGAGCAGTTGGGAGAAAAGTCCCAGACAGCGGCACCGTGGCTAAGCTGGCCGAGTGCAAGAGGGGACTTGAGCGCCAGAGGGGATGTTTGATCCAGACGTCTGGCCATGCCTGGAGTCCTGTAGGTAGGGGTGCGAGCTCCATTTACTCTGAGTCCTGAAGCTGGGCTGCAGCCTGGCTTAGGAGGCAGCCCGATTGGTTGACCATGTCCCCTGCACTCCCTGGTTCTCTCCCTCTGCTCCCGCTCTAGAGGCTTTTTTCTATCCCATCTCTCCTTCTCTTCTCTTCTGTGCTCTCTCTTTCCCTGCTCCCCTTTGTTTTCCATGGGGCCTGGCCCCATAGTTCTATGTTGTGCAATATCGTGTTTAACTTTCCAAATCAGCTGGTGGCTGGAGAATATTTCCAGATGGTTGCCCCCACGTAGATTGCAGTGATCTCTGGGGTGTCCTCACGGGGAACCAGTTCACAAAAAAGAGCCAGGAGCTGGTCCCAGTGCACCCCCATCTGCTGTGTGGAGAGAAAATTACCTCCATCTATGGTCCATCTGCAAACCCCTTGCTGAATTACAGGTTGTGTTGGAAGCCCACTGCACAATGCTGTGTCCACAAACTCACATCCCCAGCCATAGGGGCACTTCCATATTGTGTAAATAAGGGACTTGGGGGAGGAAGCGGACAGGCTTAAAACCTGTGGTACTTATGGGCCACCACATGCATAGAGCTCCCCTCAGGCAGGGGACTTATACGCCCTGGATCACCTGCCCCCTATAGCCTGGATCTCTGACATACCCAGGCCCAACTGGGTAGCTGCTTTTGCAATATTTCAGAGGTGGGTACAGACTTTGTGACAGTAATCCTGGGGCTTGTCTCTGCACCTCCCCTATCAGGAAGAACAGAGGCAGAGGGGGCACAAGGGCAAAAGGTGACAAACAGGCCCGAACAGGAGAGATTTTCTTTTTGATACAATTCATCAAAATCTCACCCCTGAAAAGCTCCGAAGGGGTGTAGCTCAGCACACCAACCACTCAGCGCGCTGCCGTAGATAATTCTGCCACAGAGACTGCTGGCTCCCTGCTCCTCTCCCTCCGCAATGGGGATTTTCACATGTAGAAAGGAGGGTTTGGGGAGCAAAGATTGAGAGGGTGTCAGGGGGCTCAAAGGATGGGTAGCGCTCTGGGCTCTGCTTGAGAGATCCTGGCATAGGGGGTGGTGAGGGAGGAAGGATTGTAGATTTGTGGTTTCTGACCTGCACTCTGCAGAGGAGGTAATAAGTGAAGGGGCATTTTTGATTCCTCCCCCCTCAGTGTCCCCTGGGAGGGAATTCTAGGGTCCATAGAAGTGGACAAAGCCATTGGGTTAATGAAAACCAGTGCTCCACGTGAGGCTCAAACTCACAACCTCCACATGTCTCCGATCAGCACTGCCGTATAAGTACTGTGCGCTAACCCATGCTGATCGGTGGAGGTCCCAGATGACTGGAAAAAGACTACTATAGTGCCCATCTTTCAAGAAGGGAGGATGCAGGGAACTACAGGCCAGTCAGTCTCACTTCAGTCCCTGGGAAAAATCATGGAGCAGGTCCTCAAGGAATCAGTTCTGAACCACTTAAAGGAGAGGAAAGTGATCAGGAACAGTCAGCATGGATTCACCAAGGACAAGTCATGCCTGACTAACCTAATTGCCTTTTATGATGAGATAACTGGCTCTGTGGATGATGGGAAAGCAGTGGACATGTTATTCCTTGACTTTAGCAAAGCTTTTGATATGGTCTCCACACAGTATTCTTGCCAACAAGTTAAAGAAATATGGGCAGGATGAATGGACGGTAAGGTGGTTAGAAAACTGGCTAGATGGTCGGGTTCAATGGGTAGTGATCAATGGCTCCATGTCTAGTTGGCAGCCGGTATCAAGTGGAGTGACCCAAGGGTCGGTCCTGTGGCCGGTTTTGTTCAATACCTGTATGTGATATTGCAGGCCTGCACAACATTCGGCCCGTGGGCCGTATGCGGCGCGCGGAGGCTCTCTGTGCGGCCCGCGGGAGGCTGGCTAAAATTACAAATTACAGCTACTTCCCAAGAGTTTTTTTGCTCAACAACTTTGGGCGGAGAGTTTTTTTTTTTTGCTCAACAACTTTCCTCGCATCCAGCCCTCGGCTTTTTTCTTTGGAGTAATGTGGCCCTCACCGCTTTACCAGTTGTGCAGGCCTGTGATATTGTATGTGTCCCTCCCTCCCTGTGTGGGAGTCTATATGTGACTCTCTTATCCTTCCAGAACATGGAGTTCAGTAAAACTCAAACTCTGGAAAAACAGGGAATACAGAGCGATGGTACATGCCCATATAACCTTAACTCTGCCCTCTAGAAGAGAATCCCTGATCGCATATGAGAACAAAGAATGGTTTGGGGACAAATTACAGCTACTTCCCAAGAGTTTGTTTCTTCTGTAATTAATTGATCCTGGCCCCATCAATTGATCCTGGCCTGGTGTCTGACCGTGGAATTTACTAGTTACTATTTTTATCCCAGCAGATTTAAAGATGAAACTGCTTTACAAAAGCTCCTTTATTTTAGGTTATAGAAACAGGCCACTTCCCCACCTATTTCAAGGAGATGGAATTTTCCTGACCCAGAGGGAACTTAAAATAACATGCTCAAGATCCCACATTCCTTAGGAGAAAATGAAGGGAGAAAAAAACAAAACCCACCAAACCCTTGCTGTTTCTACCCAAGTGATCAATGAGACCAGAAAGTGAGACTAGAGAAGTAAGATTGTGCAATTAACTATCTGGTACGACACTAACTCTGCAGTTACTTAGGCCAGGCCGGATTGGCGGGTAGTGATCGACCTGTTAGTAAGAAATGTGGTGTTGGTATTGTTTAAATGTGTTTAATTGGCTGTTTTAATAGTGTGTATAAGGTAAAGGTTATGCAAATCACTGGTTTGAATGAAATCCAATATGGAGTATATCATCTGTGACTCTCGGGCTCCATCTCTGTAAGCAGGCTATCTTACTCTTAAAGACACTGGATTTCCCTGGCTCAAACCAGACTGGACCAGTTTTTCCCACCAAAAGGGCTATATAAGGACTTGCTCAGCACCTGGGCAGGGCTGTCCATTCCAGCGGCAGCACGTGCACGGTCGGGTCTCCCTAGCGCTCCAGAGCTAGAGAGAAGACACCATCTGTCCTGCAGCGAGGTTAAGGAAGGAGAGGCCTGTCCTCACTATCCCCGCCACAGCAAACCGAATCCATTTGACCTCTGGAGGGTCCTGCTCTCCTGGTGTCCATCAGCCCGGAGGGTCTCCCTGCCTGCAACAAAATCCAACAGTCGTCGGGACTCCCCCGTAGTCCTCGTCGAAGGCTCCAAATCAGCCGGAGCGTAGAAGGTCCTGGGCTTCGCCTCCGTGTGCTGTGTCCACTGCGCCTAAATCGCAGGGAAAGGTTTCTGTGTTGGGTTTTATTTACTGTTTCTCTGAATACCAAGGGAGGCTTTGTGGGTCTGAGCTTCACGCTTCTAAAGCCAGTCACTGAATCACTGTATGGTTAAGTTTGAGTTTCTTCCAGTTCTCCGTACCTTTACCCTTAATATACTTACCTGTGGCACCATCTCACCTTGTCTTTCCTTCATTTTAATTATGTGAAAGTCATAAGCTATGGTGAACCCCCTTAACAGCCAGCAGCTATGGCAACCAGAGGCCACTAGGTGGAAGTAGATGCCTCGCCTACGCAAGACCTTACATTTTTACAGTTGTCCTTCGCTTACACAAGAATTGTGTTTTTCAGCTGAAATAGCTATCCTAAACCAGTTTTTACTGACCAGTTAGCAGTCATCCGAGGTCTAGCATGCACCAATCAAATGTAACACACCAGGGCTTTGTCTAAGTGTGTATAAAAGACCTGTAATTTCTGTGTTAATTGGAGTCCTGTCACTTGGCACAGACTTCCCTAATTCTGCAGAATAAAGTAATTTTCTTTCCTTATCCCTGTCTGGCTGTTATTGGTTCTCAGCTAGGCGGACCCGATATTTCGGTAACAATTACATCACACAGGGAGGGAGGGACACCCTTATTGTGAGCTAAATCCACTGGTGACAGATCTGGTAGGGAGCCAAGTCTGCTCTTCTGAGAAAAGGGGCTTTCCTTTTCTATCTCCCTCCCTCCCCCACCCAACCCCACCCCACCATTTCTCTAGTACTTTCTCTCTGAAGTGTTACCTTACTCCCCTTGGGGTGGGTAGGGTCTTTTGGTCTGCAAGGTGCAATAGGTCGCACTAGATGATCACACTGGTCCCTTCTGACCTTAAAGGCTCTGAGTCTAAATAGGAGAGAGAAGTAAAGGAAAACATTTTTAAAAAATTAACCAAACATTGTAATACAAGGGTGACTCCAACAGCTCACTGGATAGTCCCGCCCCTTTCTTCCCCCACTGGATGTTTAGTGACCTGCTGGGAGTTGGGACATTAATTCTCTCCTTCCATTGATAAACTGATCCAAAGGGACTGAAATTTAACCAATTCTCAGCCAGGAAAACCTCAAACCCCTGCATTAGCTGGGAATCGAACCCAGATCAATTGTTTGGAAGACAGCTCTGCTCACCACTATACCACCAATGCATCATGTAAAAGCGCCTCTCCTGTGTGCCACTGATGCTTGGCAAATGACTCACCCCCACAGCGCTCAGGAGCTGGCTGGAGAGGCTGGAGGCAGCCTGTGAGCTGTGAGCAGAGACAGGTCCCCAGAGTGACTGACAGGTGGGGACCTGGGCTCCACAGCCCAGCCTGAGGTGGCTCCAGCCCCATCTCTGCCCTCAGAGAAGTGAAATGAAAATCAGTGACCCTAATGGCAAACGTGACCCCCGAAGGAAGGAGACAGCTCCTTTGAACGCACAGTTTGAGTTGTTCCTGCTACGTACTGAGGGTTTGTTGCTGCTGCTGATTCCAGTCCTTGGGCTCTGCCCGGACAAGGACCGATTCAGGCTGTCACTCAAGGGAAGCAGGGACATGATTTTTTTGACAGCTGCCTCGTCTTAAGGGTGTTTGTCGGTCACCTTCTAATCTAGTGGGTGCTGGGTAGACGCAGGCAGCCCCCGCTCCTGGGTCTCTCCTGAGGAAATACAGTTTGTACACAAAACCCCAAAGCTTTTCACCGAACGAAGGGAAAGGAAATGGCCACAAGAGGGCACCAGGACATAGAGTATCAAGGTTGGAAGGGACCTTAGTAGGTCTAGTCCACCCCCCTGCTCAAAGCAGGACCAATCCCCAATTTTTGCCCCAGATGGCCTCCTCAAGGATTGAACTCACAATCCAGGGTTTAGCAAGCCAATGCTCAAAGCGCTGAGCTATTTCTCCACCACACAAGGCAGGTCACACAACCCCATTCTTAGGGGGAGCCATTGTTTTGTATCAAGGTCCAGAATTGTTGGTCAAGATCTAGTCAATGTGGTTTATCCAGCGTGGTTTCCAGTAGCACAAAGGGTTAATGCGCAGTACTTATAGGGCAGTGATGCATGGAGTGATTGTGAGTTCAAGCCTCATCTGGAGCACTGGTTTTGGGAGATCTGATAGCAGCCTGCAGTGGAGTGAAAGGAGAAACCCCCAGCGCTGCACTGAGCTCCAGGCTGGTTCATCGGGCGTGGGGGGAATTGACTTCTCAGCTGCTGAGCAGGGAGCCAGGGCACTTCTCTGGGAATGAGGGTTCCCAGCCTGACCCAGCTGCTTCATTGCCCCCGGGGGCCCTGCCGGCTGAGACTGTCCCTGAGGCCAGGCAGCGGCTCAGTGAGCTTTCCTGGGGTCGCTGGCAGGGCAGGAATATCCCACGCTAAGGGCCTGAGTTCAGCCATGGGGAAAGGCAGCAGCTTTGCTCCCCCCTTCTTAACAGAGCTCCCAGGCCGTGGTTCTCAGCCAGGGGTCCAGAGCCCCCGGGGGGGGGGGGCAGTGAGCAGGTTTCAGGGGGGGATTTGCCAGACTAAACCAGCCAGCAGGGCCGGCGTTAGACAGTCGTTGTGGCATGGGTGGGCTGTGGAGTTTTTATACCATGTGGGGCGGGGGCCACAGAAAGAACAAGGCTGGGAACCCGGCTCCAGGGGATCCTGGGGAATAAAGACTCCGTCCCACTCGGTGCTGCCAACGCTCCTGATTTTGCCTTGAGTCTGATGAGAATTGTTGTTTTCCTTAAAGCCCCAGCTCCTGGAGTCAGGTGGAGACGTGATGATTTCAGCCTTCGCTCTTAAAGACACAGGACGTTTCTAGCCATGTGGCTGTGGAGAAAGATTCACAATGTCTCCCCCGTGCGCCCTAAAGGCTCATCAAGCAGAAGGCAAATAAAAAGATCCCAAATCTATTAATTTTACACAATCTCATGATTTCAAAGCCCATCTCGTGATTTTCGGTGAGCCTGGCTCAGGGTTTTTGAACGTTTGGGGTTGGCCGTTCTGCAGCCTGAGAGCTGGGCACCCTCCTTCCCATCCAGCGCCCCCAGACTGTCCTAAAGCATTAACTCTTTCCTCTCCGTCACGCTGCTGTAACGGAGCTGGGAATCCCCATTCCTAGACGGGCTTTTCCACACACAGTGAATCCCCCACAGGGCTGAGTCCCCACAGGGCTGTTCCGGGGGCTCCAGTCCCCCAGCCCAGGACAGACGGAGCAACCTCACATCACCCCTCTGTGGCTCCCAGGGGCCCTGCAGGGACAGCAGCTCCATGCTGGGCTCTAGGGACCCCCAAAGCACCTGGGGGGAGGGGGCAGTTAAACTCCCATGTCAGGGGGCTCCTGCTGCCTGGAGGTGACCAGATTCTCACAGCCCCTCCCCCTCACACTGACTCCCCCATGGACCCTCCCCCTCACAGCCCCTCCCCCTCGCAGAGACACTCCATAGCCCTCCCCCTCACAGCCCCTCCCCTCCTAGACACCCCATAGCCCTCCCCCTCACAGACCCTCCCCCTCACACTGCACACCCATGGACCCTCCCCCTCACAGCCCCTCCCCTCACAGACACTCCATAGCTCTCCCCCTCACAGCCCCTCCCCCTCACAGCCCCTCCCCCTCACACTGACTCCCCCATGGACCCTCCCCCTCACAGCCCCTCCCCTTCACAGTGACACCCCCATGGACCCTCCCCCTCACAGCCCCTCCCCCTCACACTGCACCGCCATGGACCCTCCCCCTCACAGCCCCTCCCCCTCACACTGACAGCTCCATGGACCCTCCCCCTTACAGCCCCTCCCCCTCACAGAGACACTGCATAGCCCTCCCCATCACAGCCCCTTCCCCTCACACTGACACCCCCATGGACTCTCCCCCTCACAGCCCATCCCCTCACACATGGAGGGACTTGTTCACTGGGGCCTGACATTACAAACCCAGGGGGGAGATTTCAAGTAGTGACAGACAGAACAAAGTGAATTACTGAATAAAATAAAATAGAACATGCAGTTCTATGTCTAATCACCCTGTGTACAGATAAACCCCTCACTAGGTCCAGTAACCAGGCTATCTTCCTTCTAGCCTGGGTCCAGCAATCACTCACCCCCCTAATGTCTTTGTCCTTTGTTCAGTCTCTTTCAGGTCTCCTTGGGGGGTGGAGAGCTTCTTCCTTTAGCCAGCTCAAGACAAAATGGAGGGGTTTCCTCGGGGTTTAAATAGATTTTCTCCTCTGGGTGGACACCCCTCCCTCTCCCTGTGTAGCATCCAGTTACCAAATGGAGTTGGGGTCACATGGACCAGTCACCTGCACAACTCAGTTCCAGACCAGCCACATTCCTGGCAAAGTTCAGATGTGGATTGGTGACTGCAAGTTCTATTGTCTGTTAAGTGCTTCTTGATTGGGCACTTAACCTGCACATTCCTTTCTCAAGAAATACAACCAATATTCATAACTTCAACTACAACAATGATACATGCATACAAACAGGAGGAATAAATTCAGTAGGTCATAACTTTCACAGAGATATGTTACATGGCACATGTAGCATAAAACATATTCTAGTTACATATATAAGCATCTCCCCATAAAGTTTTATGGGGAACACCGTCACACATAGCTCAGGTCTCATACCAGGTATTGAACTGGAGAAAGTGGTGTCAGCCCTTCGATGGGTCAGCTGGTAGAGCTAAGGTCTGGAGCCAGCTCCCAGGAAGTCATCCTTCCCTCGCCCTTATGACTCCAGCTCGAAGGGGAGCTTCTTTTCCTTCCCCTTTCTCAGAAAGAGCAAGAGAAGAAAGAAAGCTCACATGGGCCAACTGGGTACACAAGCACACGCTGCTTTTCCCTGCTGGGGAGTGTGAAATAAGGGACTCGTGGCAGGTAAAGCCATTGCTGCCCTTCCACAAAACAGCCCACACCTGCACCCAAAGAGCAGGCTAAAGCCTGGGGTTGAATTAAAGATCTCTAGATCTTCAGTCTAACGCTCTCCTGACTGAGCTACTTCAGCACCGACGGGGGACCTTTCTGGCCTGCAGCTTCTCTGTCTGGGATGTTTTTGTCAGTCCTGGCACACAAGAAGGACGTCATTGCGAGAGGCCCATGAGGGGAAGATGAATTCTTGCCGGCCTTACTCAGCCCTGTGATGTGTTACCCTGGACTCAGCTCTCCATTGGTCTGTCTGCTTTGGGTCAGGGACCATAACACGTCCTGCTGCATTCGTTATTTCAAAGGGTGGTTTAGGATTTTCAGTCTCAGACACGGTGCACAAAGCAGGACTCAACCCTGGGTGTAAACTAAATGAGCCGTCCACAGATTCTGGCAGCCACAAGGAGCCATTTGGTGTGAGAGTCAGACCTGCCCCTGTCCCAGAGGGAGGGGTCGTCTGGGAGGGGACTGGAACACTGACCTATCAGCTCTTAACACCCAAACTTTCAGTAACTCTGTTATCAGTGCCTGGGAGTGTAATTTAAACCATAAAGAGAGCCACACTGGGCTAGACCAAAGGCCCATCTAGCTCTGTATCTTGTTTTCTGAGATTAGCCAATACCAGGTGCCCCAAAAGCCACTTAACAAGGCACCACTGGGAGTTGAACCCAGGATCTTTTGATTATAAGGCCGGTGCTTTAACCAGCTATGCCATGGTGCCTGCCTGTCACTAATGGATGGTGTCTTCTCACACCTGACTCCCTGCCAGCCCCCACCTGGGCCTTTGCTTGTGTTTGGATTCTGCAAAGCAGAGGAGCAGGGGAAGGTTTCCTGGCAAGCTGTGTGTGTGTGAATCCTTGGCCAGGTCTGCACTACAAAGTTATTTCAGCATCATTATATTGCTCAGGCGTGTGGAAAACACACGACGTTCCCTCGGTCACCAGCCTGGCGACAAAACTGCCTTCTATTTGCGACAAAATCAAACCACCTTGACGAGAGGCCTGGAGCTTTTTGCAGCAAACTGAGAGTGACCAAGTGTCAGTGTAGACGCTGCTGGTCATTATATCCCCAGAACTGGCCTCCGCCAGTATCCCACAATGCCCGCCGGGAACTCCCTGCCCTGCGTTCCTGCTCCAGAGGCTGGGCCCTCCCCTCTCATCGCTCCGGGAAGCTCTGACGGCTGAGCCTGCTGCTCTGCTCCGGCAGCAAGGAGCAAATCACTGCCGGGGGATGCTGCTCCCCCGCACGGCGATCATGGAGCTGGGGCGTGGAAGCTCCTTACAGTGGGGGGGGCACCGGCATCCGAACTGTGCTGCCCCCATGACGACCCTTTCCCCAAGGACCTGCACTCACGCCTCCCCTTCTCCCTGAGACCCCAACCCTACACCGCCCCGTCTCCCTGAGGCTCCGTCCCACCCTGTTCCCCCAAGGCCACAAACACAGAATGCCTCTTCTCGTCAGGCCTCCGTCCTGTTCCCCCCTCCACTGTTCGTCCTTACGGCTGGTAACCCCCCTGTTCCGGCCCCTGACACAGAGCCAGGCAGGCAGCAGCGTGTGTGTGTGTGTGAGAGAGAGGGAGAGACACTGCTGTGCTGTGCTGTGCTGAACCAGTGAGGGAAGCAGGGGCTGATGTCAGGGGTGTTCCCCTCCCCTTGCTTCAGGACTGGGGTGTCCCCCTTCCCCTGCCTGAGGACTGGTTGGTTCCAGCAGCTGTTTGAACTTAGACACAGTGTGCCACACACTCTCTCTTCCCCAACGCACAGACTGGCTCTCCACACACACAGACACACACTCTCTGCCCTGCCACACACACTGCAGTTGAGAAGCAGCTGACAATCTAGGTGGCTGCCCATGGAACAATGGGACAGAGAAACCTGCATCATGTGATGCTGCACCGGCCCATGAGCCATTGCAAACCCCTCTCAAAGCCCCCTGCGGCCAGTTGCATAGTGCGATAGCTACCCACAGTGCACTGCTCTTTGGGGCGTTTCAAGGGCTGCTGGCGTGGATGCGCTCTGGTGACACAAGCAGCATAGTGTGGACATGCAACAGCAGTTTAATTATAACGGTTTAACTAAAGTGGCATAACTCTGTAGTGTAGACACAGCCTGAGAGTGAGACAAGAGAAGACCACCTAGCCTCTCACTGGCACCAAGGATGCTCAGGGACTGAAACTAAAGAACCACAAGTTCTGCCGTAGTTGACAGGATTCGAACCTGAGCAGGGAAACTCCAATGGATTTCTAGTCCATCACCTTAACCACTCGGCCACAACTACTTGACTGACCCAGAGCTCTCATGACACATCTACCTCTGTTCTCACTGAGTGATCATTTCCCATTGTTTGCTCACACCAGCTTCCACAACACACTCACTGCTGTGCGGTTGTGTAAATGTGTCCATGACTGAATAGCAGGAATTCCTGCTCATTTCCCTGCTGGCTGGAGCATGATGAGAGTGTGTTTGTGGTTAATGACGCTGCTGTAGATTGTTGTCCATTTCCTGCCTTGATAATTCAGACAGCGGGCCAGGCTGCGGACGTGACTCGGGCGTGGGCAGCATGGCCGCACTTCCCTGAGGAGGCATGAGGCAGCCAAGAGCTTTGCGCAGCCGTAACGATGCTGCCTTTGTTGGGACACTTCTGAGAGTATCAGTTCAGGAGAAATTGCTTAGGACAGGAATTCTTGCTGTTCAGCCATGGACACACTTACACAATGGCACGGCAGTGAGTGTGTTGTGGAGGCTGGTCTGAGCAAACAATTGGAAAAGATCACTCAGTGAGAACAGAACTAGAGTGACATGACAAACCTCTGTCAGTTAAGTTGTTGTGGCCGAGTGGTTAAGGCGATGGATTAGAAATCCATTGGGGTTTTCCTGCATAGTTTCAAATCTTGTCAACTACGGAGGAACTTGTGGTTCTTTAGTTTCAGTGCCTGAGTATCCTTTGTGTCAATGGGAGCTAGGTCTTGTCTCCCTCTCAGGCTGTGTCTACACTACTGAGTTATGCTGCTTTAGTTAAAGTGTTATAATTAAACTGATGTTGCATGTCCACACTATGCTGCTTGTGTCACCAGAGCGTATTGTTCCATGGGCATCCTACTAGATTGCCAGCTGCTTCCCAACTGAAGTGTGTGTGGCAGGGCAGAGAGTGCGTGACAGTGTATGTTTATGCGTTGGGGAAGAGTGAGTGTGTCGCACGCTGTCTCTAAGCTCAGACAGCTGCTGGAAGCAACCAGTCCTGAGGCAGGGGGAGGGGGACACCCCTGTAATGAGATAGGGGGAGGGGGACAGCCCCGACATCAGCCCCCGCTTCCTTTACTAGCACAGCAGAGTCTCTCTCTCTCACACACACACACACATGCTGCTGCCTGCCTGGCTCTGTGTCAGGGGGGCCGGAACAGGGGGGTTTAGGGGCCGTGGCCCCACCACTTTTTACCAGCCATACGGACAAAGGATGGAGGGGGGATAAGGCAGAGTCTTGGGGGGAAGAGGCATTCTGTGGGTGTGGCCCCACGGGGAGGGGAGGGGAAGGGTCTCATGGAGACGCGGGGGTTTGGGTTGGGGCCTCAGGGAGAAGGGGTGGCGTGAGTGCAGCTCCCTGGGGCATCATGGGGGTGTCACAGTTCGGATGCTGGTGTCCCCCCACACTGTAAGGAGCTTCTGCCCCCCAGCTCCGTGCTGGCCGTGCGGGGGGGCAGCATCCCCCGGCAGTGATTTGCTCCTTGCTGCCGGAGCAGAGCAGCAGGCTCAGCCGTCAGAACTTCCCGGAGCGATGAGAGGGGAGGGGCCCAGCCTCTGGAGCAGGATCGCAGGGCAGGGAGTTCCCGGCGGGCATTGTGGGATACTGGCGGAGGCCAGTTCTGGTGATGTAATGACCAGCAGCGTCTACACTGACACTTTGTCACTCTCAGTTTGCTGCAAAAAGCTCCAGGCCTCTCGTCGAGGTGGTTTGATTTTGTCGCAAATAGAAGGCAGTTTTGTCGCCAGGCTGGTGACCGAGGGAATGTCCTGTGTTTTTCACACGCCTGAGCAATATAATGATGCTGAAATAACTTTGTAGTGCAGACCTGGCCAAGGATTCACACACACACAGCTTGCAAGGAAAACTTCCCCTGCTCCTCCGCTTTGCAGACTCCAAATACAAGCAAAGGCCCAGGTGGGGTCTGGCAGAGAGTCAAGTGTGGGAAGACACCCAAACTTTAGCAACAGGCAGGCACCATGGCTTAACTGGTTAATGCACCTGATTTGTAAACAGGAGATCCTGGGTTCAACTCCCAGTGGTGCCTTGTTGAGTGGCTTTTGGGGCACCTGGTATTGGCTACTGTCAGAAGAGAAGATACAGACCTAGATGGGCCTTTGGTCTAGCCCAGTGTGGCTGTTTTTATGGTTTAAATTACACTCCCAGGCACTGATAACAGAGTTACTGAAAGTTTGGGAGTGAAGAGCCGACAGGTCCATCTTTCAGGCCCCTCCCAGACGACCCCTCCCTCTGGGACAGGGGCAGGTCTGACTCTCACACCAAATGCCTCGTTGTCGCTGCCAGAATCTGTGGGCAGCTCATTTGAGTTACGTCCAGGGTGGAGTCCTGCTTTGTGCACCGTGTCTGAGACTGAAAATCCTAAACCACACTTTGAAATAATGAATGCAGCAGGACGTGTTATGGTCCCTGCCCCAAAGCAGATGGACCAATGGGGAACTGCCAGTGAGCCCAGGGTAATACTCCACGGCCGATTTCCCTTTGTCGCTTGCTAAACTCCCTCCCAACCTCGGGGGGTCGCAGAGCCCGTTACTGAGCCTGAGCCGAGATGTCTACACAGCAAATTTACCACCCCACAGCCCAAGCCCTGGGAGCCTGAGCTGGCACGGGGCAGCCCTGGGTGTTCATTGCAGTGTGGACATAGCCTAGCGTTACGTCTACACTGCCATTAACACACCCAAGTCACTGTTCTCACACCCTGGCTCAGCTGATCCAGGCTTGTGGGGCTTGTGCTGCAGGGCTATAAAATTACAGTGTAGACGCTTGGGCTTAAGCCTAGCCTCTGAGATCCCACAAGGGGTGAGGGTCTCCGAGGCCGGGCTCCAGCCTGAGCCAAATGTCCCCACTGCAGTTTTTAGCCCCACAACCAGAGACCGAGACGTCCAAGTCAGACGATCCAGGCCAGCCGGGCCGCAGGGTTGTTATCAAAGTATAGATGCACTGAGGGACGTGTTTGCTAGGTTTTTATGCATTTGCACAGGAAAACGTTGAGTGTTTCCATCCATTTAAGGCATCCCCATTCAGGGGAATCCTGAACAGAATGGAAATGGATATGCAACATTTTTTGTTGAAGGATCAGGTTTCAAAGGGTGCACTTGGATGGGAACCAAGGACCATTTGATCTGCAGTCAAACACTCTACCACTGAGTTATACCCCCATGTTGTGGGCAGTTGATTAAACATTATATATAAGTGTAAACAGAACAGCTTGCACACCCACCGACATAGCTTCTCCCACTGACATAGCTCCCACCTCTCGGGGAGGTGGGTTAACTACACAAATGGGACAGCTCTCTCCCATCCGCTTAGAGCATCTTCAGTAGTTATGAATAAGTAGGAAATAACCTCCTGAATGGAGAGTAACCAATGCATCAAATATGGCTGTGTCTGCATTCAATAGGGGTGACTGGCCAGTGAACAAGACTGTTTTGAATAACATGTACCTCAGTTCGGATGCAGTGTCACTGACCCCGGATTGGGACTGGTCCCAACAGGGAATTTGTTTTAGCAATTGGACACATTGCCACTTCCCTATTGTTATATTATACTCTGAGGGAAATGCCCATTAGATGTTTATTACTAATAAGTTTAGGCAACGTTCTCTCTCTTGTTTTTGAATGTTCTCTCGTGAATTGTTATGGTAGTTTCTATGTAACTCTGCTAAGCAGGACAAATAATTTCTTTACAAAATTGTTTTTTCCTTGCCTTCATATCGTCTCCTGAAATTAGTTTATTCATTTTTACTTGTGTTTGGTTACAAAGTTTAGCCGCGCCTGCACATTGTCAATGCTGTGCTGTTCCTTCAGTAGCCAGGCCCTTAATACCAGGACTTAGAGTTTCAGAGACAGTTTCTGCTGCCCAGGGGTCAAAATAGTTAAGTCCCCTCCCCCCAAACGGGTGTGCAGAGACGTCCCAGCAGCGCTAAGGTGGCTCCCTGCCCACTCTGCCTCCCTCCCTCCATGCCGCGCCGCTCCCAGAAGTGGCCGGCATGTCCCTGTGTCCCCTGGTGGGTGCGTCTCCACGCGCTGCCCCCATCCCTAGCGCCAACTCTGCAGCTCCCATTGGCTGGGAACTGCAGCCAATGGGAGCTGTGTGGGCAGAGCCTGCAGGCAGTGGAGCATGGAGACTCCCTGCCCCCCGTGACCTAGGAATCGCTGCCGAAGGGGTTTGTGTACCGGTCGCTTTGGGAGCCACACCGCTCAAGATAAGTGCCACCTCCTGACCCCTTCCTGAACCCCAACCCCCTGACCTCGCCCAGAGCCCCCATACCACACCCAAACTCCTGCCCAGAGCCCCCCTCAGCCCCCCACCCCAACCCCCTGCCCTACCCCAGAGCCCACATACCACACCCAAACTTCCTCCCAGAGCCCTCACCACCCCCACCCCCTGCCCCAGCCCCGAGCCCTCATCCAACCACGCAAACTCGTTCCCAAAACCTGACCCCCACCACCCCTCCTACACCCCAACCCCCTGCCCCAATCAAGGTACCTCACTTGATGTTCCTTCACTTCCCATTACTGATAATATAGGAGGAGGGTGAAGAAGAAAAAAGAACAATTGGGGGAGATGGGAGAGAATGTTCTTTTTCTCGGATGTGTCCCAAGGGAGGGCCCCTGAAAATTAAGCCGCGCACAGGGCCCCACTAACTCTAAATCCTCCTTCTTAGTGGGGACACACACAATCGACAGTATAAAATCTCTTTCTAAAGCTCGACTTCTATAAATTCGACATAATTTCATAACATAGACATACCCTGAGTGTAGAAGGATCCCTGAGGGTGTTTATTTGCGAGCTGAGGTTCCATTTCTGACATTTACCTTCTTTCCTGGTTTATTATATCTCCAGCGAGCAAACCGGAGCTGTTCCAAGGCTGGTTAGATGCTGCTTTCTAGACCAGAGAGCTGGGGTTGGCTGAGAACGCTGTCGCCATCAGTTGGTCAGAGAAACCAGGGAGGGAGGGTGGAATTTAGGATTTTCCTACCAGGGTGAGGTGCTGCTGGACTCATCTAGTGGGGGAGAGTCTGAAAAAGCTTCTCAGCTCCCAGAGGGGGGCAGACAAGCCGGTGCCTTAATGGAGAGAAAATATTGGGTATTAAAGGGCTCTTTAATCTAGCAGAGAAAGGCATAACAAGATCCAATGGCTGGAAGGTAAAAAGAGACAAATTACAAATCAGGGAGGATTATTCAACAGTGAGGATGATTCACCACAGGAAGAAGGTACCAAGGGAAGTGGTGGATTCTCCATCTCTTGATGTCATTTAATGAAGACTAGATGCCTTTCTGGAATGTGTTTGCCCCAAAGTAGCTATTGTGGTACACAGGAGGCCTGTGAGATGCAGGGGGTCAGATTAGATGTTCTAATGGTCTCGTCTGACCATAAAGTCTACTAATTTCTAAAAAAGTGAGTGTAGCATTGGGAGCAGCCCCTGATGTTTTACTGTCTAGCCGGCTTGCTTCCTAGAATGAACACTCATTGAGTGGGATGATCCCCAGGGAGTAGCTCAAACCTCCCAAGTGTCTGGCCAGTGGCAGGACATTAGCACTGCAGGGGAGGGGTGGGTGTGGCAGTGACATCACAAAGGCCTTTTGCAGGAACTCAGCCTATTGGTCAAAGGTGGTGGGAGGCGGTGACCTCACAGAGAGATGCTGACATCAGCCAGGCCAGGCCAGGGGCGCAGGGCCAGGGAAACCTTGGAGACCCCCGTGGCTTTGCTTCAGCAAGTCTCCTTGTCGAGGTCTCTCTTGGAGGACTGAGAGAGTATTAGGGTTCACGGACGTGAGCGCCAGGAGGAACCTCTTTGGAGTTTTCTCCTTTCCTTTTACGGACTTTCCTAGAAAACAGACGTCCCTGGTTAGAAGGTAAGAGCCTCCGAGAGGTTTGGAACCTGTTCAGTCTGATCCATCTGGTGCCAGCTGAATTCTAGGCATAGAAAACAGTAGCTTCAGGTAGCAGAATTTTATTCCCCAGTTAGGATTTTGTCCCTCAGAATCACTGGGGACATTAGGGTTTGTCCTTTTTGTTTGACCTTTTCCTCCATCCCTCCCTCCTTTCTCTTCATCTCTTACTTCTTTTGTCCTTTCCCCTGTTCCCCTCCCAACACCAGGAGAGGTGTAGGGGTGTGTGTGGGGGGGTGTGACAGTGTACCCCATAAGGCTTTATGGGGAGATGCTTTGTAGATTTGTGGTGTCTGAGCTGCACTCTGCAGAGGAGGTGATAAGTGAAGGGGCATTTTTGATTCCTCCCCCCTCAGTGTCCTCTGAGAGGGAATTCTAGGGTCCATGGGGCCAAAGAAGTGGGCAAAGCCATTGGGTTAATGAAAACCAGTGGTCCAGGTGAGGCTCGAACTCACAACCTCAGCATGTCTCCATTCAGCATTGCTGTATAAGTACTGTGCGCTAACCCATTGCGCCACTGGAGCTCTTGGTCAGGGCTTTTCTCCCAGTCCCGCAGGCTGATAGAGGCAAGGACTGACTCCAAACAATGCTAAGTGGAGTTGAGAGAGGGGAGAGCCAAGTGCTGGTACTTGATGGGCTGGGTTCTTCTTAAGGGGTCCAGGCACATTTGACCCTTTTGGTCTTCGCTGTGTAACAACCGAGCTGATTGAGACTCAATTTGGAGTCTTGCTGCAGCCCAACAGATCTGAGATCACTGATCACCAGGTCTCAGCATTAGTCCTGCTTGGGGACAGTGTCTCTGATGTAAGAAACTGCCAGGAGGTGAAGCCGGGAGAACAGGGTGGGGCGGCAAGTGGCGGCAGGACTCTTGCTGCCGGGGTCTAGCTGCCCAAATTCCTCCCCGTGCCGCTGGGCCCCAGTCGCCTTCAGCCACCAGGTAACCCAGGAACTAAGGCAGGAATGGGGTGAGGGAGCAAGTCAAGCTGAGCAAGGCAGGAAAAAAAAATTCATCTTCCCTCCATGGGCCGCTCGCAATAACGTCCTTTTTGTGTGCCATGACTGACAAAAACATCCCGGACAGAGAAGCAGCATGGCAGAAAGGTGTCCTGTAGGGGCTGAAGTAGCTCAGTTGGGAAAGCGTTAGACTGAAGATCTAAAGGTCCCTGGTTCAATCCCAGGCTTCGGCATGCGCTTTGGTCCCTTTGTGTGCAGGGGTGGCCTGTTTTCTCAAAGCGCAGTGGTACCTCTACCCACCACGAGTCCCTCATTTCAGGCTCCCCAGCAGGAAAAGACAGTGGGGGCTTGTGCCCACCTGGGCTTTCCTTCTTCTCTTGCTCTTTCTCAGCAAGGGGAAGGAAAAGAAGCTCTCCTTCAAGTTGGAGTCACAAGGGCAAGAAAAGTTTGACATCCTGAGCTCTGGCTGTAGTGTAGTGGCTATCACGTTTGTCTAACACACAGAAAGTCCCTGGCTCGAAGCCAGGCAGAAACATGACAGTTAACTTTTTCCCCACTCCCCTAGCTGTCCCGCAAGACACTCCTCCTTCTGCCACTGGCCTGTCCTTGGGATAACCACAACCCCACAGGACAGAGGGTGGTGAAATGAGCTGAGAAAGCACCTTAGCATCAGCCAGGGAAAGCTGGAGGATCTCGGCCAGTCACCTCTTGGAGCCTTGTAGCTTGGCCTCCTCTGCCCTTGGAGGTTGGCCTAGGGAGGCCGGTCTCCCTGCTGGCCTCCCTTGTGTGACTTGCCAAAGGAGGAAGTGAGGCGGGAATGGGGCAAAAGAGGAAGGTCGTGCTGAGGAAGGCAGGGCAGAAGCTAAGAGTCTCAGTGCGGCTCAGTGGGGTTAGTCGACCGCCACCGTTTGTTCTGCCAAAGCCTGGGGAGGTGGGTTGGCTGCTGGGAGGTAGAATCCTGTGTCTGGGCCTGTCGTGCTGGGCTTTCTCCTGGGTGTGCAGCTGTGCCCTGAACTCACGAGTTTCCCTCATTTCAGAGGCAACACGTGCAGAGGGCGGGATGTGGGGCCATGTGCCCCACCTGGGTTAGCATCCCGGCTACAGCATGGGGTGCTGCCAGGCTCCCTCCCTGCACAGCAGCGGCTGGAGGGGGGAGTGGAGCGGGGCTGCCTTTGCTGCTTCCTCTCCCGGCATTGTTCACTCCTGGGAGGGGCTGTTGATGGTAAGGGGGTGGGGCTGAACCTTGAAATTGTGCCCCCCCTGCCCCTCCCCCGGCTTTCAGCAGAGACCAGTCGTCTGTGCCTGGTTTCCAGCTCCTCAGCCAGTGGATAATGTGCTATTCTGCACTGGAGTGGCCGGCCCTGACTTTCTGTCTCAGGAAGGGGAGGAAAAAGGAATCTCTTTTCAAACCCCCAGTCCCATCGCTGACCGAGGTGTGACTTTCTAAGCTCCCGGTACAGTGGAGGATTTACAGTTTATGGGGCCCTGTGCGTGGCTTCATTTTCGGGTCTCCCCTTGGGACCCATCCAAGAAATCTCTCCCAACTCCCCGCATTGTTCTTTTTTCTTCCTCATCCTCCTCCTCCATTATCAGTAATGGGAAGTTGAAGGAACATCAAGTGAGGTACCTTGATTGGGGCAGGGGGTTGGATGGGTGGTGGGGATTGGGCTGTAGGGGGTGAGGCTCTGGGAAGGAGTTGTGGTGGTGGGTGTAGGATCTGAACTGGGGCAGAGGAGATGCTCTAAGTGGATGGGAGAGAGCTGTCCTGTCCGTGTAGTAAATCCATCTCCCCGAGAGGTGGGAGCTATGTCTGTGGGAGAAGCTATGTCGGTGGGTGTGCAAGCTGTTCTGTTTACACATCCATATCATGTTTAATCAGACATGTGCATCATGGGGGTATAGCTCAGTAGTGGAGTGTTTGACTGCAGATCGAGTGGTTCTTGGTTCAAATCCAAGTGCCCCCTTAAAAACCCCCATCCTTTAACAAAAATGTTGCATATCCATTTCCATTACGTTCAGGAGTTCCACCAAATGGGGATGCCTGAAATAGGGTGACCAGACAGCGAATGTGAAAAGTCAGAACGGGGGTGGGGAGTAATAGGAGCCTATATAAGAAAAAGACCCTAAAATCGGGACATATGGTCACCCTAGCCTGAAATGAATGGAAACACTCAACGTTTTCCTGTGAAAATGCATAAAAACCTAGCAAACACGTCCCTCAGTGCATCTATACTGTGATAACAACCCTGCGGCCCGGCTGGCCTGGATCGACTGACTTGGACGTCTCGGTCTCAGGTTGTGGGGCTAAAAACTGCAGTGTGGACATTTGGCTCAGGCTGGAGCCCGGCCTCGGAGACCCTCACCCCTCGTGGGATCTCAGAGGCTGGGCTCAAGCCCAAGCATCTACACTGTAATTTTATAGCCCTGCAGCACAAGCCCCACAAGCCTGGATCAGCTGAGCCAGGGTTTGAGAACAGTGACTTGGGTGTGTTAATGGCAGTGTAGACGTAACGCTAGGCTATGTCCACACTGCAATGAACACCCAGGGCTGCCCCGTGCCAGCTCAGGCTCCCAGGGCTTGGGCTGTGGGGTGGTAAATTTGCAGTGTAGACATCTCGGCTCAGGCTCAGTACCGGGCTCTGGGACCCCACGAGGTTGGGAGGGAGTTTAGCAAGCGACAAAGGGAAATCGGCCGTGGAGTATTACCCTGGGCTCCCTGGCAGTTCCCCATTGGTCTGTCTGCTTTGGGGCAGGGACCATAACACGTCCTGCTGCATTCGTTATTTCAAAGGGCGGTTTAGGATTTTCAGTCTCAGACACGGTGCACAAAGCAGGACTCCACCCTCGGCGTAAACTAAATGAGCCGCCCACAGATTCTGGCAGCCACAAGGAGCCATTTGGTGTGAGAGTCAGACCTGCCCCTGTCCCAGAGGGAGGGGTCGTCTGGGAGGGGACTGGAACACGGACTTATCAGCTCTTAACACCCAAACTTTCAGTAACTCTGTTATCAGTGCCTGGGAGTGTAATTTAAACCATAAAAACAGCCACACTGGGCTAGACCAAAGCCCCATCTAGCTCTGTATCTTCTCTTCTGACACTTCTGAGACTAGCCAATACCAGGTGCCCCAAAAGCCACTCAACAAGGCACCACTAGCAGTTGAACCCAGGATCTCCTGTTTACTAGGCAGGTGCTTTAACCAGCTAAGCCATGGTGCCTGCTCATACCAGCTAACCACACCTGACACCCTGCCAGACCCAACCTGGGCCTTTGGTTGTGTTTGGATTCTGCAAAGCAGAGGAGCAGGTGACGTTTTCCTTGCAAGCTTCTGTGTGTGTGAATCCTTGGCCAGGTCTGCACTACAAAGTTATTGCAGCATCATTATATTGCTCAGGTGTGTGAAAAACACACAATTCTCCCTCGTCTCTGGGTGCTCTCTGGGCACCAGATGGAGGAGCAGGCTGGGGCTAGGGCTGCTAAGGGAGCCAGAGTAGCAAGTTTTCTGTATTGTTTCCTGCCGTCTTTTTCTTGACTAGTTTCTATTCTGCACCAGCCTTGCCCTTCTCTCATGTGAGCCTGGCTAGCTCAGTTGATAGAGCCCCAGATTCTTAATCTGAGGGTCCAGGGTTCAAGTCCTTGGTCAGGTGTAGAAAGCCTCCCAAGAACTTCACGAAGCAGCTCTTCAGTACTGTACTTGACATTATCTTTTTTTTCTTTTCAGGACTTGGGCTTTGCTAGGAAAGGCCATTCTCTGCCTGGGACTGAAGGGACAAATTCCTCACACGCCCACTGGCCTCACAGTCTGGAGGAAGAAAGGCTTCTGGGTCTGCAGCAAACCGCTGCGTGACGATTTGTTGAGCTAATGCAGGGCTGGCCAGAGAGGTCTTGAGGAAGGGAGGCAAAAAATTGTCTGCCCAGGCTCTTCGACACTAGAAGTCAGAAGACCCCAAAATTATCATCATCAATCTCATGGTGTAAGGGCAGCACTCAGGGCTTTGAATCCTGCAATCTGAGTTCAAATCTCGGTGGGACCTTGGGGCAGCTCTTTTGCCACCCAACACTACTGGGTGTTGCAAGTCTTCATCGTGCTCTCTCCAATGACGTGGGAGCCTGTCTTTTGCTCTTATCATGGTTCCCTCTCTTCTCCCTCCTTCAAGCCAGCCAATCCTCCCTCCCCAAACTCCAAGGAGTGACTGACTCTTGCTTTGCTGAGCAGCTCATTATATCTGGGCTGCTCCAAGCAAGCCTTCTCCTGATTGGCTCGCCCAATACACTTTCCTGATTGGCTGGGTTCTGCTTAGCCTCTCTAAGGCTGCCTGTTGTGTATTTGGTTGTCATGGTAATAGCATCTTGTTGTTGCTATGCAACTGAGTTAGATTATTAGGGGATAGCCCAGCCAGTTTTGGTTGGTTTGGTCAGCTCAGTGTGTGAAAATAAATGGCTGCTTCCATGGCTCTCAGCTCTCTGTGTCTCAAATGATTTCTTCCTAAACCTGCTGCCCAAGGATACAACCAAGTGGCGACGAGGATGGGATCCCTGTGCTGCCCCAGCAACAGAGGGAAGTAGAAGTCAAGGTAAAAAGATAAAAGAAAAAAAACCGACCAAAATTATTTAGCCGTTGGAAGGGGGTGAGAACTGGCTTGTTCGGCACTGACTGTGAAACCTGAAACTAAAACGACGGCTACACTTACAGGGCCACTGGAACCCTTTGAGGAGAACATAGTGCAATGGCACGTGTGTACTGAGCGTTTGGAGCTTTTTGTGATTGCCAATGACATTACAGAAGAGAAGAAGGTGTCAATATTCTTAAGTGTTGTGGGGGCTAAAACCTACTCCCTGCGGCGCAGCTCACTACACCCTGTTAAGCCTGAGACCAAATCTTACAGTGACATTGTGGGAATCCTGGGGTCCCATTTCCCCCCAAACCACTGGTAACTACTGAAAGATATAGTGGGTTCCACAAAAGAGACCACAAAGAAGATGAAACAGTTGTACAATTTGTAGCAACTTTAAAAAGGCTTGCGGAACACTGTGAATGTAAGGAGATGTTAAATGATGCCCTGCGTGACAGGTTCGTGTGTGGCCTGCACAGTGACGCTATATGGAAGCGCCTATTGCCAGAGGCTCAGCTTAAAGAGCAAGAGAAGAGGGAAAGCTCACATGGGCCCACTGGGCACACAAGCCCACGCTGCTTTTCCTTGCCGGGGAGCGTGAAATAAGGGACTCGTGGCAGGTAAAGCCACTGCTGCGCTTCCAGAAAACAGCCCAGCCCTGTGCCCAAAGAGCAGGCTAAAGCCTGGGGGTGAACTAAGGATCTCTAGATCTTCAGTCTAATGCTCGCCTGACTGAGCTACTTCAGCACCTACAAGGGACCTGCTTTAGGCTGCTGCTTCTCTGTCTGGGATGTTTCTGTCAGTCCTGGCACACAAGAAGGACGTCATTGCGAGAGGCCCAGGAGGGCCTGATGAATTCTTGCCGGCCTCACTCAGCCCTGTGAAGTGTTACCCTGGACTCAGCTCTCCATTGGTCTGTCTGCTTTGGGGCAGGGACCATAACACGTCCTGCTGCATTCGTTATTTCAAAGGGTGGTTTAGGATTTTCAGTCTCAGACTGAAGTAGATGACCCGACAAACACAGTGTCCGTCTTTTCTAAAGAAGTGGCTTGGAGAGACTTTTCCCATATGACCGCGTGGCCTAATGGATAAGGTGTCTGACTTCGGATCAGAAGATTGAGGGTTCGAGTCCCTTCGTGGTTGTGCTTGTGCAGTTTTCTCTTTGTGCTGAAAGTCCTGCTCCCTTCAGGGCTGGAGCCTCCTCTTGGCGGCTCAGGCCAATGCTCTGGCTTCAGCTAGAGCCCTGGGAAGGAGGTTGTCAGGGGTCGCTCTGAACTCTAGTGTACAGATGTGGGGACCTGCATGAAACACCCCCTAAGCTTATTTTTACCAATTTAGGATAAAAACGTCCCCAAGGCACGTTTTTGTCCTTGAACGGCACGCTGCCACCACCAACTGATTTAAACAAACATTCAGGGTGGGTGTAACGAAGTGGGACTGTTCCTAATGTTTCCTCTGAATACTGAGTGGGTGCCTCAGTTTCCCCTATGCCTCAGTTTCCCCTTTATCTTTCTTAAGTCTCTAGGTGGTGGGATAAGGGTGTGTGATTGTTGCAAAGCCCTAGAGGGCCAGTGTGATGACAGAGAATGGCCGACACCCTGTCTCCTGGCAACTGCTGGCCTGGGCCCCTCCCTTGCAAAGGTGCCGGCTGAAGGGGTTGGGGAACAAAGGGATCAGTGATCTCCTGGCCCGGGAAGGAGACAAAGGCAGAGGAGGGGCTGGAGAGTTCGGAGCTGGCTGGGCACATGGAGGGAGGTCCAGATGGGCTCTGGCCTCCCCACCCCACAAGATGGACCTGACTGAGGGGTCCTGTTCTCTGTACCTACAAGCTCTGGTTTAGACCCTGTTCCTGTTGTGTAATAAACCTTCTGTTTCACTGGCTGGCTGACAGTCACGTCTGACTGCGGAGTTGGGGGGCAGGGCCCTCTGGCTTCCCCAGGAGCCTCACCCGGGTGGACTCGCTGCGGTGAAGAAGGGGATGCTGAATGCTCCGGGTCAGACCCAGGAAGGTCGAAGCTGGGGAAGCTTCTTGCCCTGGAGACAGTCGGCTCAGCGAGGAGGCTCCTCCAGAGTCCTGACTGGCTTCGTAGGGAGCAGTTCCAGAGCATCGCCCGACAGGGGCATCGACAGAGCAGTGACTGGGGAGCTCAGCCCCTCACAGCCCCTCCCCCTCACACTGACACCCCCATGGACCCTCCCCCTCACAGCCCCTCCCCCTCACACTGACACCCCCATGGACCCTCCCCCTCACAGCCCCTCCCCTCACACTGACACCCCCATGGACCCTCCCCCTCACAGCCCCTCCCCCTCACACTGACACCTCCATGGACCCTCCTCCTCACAGCCCCTCCCCCTCACACTGACACCTCCATGGACCCTCCCCCTCACAGCCCCTCCCCCTCACACTGACACCCCCATGGACCCTCCCCCTCACACTGACACCCCCATGGACCCCCCCCTCACAGCCCCTCCCCTCACACACGCAGGGACTTGTTCGCTGGGCTCTGACATTACAAACCCAGGGGGGAGGTTTCTGAGGATTTACTCCCTGAGCCCCTCCCCCTCTCACCGCTCCCCTGAGTGCAGAGGGGCTGGGCTCAGGCAGCCAGTTTCACCCAGGGATTTCCCAGCCCAGGCCCCCGAGTCTCCTCTGCCCGTATCTACCAGTGACACTGCGCTTGGGCGGCGGCTACAAGGGGCTCGGGGAGGCTGAACCTCCCCAACGGGGCAAGAAATGCTGGTGTGACGCACCCCCTTGGAGTGGGCTGGGCCGCTGCCTTGGGACAGACCCTCCCGAGGAGTGGGGGAGCCACCGGCACTCAGACCTATAGTCTAATAAACCTCCTGTTTCACTGGCTGGCTGAGAGTCACGTCTGACTGCGGAGTTGGGGGGCAGGGCCCTCTGGCTTCCCCACGAGCCCCGCTGGGTGAAGAAGGGGATGCTGAACGCTCCAGGGTCAGACCCAGAAAGGTCGAAGCTGGGGAAGCTTCTTGCCCTGGAGACAGTCGGCTCAGCGAGGAGGCTCCGGCAGAGCAGCTTCCACCTTCCTGGGTCTGACCCGGAGCATTCTGCATCCCCTTCTTCACCGCAACGAGTCCGCCCGGGTGAGGCTCCTGGGGAAGCCAGAGGGCCCTGCCCCCGACTCCACCGTCATACGTGACTCTCAGCCAGCCAGTAAAACAGGAGGTTTATTAGACGACAGGAACAGGGTCTAAACCAGAGCTTGTTGGTACAGAGAACAGGATCCCTCAGTCAGGTCCATTTGGGGTTGTGGGGAGGCCAGAGGTCCGTCTGGACCTCCCTCCATGTCCCCAGCCACCTCCGAAGTCTCCAGCCCCTCCTCTGCCTTTGTCTCCTTCCTGGGCCAGGAGATCACCTGATCCCTTTGTTCCCCAACCCCTTTAGCCGGCACCTTTGCAGGGAAGGGGCCCAGGCCATGAATTGCCAGGAGACAGGGTGTCGGCCATGCTGTGTCATCACACTGGCCCTCTAGGGCTTTCCAACAATCACACACCCTTATCCCACCACCTAGAGACTTAAGAAATGCATAGGGGAAACTGAGGCATAGGGGAAACTGACGCACCCACTCAGTATTCAGAGGAAACATTAGGGACAGTCCCACTTCGTTACACCCTCCCTGAATGTTTGTTTAAATCACTTGGTGGTGGCAGTGTACCGTTCAAGGAGAAAGACTGGTAAAAATAACCTTAGGGGGTGTTTCATATAGGTCCCCACATCTGTACACTAGAGTTCAGAGTGAACCCTGACAACCTCCTTCCCAGGGCTCTAGCTGAAGCCAGAGGATTTGCCTGAGCCGCCAAGAAGAGGCTCCAGCCCTGAAGGGAGCAGGACTTTCAGCACAAAGAGAAAACTGCACAAGCACAACCACAAAGGGACTCGAACACTCAAACTTCTGATCCGATGTCAGATGCCTGATCCATTAGGCCACGCGGTCATATGGGGAAAGTCTTTCCCAGCCACTTCTTTAGAAAAGACTGACACTGTGTTTGTCAGGTCATCTACTTCAGTCTGAGACTGAAAATCCTAAACCACCCTTTGAAATAACGAACGCAGCAGGACGTGTTATGGTCCCTGCCCCAAAGCAGACAGACCAATGGAGAGCTGAGTCCAGGGTAACACTTCACAGGGCTGAGTGAGGCCGGCAAGAATTCATCAGGCCCTCCTGGGCCTCTCGCAATGACGTCCTTCTTGTGTGCCAGGACTGACAGAAACATCCCAGACAGAGAAGCAGCAGCCTAAAGCAGGTCCCTTGTATGTGCTGAAGTAGCTCAGTTAGGCAAGCATTAGACTGAATATCTAGAGATCCTTAGTTCACCCCCAGGCTGTGCCAGAGCCCCGCCCCCAGGAGATGCCCCGCCCACGGGCTCTGCCAGAGCCCCGCCCCCAGGAGCTGCCCCGTCCCCGTTCTGTGCAAGAGCCCCGCCCCCAGGAGCAGCCCCGCCCCTGGCTCACAATGGAGCCAGAGCCCCGCCCCCAGGGGCTGCCCCGCCCCCGGGCTGTGCCAGAGCCCCGCCCCCAAGAGCTGACCCGCCCCCAGGAGCTGCCCCGCCCCCGGGCTGACCCAGAGCCCCACCCCCAGGAGCTGCCCCGCCCCCGGCTCACAATGGAGCCAGAGCCCCGCCCCCAGGAGCTGCCCCACCCCTGGCTTACAATGGAGCCAGAGCACCGCCTCCAGGAGATGCCCTGCCCCCGGGCTGTGCCAGAGCCCCGCCCTCAGGAGCTGCACCGCCCCCGGCTCAAAATGGGGTTAGAGCCCCACCCCCAGGCGCTGCCCCGCACCCAGGCTGGGCCAGAGCCCAGCCCCCAGGAGCTGCCCCGCTCTCGGGCTGGGCCAGAGCCCCACCCCCAGGAGCTGCCCCTCCCCCGGGCTGGGCGAGAGCCCCGCCCCCAGGAGCTGCCCCGCCCCCGGGCTGTGCCAGAGCCCCGCCCCCATACGCTGCCCCGCCCCCGGGCTGGGCCAGAGCCCCGCCCCCAGGAGCTGCCCCGCCCCCGGGCTGTGCCAGAGCCCCGCCCCCATACGCTGCCCCGCCCCCGGGCTGGGCCAGAGCCCCGCCCCCAGGAGCTGCCCCGCCCCCGGGCTATGCCAGAGCCCCGCCCCCAGGAGCTGCCCCGCCCCCAGGAGCTGCCCCGCCCCCGGGCTGACCCAGAGCCCCGCCCCCAGGAGCTGCCCCGCCCCCGGCTCACAATGGAGCCAGAGCCCCGCCCCCAGGAGCTGCCCAGCCCCTGGCTCAGAATGGAGCCACTGCACCGCCCCCGGGCTGTACCAGAGCCCCGCCCCCAGGAGCTGCCCCGCCCCCGGCTCAAAATGGGATTAGAGCCCCACCCCCAGGCGCTGCCCCGCACCCAGGCTGGGCCAGAGCCCAGCCCCCAGGAGCTGCCCCGCTCTCGGGCTGGGCCAGAGCCCCACCCCCAGGAGCTGCCCCGCCCCCGGGCTGTGTCAGAGCCCCGCCCCCAGGAGCTGCCCCTCCCCCGGGCTGGGCCAGAGCCCCGCCCCCAGGAGCTGCCCCGCCCCCGGGCTGTGCCAGAGCCCCGCCCCTAGGCGCTGCCCCGCCCGCGGCTCCCAATGGAGCCAGAGCCCCGCGCCCAGGAGCTGCCCCGCCCCCGGGCTGTGACAGAGCCCTGCCCCCAGGAGCTGCCCCGCCCCCGGCTCACAATGGAGCCTGAGCCCCGCCCCCAGGAGCTGCCCCGCTCCCGGCCTGCGCCAGAGCCCCGCCCCCAGGAGCTGCCCCGCCCCCAGGAGCTTCCCCGCACCCGGGCTGGGCCAGAGCCCCGCCCCCAGGAGCTGCCCCGCCCCCGGCTCACAATGGAGCCAGAGCCCCGCCCCCAGGAGCTGCCTCGTCCCCGCTTTGTGCCAGAGTCCCGCCCCCAGGAGCTGCCCCGCCCGCGGGCTATGCCAGAGCCCCACCCCCAGGAGCTGCCACGTCCCCGCTCTGTGCCAGAGCCCCGCCCGCAGGAGCTGCCATGCCCCCGGCTCCCAATGGAGCCAGAGCCCCGCCCCCAGGAGCTGCCCCGCCCCCGGCTCACATTGGAGCCAGAGCCCCGCACCCAGGCGCTGCCCCGCCCCTGGCTCACAATGGAGCCAGAGCACCGCCCCCAGGAGCTGCCCCGCCCCCGGGCCGTGCCAGAGCCCCGCCCCCATGCGTTGCCCGGCCCCCGGCTCCCAATGGAGCCAGAGCCCCGCCCCCAGGAGCTGCCCCGCCCCTGGCTCACAATGGAGCCAGAGCACCGCCCCCAGGATATGCCCCGCCCCCTCTCTGTGCCAGAGCACCGCCCCCAGGAGCTGCCCCGCCCCCGGCTCCCAATGGAGCCAGAGCCCCGCCCCCAGGCGCTGCCCCGCCCCCGGCTCACAATGGAGCCAGAGCACCGCCCCCAGGAGCTGCCCCGCCCCCGGGCTGTGCCAGAGCCCCGCCCCCATGCGTTGCCCCGCCCCCGGCTCCCAATGGAGCCAGAGCCCCGCCCCCAGGAGCTGCCCCGCCCCCGGCTCACATTGGAGCCAGAGCCCCGCCCCCAGGAGCTGCCCCGCCCCTGGCTCACAATGGAGCCAGAGCACCGCCCCCAGGATATGCCCCGCCCCCTCTCTGTGCCAGAGCACCGCCCCCAGGAGCTGTCCCGCCCCCAGCTCACAATGGAGCCAGAGCCCCGCCCCCAGGAGCTGCCCCGCCCCCGGGCTGTGCCAGAGCACCGCCCCCAGGAGCTGCCCCGCCCCCAGGCTCTGGCCTGTGTTCTCCAGGCTCCCTGGCACTAGCACTGAGCATGCCGCAGTAACAGCTGCTTGAACCTCTCCCTGTCCTGGGCTGAGGAGGGCGGAAGCGGCTCCCGGTGCAGGCTGGGAGATGTAGTTCCTGGCGCTCCTGGAGCGGAAGTGACGTTGGGAACGCGCGCGGGGCTCTGTGTGGCTCGTGCGCGGCCTTGGCGCCTCCCCCGGAGCCATTGAAGCGGTTTGTGTCTCCCGGCTCTGGGCATGCGCAGATCGGGGGCGGGGGGGAGAAGAGCAGGTGACCTCCGACGAGGGGGGAGAAAGGGGGGGGCTGAGACCCCCTCGGATTTACCGCTGCCCCCGGCCCTGGGGCCCCCCCGCCCCGCCCCCTTTCTCCCCAGAGAGCCACGAGCCGCACCCAGGGTGCCCCCCTCCCCCCCTCCCTGAGCAGGTCTCTGCCCCTCCCCCACCGCACCCCAGTGTCTCCCCCGCCCCCCATGGGCGGCTCTCACTGTGGGGGGGGCTCGGGGGGGCTCTGGGGTTACTGGCTGGGGAGGGGGTCTGTGGCCCCTGGCTGGGGGTCTGGGCTCGGGGGGGGGTCTGGGGCCCCTGGCTGGGGGCTGGGCTCGGGGGAGGGGGTCTGGGGCCCCTGGCTGGAGTCTGGGCACTGGGGGGGGTCTGGGGCCCCAGGTTGGGCTCTGGGGTGGGGTCTGGGGCCCCTGGCTGGGGGGTTGGGCTCTAGGGAGGGGTCTGGGGCCCCTGGCTGGGGGGCTGGGCTCTGGGGGGGGGATCTGGGGCCCCTGGCTGGGGGGCTGGGCTCTGGGGGGGACTGGGGCCCCTGGCTGGAGTCTGGGCTCTGGGGGGGGCTGGGGCCCCTGGCTGGGGGTCTAGTCTCTGGGGGTGTCTGAGGCCCCTGGCTGGAGCCTGGGCTCTGGGGGGGGTCTGGGGCCCCTGGCTGGGGGGCTGGGCTCTGGGGGGGTCTGGGGCCTCTGGGGGGGGTCTGGGCTCCCTGGCTAGGGGTCTGGGCTCTGGGGGGGGTCTGGGCTCTGGGGCGGTTTGGGGCCCCTGGCTGGAGTCTGGGCTCTGGGGGGGGTCTGGGGCCCCTGGCTGGGGGTCTGGGCTCTTGGGGGGGGGTCTGGGGCCCCTGGCTGGAGTCTGGGCTCTGGGGGGGTTCGGGGGCCCCTGGCTGGGGGGCTGGGAATGTGACATCACCAATTTTGCTTTTCTCCCCTCTGGAAAACTGCGGAAGCGTCCGGTTCCATTGGGAAAATTCATCCCCCGAGTCCTTGTCCTAGATCTGGGGGTGCGGGAGGGGGGAAGGGGGTTCGCGCTGCCCCACAACGGTCTCTCCCACAGCGCTCTGGACTCGTTCTTCCTGAAACCTGGTGTCACGGACACCACTGTTAATCCAGAGTCACTGCCTGGACAGACGAGGAGTGACTCCAGATGGACAGTGGGGCAAATGAGATCAGCAATTCCCCCTGTGAGGAGGGGCTCTCATTAGCTGCTCCCCCCAGAGAGCTCAAGGAGGGAAGGCTGCTCCAACGCCCTGTCCCTCTCTGCTCAGGATATTGGGGTTCAGCTTCCTGGGTCAGACGCTGCAGCCTCCATCATGATCTGGGAGACCAGGCTTAGCAGCTGCTGCTCCCCCAGCGGGGTCTGTGCTGGGAAGTGACCTTAATTAAACCTTCTTTTCTGCCCAACCCACGTGATGACTTTCTCCAGCTGGCACCAGCCCCCTAGGGCAGCCCTGAGCCCTGTTAATACTAAATTCTGAGCCAGAGATTCCAGGTAACTGGAAGAAATGAGGGGGAAATAATGGGGTCTGGCCTTAAAATGACTCTACTCAAACAGACCCTCCCCCCTCATTTCTCGTCCCATTAGCAATTGCAGGAGCAAATCCAGCCTTGGGGGAGCAAACAACCCAGCAATGGGACTTTCCTACCAGACGGGCAGGGAGTGGGGACAGGGAAAAGGAGAAAGAGAGACAGAAAGGAGCCATGGGAGAGAAGAGTTTTGAGAGAGATTTCCAGATCTCTAATCTGCCCAGACAGATGTATTACTGCACCCTAGGTAAAATCATTTTCCTGTGGAAAAGATGAGGATCAAACAGAGGAAAACCCAGTTCCTGACTCCATATCCCTGCTACTGGGGTGTGGCTGCCGTGGGGTCAGTGTCCAAGGGAATCCCCCACAGTAAATACTTTGGCTCTGCTTTTTTCTAGCATTGTGTTCAGATGCTTTGTTACAGAATGGGGGGAGGGAGAAAAGAGGTTAAAAATGTCTCTGTGGGTTTAGCCTGGCAGGAGTGGCCAGGTCTCCACTGTAATAAAGAGATCGAGCATTTTCTCAGCATGGCAGACTCTAGGGTGTCTGTCTGCAGGGGAAAAGCCTGGGGCAATCGTGCTGTGAAATTAATTAAAGCCTGTTCTGAAACCTCCACAACTGCCCTTCTCACCCTGCCAGGCTGCAGAATAATGTCCGTGTTTTGCTCCAGTTCATCCCGTCCTCCCATGGGACAGGGGAGAGACATGGCTGCAGAGGAGCCAGTTCAGGTAGGGATTATCAGGGGGTTGCTGGTGGGTTCCTGCGGGAGGAAGAGGGACAGCAAATACACCGGAGATGGGAACGTTTGCACTGTCTGGTTTGGAGGTTGGAGCTAGGATGACCAGACAGCAAGTGTGAAAAATTTGAGAGGGAAGTGGCACAAGGATGCAAATAGTGCACACACACACACGCACACTAGGGTGACCAGACAACAAATGTGAAAAATTGGGACGGGGGTGGGGGGTAATAGGAGCCTATCTAAGAAAAAGACCCCAAAATCAGGACTGTCCCTATGAAATCGGGACATCTGGTCACCCTAGTTGGGGCGGGACAGGAAATTCACAGGGTGGAGACTGGGAGGAGGCCTGGGTGGGGCAAACCTGCTGGGAGATGTTTAATAAGTGGCCTAGATTCTAGCAACGGACCCATGGGGTTGGAAGGTGGAAATGCTGCAGATTGTGGAACAGGAAACAACCCACCTAGGTGGGGCTGGGAAAATGGAGCAGATCCCAGTGCTGGAGCCTGACTTGAGTAACCAGCGGCTGCTCTGAGATCTAGATCTAGGGGGGCACCCACCAATGAGGCTTAGGGAGGGGTTCTTAAGCTTTTTCTGTCTGAGCCCCCTCAACACGCTATAACCCCCCCACGGCCCTGCATCGGCATGTTTCTCTGCATATAAAAGCCAGGGCTGGCATTAGGGGGTGGTAACCAGGGCAAGTGCCTGGGGCCCCATGTGACAGGCCCCCCCGCAAAGCTAATTGCTCATAGTTTGGCTTCAGCCCCTGGGGGCAGGGCTCAGGACCCAGCCTTCAGCCCCATGCAGGGAGGTTTCATCTTTCTGCCTCAAGCCCAAGCAAGTCTAACACTGGCCCTGCTTGGAGGACCCCCTGAAACCTGCTTACAGCTCCCCAGAGGTCCAGGGACTCCTGCCTTAGGGGATATGCCCCTCCCGCCGTATCCAGCTCCAGGGCTGGCCTTGGAGAAAATGGCACCCTGGGCAAACTTATATTTTGGTGCCCCCCCCACATCACCCCTGGCCCTCATGAGCTCCCCACCATCCCCTCCAGGCCTCGATGCCTCCCTCCGGTGCTTACTTTGTATTGAAAGAGCGTCCAGAGCTCAGCCCCAGCACAAATGAAGCCCTGGCAGGGCGGCCTGATAGCAGTGGCTGCCGACCAAGTGCCCAGCTCTGAAGGCAAAGCCACCGCCAGCAGCAGCGCAGAGGTAAGGGTGGCCTGGTGTGTGGTGTACTGTGCAGCCTTTTCTTTTATTTAAAGTGTATGTTGTAATGTGGTATTACACCGCCCTGGGTCCGCCTCTGCTGGCTACAGTTCCAAACTTAACAGAGTGAAAGTCACCTCGGCTACTCGCTTCACATGTATCGTCCAGGAACACACAGAGACCAAGGGCAGTGACCACACAGACATTCACACGTACAAGGTCTAGTCTGTTTGACCCATTTTATGAAAGTTACAATTAAAGTTCTGAATCCCCAAGCATATAGAAATTCTATAAAGCCCTATGCAAAAGTTACAAATCTAGTTCTACTCCCATCCTTAACAATAGTGGTAGGGTCTGATGAGTCTCTCATGGCTTGATCATCAGTAGAGGGATGATTCCTGCTGGAGTATTCCATAGAGAGCTTAATTTTCCCGCTCTGGGCACCCCCTTTTTAGAATGTGGTTCTGATTCGACCTCATTAGCATTGACGCACATTTGGAAACAGAGGTTCCTTTACAGAATTTTTTAAATTTAAAATGAATCTTCCAGGTAATTAGACGGGAAGTCCCAAGAAGTAATAACAATAATTGAAGTGTCTCTTGTGGGGTGAGTGTGTGTGTGGGGAGAGTGTGAAAGAGACACATTGTGTGTGAGAGATACAGTGTGTGTGTGTGTGTGGCGGGGAGGAGTGTGAGACACAGCACACTGTCACTTTACACACAGCAGCACTCACTAGTCTGAAGGCTCGTTCAGACAGCAGCAGCGGCCAGCAGCTCCCACTCCTGACCCAGAGGCAGCAGCGCAGACTCTTGTCCCCCCACCCCTCAGCTCAGCAGAGACTGGGTACAGGGGCAGGAGGATGGGCCCACCCCGACATCAGCAACCCCCCCTGCACAGCACACAGGTGGCTCCTGGGAGCAGCTTGGCCAGGGGCAGCTCCCAGTGGGGGGAGGGGGCAGGGCTACAGGAGCAGTGGGGAGAGGAGAGACAGGACACCCCTGCTAGAGGCACCCCCTCAGCAATGTGACCCTGGACCATCGCCTAGTCCGCCCACCACCAAGGCTGGCCCTGTCCAGCTCCTCACAATGAGAACAGTGTTGAGCTTTCTCCCAGCGAGCTCTCCCTGCACTCTGCTCGGGCCTCCATCTCCCGTATCAGTCTCACGCTAGTAGGTGTGTGATGGATCTGCTGGGAGAGACAAGGGGCTCTCTCTTCGTCCCTGGTGTTTTCTGGATGCTCTGAGTGGGGTGGGGGTGGGACTCCTGACTGTGAGCCACCCAGAGCTTCCCTTTGATTGGCTCCTCTCCTCCACGAATAGTGGGGCTGTGAATGGGGCAGCAGGTACTGAGTGTTGGACTCTTGCTCTTTCAGGGGCTGGTGACCTTCGAGGAGGTGGCTGTGTATTTCACCAGAGAAGAGGGGGCTCTGCTGGACCCCGCTCAGAGAGCCTTCTACAGAGCCGTCATGCAGGAGAACTATGCGAATGTGACCTCGCTGGGTAAGGATTCCCGTCCCCTCGGTTCTTGGAAGGGGAAGAGAAGAGAGAAGGTTCACAACACCCCACAATGCAACCTTAACTCTGCCCTGTTTCAGCATCACCCTGACGTGCCAGTGACACACACACTAGCGCTCGGCTCTCCCCTGCCACAGAACAAGGTGGGAACCGAGCCCAGGAGCAGCACAGCGCAGATGCCAACATCTGCTCTGTGCTAAGGCAAAACTTGGATCTATGTCCCGTGTAGGGAACAGACGCGTCCGGCACCTGGCCGGCACTGAAACCCTGACTCCACACAGACCGGCTCAGACTAGCAACATGACAACTCCCTTTTCCTCACCCCGAGGATTCCTTCGGAGTCATTCCCTTCACTGAGCCCTCGCTGAATCCTGGAGACAACTAGCGCATATGCCACCAGACTGCTGACAATCTCTGTGACAAGTACACACCCTTGTGCACCTTCACCGATACAACCTACAACACTCAGCACGGAAATGAGGGATACTTGGTCCCCCAAGTTCCACCCGCACCTCTCTTCATATCCCAGTCCCAGCTCTGCCAAGCTGCTCCAAGGAATCCATCCAGCATCGAATTCTAGCTGCCGATGACACAGCGCACACAGCTGGAGGGTATGCAGAGAAATGCTGGTATTCCGATCTGCGGAACACAACACAAACAGTAGCACGTTCTTAGACCTTCTTTATAGCTGTGATAGATTTATAGGTTTTTATCCCAGAAAGGACTATTGGGTCATCTAGTCTGACCTCTTGTATAACACAGGCCACAGAATTTCATCCAGTTACTGCCGTATTGAGCTGAAAACCTTGTGTTTGACTAAGTCATGTTTCAGAAGGTCATCCAGTCTTGACTCAAAGACGTCCTGAGATGGAGAATCTGCTGCTTCTCTCGGTAGTTTGTAAACCTTTGCTTCCGCCTTACTGAGCCATTTCCAGTGCTAGTGCCAACTCCAGGGCTAGGGAAGAGGCAGAGGCAAGGTTATGTTGCAGGCGTGGCAGGTACTAGAACTCTTCATTTCACAGTTATCAGAGGTTTACGTTTAGCTCCCATCCACATGCTGGAAGGACAGGAGTCAACACTGGGTATTTTAAACTCTGCATTTATCGAGTGTGGGTATTTAATTACCTTGATTTTTTTTCAATGGCTTTTTTCCTTTGCCACTATAATCGTGCCTACCCATGAGCTTTTGCTGGCATAGCTACGTTGATTTTTCACCTCCCTTTCACGTAGGGAGGGCGGGAGTGTGGGTCGAGTGACGACATTTACCTATAACCACCCTCGACACATTTTTGGCCCCAGAAGGCATTGGGGGCTACACCCAGAATTCCAGTGGGCGGCGGGGACTGCGGGAACTGTGGGATAGCTACCCACAGTGCACCGCTTGTAATGTCGACGCTTGCCCCGTTACTGTTGACTCAGAAATTCGAATTAAGGTCCTTCATGTGGTCGAGTAGGGGCATCTGGGCAAACACGGTCTGGTCCTGACATCTTTCCCCGACTCATCACTCGATGTGACGGGGGAGCTCATCCAGACCCTGCTTACACTTAGTATGAGTGTCCCTATCTCTGCTGGCCTTCGATTTCTGCTCCTGTCCCTTCTGTAACAGCTCAGATGAGGTGGCCGAGTGGCTAAGGGGATGGATGCTAATCCATTGTGCTCTGTACGCGTGGGTTCGAATCCCATCCTCATCGTACACATTTAGCCTTCTCCCCTCCTTTACAAACAACTCTCTCCCGTAGCGTAGCCCGGGGGGCGGGAGCGGCCGCTCCCCCTCTGAGGAGAAGCGGCACTAAGGCGCCGCCCGAGCCCCGCTGCGGGAGCCGCCGGTCCTTCAAAGCGCCCTGCCCCACTGCCGGACCCGGGCTGGGAGGGGGGGCACTTTAAAAGGCCCGCGGCTCCTGCCGCTGTGGGGAGCTGCGGGCCTTTTAAAGTGCCCGCCCCACCCCGCTGCCGGAGCTGGGCTCAGGCGGGGATTTTAAAAAGGCCCAGAGGTCAGACAACGGGACGTGGCACCTTCAGCCCTGACAGTGAGATATTCGCTCTCCTCTTTCTTCATGCTGCTGTTGTTATTCCATGAAATATCAAGGATGGAATAAAAAGCTGAGTTTACTCCAGGGTGAGGAAAGAAAGGAGCCACCAACCCCCTGGCAAAGCTCAGTGCCCCAGAGAAAACCTGTCCCTGCTATTGCAATCACTGATGTAGTGGGGATATGACGGGAAAGGGACTGTCTGAATTGTCGAGGCAGAAAATGGACAACAATCTACAGCAGCATCATTAACCACAAACACACTCTCATCATGCTCCAGCCAGAAGGGAAATGAGCAGGAATTCTTGCTGTTCAGCCATGGACACACTTACACAATGGCACGGCAGTGAGTATGTTGTGGAAGCTGGTCTGAGGAAACAATTGGAAACGATCACTCAGTGAGAGCAGAACTAGAGTGTAGTGAGAAAAGTACACAAAGCCAGTAGTTGTGGCCCAGTGGTTAAGGCGATGGACTAGAAATCCATTGGAGTTTCCCTGCACGGGTTTGAATCCTGTCGGCTATGGAGGAATTAGTGGTTCTTTAGTTTCAGTTCCTGAGCATCCTTGGTGTCAAGGGGAGCTCGGTCTTGTCTCACTCTCAGGCTGTGTCCACACTACAGAGTTATGCTGCTTTAGTTGAAGTGTTTTAATTAAACACTCTGCTCCTTGTGTCACCAGAGCGCATCCACTCTAGCAACTCTTGCGTCGCCCCAAAGAGCAGTGCATTGTGGGTAGCTATCGCACTGTGCAACTGGCCACAGGGGGCTTTGGGAGGGGTTTGCAATGGCTCATGGGCCGGTGCAGCATCACATGAGCCAAGTTTCTCTGTCCCATTGTTCCATGGGCAGCATACTAGATTGCCAGCTGCTTCTCCACTGCAGTGTGTGTGGCAGGGCAGAGAGTGTATGTGTGTGTGTGTTGTGGAAGAGTGAGTGTGTCGCACGCTGTCTCTAAGCTCAGACAGCTGCTGGAAGCAACCAGTCCTGAGGCAGGGGGAGGGGGACACCCCAGTAATGAGATAGGGGGAGGGGAACACCCCCGACATCAGCCCCCGCTTCCCTCACTGGCTCATCACAGCACAACAGTGTTTCTCTCTCTCTCTCTCACACACACACACACACATGTTGCTGCCTGCCTGGCTCTGTGTCAGGGGGGCCGGAACAGGGGGGTTTAGGGGCCGTGGCCCCACCACTTTTTACCAGCCATAAGGACGAAGGCTGGATGGGGGGATAAGGCAGAGTCTTGGGGGGAAGAGGCGTACTGTGGGTGTGGCCCCAGGGGGAGGGGAAGGGCAGGGTCTCAGGGAGACGGGGCAGTGTAGGGTTGGGGTCTCTGGGAGAAGGGGTGATGTGAGAGCAGGTCCTTGGGGGAAAGGGGTGTCATGGGGGCAGCACAGTTCGGATGCCGGTGCCCCCCCCCACTGTAAGGAGCTTCCGCCCCCCCCCAGCTCCGTGGTCGCCGTGCGGGGGAGCAGCATCCCCCGCCAGTGATTTGCTCCTTGCTGCCGGAGCAGAGCAGCAGGCTCAGCCGTCAGAACTTCCCGGAGCGATGAGAGGGGAGGGGCCCAGCCTCTGGAGCAGGATCGCAGGGCAGGGAGTTCCCGGCGGGCATTGTGGGATACTGGCGGAGGCCAGTTCTGGTGATATAATGACCAGCAGTGTCTACACTGACACTTTGTCACTCCCAGTTTGCTGCAAAAAGCTCCAGCCCTCTCCTCGAGGTGGGTTTATTTTGTCGCCGACAGAGGTCAGATTTGTCGCCAGACGTGGCATTGCCGTGTGTGCACCAGCCAAAAGCTGGCGACCGAGGGAGCGTTGTGTGTTTTTCACACGCCTGAGCAATATAATGATGCTGAAATAACTTTGTAGTGCAGACCTGGCCAAGGATTCACACACACAGAAGCTTGCAAGGAAAACTTCCCCTGCTCCTCTGCTTTGCAGATTCCAAACACAAGCCAAGGCCCAGGTGGGGTCTGGCAGGGAGTCAGGTGTGAACAGACCCCTTCCCTTAGCCACAGGCAGGCACCATGTTTTAGCTAGTTAAAGCACCTGTTTTGTAAACAGGAGATCCTGGGTTCAATTCCCAGTGGTGCCTTGGCTATGCTACTGAGTGTTAGGTGGCAAAAGAGATACCCCAAGGTCCTCACGGGGAACCAGTTCACAAAAAAGAGCCAGGAGCTGGTCCCAGTGTATCCCCCATCTGCTGTGCGGAGAGAAAATGTCCTCCATCCATGGTCCATCTGCAAACCCCTTGCTGAATTACAGGCTGTCTTGGAAGCCCACTGCACACTGCTGTGTCCACAAACTCACATCCCCAGCCATAGGGGCACCTCCATATTGTGTAAATAAGGGACATGGGGGAGGAAGTGGACAGTGACACCAGGTGGTCATGTGGGGTAATGCACACAGTGTTTCTCTCACAGAGTGCATAGCTCACTCATACCAGGTGGAGAAGCTGGAGAAAATGGTGGCAGCCCTTTGATGGGTCAGCTGGTAGAGCAAAGGTCTGGAGCCGGCGCTCAGGAAGTCATCCTTATGTCGCCCTTCTGACTCCAGCTTGAAGGAGAGCTTCTTTTTCTTCCCCTTGCTGAGAAAGAGCACGTGGCCACTCAGTGTCACTGTTGCTCTCTGACCAAGGTTTCTTTGCAATGTACAGGAAGAAAACAAGTAGTTTCTCACCCCAGATGGGACTTGAACCCACAATCTCTGGCTTAGGAAGCCAATGCCTTATCCATTAGGCCACTGGGGCCCTGAACTACACCTGATGGAGGGATGGAAATTCCCTCTCATAATTGCACATTCCTCACAGTTTGGAAGCCAAATACCCCCTTTAGGCGCCTTACAGAAATGTCGGCATCCCCTATCAGCGAGGCAGCTGGGCAGGTCACTGACAGAGGTGAGCCCCACCTTTCTGCAGCCATCTTTAGATCGGTCCTGAGGGTTTGCTGCTGCTGTTGCCATTCTGCTCCCCAAGTGATTGGCCAGCAGGCAGGGCAATTCTAGGGGGGCACAGCAATGGTGGGGCATGGCCCCATCAGTTTTAAAAGGAGGGCTCTGCTGTTCCCATGGATACCTCTCATGTCACCGTGGTTCTGCTGCAGCCCCAGGTAAGCAATGGGTCCGGGCTGCTGGTTACAGATTTCCTCTTTCCCCATCCCCGCCCCACGCATCCAGCCTGCAGGAGGGAAGGGCTGGCCCGAGAGCTGTGTTAACATCATCCTGTCAACACTGCGGGGTTAGCAGGATGTCCCTGCCTGTGCACACAGCGAGCTGGACGTATCGTTCTCAGGGCAGAGGCTAGTCAGGCGCGGGAGGAGACCACACGCTCAGCCATCTCGGAGAGACCTGGCGACTAAGGGTCTGAAGAAGCTCTCAAGGACTAAATTTTTTTAACAAATTTTTATCAATGAATTGGGAGAAAACATCCAATCACTGCTTATAAGATTGGTTTGTGATAAAATACCGGCAGAGTGGTAATTACTGATGAGGAGAGGGCAGTGATACAGAGCGATCTGGCTCATTCGGCAAGCTGGGCCCATTCAAAGGAAACAAGTTTGACCAGAGCCAAATGCAAAGTCCGATACCTAGCAACAAGGCATGCCGGCCACACCTACAGAATGGGGAAGTGTATCCAGGAAAGCAGTGACTCTGGAAAGGATTGAGGGGCCATAGTGGAGAAGCCACTCAACATGAGCTCCCAATGTGGTGAACTGGGCCATCATGAGACGTTTGAGCAGAGCCATGAGTAGAATAGGATAGGGGAGGGGGAGGCTGATATGGGAATACTGCATCCAGTTTTGGTGTCCTCATTTGAAAGAGATGTTGAGAAATTGGAGCTGGGGAAGCAAAGAGCCACCAAATGTTCTGAGGTCTGGAGAAAAATGCCTTCGAGTGAGCTATTGAAAGAGCTCCACCTGTTTAGCTTATCAAAAGAAGATTAAAAGGTGACTTCATTGAAGTGTTGAAGTGCCTTAATGGAGAGAAAATATGGGTATTAAAGGGCTCTTTAATCTAGCAGAGAAAGGCATAACAAGATCCAATGGCTGGAATGTAAAAAGAGACAAATTACAAATAAGGGAGGGTTATTCAGCAGTGAGGATGATTCACCACAAGAACAAGGTACCAAGGGAAGAGGTGGATTTTCCATCTCTTGATGTCATTTAATGACAACTAGACATAGGCGCCGACTTCGTGGGTGCTCCGGGGCTGGAGCACCCACAGGGAAAAATTGGTGGGCGCTCCGCACCCACCGGCAGCTCCCCGCCATCACCGGGGCCCGCGGCCAGCTCCCCGCCAACCCCGGGGCCCGCCGCCATCTTACCTTAGCACCGGGAGATGTTGCAGGGCCCCGCCCCTGATGCTGGGCGACGTTGCGTCGGGGGCGGGGCCCCGCAACATCACTCGGCGTCGGGGGAGGGGCCCGGTGTCATGGGCGGGGCCCCGCAACGTCACCCCGGCGTCGGGAGCGGGGCCCCGCCCCCGACGCTGCGCGTGAGCTCCCACCGGCGCCAGAGAAAGTCGGCGCCTGTGCGACTAGATGCCTTTCTGGAATGTGTTTGCCCAACAAGTAGCTCTTGTGGTACACAGGAGGCCTGTGATATGCAGGGGGTCAGATTAGATGCTCTAATGGTCTTTTCTGACCATAAAGTCTACTAATTTCTGAAAAAGTGAGTGTAGCATTGGGAGCAGCCCCTGATGTTTTCCTGTCTAGCCGGCTTGCTTCCTAGAATGGACACTCATTGAGTGGGGTGATCCCCAGGGAGTAGCTCAAACCTCCCAAGTGTCTGGCCAGTGGCAGGACATTAGCACTGCAAGGGAGGGGTGTGGCAGTGACATCACAAAGGCCGTTTGCAGGACCTCGGCCTATTGGTCAAAGGTGGTGGGGAGGCGGTGACCTCACAGAGAGATGCTGACATCAGCCAGGCCAGGCCAGGGGCTCAAGGCCAGGGAAACCTTGGAGACCCCCGTGGCTTTGCTTCAGCAAGTCTCCTTGTCGAGGTCTCTCTTGGAGGACTGAGAGAGTATTAGGGTTTGTCACGGAGTGTGGGGGAGTCAGGTCCTGCACCCCTCTTCCCGGGATTCAATGTGACTCTCAGCCAGCCAGTAGAACAGAAGGTTTATTAGGGTTGTCAGAAAAGAGTCCAAACAGAGCTTGTAAGTATGACCAGGACCCCTCAGCTCGGGCCTTCTGGGGGGCAGGGAGCTTAGACCCCCGCTCTGGGGCTCCCTGTGTTTCACCACCCAGCTCCAAACTGAAAACAAAAAGCCAAACCTCCAGCAGGCTCTTCCCCTCCCCCTCTTGCCTGTCCATTCTCCCAGCCAAAGGTGTCACCTCCCAACCCCCGTCCTGGCTCATGTTACAGCCTCAGGTAAAGTCTCGCATTCCCGATGCAGCCTGTCCCAATGCAGCCAGCCTCTCAGGTCAGATCCATCTCGCTCTCTACTCCGTCACAGGGTTCCTTTTTACTCCAAGACCACTCCATGTCTGACAAAAAGCCCCACACAAAGCTTTCCCCCTCCCAAGATTTGAAAGTATCTTGTCCCCTTATTGGTCAGATGCCAGCCAGGTCAGGTGTCAGTCTGGCTACCTGCATTTCTTAACCCTTTACTGGTAAGAGGATTTTATCTGCATCAAACCCTCTCCCCTTTCCCTTTATATTTATGACAGGCCCCATGGTGGGACAATATCCTCGGGATTAAGAGCAAAGGACTCAGGCTGAGAACCGATTTAACTCCACTCATCTGGGATTTAACAAATTGTCTTCTATGCAGAGACTGGGACCTTGTGACATTGAGCCAGACTCGGGTGGGGGGAGGTTGGGCCGATTTAACTCCCTGGCCGGCCGCCGCCTCAGCCACCTCTTGCCCCATGGCCTAGGCTCTTGGCCCTCTGCTGATTGCTCCTTGCTGGATTGCCCAGAGCAAAAAGGAAGATGTGCAGGTCTAGCATACGATGGTTTTGATCCATCAGCCACTGGGTTTTGGGCCCAGCCCACTTCTGCTGCGCCCCGCTGCTGGGTCTTCAGCCCCAGCTCCAGCATCCGGCCTAGCGCCTTGTGAGCTCCAGCGCTGGCAGGGAGATGCGCCGGCTGCTCGGAGCAGCCTTGGTAACAGCAGTTTTGTTTCTGTGTGTCTCTGTGGCGCAATGGGTCAGCGCGTTCGGCTGTTAACTGACAGGCTGGTGGTTCGAGCCCACCCAGGGACGGTAATAATCTGATCTTGCTTCTTAAGGGCCTGTTTTGCTGCCTCAAAGACGCCTCCCAGCAGCTGGTTTGCCAGGGCCCCTGCCCAGCCCCCTGCACCGCTCCCTGCCAGGGCCAGAGCTCGCGAGGCACCAGCCTGGAGCCAGGGCCGCTGGGTGCTGCTTATGAAAAGCCAGCAGAGAGACACAGGGGAACTGTGCTGTGCCCATAACACAGAGGTGGATTAATCGCAGGGCAGGGAGTTCCCGGCGGGCATTGTGGGATACTGGCGGAGGCCAGTTCTGGTGATATAATGACCAGCAGCATCTACACTGACGCTTTGTCACTCTCAGTTTGCTGCAAATAGCTCCAGGCCTCTCGTCGAGGTGGTTTGATTTTGTCACCAACAGAGGGCAGTTTTGTCGCCAGACGTGGCGTTGCCAAAAGGAGGCGACCGAGGGAGCGTCGCGTGTTTTTCACACGCCTGAGCAATATAATGATGCTGAAATAACTTTGTAGTGCAGACCTGGCCAAGGATTCACACACACAGAAGCTTGCAAGGAAAACTTCCCCTGCTCCTCTGCTTTGCAGATTCCAAACACAAGCCAAGGCCCAGGTGGGGTCTGGTAGGGAGTCAGGTGTGAACAGACCCCTTCCCTTAGCCACAGGCAGGCACCATGTTTTAGCTAGTTAAAGCACCTGTTTTGTAAACAGGAGATCCTGGGTTCAATTCCCAGTGGTGCCTTGGCTATGCTACTGAGTGTTAGGTGGCAAAAGAGATACCCCAAGGTCCTCACGGGGAACCAGTTCACAAAAAAGAGCCAGGAGCTGGTCCCAGTGTATCCCCCATCTGCTGTGCGGAGAGAAAATTTCCTCCATCCATGGTCCATCTGCAAACCCCTTGCTGAATTACAGGCTGTCTTGGAAGCCCACTGCACACTGCTGTGTCCACAAACTCACATCCCCAGCCATAGGGGCACCTCCATATTGTGTAAATAAGGGACATGGGGGAGGAAGTGGACAGTGACACCAGGTGGTCACGTGGGGTAATGCACACAGTGTCTCTCTCACAGAGTGCATAGCTCACTCATACCAGGTGGAGAAGCTGGAGAAAGTGGTGGCAGCCCTTTGATGGGTCAGCTGGTAGAGCAAAGGTCTGGAGCCGGCACTCAGGAAGTCATCCTTATGTCGCCCTTCTGACTCCAGCTTGAAGGAGAGCTTCTTTTTCTTCCCCTTGCTGAGAAAGAGCACGTGGCCACTCAGTGTCACTGTTGCTCTCTGACCAAGGTTTCTTTGCAATGTACAGGAAGAAAACAAGTAGTTTCTCACCCCAGATGGGACTTGAACCCACAATCTCTGGCTTAGGAAACCAATGTCTTATCCATTAGGCCACTGGGGCCCTGAAATACACCTGCTGGGGGGATGGAAATTCCCTCTCATAATTGCACATTCCTCACAGTTTGGAAGCCAAATACCTCCTTTAGGAGCCTTACAGAAATGTCGGCATCCCCTGTCAGCGAGGCAGCTGGGCAGGTCACTGACAGAGCTGAGCCCCACCTTTCTGCAGCCATCTTTAGATCGGTCCTGAGGGTTTGCTGCTGCTGTTGCCATTCTGCTCCCCAAGTGATTGCCAGCAGGCGGGGCAATTCTAGGGGAGCACAGCAATGGGGGGACATGGCCCCATCAGTTTTAAAAGGAGGGCTCTGCTGTTCCCATGGATACCTCTCATGTCACCGTGGTTCTGCTGCAGCCCCAGGTAAGCAATGGGTCCGGGTTGCTGGTTACAGATTTCCTCTTTCCCCATCCCCGCCCCACGCGTCCAGCCTGCAGGAGGGAAGGGCTGGCCCGAGAGCCGTGTTTACATCATCCTGTCAACACTGTGGGGTTAGCAGGATGTCCCTGGCTGTGCACACAGCGAGCTGGATGCATCGTTCTCAGGGCAGAGGCTAGTCAGGCGCGGGAGGGGACCACACGCTCAGCCATCTCGGAGAGACCTGGGGACTAAGGGTCTGAAGAAGCTCTCAAGGACTAATGTTTTAACAAATTTTTATCAATGAATTGGGAGAAAACATCCAATCACTGCTTATAAGATTGGTGGGTGACAAAATACCGGCAGAGTGGTAATTACTGGTGAGGAGAGGGCAGTGATACAGAGCAATCTGGCTCATTCGGCAAGCTGGGCCCATTCAAAGGAAACAAGTTTGACCAGAGCCAAATGCAAAGTCCGATACCTAGCAACAAGGCATGCCGGCCACACCTACAGAATGGGGAAGTGTATCCAGGAAAGCAGTGACTCTGGAAAGGATTGAGGGGCCGTAGTGGAGAAGCCACTCAACATGAGCTCCCAGTGTGGTGAACAGGGCTAAAGCCATCATGAGACGTTTGAGCAGAGCCGTGAGTAGGATAGGGAAGGGGAAGGGGACACAGCATCAGAGAGGCTGATATGGGAATACTGCATCCAGTTTTGGTGTCCTCATTTGAAAGAGATGTTGAGAAATTGGAGCTGGAGCAGCAAAGAGCCACCAAATGTTCTGAGGTCTGGAGAAAAATGCCTTCGAGTGACCTATTGAAAGAGCTCCACCTGTTTAGCTTATTAAAAGAAGATTGAAAGGTGACTTCATTGAAGTGTTGAAGTGCCTTAATGGAGAGAAAATATGGGTATTAAAGGGCTCTTTAATCTAGCAGAGAAAGGCATAACAAGACCCAATGGCTGGAAGGTAAAAAGAGACAAATTACAAATAAGGCAGAAATATTCAACAGTGAGGATGATTCACCACAGGAACAAGGTACCAAGGTACCAAGGGAAGTGGTGGATTCTCCATCTCTTGGTGTCATTTAATGAAGACTAGATGTCTTTCTGGAATGTGTTTGCCCCAAAAGTAGCTCTTGTTGTACACAGGATGCCTGTGAGATGCAGGGGGTCAAATTAGATGTTCTAATTGTCTCTTCTGACCATAAAGTCTACTAATTTCTGAAAAAGTGAGTGTAGCATTGGGAGCAGCCTCTGATGTTTTACTGTCTAGCCGGCTTGCTTCCTAGAATGAACACTCATTGAGTGGGGTGATCCCCAGGGAGTAGCTCAAACCTCCCAAGTGTCTGGCCAGCGGCAGGACATTAGCACTGCAGGGGAGGGGTGGGTGTGGCAGTGACATCACAAAGGCCGTTTGCAGGACCTCGGCCTATTGGTCAAAGGTGGTGTCACAAGGCAGGAGACTAGCAGTGGCCTTGGCCCCGGAGGAGCAGGCTGGCGCTGCCTGGATCCCAGTCACTCAAGCCAGCACCTGCCCCCTCCCAAGCTGTCACTGGCGCCCCCAGGTCGGGGAGACAGGAGCAGCGGTTCCCACTGGAACAAGTCCACCCACGGCTCGCAGGCAACTCCCAAGCCTGACACAAGAAAACATCTTGCCAGAAAGGAGCCCACTGGGACTCCCCATGGCTACTTTTCCTCCCACCCAGAACCCCGCTGCTTCTCCCGGGCTGCAAGCAGCCACCCCTGGGAAGCCGAGAGGCAGGCACAGGATTCTACCTCCCAGCAGCCAACAGCACCTCCCCAGGCCTTGGCAGAACGAACGGTGGCGCTCGACTAACCCCACTGAGCCGCTTAGCTCCTGCCCTGCCTTCCTCAGCACGACCTTCCTCTTTTGCCCCATTACCGCCTCACTTCCTCCTTTAGCAAGTGGGAAGAGCTGGGCTCTGCAGGCCAACCTCCAAGGGCAGAGGAGGCCAAGCCACAAGGCTCCAAGAGGTGACTGGCCGAGATCCTCCAGCTTTCCCTGGCTGATGCCAAGGCGCTTTCTCAGCTCATTTCCCCACCCTCTGTCCTGCAGGGGTTGGGGTTATCCCAAGGACAGGCCAGTGGCAGATTGAGGAGTGTCTTGCTGGACAGCTAGTGAAAAGGAAGCCAGCATGTTTCTGTCTGGTTTCAAACCAGGGGCTTTTTGCGTGTTAGGCAAACGTGATAACCACGACACCTCAGAAACTCTGCAACAGGACTCTGCCCCTTCCCTTCAAACTCCATCCGCTTGGCTGGCGCTCGCCCTGGCACACACCGCTGGGCGACTCTGGAGAAAGTGGTGGCAGCTCTTCGGTGGGTCGGCTGGTAGAGCAAAGAACTGGAGCCGGCTCCCAGGAAGTCATCCTTACCTCACCCTTGTGACTCCAGCTTGAAGGAGAGCTTCTCTCCTTCCCCTCGCTGAGAAAGAGCAAGGGAAGAAAAAAATCCCACATCCATAGGGGGGCAGAGGCTTCAGGACCCCACAGCGTTTGCCCATCTGGGGCATTGTGGCTGAGATCTCTGCTGGCCAGCGCCAGCGCTCGCAAGGCGCTAGTGTGGATGCTGGAGGCTGGGTGCTGGATGCTGGAGGCAGAGACCCAGCAGAGTGGCGCAGCGGCAGCGTGCTGGGCCCATAACCCAGAGGTCGATGGATCGAACCCATCCTCTGCTAGGCAGGTGTTTGTTTCTTTTTGCTCTGGGACTCCAAGCGAGGGGGCGACCAGCAGAGCGCCAGGAGCGGAGGCCATGAGGCAAGAGGTGGCTGAGGTGTGGGACTGCCAGGGAGCTCCCCGGCCCCTCTGGCTGCCTGGGCTGAAGGAGAGAGCCAGGCCTGTGCGTGAGGTCTGAGTGCCGGTGGCTCCCCCACTCCTCGGGAGGGTCTGTCCCAAGGCAGCGGCCCAGCCCCCCTCCAAGGGGGGTGCGTCCCACCAGCATTTCTTGCCCCGTTTGGGGAGGTTCAGCCTCCCCGAGCCCCTTGTAGCCGCTGCCCACGCGCAGTGTCACTGGTAGATACGGGCAGAGGAGACTCGGGGGCCCGGGGGGGGGGGGCGAAATCCCTGGGTGAAACTGGCTGCCTGAGCCCAGCCCCTCTGCACTCAGGGGAGCGGTGAGAGGGGGAGGGGCTCAGGGAGTAAATCCTCAGAAACCTCCCCCCTGGGTTTGTAATGTCAGAGCCCAGCGAACAAGTCCCTGCATGTGTGAGGGGAGGGGCTGTGAGGGGGAGGGTCCATGGGGGAGTCAGTGTGAGGGGGAGGGGATGTGAGGGGAGGGGCTGTGAGGGGGAGGGTCCATGGGGGTGTCAGTGTGAGGGGGAGGGGCTGTGAGGCAGAGGGTCCGTGGGGGTGTCAGTGTGAGGGGAGGGGCTGTGAGGGGGAGGGTCCATGGGGGTATCAGTGTGAGGGGAGGGGCTGTGAGGGGGAGGGTCCATGGGGGTGTCAGTGTGAGGGGGAGGGGCTGTGAGGGGGAGGGTCCATGGGGGAGTCAGCGTGAGGGGGAGGGGCTGTGAGGGCAGGGGCTGTGAGGGGGAGGGTCCATGGGGGTGTCAGTGTGAGGGGGAGAGGCTGTGAGGGGGAGGGTCCGTGGGGGTGTCAGTGTGAGGGGAGGGGCTGTGAGGGGGAGGGGCTGTGAGGGGGAGGGTCCATGGGGGTGTCAGTGTGAGGGGGAGGGGCTGTGAGGGGGAGGGTCCGTGGGGGTGTCAGTGTGAGGGGAGGTGGTGTGAGGGGGAGTGGCCGTGAGTGGGAGGGGCTGTGAGGGGGAGGTCTATGCAGTGTCTGTGAGGGGGAGGGGCGGTGAGGGGGAGGGTCGATGGGGGTGTCAGTGTGAGGGGAGGGGCTGTGAGGGGGAGGGGCTGTGAGGGGGAGGGTCCATGGGGGTGTCAATGTGAGGGGGAGGGGCTGTGAGGGGGAGGGTCCTTGGGGGTGTCAGTGTGAGGGGAGGGGCTGTGATGGGGAGGGGCTGTGAGGGGGAGGGTCCATGGAGGAGTCAGTGTGAGGGGGAGGGGCTGTGAGGGGGAGGGTCCATGGGGGTGTCAGTGTGAGGGGGAGGGTCCATGGGGGTGTCAGTGTGAGGGGGAGGGGCTGTGAGGGGGAGGGTCCATGGGGGTGTCAGTGTGAGGGGGAGGGGCTGTGAGGGGCTGGGCTCCCCAGTCACTGCTCTGTCGGTGCCCCTGTCGGGCGATGCTCTGGAACTGCTCCCTACGAAGCCAGTCAGGACTCTGGAGGAGCCTCCTCGCTGAGCCGACTGTCTCCAGGGCGAGAAGCTTCCCGAGCTTCAACCTTCCTGGGTCTGACCCTGGAGCGTTCAGCATCCCCTTCTTCACCCAGCGGGGCTCGTGGGGAAGCCAGATGGCCCTGCCCCCAAACTCCGCCATCAGACGTGACTCTCAGCCGGCCAGTGAAACAGGAGGTTTATTAGACGACAGGAACAGGGTCTAAACCAGAGCTTGTAGGTACAGAGAACTGGACCCCTCAGTCAGGTCCATCTTGGGGGGTGGGGAGGCCAGAGGTACATTTGGACCTCCCTCCATGTGCCCAGCCAGCTCCGAACTCTCCAGCCCCACCTGTGCCTTGTCTCCTTCCTGAGCCAGGAGATCACCTGATCCCTTTGTTCCCCAACCCCTTCAGCCGGCACCTTTGCAGGGAAGGGGCCCAGGCCATGAGTTGCCAGGAGACAGGGTGTCGGCCATGCTGTGTCATCACACTGGCCCTCTAGGGCTTTGCAACAATCACACACCCTTCTCCCACCACCTAGAGACTTAAGAAATGCAGAGGGGAAACTGAGTCATAGGGGAAACTGAGGCACCCACTCAGTATTCAGAGGAAACATTAGGAACAGTCCCACTTCGTTACACCCTCCCTGAATGTTTGTTTAAATCACTTGGTGGTGGCAGCGTACCGTTCAGGGACAAAAGGGATTTGTGCTTTGAGGAAGTTTTTATCCTAAACTGGTAAAAATAAGGTTTGGGGGTCTTTCATGCAGGTGCCCATGACCGTACCCCAGAGTTCAGAATGGGGAGGGAACCCCTGACAACCTCCTTCCTCGGGCTGTAGCTGAAGCCAGAGCAGCCAAGAAGAGGCTCCAGCCCTGAAAAAAGCCGGACGTTCAGTACAAAGTGCACAAAGCACAACCGCAAAGGGACTTGAACCCTCAATTTTCTGATCCGAAGTAAGACGCCTGATCCATTAGGCCGCGTGGTCAGATGGGGAAAGTCTCTCCAAGCACTTCTTTAGAGAAGACGGACACTGTGTTTCTCGGGTCATCTACGGAGGGGCCAGAGACACTCTGGGCACAAGGAGCCGAGTTCCCAGCAAGATGTGAGTCCGTTCCTCCCAAGTGGACGGGGTTCTTGTTCTTCTGCACATTGTCGCCCATGGAGACCAAGGACCTGCAAATGTGATTTCATATAATAGCTTTGTTTAATTGATGAAAACATAAACTAGACACTTGGAGGATTAGAACTGATTTCAGCTGAGGGACGTGTTTGCTAGGTTTTTATGCATTTGCACAGGGAAATATTGAGTGTTTTCACTCATCCCTATTCAGCGGAACTCCTGAACAGAATGGAAATAGATTTGTAATTATTTTTGTTAAAGGAACAGGCTTGTAAGGGGGCACTTGGATTTGAACCAAGGACCACTGGAGCTGTAGTCAAACACTCTACCACTGAGCTATACCCCCAAAGTGTTCTGCAGCAGGGGAGGGTCTCTGGCAGTGTGTGTGTCGCTGACATATTGGAGTGATGCTGAAACAGGACAGAGTACAGATGGCATTGTGGGGGTGGCATGAACCGTATCTCTTCATTTCCCCTTCTAATAACTGAGGGGACAGTAACCCTTACCCAGCGAGGTCACATTCCCATAGTTCTCCTGCATGATGTCTCTGTAGAGGGCTCTCTGAGCGGGGTCCAGCAGAGCCCCCTCTTCCCTGGTGAAATACACAGCCACCTCCTCGAAGGTCACCGGCCCCTGAAAGAACAAGAGTCCAACACTCAGGATCTGCTGCCCCACTCACAGCCCCGCTATTCCTGTGGTAGAGGAGCCAAACGGAAGCTCTGGGTGGCTCACAGTCAACAGAGTCCCACCCCCACCCCGCTCAGAGCATCCAGGAAATACCAGGGTGAGGGGACGAAGAGAGAGCCCCTTGTCTCTCCCAGCAGATCCATCACACACCTACTAGCCACAGACTGATACAGGAGATGGAGCCCCTACCTGGGTCCAGGGAGAGCTCTCTGGTAGGAAGCCCAACACCCTCCTCTTTGTGAGGAGCTGGATATGAAGGGAGGGGAATCTCCCCTAAGCCTCACTGGTGGGTGCCTGTGACGAAGTAGGGAGCGGGGTGGATTTGACCTGGGAGTGTTGTGGGGGAGGTTCACTGGGACTGGCTGCATTGGGGATGGGAGACTTCCCCTGAAGGAAGATACCTGAGGCTGTAACATGAGCCAGAAGGGGGGTTGGGAGAGGTGACACCTTTGCCTGGAAAAATGGACAAAGCCTAGAAAAGAAGCCGGGGGAGGGGAAAAGAGCCTGCTCAAGGGTTTGGTCTGGTTGGTTAAAGTTTAAAGCTGGGTGGTAAAACGCAGGGAGCCCCAAGGCTGGGGTCTAAGCTCCCTGGCCCCAAAAGGGCCCGACTAAGGGGTCCTGTTTGTACCCACAAGCTCTGTTTGAACTGTGTTCCTGGCGTCCTTAATAAACCTTCTGTTCTGCTGGCTGGCTAAGTGTCACAGTAAATCCCACGAAAAGGGGTACAGGGCTCTAACTCCCCCACACTCCGTGACAGTGCCCCCTTCATATCTCACAGCAGCCATGGGGGGGAGGGATAGCTCAGTGGTTTGAGCATTGGCCTGCTAAACCCAGGGTTGTGAGTTCAATCCTTGAGGGGGCCATTTAGGGATCTGGGGCAAAAATTGGGGATTGGTCTGCTTTGAGCAGGGGGTTGGACTAGATGACCTTCTAAGGTCCCTTCCAACCCTGATATTCTATGATTAGGCTCCAGCACTGGGAGTCTGATCAGTTTTCTTAGGCCCATGTTGGTGGGTTATTTCCTGTTTCACAAATCAGAGCATTTCTACCTCGGAACCTCATGGGTCTGGTCCTAGAATCTAGGCTGCTTATTAAACATCTCCCAGCAGGTTTGCCGCATCCTGTCCCCCTCCCTTTCTCCACCCTGTGCATTTCCTGCCCCGCGCCAACCTCCAAACCAGACTGTGCAAACCTTCCCATCTCCGGTGTATTTGCTGTCCCTCTTCCTTCCGCAGGAACCCAGCAGCAACCGCCCCCCCCCACGATGATACCTACCTGAGCTGGTTCCTCTGCAGCCATTTCCCTTCTGTGTCCCATGGGAGGACGGGATGAACTGGAGCAAAACAGGGACGTCATTCTGCAGCCTGGGTGGGTGAGAAGGGTAATTGTGGGGGTTTCAGAACAGACTTTCATTTATTTCACAGCATGATTCCCCCAGGCCCTTTCCCTGGAGACAGACATTCTAGATTCTGTGATGCTGGGAAAATGCTTCATCTCTTTATTACAGTGTAGACCTGGCTCCTCCTGCCAGGCTAAGCCAACAGAGAGATGTTCAACCTCCCTTCTCCCTCCCCCCACCCCGTAACAAAGTGTCTGAACACAAGGCTAGAAAAGAGCAGAACCAAAGGAGTCACTGTGGGGGATTCCCTCGGACACTGACCCCACGGCAGCCACACCCCAGCAGGAGGAACATGGAGTCAGGAACTGGCTTTTCCTCTGTCTGATCCTTTTCTTGTTCACTGGAAAGTGATTCTGCCCCGGGATGCTGCAATACGTGTGTCTGCTGGATTAGAGAGCTGGAAATCTCTCTCCCCCTCATTTCTACCACTGCCCCTTTCAGTCTCTCCTTCCCCTGTCCTCTCTCCCTGCCCCTCTCCGGCTGGGAAAGTCCCATTCCTGGGTTCTTTGCTCTCCCATCGATGGATTTTCTCCTGGCAATTGCTAATGGGAGGAGAAATGAGGAGGGGCTGTTTGTGCAGAGTCACTTGCTTGCCAGTCCCCAGCACTTTCCCTGAGGTCTTTCAGTTACCTGCAGTCTGGGGCTCAGAATTTAGTTAACAGGGCCCAGGGCTGCCCTAGGGGGCTAGTACCAGCTGGAGAAAGTCATCACCTGGGCTGGGCAGAGAAGAAGCTTCAATTAAGGTCACTTCCGAGCACAGAACCCCGACCGGGTCACAACGGAGGCTGCAGCATCTGACCCAGGAAGCTGAACCCCAATATCCTGAGCAGAGAGGGACAGGGCGTTGGAGCAGCCTTCCCTCCTTGCGCTCTCTGGGGAGAGCAGCTAATGAGAGCCCCTCCTCACAGGGGGAATTGCTGATCTCATTTGCCCCACTGTCCACCTGGAGTCACTCCTCGTCTTTCCATGCAGTGACTCTGGATAAACAGTGGTCTCAGTGAAACCAGATTTCAGAAAGAATGAGTCCAGAGTGCTGTGGAAGAGACCATTGTGTGGCAGTGCTAACCCCCTTCCCCCCTCCCGCACCCCCAGATCGAGAACAAGGGCTGGGGGCACGAATTTTCCCAACGGAACCGGAACTTCCTGCAGTTTTCAAAAGAGGAGAAAAGCAAAATCTGCGATTTCACACGAAGAGTGTTTGGTAAGTAGATAGAAAGTTATCACAGTGACTGGAGGTGGCCGGGGAATGCCAGGCAGTGCTTGGAGCCAGGACATTGGCACACGTAGATCAGAGAGAAGGACCATGGTTAGTAGCACTCCCCATAGCCCCCAGCCAGGGTCCCACCAGATAATCCCTGGGACTCAGCCCCCAGAATCCCAGGCCAGGAACCCCAGATACCCCTCAAAGCCCCACCGGCCCGGGAATCCCCACCAGCCCATCACTGCCAGGTTGGGAATCCCAAAGGGTTCCCCCCAAGAAGAGCCCCCAGCAGCTAGGGACACCCCCCCAACAGACCGCCCCCTGGGAACTCAGTCTCTCACTGCCTACCTGGGATTCTCCCACTGCCTTCCTAGGACCTCTGCCTGCCCTCCAGTAGGATCTGCCCTGCCATTTGCCTGGGATCCCCTGATGCTTTACAGTGGGACCCCTCACGCTGCTTGCCCGGCATCCCCTGACCTAGCGCAGGAGATCCACCCTCCCTCCCCCCCGCTCTGTGCACTGGGCATGGCAACGATCCCAGGAGCCAGCGGGGGAAGCCCAAACAGAGCCCTTGGAACAGCACCGGGCACCCTCTAGCGCCCTGTCCCGGCACCCCAAGAGATGTGCACCCCGCTGTTCTGCAGCCACCAGGCCCCCAGCGATACCCACCTCCAGGCCCCATCGCCTCAGGGCTGGGCACATCATAACCATCCCCCGAAACCCCAAACCTCCAGAGCCACCAACCTGACTAGGGTGCCCCCTGCCCAGTCACCCACACACCTCCCCCCACCACAATGCCCCTTCAGCGCCAGCTGCAATCTCCCTACACAGACACCCCTTGCCCCCAGCAACAGTGTTACCTCACAGTGTGTGATAAGTGGGTTACCCGTTATCACCGCCCCCTGCTGGCCAGTCACACAGGCAGAGGGAGCCCTGGGGGACGCTTCTTTAAACAGGAGACTGGAAGGCCTGGAGGCCCAAAACAGGTAAGAAATGTCCATGGCCTGTCACTAGCAAATAATGGCCACCATGGATCCACCCCAGAGGTGGCTGCATCTTAGCACTGCGGGAAGCAACCCCTCATGGAGGCCATTTGTCGTGGGGTTTGCGATACTTCTGGACCCATGCTGCCCTCAGAGTGACCTCCTCATCCTGTGCCAGACGGAGAAAAGAAAAAGGTCCAGCCAACTCTCCTGTTACCAGGTGTGGGCCATTTATCCCCAAACAGGGGGTGGCCTCTGGGTTTGATGTGTATTAAATAGGTGGCTGGTCTCTTTCATCGGCAAACAGTTTAACAGAGAGAAAGGGGGGGAAGAAATGATTCTGAAAGGAGAGAGACGAGAAAGATGATCACTGCAAAATTTAACCCCCTGCAACATCCAAGATGGAGAACGACTCAGAGCAACAGGTTCCCTCCAAGGAAGGAGAATTTGCTGGGATTTAGAAACATGGGGAACAGCCCCAAACACAAAAGGATTTGTAACTGACATTTGATAATGAGGTTGAAAGAGAGAAATCCTGAGATTTGAGATCAATGTTCAGAAATGAAAGAGAAAGGGTGGAAATCTGAGGGATTTTGGATCCATTTTTGCAAATTATAGACAGGAAAGTGGATAATTCGAGGGATTTTATATCAGTGGTTCATATGAAGTAAAATCTGAGTGTTTCACATCAATATTTGATAAATGAAGAGAGAGGAAATGGGCAACATTTTATATCCATATTTATATTTAAGAATCTGAGAAAAAGGTGTAAATCTGATTGTTTTATTATTTTATAATGAGAGCGACAGGGGAAAATCTCAGGGCCTAATCACTTAGAAATAGCCAAGTAGAGAGTAAGTGGGGCAAGTGTTTAGGGTATTTTATATCAATCTTTGAGATTTGCAGAGAAAACGTGACACAAACTACACAATTGATCACATGAGAGAAACACCAAGATCGGGGGGGGGGGGGGGGGATTTTCTGTTGCTATTAAATAACTAGAGGGAAGGGGGGGGCTGTGACTGGATTTTACGGGACTGTCCAACACATGAACACAAAGTGCCGCCCCCCCCCCCCAGTCACAGGGCAGCGGGGAGCCCTTTGGGGAGCTGCTCTCGGGGGGGGGGTGGGGGTGGGAGGGACCCTGGCCCAGGGGAGGGGGCAGCAGTGGGGGATGGGCTGGTGGGGCAGTTTGGGGGCGGCAGGTGGGCTGGGGACACCGGGGTCCGGGCAGTGCCCATGGGGGGCACGTGCTCCCCCCGTCCCCACCCGGGACCCCCCCGCCGGCCCCAGTCTCCCCGGTTCCCGGGGGGGCGGAGAGTCACTTTCCCGCCCCCCGGGTCTGTCACTCCCCGGCCGGGCACGGGGGGGTTAATGTCGAGCCCCGCCCAGACCCCAGGGAGCAGCAGCGGCTCCGCCCGGGCTCCCGGCTCACAATGGAGGCAGCAGCAGAAGTGACGTTGGGCGGGGGGTGGGGCGAGCTGCTGAAACCCTCCCTTGCCTGGGCGGGAGAGCGCAGAAGCGGCCCCGGGGCAGGCTGGGAGATGTAGTTCCTGACTCTCCCGGGAGCGGAAGTGACGTCGGGCAGGGGGCGGACGAGCCGGGCTGCGAACGCGCGCGGGGCGCTGCGGCTCTGCCTGGCTCGTGCGCGGCCGTTGGAGCCTCTCGCGGAGCCGTTGGAGCGGTTTGTGTCTCCCGCCGCTGGGCATGCGCAGATCGGGGGGGGTCCCGCATGCGCAGATGCAGAGCTCCTCCCGCTACTGCTGCTCCCTGGGGAGCCATGAGCCGCACCCAGGGTGCCCCCTCCCCCCCCCCACCCCTGAGCAGGTCTCTGCCCCTCCCCCCCTGTGCCCCATTGTCTCCCCCTCCCCCCATGGGCGGCTCTCACTGGGGGGGGGGGATCGGGGGGGGGGCTCTGGGGTCACTGGCCAGGGACTGTGGGGACTCGGTCCCAGGGAATCTCTGGGGGGCCCCTGGCTGGGGGCTGGGCTCTGGGGGGGGTTGGGGCCCCTGGCTGGGGGCTGGGCTCTGGGGGGGGTCGGGGCCCCTGGCTGGGGGGCTGGGCTCAGGGGGGGTCTGGGGCCCCTGGCTGGGGGGCTGGGCTCTGGGGGGGGTCTGGGGCCCCTGGCTGGGGGGCTGGGCTCTGGGGGGGTCTGGGGCCCCTGGCTGGGAATGTGACATCACCGATTCTGCTTTTCTCCCCTCTGGAAAACTGCGGAAACGTCCGGTTCCATTGGGAAAATTCATCCCCCGAGTCCTTGTCCTAGATCTGGGGGTGCGGGAGGGGGGAAGGGGGTTCGCGCTGCCCCACAACGGTCTCTCCCACAGCGCTCTGGACTCGTTCTTCCTGAAACCTGGTGTCACAGACACCACTGTTAATCCAGAGTCACTGCCGGGACAGACGAGGAGTGACTCCAGATGGACAGTGGGGCAAATGAGATCAGCAATTCCCCCTGTGAGGAGGGGCTCTCATTAGCTGCCCCCGCCCCAGAGAGCTCAAGGGGGGAAGGCTGCTCCAACGCCCTGTCCATCTCTGCTCAGGATATTGGGGTTCAGCTTCCTGGGTCAGACGCTGCAGCCTCCATCGTGATCTGGGAGACCAGGCTTAGCAGCTGCTGCTCCCCCAGCGGGGTCTGTGCTGGGAAGTGACCTTAACTAAACCTTCTTCTCTGCCCGGCCCAGGTGATGTCTTTCTCCTACTGGCACTAGGCCCCTAGGGCAGCCCTGAGCCCTGTTAATACTAAATTCTGAGCCAGAGATTCCAGGTAACTGGAAGAAACGAAGGGAAAATGCTGGGGTCTGGCCTTAAAATGACTCTACACAAACAGACCCTCCCCCCTCATTTCTCGTCCCATTAGCAATTGCAGCAGCAAATCCAGCCTTGGGGGAGCAAACAACCCAGCAATGGGACTTTCCTACAGGACGGGCAGGGGGAGGGGACAGGGAAAAGGAGATAGAAGGAGAAAGAGAGACTGAAAGGGGCTGTGGGAGAGAAGAGTTTTGAGAGAGATTTCCAGATCTCTGATCTGCCCAGACAGATGTATTACTGCACCCTGGGTGAAACCACTTTCCTGTGGAAAAATGAGAATCGGACAGAGAAAAACCCAGTTCCTGACTCTATATTCCTCCTCCTGCCGTGGGGTCAGTGTCTGAAGGAATCCCCCACAGTGGATCCTTTGGTTCTGCTTTTTTCTAGCCTTGTTTTCAGAGGCTTTATTATGGGATTTTGGGAGGGAGAAGGGAGGTTAAAAAGGTCTCTGCGGGCTTATCCTTGCAGGAGGGGCCAGGTCTCCACTGTAATAAAGAGATGGAGCATTTTCTCAGCATGGCAGACTCTAGGCTGTCTCTGCAGGGAAAGGGCCGGGGGGAATCGTGATATGAAATTAACTAAAGCCTGTTCTGAAACCTCCACAACTGCCCTTCTCACCCTGCCAGGCTGCAGAATGACACGCACATCTCACTCCACTTCATCCCGCCCTCCCATGGGACAGGGTAGAGACATGGCTGCAGAGGAGCCAGTTCAGGTAGGGATTATCGCGGGGGTTGCTGGTGGGTTCCTGCGGGAGGAAGAGGGACAGCAAATACACTGGATATGGGAAGATTTGCACAGTCTGGTTTGGAGGTTGGAGCGGGGCAGCAAATACACATGGTGGAGAAAGGGAGGAGGACAGGGTGCAGCAAACCTGGAGTTGTTTAATAAGGGTCCTAGATTCTAGGAACAGACCCATGAGGTTCGGAGGTGGAAATGCCCTAATTTCTTGGACAGAAATAACCTACCTACATGGGCTAAGAATACTGACCAGACTCCCAGTGCTGAAGCCTGATCTGACTAACCAGCGGCTGCTGTGAGATATGAAGGGGGCTCCTACCAGTCAGGCTTAGGGGAGATTCCCCTCCCTTCATATCCAGCTCCTCACAATGGGGAGGGTATTGGGCTTCCTACCAGAGATCTCGCCCTGGACCCTGCTAGGGGCAGCAGGCACTGAATGTTGGACTCTTGCTCTTTCAGGGGCCGGTGACCTTCGAGGAGGTGGCTGTGTATTTCACCAGGGAAGAGTGGGCTCTGCTGGACCCCGCTCAGAGAGCCCTCTACAGAGACGTCATGCAGGAGAACTATGCGAATGTGACCTCGCTGGGTAAGGGTTACTGTCCCCTCGGTTCTTGGAAGGGGAAAAGAAGAGAGAAGGTTCACGCCAGCCCCAAAATGCCACCTCTGCTCTGTCCTGTTTCAGCATCACCCCCATATGCCAGTGACACACACACTACCAGAGACCCTCCCCTGCTGCAGAACACTTTTGGGAACAGAGCACAGGCGCCATATCGCACAGTGTCAGATATCTCCTGTTTGCTCAAGTAAAACAGGGTTAGGTGCGGCATAACCAACAGAAGGTTCCTACCCCTGACCTCTCAGACACTGAGCCTACTCCACCGAAACCAGAATGTGCTTGGGGTGTAACGAGCAGGCCGCTGGGCCAGGGTTACTTATCACACAGACACTCAGTGCGTCCTTGAATGCTGGCTGGGGGTATCCAGAGAAGGAAGCTCAGTGGTGGATTTAGCATTAGTGGGGCCCTGAGCTCAGCTTCATTTTGGGGGCCCCTCCTTGGGACCCAGCCAAGAAAAAGAACATTCTCTCTTATCTCCCCCCACCAGCATTTTTCATTCTTTTTTTCTTCATCCTCCTCCTATAAGTAATAGGAAGTAACTGAAAAGAAAGTGAGGTACCTTGATTGTTTTTGTAGTGAAACGTATTTTTCCACAGACCACTTGAAAATCACCACGGGTCTCGACGGACCACTTAATGATCTTTCCAGATATGTGTGTGGGGGCACAGGAGTAAGAGAGGGCAGGGGGCTGAGGGTGGGGGGGGTGCAGGAGTCAGGGCTGGGGGTGTGGGCTGGGGTCTTGGGGGTGCTCCCAGCCCCCTGCCCTGAGTGGCTCACAGCAGGGGCTGGGGGTGGGGGGATGTGATCGGGGAGTGCTTTATAAAGCAGTGAGCAAGCCACCAGGGAGCTTTGCGAACAGGGCTACTAACAGGGAGTTTCGTGAGGGAGATGGAAGGGGAGTGGGAAGGGGGCAAGGTACTCTTGCCATTCTTTAAAACATTTAAGCTATAATACAAACTACTTGATTTAAACATAAAGCCTATTGTTAACGTAGGTAGCTGTAGGAGAGAATGCAGGCAGAAGCCCAGCAGCAGAGTGGGGGCTATCCTGTTTATTGCACTCAATGTAGCATGTATGATTACCTGCCCTGTGGGCGGGTGGCGTATGTGTGCATTCGGTGCAAGGAGCTCCTGGCCCTCAGAGACCGCGTGCAGGCTTTGGAGGCCAGGGTAGCAGAACTGGAGGAGCTAAGGGAAGCAGAGAGGTATGGTGATGAGGCTTTCCGGGACACTGTAGATGTGTCGCACCTCCGGACAGACAGCCCCCGCGCTGTTGAGGAGGATGAAAGGCCCAGGGAAGGAGAGCAGTCAACGGGAGCAGAGGGAAACCTTCCCGTAGTTGAGACCCTCCTTCCCGATGGTGTTGGGATCTGCAACCTCTTGCACCGAGGTTACCTCGCTGGGGGAGGGAACTCCAGTCATTAAGAAAAGGCAGGTGTTAGTAATGGGAGATTCGATCATTAGAAACAAGGATAGCTGGGTTTGTGTTGACCGGGAGAACCGTATGGTGACTTGCCTGCCTGGTGCGAAGGTTGCGGATCTCTCGAGGCATCTAGAGAGAGTTGTATGTAGTGCTGGGGAGGAGCCAGTGGTAGTGGTACATGTAGGTACCAATGACATAGGGAAGGGTAGGAGAGATGTCCTGGAGGCCAAATTTAGGCCGCTAGGAAAGAGACTGAAATCCAGGACCCCTATGGTGGCAGTCTCAGAAATGCGTCCAGTTCCATGCGCAGGGCCAGGTAGGCAGGCAGAGCTTCAGAGTCTCAATGCGTGGATGAGACGATGGTGTAGAGAGGAGGGGTTTAAATGTATTAGGAAGTGGGGAAACTTTTGGGATAGGAGGAGCCTATACAGGAAGGATGGACTCCACCTAAACCAAAGTGGAACCAGACTGCTGGCACTTACCATTAAAAAGGTTGTAGAGCAGTTTTTAAACTAAGAGATGGGGGAAAGCCGATGGCTGCAGAGGAGCACGTGGATCAGACAGAGACTTCTCTTAGAGGAGAGTCTAGTGATAGAGATTTTCTAGTTTTTAGTCAGGAGGAGAGGCTGGAAGAGGATAAAGTAGGGGCCAGATCAGACGAGAAGCGTTCACACACAAAAGAATCTGACGCATCAGAAAAGGGCAGACAAATAAACAGAGATAAGTTTTTAAAGTGCTTGTACACAAATGCTAGAAGTCTAAATAATAAGATGGGTGAGTGCCTTGTGTTAAAAGAGGATATTGATATAATAAGCATCACAGAAACCTGGTGGAGTGAGGACGATCAATGGGACACAATCATTCCAGGGTTCAAAATATATCGGAAGGACAGAGCAGCTGGTGGGGGGGCGGGGGGTGGTGGCACTGTATGTTAAAGAAAATGTAGACTTAAATGAAGTAAAAATCTTAAATGAAACCGCATGTTCCATAGAATCTCTATGGATAGTAATTCCATGCTCTAATGAGAATATAACAATAGCAATCTATTATCGACCACCTGTCAAAGACAGTGATAGTGAGGATGAAATGCTAAGGGAGATTAGAGAGGCTATCAAAATAAAGAACTCAATAATAGTGAGAATCCTGTGGCACCTTATAGACTAACAGACATATTGGAGCATAAGTTTTCGTGGGTTAATACCCACTTCACCCACGAAAGCTTATGCTCCAGTACGTCTGTTAGTCTATAAGGGGCCACAGGACTCTTTCTCGCTTCTACAGATCCAGACTAACACGGCTCCCCCTCTGACACTCAGTAATAGTGGGGGATTTCAATTATCCCCATATTGACTGGGTACATGTCACCTCAGGATGAAATGCAGAGACAACATTTCTCAGTACTTTAAATGACTGCTTCTTGGAGCAGCTGGTACAAGAACCCACAAGGGGAGAAGCAACTCTGGATTGAGTCCTGAGTGGAGCGCAGGATCTAGTCCAAGAGGTAACTCTAACAGGACCACTTGGAAATAGTGACCTTCCCCCTGCCAGAGAATGGCTATTTGACCAGCTGTTTGCCTTGCTGTCTCTGAGGAACTTAGGGTTAGGGTTGCAACTTTTTCAGTAATATCATACAGTAAAATCTCATAACTTTCCATACAGTGTTGCTACACATTTTAACAGGAGGATAATAATGTCTTTTTCAAATGATACCTCACAAGCCATACTGTGATAAATAAAGGGGAGGGGAGGAAGCTCCCTTTTATAAACACCCAGCCTGCCAGTTTGCTGTAAAATCCCTGTTGGTGTCACTTCTCTGCTTGCTTTACCTGTAAAGGGTTAACAAGCCCACAGGTAAAAGAAAAGGGGTGGGCAGCTGACCAAAAGAGCCAATGGAAAGGCTAGAACGTTTTAAAATGGGAAAGAAACTTTCCCTTTGTCTGTTGTTCTCCGGAGAAGGAGACACGGAGTAGCAATGCTGTGTATGGCTTGAAGCAGGTATGAAAATTCATCTTCCATCACTAGAAGAAATTATTTGGGTAGGGAATGTTTAGACAGACACAATCAGGTTTATTTTTTATTTTGGCTTTTGGATCTCCTCTGTGCTAGCCCAGATGCTTTTGTTTGCTTGCAAGCTTTAAGCTAAACCCCCAAGAAAACTATTTTGGATGCTTACAAAAATGAATTGTTTCTTTTAAGATCTAGCAAAAAGCCTAAGTTCCGGATGTATTGTTTTCTTTTTCAATTTTAATAAAATGTATCTCTTTTAAGAACAGGATTGGAATTTTTGGTCTCCTAAGAGGTTTGTGCATGTTGTTTGATTATCTGGTAGCCACAGCTAATTTCCTTTGTTTTCTTTCTCAGCTCTTTCCCGGGGGGGAGGTGAAAGGGCTTGAGGGTGCCCCAGAGGGAGGAATTCTCAAGTGCTCCTTCCTGGGTCCAAGGCTTTGGGGTTGTTGTTTTTTGCAGTTGGATGGTGGCAGCATTTACCAAGTCAAGGACAGAGAAAAGCTGTAACCTTGGGGGTTTAATACAAGCCTAGAGTGGCACACACTACAGACGTGCACAGTGTCTGTCTATGTGTGTTCCCAACAGATATGTGGGTATTTCAATCCCTCACAAGCAGGGTGTTCGGCATCTTCAAAGACCTGGGGAGCCGGTCCTGAGAATTCACTGGTTTATTAAGTGTGACACTGTATGGAATTGTGAGACACTTTATATTAGTATTACTATTAATACCAATATGATAGAATTGCAATGAATTGTGCTAGATATGCCATGTAAGATGTCAATGAAAATGTTATGATTTTCCAAGTATGATAATTTTGTTTCTATCTTTGTATCACCTTTGCATTTTGGGTTATAGATATGTAGGGTATATCTGTATTTCCAGACTTGTGCAGTGTTTCTGGGTGACACACCCAGACATATTGGCATCAGCGCTGCATAGTCTATTCGATAGCCCACCCAGGGTCATCAGCTGTTCTATGTGCCCATGGAAAGGACTAAGGGGATACACTTATGAGTCAGCAAAACCTGCAGGGGTATGTCTGTGTACTGAGAACTCCAAGGCTTATCTATGCCATGTGCTTTAGGAGGAGGGATAGCTCAGTGGTTTGAGCATTGGCCTGCTGAACCCAGGGTTGTGAGTTCAATTCTTGAGGGGGCCATTTAGGGATCTGGGGCAAAAAATGGGGATTGGTCCTGCTTTGAGCAGTGGGTTGGACTAGATGACCTCCTAAGGTCCCTTCCAACCCCTGAGATTCTATGATTCATTGCTCTATGAGAAGGGACATGAACCTGCTGTGAGCAGGGGAGAGATGCTGTGGATGCAGCCGAGAGCAGGTGCGAGCGCCGTCTGCTCTGCAGCATGACGACGGAGCCTGGTGTCCCACTGCCAAGTGCTCTTCCTGCCCAGGGGAAGCTGCACAGTGATTTTCCTGAGCTCGGACTTGTATGAGGAGGGAAGAAATTGGCAGCAAGTCTCTCAGCCGCACCCTTTGCCCTGGGGAGGAGTCAGGTGTCTCCAGGCAGAAATCCCTACTAGCCCTGCCCACCCTTTGATCAGCAATTCCAGAAATGAAGAGTAATTTCGGGGAAAAAATGCAGGAATAGCAGCAATTTCCAGAAAACACTGGCCCTGGTTATAACATTAAATAAAACAGTCTCAAGGTATATGCCTGTGTTCATCAGACCTGTCACTCTGCCTTCACATAGTTCACTCTGCTGGTGGGTTCTACCCCTTCCCCCATTCTGTGTCTGTCTTGTCTATTTAGATTGTAAATTCTTCAGGACATGGACCATCTACTATTCTGGATCTGTACTGTGCCTAGCACAAAGGGGACCCACTGTTAGTTGTCCCTTAGGCCCTAAGGTAATGAATATGATTGATAATAATGAAAATGTTTCTCCTGCCACTTTAAGCCAAGGAAGATGGCCTTGGGATGTTACTACTTAAAAATGATCTGGGCTTAAAACCATGGAATATTCCTTGTGACAGGTATCCCACAAATTCCACTGACCTCCCTTGTTTTCTTTGCCTTGAACATGGGTTTCCAGTTTCCAAACCTGATGTGATCTCGCAGCTGGAACGAGGGGAAGAGACGTGGGTCCCAGACCTCCAGGGCTCTGAGAAAGAAGTGCTCCCGAGAGCTGACTGCACTGTCCGTGAATACAGGAAACATTTGGGATGTCCTACAAAGACCTTGTGAGCTCTCCAAGTACAGGATTGTTCCCGGCAGATGTGGAATCATTAGGCAGATGTCACTCATGGCTTCCCACCTATCCTGACTGACAACTGGCAGCAGGTCCCTACCTGATCTCGCTTTCCCCTGAGTGTTCTGATGAGCTGCGGACCAAAACTGATCCCTTCCTCTCTCCTCTGGGGAAGGGTTTGGGGAAAATCAGATCCTAATAGGTTTGATCTCTCCCGCACATATTTTCCTTTGTTCACCCCATTTTCCATTCCTCTCTCTGAGATTTCCTTTCTCTCCGGCACAGACAGTGACCTATGTTTGGATTCTCTCTGTCTCCCATCAGGTGTTGGGATGGTGAGTGAAAACAAGGAGAAACCCCAGCAGGAAGATGCTGAGCAAATAGAACAATGTGGGATGTTATCAGGAAGATCCAAAGGGAATGATTCCGGGAGTTGTGCACTCCCAGAAAAAGCAAAAGCCCGTGAGACTCAGCAGAGGCCAGAGGAAAACTTCAGTAGCCTCTCAGACCTTATTACACAGGAGAGCATCAACTTGGAAGAGACACGCTACACGTGCGCTGAGTGCGGGAAATGCTTCAGTCGGAGCTCACACCTTATCAGACATGGGAGAATCCACACAGGAGAGACGCCCTGCACATGCGCTGAGTGTGGGAGGAGTTTTAAGCAGAGCTCTGCCCTGATCACATATCAGAGACTCCACACCGGAGAGAAACCCTACACGTGCGCTGAGTGTGGGAAAAGCCTCAGTCGGAGCTCACAACTTATCAGACATCAGAGAATCCACATATGAGAGATTGGTTTTTTTTTTTAAAATCACAATTGTGAATTTTCACATAGCGACCTTTGCACCATGTTCACCGTGGTCTCTCAGCTCCCATAGATGAGTTGCCTGCTTCTGCAGCTCACCCTTCTTTGGGGTCAGTCCTGTGATTTTTTTCTATCAACTCTTTTCCTTTTGAGTCGTAGGAGTGTGTGTCCCTCCAGCCAGGAATGTTCATCAGCTCCAGGTGGGGGAGAGAGGTTTCATCCCAACAAGCTACACTGAGGCAAAAACTACCTGGGCCTTGCATCCACTAGGACTGTTCATGGCGTTGGCTGCTCAAGTTAGTGATCTTGGTGTAAAAAGACAGTTATAGTTGAAGTGCAGATGTAGCCTAGGTGCAGTGGTTGGCATTAGCTTTCCCCTTGACCTGACCTAAACTCCACCACTTTTCCTAGTCTAAGGCCTTGGCTACACTTACGAGTTACAGCGCAATAAAACTGCCTGCAGCGCTGTAACTCACTAACTGGCTACACTTGCAAGGCACGTGCAGCGCTGCATCTCCTCAGATAAAGCGCTGCTTGTACTCCACCTCCCCGAGAGGAATAGCAACTGTTGCGAAGTGGGTGGAACGCTGGTCCTTCAATGTAGCCGTGGAATTCCACAGTTACTGACCTCCGGAAGCTCCCTTTGTTTTGAAACGGCACTTCCGGGTTGGAGTTCAGAGCTCCGTTCTTGAGCTGCTTTACAAAAAAACAAACACGGCTACTGTTTGCAGGCGGAGGGGGAAGGGGGGGCTCCGTTGGGAATGCCGGCAGCAAAGTTGCCTTGGACAGAGATGGCGCGGGGGGGAGGGAGAAGACCGGCGAGGGGGAGGGCTCTGTTTCCCCAAGTTCTCTTTTATCTGCTCTTTAAAAACAAACAAAGCCCCTGCTGTTTGCTTTCAGTGATTGAGAGAGAGGCAGGGGATGTGGAGGTGTGTAAACTTAGGAGATAATGAGCTGGCACTCTGTGGAGATTCCAAAAACCCACTCTCTCTCCCAACACGCTCCCTGTCAAAGTCCCCCTCACCCCCCCATTTGAAAAGCACGTTGCAGCCACTTGAATGCCCATAATGCACCGCTCCCAATACAGCTGCAAATGCCTCAAATGTAGCCACCTTAGTGCGCTGGCAGCTGCCAGTGTGGACAGGCTGCAGCGCTTTCCCTACTCAGCTGTACGAAGACGGGTTTAACTCACAGCGCTGTACAGCTGCAAGTGTAGCCAAGGCCTAAACAAACCCTGAGCATCACGAAGTGGAGTACACTGTTCATGGTAGGGCGTGACCCAGGGGAACTTTAGAGACAAACGTCTGTGCAGCATCACGGTTATACCTTTGGGGGTATGACAGGAAGTGGACACTGAGACAGATATAGTCATAAAGACCTTTTATTAAAATTAATGTTAAAATTGTCCAAGTTCCAGAGTTACAATTGTATTACTGTTATTCAAGAGATACATCTAACAATGCTTTTCAGAACGTTGGTGAATATGCTCACACCCTGTTTTGATCCCTTTGGAAAGACACAGGACCTTGCCTCTGGCGGTTCCGGTTTCTCACCTCTTGCAGAGGAAACTAATGCAGAGCTTATCTAACAGTCAAGTTGCTACAGCAGCTGCACTCTGACGTGATGAGTCCAGCCCACTAATAGCAAACTGCTTAACATCTGGCAGAACAGAGACCTTGGTGTGGAGAAGGAAAATGGCCTCAGCTGTCACAGCCGGCAGGAGCAGGAAAGGTTCCATTTGTTTTTAAACTTCTCTCCCTGCTCCAGCCTTTACTCATTCCTGTGGGTCTTCTCTGAACCCTCTCAATTTATCAGGGAAAACACCCAACCAATGAACCAAATAAACAAACCAAACCAGGCTCTTCTGACTGATGTAACAATCTGTTGCCTCCCAAGGTTGAATATCAATCAGATCATTCTAGTCACCCAAGAGTTCAACTTCAAGGGCTACTTGTTTTCTAGTACCAATTAAATCCTGTGCAACAGCATCATTGTGAACTCATCACTTGGTCACTTCACATTCACCGGTTCACAAAGTTGGCAGGTGTAAGTCTTTCCTCCCCCACCAACATGAAAACAATCAGTGACAGAAAGTGCCCTAAAGCACCTCTGCTGCCTTTCCCATCAGGCTGTGGAAATACACGAGGGAAAGCGCTTTCCTCTCCCCTCCTGCCCCTGAGTAACGTTTCTGTCTGTCCTTGAGATCCTGGCACAGGGACAAGGGTTGAGGATGCAAATGACACGTTAAGGCTACATTGGTTTGCACGTTCCTTTACTCCTTCATTAGTGATCAGGGTGCGGGAGCTAGAAATAACCCGGCTCTGACTTTCACCCCGGAGGCTATTTCCAGGCTGGCAATAAAAAAAATCTTTCTTTCTAACCTGAGCGAGTTCAAGCTGGAGTCATGACGACATGATAAATCCAGAGCCCCAGGATGACTTTCCTTCAGCAAATATTTTTTAGAGAATATCACATTCACTGTTTGGTCTCCTCCTAGGAAGTGTCTGTCCAGTGGCAGCAGCCAGTGTACACTCCCCATTTACGAACTCATCTTCAGTACACAGGCCACTGAACCTAGCGAGGGGGGAGGATCCCAGTGGTCGGGCTCCAGCCTGAGCAAGTTGTGGGACCCCGAGCCTGGCAAGCCTGAGTCAGCTGGCCTGGGCTACCTGTGGGCTATTCATTGTACTGTAGACATGCACTTGATGTCAAAATCCCAGTTTTCTCATCAGGGAATCAAGCCCTAGTCCCCCATGTGACAGGTCAGGATAGTCACCACTATGCTCATGAGGTCAGAACTGACAGCTGCCCCTGCAGAGGGACCTAGGGGAACAGCCTGGCCAGCTCCTTGGACAGCCGAGGCTGTCAGGAGATCCAGCGAGGCAGGAGTTGCTTTGGGTTCTATGCAGGGGGAGAAGAACTGGGAGAATGGGGAGTTTGTCTCTGATTTACAGGGAGCTTTGCCAGAGTGGAGCCTGTGGGTCACATGCTGGGGGGCTGTCACGGCACACAGGCTCAGTGCTCTGGAGCAGCTCTGAATGAAACCCAGGTAGGACCCTCGTCAGTGTGACACCCCTCAGGGCACCCTCTCACCGGGGGAAGCCTTCTTGGCCTCATCACCTCCTGGGACTGACCTTGGACCTTTCAGCACCCCTGTTCCACACCAAGAGCTTCCCACAGTGAGTCCATCTGAATCGGACACCTGGGAAAGCCTTACACCCCCCAAAGGGGCGTCATGCACCCCCAACTTCCACAATCACCAGGGACTCTCAGCCAGCTTTGTAAACCAGAAGGGTTTATTAGTGGTCTGGGATACAGCTTGGGAAAGTTCTTTGTTAGCCCAGGAAGCAGGAAGATTCAGCAACGCCCATCTTGGGAAGACCCAGAACTCAGAGCCTGAGCTCACCCCTCCAGTCCCAACACCAGCAGACTCCTTGCTTCCAACAGCCCAACCTCAGTCATGCCCTTTTGCCCCTCTTCTGTCCTTCGTTCTGTTCCCCAGGCAACCTGCTCACCTGGCCTCCACCTCGTCCTTTGTTCTCCAGCTCATCCCAGCCAGCTGGCTTCTTGCAGCAGGTACAGCTCGGCCATAGGTCACAGGATACAGAATTTCTGGCCGTTGTCTGGGCCCAAGCAGCTCTGTACAGTCACACCTGCCCTTTAGGCGTCTCTGCAAAGATTAAACACCCTTGTTCCACCACATAGATCAATGGTCCCAAAACTTTTGAGAGTTATGCCCCCCCCATACCCCTGTCCATGCTCCCCCCCCCCCCACCTGAGCTGCGGGCAGGAGTGGGGCTGCAGCTCCGGGTGAAGGGACATCGACTGGCGTAAGGGAGCTGAGGCAGGGGCACAGCTGGGGGTGGGGACTGAGACCAGGAGCGGAGTCCAGGTGTGGGGCTGGAAGTGGATCCCTGGGAGTGGTGGCGGCAGCCAAGGTCAGCAGCTGGGGCCAGGAGAGAAGCTGGGTGGTACTACCTCCTCTCCCCCCGTGGGGGCCGGCCAGCACCCCAGTTGCATCCCCCTGAATGTTACTCGATTCCCCCTGGCAGGGTGCACCTCACATTTTGGACCTCTGACCTAGATAATCGTGAAACAAATAGGGGAAACTGAGGTTTACACAATATGCCGACAAAACGTTCAGAAAACTCCCACTTCATCACAGGGGTGTCAGTGGGGTCTGAGCTCGGCAGCAGGACAGGGCAAGTGGGGAGGTTTCCCTTTGGAAAAATTAAACTGCAAAACAACCCGCTGTGTTCCAGCAAAAGCCTCTAATTTATCCCTTAACCCCTCCCCATGACAATCTCCACCCCTGCCCTGGCACACAGAGACCCCCTCACTCCAAAGCAGATTTGTAACTTTTCTTACTTTTTCTTGGTCTTGTACAAACAATTTTTTCCCATCAAAATGATCAAGGGCTTTTAAAATGAGAATGAGAAAACAAACTAAATCCAAACCAAAGAAACCGCTATCCATCTCCCACCACACACAGCTGGGGTCTGCATTTTTCGACTGAAATTTTGAGGCAATAAAACTCTCACTGCTAGTGTCCAGAAAACAAACCTAAACCTCCCATGCAGTACCTAGGACTTCGATTACTGACCCACCAATGCTTCAGCTGCTTTTGTGAGATTTCCAGCTGCCCAATACTGCTGCTATTCCAGGAGAGCAATTCTTGACTCCAGTAAGCATTTATCTCAGCCCCGTTGTGTGTATCACAGGTGTCTCTAGGAAAGGGCAGTGAATGGTTCTAGGGTCCTGTGATCCTCATTCAAATCAACCAAGAACCTGAGAATCCTGCTCCTTTCCCAGGTTGTGTGTGGGGGAGACATTTAAAAGTGATCTCTGAGCTATAGCATGTGTCTAAGTAAAGAGAAAACGCCTTATCTCCCCCCACTGCTTTGGGTGCTGGGTTTACTCCTGAAGCCTCTGCCACCCACCTAGTGCCCTATGGCTCATCCCTAACCCTGGATGCTGCTCCTTGCTGTGGAATGTGAAAGGGGCGGAGGCCGTGCAGGAGTGGGCTGAGGATGCAGATCTGAGGCTTTCAGAGGGGCAGATTGTCTGAGACATCAGAGCGCTGTAACCCTGCAGCCACCCGCGAAATCAGGGGCCTGTTCCAGCCCTGAGTCTGGGCTACCGGGATCCCTCCCACGGAGCAGGGAGCCCACAGAATACAGCCTGGAAACAGGCATGTGAAACTAACTGCTGCCCTCCCTGACAGGGCCTCCCCTAGTCCAAATGACACCCCAGGCAAGAAGCATCTTGGGTGCCCCTCCCCATATGTGAAATCTTTGAATTCCTTATTTTTTATTGCATTTGTAGCTCATTTCATGACATTGATGCCTAATTTGGATGCATGATTTTCTGTGTCATATAAGATGATACATTTGCCTGCTAGGGTCTGTACATCTGTTTTTACTTATGTCATATATAAGAAAATTAAAAAAATGTATTTCCTTTAAGCACATAGGAGGGGGAGGGATAGCTCTGTGGTTTGAGCATTGGCCTGCTAAACCCAGGGTTGTGAGTTCAATCCTTGAGGGGGCCATTTGGGGCAAAAATTGGGGATTGGTCCTGCTTTGAGCAGGGGGTTGGGCTAGATGACCTACTAAGGTCCCTTCCAACCTTGATATTCTATGATTCATAGAAACTTTCTAATTTTAACAGTAACTGAAATGTTCTAACATCTAGAAATTGAACTGTCACCAACACAGGGTGGGCCAGTGTTAAATAGTGTTACGGTAAGAGACAGCGTTAGAATGGTAACCCCAGTGCTTTAGTTCACAGGTCCCTTTTCCGCCTTTCCCCACATGAACTGAAGCACAGCATGAGAGAGATCCAGAGACTGGCCAATGACATTTTCTAGTGATGAAATAACAAGCGGTGTCAGTCTTGCATTGGCCGTCATTGATCGGAGATATATTTGATTGAGAATGAGCTTCAAGGCGAGAAGCAGCAGGCCAAAGAAATGCCCTCCATGGGCCAAAGCTGCTCAGTCGGGAAGTTCTAGAGGTCCATGGTTCAATCCCAGGGTTCAGTGTGCTCTTCCATCCCTCTTTGTGCAGGGGTGGGCTGTTTTCTGGAAGCGCAGTGGTGCCTTTACCTGACGCGAGTCCCTCATTTCAGGCTCTGCTGTAGGAAAAGCCAGGGTGGGCTTGTGCACCCAGTTAGCCCACCTGGGCTTTCTTTCTTCTCTTGCTCTTTCTCAGCAAGGGGAAGGAAAAGAAGCTCTCCTTCAAGCTGGAGTCACAAGGGCGACGTAAGGATGACTTCCTGGGAGTTCTTTGCTCTACCAGCTGACCTATCGAAGGGCTGTCAACACTTTCTTCAGGTTTGCCCAGCGGTGTGTGCCAGGGCGAGCGCCAGCCAAGTGGATGGAATTTGAAGGGCGGCGCACAGTTCTGTGATAGAGTTTCTGTAGTGTAGTGGTTATCACGTTTGCCTAACACGCAAAGTCCCTGGTTCGAAACCAGGCAGAAACATGCAGACTTACTTTTCCCAGTTCCCTTAGCTGTCCAGCAAGGCACTCCTCCTTCTGCCTGTTAGTAAGAAATGTGGTGTTGGTATTGCTTAAATGTGGTTAATTGGCTGTTTTAATAGTGTGTATAAGGTAAAGGTTATGCAGATCACTGGTCTGAATGAAATCCAATATGGAGTATATCATCTGTGACTCTCGGACTCCATCTCTGTAAGCAGGCTAGCTTACTCTTAAAGACACTGGATTTCCCTGGCTCAAACCGGACTGGACCAGTTTTTCCCACCAAAAGGGCTATATAAGGATTTGCTCAGCACCTGGGCGGGGCTGTCCATTCCAGCGGCAGCACGTGCACGGTCGGGTCTCCCTAGCGCTCCAGAGCTAGAGAGAAGACACCATCTGTCCTGCAGTGAGGTTAAGGAAGGAGAGGCCTGTCCTCACTATCCCCGCCACAGCAAACCGAATCCATTTGACCTCTGGAGGGTCCTGCTCTCCTGGTGTCCATCAGCCCGGAGGGTCTCCCTGCCTGCAACAAAATCCAACAGTCATCAGGACTCCCCCGTAGTCCTCCTCGAAGGCTCCAAGTCAGCCGGAGAGTAGAAGGTCCTGGGCTTCGGCTCCGTGTGCTGTGTCCACTGCGCCTAAATCGCAGGGAAAGGTTTCTGGGTTGGGGTTTTATTTACTGTTTCTCTGAATACCAAGGGAGGTTTTGTGGGTCTGAGCTTCACGCTTCTAAAGCCAGTCACTGAATCACTGTATGGTTAAGTTTGAGTTTCTTCCCTCCGTTTTTCCAGTTCTCTGTACCTTTACCCTTAATATACTTACCTGTTTCGGGTAGGTGGGGCTCATCAGCCTTGGAAGGCAGCCCACCTAGGAGAAGGAAAACTCTGATTTAAAACCTCCGCTGCCTTGTGGCAATACCCACTCATGGGAAAGGCTAAGGGAGTCAACCCTGAAACCAAATCCGGTGTCGGAGTCCCGATGGCAGTCTGACATTGTCCTCAACGTCATTCCGGCAACTCCTGCGAGGCCACTGGTGCCAAGTTGTATCGACATTGTCTTTCCCTTGGGTCCATCAGTTGCGGGGTGAGGGGGTTTCTGCTGCATGGGCAACAGCTGTTCCTCCATATCCCCCTGCCCTGGCTTGCGCCCTGGAGAGGACACTCATTCCCCATGGGCGCATATCCATCGTCTCTCGAGACTAACGGGCGCCAACTTACCTGTGGCACCATATTACCTCGTCCTTTCTTCATTTTAATTACATCACCCAGGGAAGGAGGGACACCCTTATTGTGAGCTAAATCCACTGGGGACAGATCCGGGAGGGAGCCGAGTCTGCTCTTCTGAGAAAAGGGGCTTTCCTTTTCTATCTCCCCCCCCTCAACCCACCATTTCTCTAGTACTTTCTCTCTGAAGAGTTACCTTACTCCCCTTGGGGTGGGTGGGGTCTTTTGGTCTGCAAGGTGCAATAGGTCGGACTAGATGATCACACTGGTCCCTTCTGACCTTAAAGGCTCTGAGTCTAAATAGGAGAGAGAAGGAAAGGGGAAAAAAAATAACGAAACATTGTAATACAAGGGTGACTCCAACAGCTCACTGGATAGTCCCGCCCCTTTCTTCCCCCACTGGGTGTTTAGTGACCTGCTGGGAGTTGGGATATTAATTCTCTCCTTCCATTGATAAACTGATCCAAAGGGACTGAAATTTAACCAATTCCCAGCCAGGAAAACCTCACATCCCTGCATTGGCTGGGAATCGAACCCAGGTCAACTGCTTGGAGAGCAGCTCTGCTCACCACTACACCACCAGTGCACCTGGCAAAAGAGCCTCTCCTGTGTGCCACTGATGCTTGACAAATGACTCACCCCCACCCTCAGGAGCTGGCTGGAGAGGCGGGAGGCAGCCTGTCAGCTGTGAGCAGAGACAGGTCCCCAGAGTGACTGACAGGTGGGGACCTGGGCTCCACATCCCAGCCTGAGGTGGCTCCAACCCCATCTCTGTCCTCAGAGAAGGGAAATGAAAATCAGTGACCCTAATGGCAAACGTGACCCCCGAAGGAAGGAGACAGCTCCTTTGAACGCACAGTTTGGGTTGGTTCCTGCTACGCACTGAGGGTTTGTTGCTGCTGCTGATTCCACTCCTTGGGCTCTGCCCGGACAAGGAAGGATTCAGGCTGTCACTCAAGGGAAGAAGGGAGATGATTTTTTTGACGGCTGCCTCGTCTTAAGGGTGTTTGTCGGCCACCTTCTAATCTAGTGGGTGCTGGGTAGACGCAGGCAGCCCCCGCTCCTAACTCTGCAGTTACTTAGATGCAGACACAACCAGCTCTATGGCTGGTAACCCTACAGAGACTCTGCTGCTGACCATGAACTAGGAGCACGTCACCTTTGATTTGATTTGATTTTGTCAGAGGTTCCTGCCACCTCCAGGAGAGTTTTCAGTCCCAGTGGCAACCTACTTACCCAATGTAACACAAACGAGTCCGTTCCTCCCGAGTGGACGTGGGTCTTCTTCTTCTGCACATTGTAGCCCATGTGCCTTCATATTATACCTTTGTTTAACTGATGAAAATATAAACTAGACACTTGGAGGACTGGAACTGATCTCAGCTCAGGGACGTGTTTGCTGGGTTTTTATGCATTTGCACAGGAAAACGTTGAGTATTTCCATTCATTTCAGTCATCCCTATTCAATGGAATCCTGAACATAATGGAAATAGATACGCAATTCTTTTTGTTAAATGAACACATTTGTAAGGGGGCACTTGGATTTGAACCAAAAACCACTTGATTTGCGGTCAAACACTCTCCCACCGAGCTATACCCGCCATGACAGCTGAAGGTGTGTGAGTTATTTTAAGGATCTAGAAGGACCCGGAGTAGCATCTGCGGGATTCACTTGCCGCCCCACCCTGTTGTCCCGGCTTCACCTACTGGCAGTTTCTTACATCAGAGACACTGTCCCAAAGCAGGACTAAAGCTGAGACCTGGTGATCAGTGATCTCAGATCTGTTGGTCTGCAGCAAGACTCGAAATTGACTCTCAATCAGCTCGGTTGTTACACAGCGAAGACCAAAAGGGTCAAATGGTGCCTGGGCCCCTTAAGAAGAGCCCAGCCCATCAAGTACCAGCACTTGGCTCTCCCGTCTCTCAACTTCACTTAGCATTGTTTGTAGTCAATCCTTGCCTGTATCAGCCTGGGGGACTGGGAGAAAAGCCCTGGACAAGGGCTCCAGTGGCGCAATGGGTTAGCGCACAGTACTTATATGGCAGTGCTGAAGGGAGACATGATGAGATTGTGAGTTCGAGCCTCACCTGGAGCACTGGTTTTCATTAACCCGATGGCTTTGCCCACTTCTTTGGCCCCATGGACCCTAGAATTCCATCCCAGGGGACACTGAGGGGGGAGGAATCAAAAATGACCCTTCACTTATCACCTCCTCTGCAGAGTGCACGTCAGACACCACAAATCTACAATCCTCCCTCCCTCACCAGCCCCTTTGCCAGGATCTCTCAAGCAGAGCCCAGAGCACTGCCCATCCTTCGAGCCCCCCCAACACCCTCTCAATCTTTGCTCCCCAAACCCTCCTTTCTACATGTGAAAATCCCCATTGGGGAGGGAGAGGAGCAGGGAGCCAGCAGTCTCGGTGGCAGAATTATCTACGGCAGCGCGCTGAGTGGTTCGGGGGCTGAGCTACACCCCTTCGGAGCTTTTCAGGGATGAGATTTTGATGAATTGTAACGGAAAGAAAATCTCTCCTGTTCGGGCCTGTTTGTCATCTTCTGCCCTTGTACCCCCTCAGCCTCTGTTCTTCTGGATAGGGGAGGTGCAGAGACAAGCCCCAGGCTTTCTGTCACAAAGTCTGTACCCACCTCTGAAATATTGCCGCTGGGAGAGTATGGCTCCCAATTCTCCCATAGAGGGATTGCAAGAGTGGCTACCCAGTTGGGCCTGGGTGTGTCAGAGATCCAGGCTATAGACGGCAGGTGATCCGGGGCCTATAAGTCCCCTGCCTGAGGGGAGGTCAATGAATGTGGTGGGCCATGAGCACCACAGGTTTTTACCCTGTCCACTTCCTCCCCCATGTCCCTTATTTACACAATATGGCAGTGTCCCTATGGCTGGGGATGTGTGTTTGAGGACACAGCATTGTGCAGTGGGCTTCCAAGACAGCCTGTAATTCAGCAAGGGGTTTGCAGATGGGCCGTGGCTGGAGGTAATTTTCTCTCCACACTGTAGATGGGGGATACACTGGGACCAGCTCCTGCCTCTTTCTTTGTGAGCTAGTTCCCCATGAGTACACACCAGACATCACTGTAATGTATGTAGGTGATAACCCCTGGGAGTATTCTCTGGGACAGGGGCAGGTCTGAGCTCTCACACCAAATGCCTCATTGTGGCTGCCAGAATCTGTGGGCGGCTCATTTAGTTTACACCGAGGGTGAAGTCCTGCTTTGTGCACCAGACTGAAAATCCTAAACCACCCTTTGAAATAACGAATGCAGCAGCACATGTTATTGTCCCTGCCCCAAAGTAGACAGACCAATGGAGAGCTGAGAATCATAGAATATCAGGGATGGAAGGGACATTAGGAGGTCATCTAGTTCAACCCCCTACTCAAAGCAAAGCCAATCCCCAATTTTTGCCCCAGATCCCTAAACCACCCACTGACCAATTGAACTCACAATCCTGGATTTAGCAAGTCAATGCTTAAACCACTGACCTATCCCTCTCCCCGTAAACCTAATTTACTTTTCTCAGGTCCCTTAGCTGTCCAGCAAGGTGCTCCCCTTTTTGCCACTGGGATAACCCCAACCCCTGCAGGACAGAAGGTGGGGAAATGAGCTGAGAAAGCGTGCCAGAGAAAGCTGTTGTTTCCTGCCCTCTTTTTCTTGGCAAGTTTCTATTCTACATCAAACTTGCCAGCTCTTTGTGTGAGCCTGGCTAGCTCAGTTGGGCGAGCATCAGATTTTTAATCTGCGGGTCCAGGGTTCAAGTCCCTGGTCAGGTGTAAAAAAGATCATTTCCCCTGGAAACTTCAGTAGTCTCTTTGATGTTACTCTTTTCTTTTCAGGACTTGGGCTTTCCTAGGAAGAGCCATTTACTGCCTGGGACTGAAGGTGCAACTTCCTCACACGCCCACTGGCCTCACAGTCTGAAGGAAGAAAGGCTTCTGGGTCTACAGCAAACCGCTGCGTGCCGACTTGTTGAGCAAATACAGCACTGACCAGAGAGGCCAGAGAGGCCTTGAGCAAGGAAGGCAAATTATTGTCCGCCCAGGCTCTTCTACACCAGAAGTCAGACAAACACAGGGTGTTCTCCCATGGTGTAAGGGCAGCGCTCAGGACTTTGAATCCTGCAATCCAAGTACAAGTCTTGGTGGGACTTTGGAGCAGCTCTTCTGCCACCTAACACTCAGTAGCGTTGCCAGGTGCAGAGCAGAGATAGCGGCTGCTCCCTCTCTGAGCAGAAGCAGCTAATTAAAAAAAATTTGTAAAGGGGGAACAGAGCTAAAAAAAAGCGCCTCCCCTTGCACTCACCCGTCGACACTGTTCAGCAAAAATTCAGCGGTGGGTCCTTCACTCGCTCCAGGTCTTCGGCAGCACTTCCGCGGCGGGGAGCACTGAAGACCCGGAGCGAGTGAAGGGACGGGACCCGCCACCAAACTGCCGCCGAACGGCTGGATTGCCGCCGGGTGAGTACAAGGGGAGGCGCCTTTTTTTAGCTCCGCTCCCCCTGTGCTCTGCACCTGGGTACGCCACTGTTAACACTACTGGGTGTTCCAAGGCTTCGTCTTGCTCTCTCCAATGACGTGGGAGCCTGTCTTTTGCCCGGTCGCTGTTGTGACTTGAGCGCCAGAGGGGACGTTTGATCCTGAAGGCTGGTCATGCCTGGAGTCCTGTAGGTAGGGGTGCAAGCTCCATTTCCTCTGAGTCCTGAAGCTGGGCTGCAGCCTGGCCTAGGAGGGAACCTGTTTGTCTGACCATGTTAAAGAAAACTACGATTGATAAATCGCTTGACTAACAGTGTCAGTCTGGCCGAGTGATCTAGGGCATCAAGGTTTTCTCTTTTCATCATATGTTGTTCTGGGCTCCATATAGAGGTGTGTGTTCACATCCCACTCCTCACACAATCATTGTCTTTCACCTGAAGAAATAGCCTCATTTCCAGCTCACCTGTAACATCACACCACCAACTGCTTAGCATTTGTATGAGAGAAGTCACCTGTGGGGTAACGCACACAGCATCTATCTCAGAGAGCAACAGTGACACCGGGTGGCCACGTGGGGTAATGCACACAGCGTCTCTCTCAGACAGCGACAGTGACACAGAGGGGCCACGTGGGGTAATGCACACAGCATCTCTCAGAGAACAACAGTGACACTGGTTGGCCACGTGGGGTAACGCACACAGCATCTCTCTCATAGAGCAACAGTGACACCGAGTGGCCACGTGGGGTAACGCACACAGCATCTCTCTCAGAGAGCAAGAGCGACACTGGGTGGCCAGGTGGGGTAATGCACACAGCATCTCTGTCAGAGAGCAACAGTGACACCAGGTGGCCACACGGGGTGATGCATACAGCGTCTCTCTCAGAGAGCAAGCGCAACATTGGGTGGCCACACGGGGTAATGCACACAGCATCTCTCTCATAGAGCAACAGTGACACCGAGTGGCCACGTGGGGTAATGCACACAGCGTCTCTCAGAGAGCAACAGTGACACTGGGTGGCCACGTCGGGCAATGCACACAGCATCTCTGTCAGAGAGCAACAGTGACACCAGGTGGCCACACGGGTTAATGGACACAGAGTCTCTCTCAGAGAGCGACAGTGACACCGGGTGGCCACGTGAGGTAATGCACACAGCGTCTCTCTCAGAGAGCAACAGTGACACCGTGTGGCCACGTGGGGTAATACACACAGCGTCTCTCAGAGAGCAACAGTGACACTGGGTGGCCACGTCGGGCAATGCACACAGCATCTCTGCCAGAGAGCTCACCTCTGATACCGGGTGGAGAAGCTGGAGAAAGTGGTGGCAGGTCTTCGATGGGTCAGCTGGTAGAGCGAAGGTCTGGAGCCAGCGCTCAGGAAATCATCCTTACATCGCCCTTGTGACTCCAGCTTGAAGGAGAGCTTCTTTTCCTTCCCCTTGCTGAGTAGGAGCAAGAGAAGAAAGAAAGCTCACATGGGCCAACTGGGTACACAAGCACACGCTGCTTTTCCCTGCTGTGGGGCTTGAAATAAGGGACTCATGGCAGGTAAACCCACTGCTGCCCTTCCAGAAAACAGCCCAGCCCTGACCCCAAAGAGCAGGCTAAAACCTGGGGGTGAACTAGGGTCCTCTAGATCATCAGTCTAATGCTCTCCTCACTGAGCTACTTCAGCATCTACAAGTGACTATTTTGACCTGCTGCTTCTGTGTCTGGGATGTTTTTGTCAGTCCTGGCACACAAGAAGGACGTCATTGCGAGAGGCCCATGAGGGGAAGATGAATCTTTGCCGGCCTTACTCAGCCCTGTGAAGTGTTACCCTGGACTCAGCTCTCCATTGGTCTGTCTGCTTTGGGGCAGGGACCATAACACGTCCTGCTGCATTCGTTATTTCAAAGGGTGGTTCAGGATTTTCAGTCTCAGACACGGTGCACAAAGCAGGACTCCACCCTGGACGTAACTCAAATGAGCTGCCCACAGATTCTGGCAGCCACAAGGAGCCATTTGGTGTGAGTGTCAGACCTGCCCCTGTCCCAGAGGGAGGAGTCGTCTGGGAGGGGACTGGCACACTGACCTATCAGCTCTTAACTCCCAAACTTTCAGTAACTCTGTTATCAGTGCCTGGGAGTTTAATTTAAACCATAAAAACAGCCACACTGGGCTAGATGAAAGGCACATCTAGCTCTGTATCTTCTCTTCTGACATTAGCCAATACCAGGTGCCCTAAAAGCCACTCAACAAGAAACCACTGGGAGTTGAACCCAGGATATCCTGTTTACAAGGCAGGTGCTTTAACGAGCTAAGCCATAGTGCCCACCAGTGACTAAACCATAGTGTCTATCCACACCTGACTCCCTGCCAGACCCCACCTGGGCCTTTGCTTGTGTTTGGATTCTGCAAAGCAGAGGCGCAGGGGAAGTTTTCCTGGCAAGCTGTGTGTGTGTGAATCCTTGGCCAGGTCGGCACTACAAAGTTATTTCAGCATCATTATATTGCTCAGGCCTGTGAAAAACACACGACGCTCCCTCGGTCGCCAGCTTTTGGCTGGTGCACACACGGCAATGCCACGTCTGGCGACAAAACTGCCCTCTACTGGCGACAAAATAAACCCACCTCGACGAGAGGCCTGGAGCTTTTTGCAGCAAACTGAGAGTGACAAAGTGTCAGTGTAGACGCTGCTGGTCATTACATCACCAGAACTGGCCTCCGCCAGTATCCCACAATGCCCGCCGGGAACTCCCTGCCCTGCGTTCCTGCTCCAGAGGCTGGGCCCCTCCCCTCTCATCGCTCCGGGAAGTTCTGACGGCTGAGCCTGCTGCTCTGCTCCAGCAGCAAGGAGCAAATCACTGCCGGGGGATGCTGCCCCCCCGCACGGCCAACACGGAGCTGGGGGGCGGAAGCTCCTTACAGTGGGGGGGCCACCGGCATCTAAACTCACCCGATGACGACCCTTTCCCCAAGGACCTGCACTCACGCCTCCCCTTCTCCCTGAACCCCAACCCTACACCGCCCCGTCTCCCTGAGGCTCCGTCCCACCGTTCCCCCAAGGCCACAAACACAGAATGCCTCTTCTCGTCAGGCCTCCGTCCTGTTCCCCCCTCCACTGTTCGTCCTTACGGCTGGTAACCCCCCTGTTCCGGCCCCTGACACAGAGCCAGGCAGGCAGCAGCGTGTGTGTGTGTGAGAGAGAGGGAGAGACACTGCTGTGCTGTGCTGAGCTGAACCAGTGAGGGAAGCGGGGGCTGATGTCAGGGGTGTTCCCCTCCCCTTGCCTCAGGACTGGGGTGTCCCCCTCCCCTTGCTTCAGGACTGGGGTGTCCCCCTTCCCCTGCCTGAGGACTGGTTGGTTCCAGCAGCTGTTTGAACTTAGACACAGTGTGCCAGCACACTCTCTCTTCCCCAACACACAGACTGGCTCTCCACACACACACACACACTCTGTCACGCACTCTCTGCCATGCCACACACACTGCAGTGGAGAAGCAGCTGGCAATCTAGTAGGCTGCCCATGGAACAATGGGACAGAGAAACCTGCATCATGTGATGCTGCACCGGCCCATGAGCCATTGCAAACCCCTCCCACAGCCCCCTGCGGCCAGTTGCACAGTGCGATAGCTACCCACAGTGCACTGCTCTTTGGGGCGTTTCAAGGGCTGCTGGCGTGGATGCGCTCTGGTGACACAAGCAGCATAGTGTGGACATGCAACAGCAGTTTAATTATAACGGTTTAACTAAAGTGGCATAACTCTGTAGTGTAGACACAGCCTGAGAGTGAGATGAGAGAAGACCACCTAGCCTCTCACTGGCACCAAGGATGCTCAGGGACTGAAACTAAAGAACCACAAGTTCCTCCGTAGTTGACAGGATTTGAACCTGCACAGGGAGATCCCAATGGAGTTCAAGTCTATCACCTTAACCACTCAGCCACAGCTAGTTGACTGACGCAGGTATCTCATGCCACATCTACTTCTGTTCTCACTGAGTGATCATTTCCCATTGTTTGCTCACACCAGCTTCCACAACACACTCACTGCTGTGCGGTTGTGTAAGTGTGTCCATGAGTGAATAGCAGGAATTCCTGCTCATTTCCCTGCTGGCTGGAGCATGATGAGAGTGTGTTTGTGGTTAATGATGCTGCTGTAGATTGTTGTCCATTTCCTGCCTTGATAATTCAGACAGTCCCTTTCCCGTCATATCCCCAGTACATCAGTGATTGCAATAGCAGGGGCAGGTTTTCTCTGGGGCACTGAGCGTTGCCAGGGGGTGGGTGGCTCCTTTCTTTCCTCACCCTGGAGTGAACTCAGCTTTTTATTCCATGCTTAACCTTGCCCCCACCACAAGCGCCGGCTCCGCACTCCCATTGGCCAGTTCCCAACCAATGGGAGCTGGGATGGGCTTTGCCTGTGGGCGAGAGCTGCGTGGAGCCACTTGTGTGCCTCCGCCTAGGAACCGGGCTGCCACCGAAGACCCGAAGCGAGTGAAGGACCCGCCACCGAAGTGCCGCTGAGCAGCTGGGGCACCGGAAGGCGGGTACTTTTTTTAGCTCCGCTCTCAAAGTAGCAACGGAGCAAAAGGCGCCGGGAGCCAAAAAAAGGCGCCGCTTCTGCTCAGGGGGGGAGCGGCTGCTCCCCCCACCCCCCGCTCCCCTCTGGCTATGCTACTGCTGACCTTGATACGTTTGTGGATGGGGATGGGGTGATGGGACAGCCTACAATGGCGTGTGGCCGATCTGGGATTGCCAGCAGCAAATATCTCCAGGGGCTGGACATGGGACAATAGGTGGGGAGGGCTCCGAGTTACTGCAGAGAATTCTTTCCCTGGTGTCTGCCCGGTGCCTCTTGTCCGTATGCTCAGGGTCTAACTGGTCACCACATTTGGGGTTGGGAAGGAGTTTCCCCCACGGTTAGATTGGCAGAGACCCTGAGGTGTTTTCACCTTCCTGCGCAGCATGGGGCATGGGCCACTTGCAGGTTTAAACTGGTGTAAATGGTGGATTCTCTGTAACTTGACATCTTTGACCCATGATTTGAGGACGTCAGTAACTCAAGCAGAGATTAGGGATCTATCACAGGGGTGGGTGGGATCTTTTGGCCTGCAAGGTGCAGGAGGTCGGACCAGATGATCACACCTTAAAAGCTCCGAGTCTAACAGGGAGAGGGAAGTAAAGGAAAAAAATTTTAAATAAACCAAACATTGTAATACGGTAACTCCCCACGTCACGTCCTCTCACTTCACGTTGTTTCGCTCTTACGTCCCTGCTCCATTTAAAGTTGCGCAATGCTTCACTATAATGTCGTTTGGCTGCCTGCTTTGTCCACAGCTCGCAGCCCCCCGCCCCCAGTGCCTCCCGCCCGCCGGCAGACCCCACAGATCAGCGACTTCCCCCTTCTCCCCCCACCTCCTGCCCGTGGAAATCAGCTGGCTTGTGGCGTTCACGGGGGTGGGGGGAGGACGCAGCCCGCAGGCTCCCCTCCCTCCCGCACACCACAAACCAGCTGATTGCCCCGGGCAGGAGGTGTGGGGGGGAGGAGCGAGGACGCGGTGTACGGAGTAAAGGGGGAAGAGTGGGGGGGCGGAGGAGAGGTGGGTTAAGGGTGGGGAGTTTGGGGTTTGCGGGGAGGCCGAGCCCCCCGCCCCTGGTGTTTGCAGAGTAGGGGAAGCTGCCGCACCTTCAGCCTCCTTGCCCGCCCCATTGTGTGCAGCGCCAGGGGGCTGGGCCTGTGTGAGGTGAGGCGGGGGAACCTCCCCACTCTCGTACTGTCCTGCTTGGCGAAAAACCATTTCCCTGGAAACCCCTCCCCCCGCCATCTTATGGGGAAATTGGATTCGCTTGAGATCGTTTCACTTAAAGTCGCAATTTTCAGGAACAGAAACACAACGTTAAGGGAGGAGTCACCGTACAAGGGTGACTCCAACAGCTCACTGGATAGCCCCGCCCCTTTCTTCCTCCACCTGGTGTGTAGTGACCTGCTGGGAGTTGGGACATTAATTTTCTCATTCCATTGATAAACTGATACAACATCCCTGAAATTAAACCAGTTCCCAGCCAGGAAAACATCACACCCCTGCATTGGCTGGGAATCGAACCCAGGTCAACTGTTTGGAGGGCAGTTCTGTTCACCACTACACCACCAATGCACCTAATGACAATACTTCTCCTAACTGCCCCAGAAGGAAGGAGACAGCGCCTTTTAAAGTGCATTTTGGGTTGGTTCCTGCTACGCAGAGAACGGTTGTTTCTGCTGGTTCCAATCTTTGGGCTCTGCCCGGACAAGGAACGATTCAGGCTGTCACTCAAGGGAAGAAGGGAGATGATTTTTTTGACGGCTGCCTCATCTGAAGGGTGTTTGTCGGTCACCTTCTAATCTAGTGGGTGCTGGGTAGACACAGGCAGCCCCCGCTCCTGGGTCTCTCCCGAGGAAATACAGTTTGTACACAAAATCCCAAAGCTTTTCACCGAAAGGAGGGAAAGGAAATGGCCACAAGATGGCGCCAGGACATAAGGAAGGTCACACAACCCCATGCTTAGGGGGAGCCATTGCTTTGTATCAAGGTCCAGAATTGTTGGTCAAGATCTAGTCAAGGTCCAGACTCCAGAGAAAATAATACTAAAAAGTAGCAATCATGATAATAAGTAAATACAAAGATTTTGGGGCCCATTCAAAAGCTATTTTGCCCCCTGTCTGCCTATTGATTACCCCACATTGACTCTGAGAGGGGATTTATCTCCACTCTTTTGTGTTTGAAGAGATGGTTAGTTTTACCCTTGGTAAACTCCCAGGCTGAACAAGCCATGTTACCGATGGTGACAATAGGATTGGAGGATTATATCACATTATACAAAATTGTAAATAAAGATGTAATCTGAACTTGAGCTTTCTGTTGTCTCCTGGAAATGCCCCTGGGATCCCCGCACTCCCCAGCGGGAGCAAAGGGAGAAACCCCCAGCTCTGCACTGAGCTCCAGGCTGGTTCATCATGCGTGGGGGGAATTGACTTCTCAGCTGCTGAGCAGGGAGCCAGGGCACTTCTCTGGGAATGAGGGTTCCCAGCCTGACCCAGCTGCTTCATTGCCCTCTGGGGCCCTGCCGGCTGAGACTGTCCCTGAGGCCAGGCAGCGGCTCAGTGAGCTTTCCTGGGGTCGCTGGCAGGGCAGGAATATCCCACGCTAAGGGCCTGAGTTCAGCCATGGGGAAAGGCAGCAGCTTTGCTCCCCCCTTCAGCTACCCGGCTCTAAGCAATTTGTCCTGAACTGATACTCTCAGAAGTGTCCCAATAAAGTGTTAGCCAAATGGGCTCGTTTCCCCCTGGAGCTGCCCAATTACCCCAAGGAGGCACGGAGAGACAAGAGGACAGATACCAGACCCTTTATTAGTCAGTCAGCTGAGAGGGTGCTCTACTCGGCTAGTGCCCGAGAAAGAGACACACCTTACAAGCACAACTGGGCTTCTTTTATACAGAGAGACAAACAACTTAGCGTGTCTAAATTCTGCTAACCCATGCATTGTTTAAATTCAGTTCTAGTAGTAATCAGGATACATCTATTTACCTTCCCGTCCTTCACATTCCTTTCCCAGGGTCGGGGGCATCCGTCCAGCCCCCTCCCCTTCTCCATATATCTTCTATACATCCTGTATACATGCAGCTTCATGCATGGGAAACGACAATGAGGACTGAGATAAGCATGTTTACGGGGATAACAAGCAGAAGCCGAGATAAGCATGTTTTTCAGTTTTTGGGCCTAACAAAAGACAGCATCGTTACAGCTGCGCAAAGCTCTTGGCTGCCTCATGCCTCCTCAGGGAAGTGCGGCCATGCTGCCCACGCCCGAGTCACGTCCGCAGCCTGGCCCGCCCCGGCTGATGGCGCGCAGAGCCACGCGACTCAATGGCAGGTGGAGTCGGGAGCCTCGGCTCTTTCCCCTGATAGCCCCACGGAGCTGCCGAGTGTCCCGAGAGCCTCCCTCGTGTTCTCCCGCAGCAGCCGCCTGCCGGCGTGGGTGGGAAAAGGGGACGAGAACGCGCTGCTGCCTCAGGCCGGGACGGGAGCCCTCACCATGCACAGGCCTGCAGGTTTTGCAGTGGGGAGGAGGCCACAACAGTGGGGCTATCTCAGGAGTCCCAGGGGGCTTGGCCAGAGGGGAGGCTCTAGGGCACATGTTGGGGGCAGGGTGGGGCAGTAGGGATACAGGATGTGAGGCTGGTTAACATGAAACTGCACAAAAAACCTCCCCCTTTGCTCCAGCTAAAGGCCCTGCTTTGGCCTGTCCCCGTTTCATGAAAATCTCCATCTCTCCCCCGGCTCTCAGACACTCCCTCTCCCCCAGGGGTAGTTTCATGGGTTCTTCTTTTTTTCATGGGCTCGTACAAATAGTTTTGCCATGGAAATGATCCAGTACAATTAAAAGGAGAAAACCAATCCCACAACACGTGTGTATCTCCTCCCCCAGACAGAGTGTGGGTCTGAATCTTTCTACTGACCAGTCTGGGCAGGCAGAGTCACCCCCACATTCACTGCACGTCGGGCCCAGGACTTGCGCCCAGAGTTCTTGGGGCTGTGAGGAGAACCGAGCGTCATGGGCAGCAGCGAGGGAGGGCGGCTGGGACTGAGCTGTCTGGGGAATATTTTAATCCATAGCTGTTTTCCGGAGGATTAAATCAATGCAGCTTCTACTGCTCCGTCTCTCCCCAGGAAATAACGGTTCTGTGCGACGTGCCCAAACCTGCTAACAACAAGAAGTGAAATGAAATGGCCACATGATGGCGGCAGAACCTAAGACACGAGAAGCCAGGTTCTTGGTCAATGTGCTTTGAAGCTGACAAAGGAGATGTTTCCTCTTTGACTCCTAGGGCCCCCCTCACCCTAATCCACCAGACCCCACTTTCCTCCCACAGCCAGGAGTAGAACCCAGGAGAGAGAGAGAGAGAGAGATTAGCTAGTGGTTCTAGATCAAATTGTTAAACGTGGAATCGTGTTTTGTCCCCTGAAACAATCCTGTGTAGTTTTGTCTGTATAACATCTGCCGGTGCCCCTCACTCCCGACCCGCAGCCCCTTCTATCCCAGCCCTGAGCTCCCCAGTCACCGCTCTGCCGGTGCCCCTCACTCCCGACCCGCAGCCCCTTCTATCCCAGCCCTGAGCTCCCCAGTCACCGCTCTGCCGATGCCCCTCACTCCCGACCCGCAGCCCCTTCTATCCCAGCCCTGAGCTCCCCAGTCACTGCTCTGTCGGTGCCCCTCACTCCCGACTCGCAGCCCCTTCTATTCCAGCCCTGAGCTCCCCAGTCACTGCTCTGCCGGTGCCCCTCACTCCCGACCCGCAGCCCCGTCTATCCCAGCCCTGTGCTCCCCCGTCACCGCTCTGCCGGTGCCCCTCACTCCCGACCCGCAGCCCCTTCTATCCCAGCCCTGAGCTCCCCAGTCACCGCTCTGCTGGTGCCCCTCACTCCCGACCCGCAGCCCCTTCTATCCCAGCCCTGAGCTCCCCAGTCACTGCTCTGCCGGTGCCCCTCACTCCCGACCCGCAGCCCCTACCATCCCAGCCCTGAGCTCCCCAGTCACCGCTCTGCCGGTGCCCCTCACTCCCGACCCGCAGCCCCTTCTATCCCAGTCCTGAGCACCCCAATCACTGCCCCTGTCACAGAGTCCCCGGGCGATTCTCTGGAACTGCTCCCTACGAAGCCAGTCAGGACTCTGGAGGAGCCTCCTCTCTGAGCCGACTGTCTCCAGGGCAAGAAGCTTCCCCAGCTTCCACCTTCCTGGGTCTGACCCTGGAGCGTTCAGCATCCCCTTCTTCACCACAGCGAGTCCTTCCGGGTGAGGCTCGTGGGGAAGCCAGAGGGCCCTGCCCCCCAGCTTCTCAGTCAGATGTGACTCTCAGCCAGCCAGTGAAACAGGAGGTTTATTAGACTATAGGAACAGGGTCTAAACCAGAGCTTGTAGGTACAGAGAACAGGACCCCTCAATCAGGTCCATCTTGGGGGGTGGGGAGGCCAGAGGTCCATCTGGACCTCCCTCCATGTTCCCAGCCAGCTCCAAACTCTCCAGCCCCACCTCTGCCTTTGTCTCCTTCCTGGGCCAGGAGATCACCTGATCCCTTTGCTCTCCAACCCCTTCAGCCGGCACCTTTGCAGGGGAGGGGCCCAGGCCAGCAGTTGCCAGGAGACAGGGTGTCGGCCATGCTGTGTCATCACACTGGCCATCTAGGGCTTTGCAACAGTCACACACCTTATCCCACCACCTAGAGACTTAAGAAATGCAGAGGGGAAACTGAGGCACACACTCAGTATTCAGAGGAAATTTTAGGAACACTCCCACTTCATTACACCGACCATGAATGTTTGTTTAAATCACTTGGTGGTGGCAGCATACTGTTCAAGGACAAAAACGTGCCTTGGGGACGTTTTTATCCTAAACTGGAAAAAATAAGCTTAGGGGGTGTTTCATGCAGGTCCCCACATCTGTACACTAGAGTTCAGAGTGAACCCTGACAACCTCCTTCCCAGGGCTCTAGCTGAAGCCAGAGCATTGGCCAGAGCGGCCAAGAAGAGGTTCCAGCCCTGAAGGGAGCAGGACTTTCAGCACAAAGAGAAAACTTCACAAGCACAACTGTGAAGAGACTCGAATCCTCAATCGCCTCATCCGAAATCAGACGCCTGATCCATGAGGCCATGCGGTCACATGGGGAAAGTCTCTCCAAGCACTTCTTTAGAAAAGACGGACACTGTGTTTGTCGGGTCATCTACGGAGGGGGCAGAGACACTCTGGGCACAAGGAGTCGAGTTCCCAGAGAGATGTGAGACTTAGTTCCATGGAGCCAGGGGCAGGATTTGGTCGGGAGGCTTAAGCATGAGGGATTGGGGGGCAGAGGATGGACCGGCTGTCTAGGTGCAGAGATTTAGTGGCACTGGGGCACAGGAGGGAGGAGCAGGAGGAATCCTGCTGATGGGCTGTGGCCATGGAGAAAAAGAGGAAGGGCTCCTGGGACTTTTTTTGGCCTCTGTTTTACCTGCCTGCTCTTGTGGTGGAAGGGGGCAGCTGCACTCACTGAACTGGGCTAGCTCCGTCAGTAGCGCATCGGTCTTCTCGTCTGGGGTTCAAGCCCCATGTCTCGGCACTCAGATTTTTAAGTTGCCTTGTGTGCCAGGAGCCAAATGATCCCTGGTGATGTCCAGAGCCACCCCCGGGTTCCCAGAAGCCCTGGCCATTTCCTGGACAGGCCCCTTGCTCCTGCTGAGTCCTCAGGAGTCAGGAGAGAGGCTCACACCCACAGGAGAAGGCCCAGACAGCGCAGTCTGGGGCTGGCAGGAAGCGCTGTGGAGCCAGGTGCTGAGAGACCCAAGGGGAGAGAGGGAGAGAAGCGATGAGGACAGAGTGCCAGTGTAAAGGGGTTTATGGTCCTGCTAGTGCAGCAAACTTTCCTGGCTTATCCACGACCCCGGTGGAATGGGCTAGAGAAAGGCCCTGAGTCCTCACTCCCACTCCCTGACCCAGAGCAAAGCGGCCCCATCATGCTGCATACCCAGGCCGAGTAGGGGCGTCTGTGCAAACACTGTCTGGTCCTGAAGTCTTTCCCCAGCTCGTCACTCGATGTGAGGGGGGAGCTCATCCAGACCCTGCTTACACTTAGTATTTATAAACTCCTGATTGTCCCTATCTCTGCTGGCCTTTGATTTCTGCTCCTGTCCTTTTTTTGGCAACTCAGATGAGGTGGCCGAGTGGTTAAGGTGATGGGCTGCTTATCCATTGTGCTTTGCACTCATGTGTTCAAATCCCATCCTCGTCGGATGCATTTAATCTTCTCCTTCCTTTAGAAGCAACCATCTCCCCTTTTGGTACAATGAGAGACCAAAGGATAGGAATAAATGGTAAATTTTCACAATGGAGAGGGCTAACTAGTGGTGTTCCCCAAGGGTCAGTCCTAGGACCAATCCTATTCGACTTATTCATAAATGATTTGGAAGAAGGGGTAAACAATGAGATGGCAAAGTTTGCAGATGATACTAAGCTGCTCAAGATAGTTAAGACCAAAGCAGACTGTGAAGAACTACAAAAAGATCTCACAAAACTAAATGATTGGGCAATAAAATGGCAAATGAAATTTAATGTGGATAAATGTAAAGTAATGCACATTGGAAAAAATAACCCCAACTATACATACTATATGATAGGGGCTAATTTAGCTACAACTAATCAGGAAAAAGATCTTGGAGTCATCATGGATAGTTCTCTAAAGATGTTCACGCAGTGTGCAGCAGCAGTCAAAAAAGCAAACGGGATGTTAGGAATAATTAAAAAGGGATAGAGAATAAGACGGAGAATATCTTACTGCCCCTATACAAATCCATAGTGCACCCACATCTTGAATACTGCATACAGTTGTGGTCTCATCTCAAAAAGGATATACTGGCATTAGAAAAGGTTCAGAGAAGGGCAACTAAAATGATTAGGGGTCTGGAACGGGTCCCATATGAGGAGAGATTAAAGAGGCTAGGACTTTTTAGCTTGGAAAAGAGGAGACTAAGGGGGGTATGATAGAGGTCTATAAAATTATGGGTGGTGTGGAGGAAGTGAATAAGGAAAAGTTATTTACTTGTTCTCATAATAAAAGAACTAGGGGCCACCCAATGAAATTAGTGGGCAGCAGGTTTAAAACAAATCAAAGGAAGTTCCTCTTCACACAGCGCACAGTCAACCTGTGGAACTCCTTGCCTGAAGAGGCTCTGAAGGCTAGGACTATAACACGGTTTAAAAGAGAACTGGATAAATTCATGGAGGTTAAATCCATTAATGGCTATTAGCCAGAATGGGTAAGAAATGGTGTCCTTAGCCTCTGTTTGTCAAAGGGGGGTGATGGATGGCAGGAGAGAGATCACTTGATCATTACCTGTTAGGTCCACTCACTCCGGGTCACCTGGCATTGGCCACTGTTGGTGGACAGGATACTGGGATGGATGGATAGTTGAACCCCAGGCTTTAGCATGATCTTTGGGCTTGTATACTGGAAATGCAGGAGTGGCATTACCTGCCACAAGTCCCTCATTTCACGCTCCCCAGCACAGAAAAGCAGCGTGGGCTTGTGGACCCAGTGGGCCCATGCGGGTGATCTTTCTTCTCTTGCTCTTTCTCAGCGAGGGGAAGGAAAAGAAGCTCTCCTTCAACCTGGAGTCACAAGGGTGACATAAGGATGACTTCCTGGGAGCCGGTTCCAGGTCTTTGCTCTACCAGCCAGGGCCGGCTCTAGGATTTTTGCCGCCCCAAGCAAAAACAAATTTGACCGCACCCCCCCCCTCCCGTTTTTTTCTTACCCCACCCCCGCCTCAACTCCGCCCCTTCCCCAAATCCCCAGCCCTGCCTCCTCCCCCAGGCTCTCAAGCCTAGGAGGGAGGGGGAGCAGTGGCGCGCGAATCAGCTGGTTCGCACGCTGCTGCGGCCGCTGGGGATCTCCCCCTCCGGTGGCAGTGGAGGTGAGCTAGGGTGGCCGGGGCACATTTTTAGAATGTGCCAGAATGCCGCCCCTAGAAACTTGCTGCCCCAAGCACCAGCTTGTTTTGCTGGTGCCTGGAGCCGGCCCTGCTACCAGCTGACCCATCGAAGACATGCCACCACTTTCTCCAGCTTCTCCACCTGGTATGGGAGGTAAACCACCTGGTGTCACTGTTGCTGTCTGAGAGACGCTGTGTGCATTACCCCACGTGGCCATCCGGTGTCACTGTCGCTCTCTGAGAGAGACGCTGTGTGCATTACCCCACGTGGCCACCCGGTGTCACTGTTGCTCTCTGAGCGAGACGCTGTGTGCATTACCCCACGTGGCCACGCAGTGTCACTGTCGCTCTCTGAGAGAGATGCTGTGTGCATTACCCCACGTGGCCACCCGGTGTCACTGTCGCTCTCTGAGAGAGACGCTGTGTGCGTTACCCCACGTGGCCACCCGGTGTCACTGTTGCTCTCTGAGAGAGACGCTGTGTGCATTACCCCACGTGGCTACCCGGTGTCACTGTTGCTCTCTGAGAGAGACGCTGTGTGCGTTACCCCACGTGGGGAACCGGGGTCACTGTTGCTCTCTGAGAGACGCTGTGTGCATTACCCCACATGGCCACTCGGTGTCGCTTGTTCGTTGGGGGCGGGGCGAGAGGAGAAAGTTGTGGGGGTTGCAGAACAGGGTTTAGTTAATTTCACGTCACGATCCCCCCAGGCCCTTTCCCTGCAGACACACACCCGACATTCTGCCATGCTGGGGAAACGCGTCATCTCTTTACTCCAGTGGGGACCTGGCCCCTCCTGCCGGGGCTCAGCCCAGAGACATTTTCCAGCCTCCCCAGTAATACAGTCTGTGAAGGAAACGCTAGAAAGGAGCAGAAGCAAAGGGGCTGGGCAGGCTCCATAGGGGACACGGGCTCCCCCTGTTCCCTCCTGGGCCCCGGCCAAGCCCTGCTGCTGGCAGAGAAGAGCCGCCCCATCGCCACCCCTGAGGCAGCCACGTCTCGGGGCTCCCCAAACAGCCCCCACTACCCCCGACCCCCTTTGGGGGGTGACACGGGACCCCCCAGGGAGCCGCTGCTCAGCCCCGCCCCCGGCTCCCAATGGAGCCAGAGCCCCGCCCCCAGGCGCTGCCCCGCCACCGGGCTGTTCCAGAGCCCCGCCCCCAGGCGCTGCCCCGCCCCCGGGCTGTGCCAGAGCCCCGCCCCCAGGAGCTACCCCGCCCCCGGCTCCCAAGGGAGCCCAAGCCCCGCCCCCCGGCTCACAATGGAGGGAGAGCCCCGCCCCCAGGAACTGCCCCGCCCCCGGGCTGTGCAAGAGCCCCGCCCCCAGGAGCTGCCTCGCCCCCGGGCTGTGCCAGAGCCCCGCCCCCAGGAGCTGCCCCGCCCCCGGGCTCTGCCAGAGCCCCGCCCCCAGGCGCCGCCCCACCCCCAGGAGCTGCCCCGCCCCCGGGCTGTGCCAGAGCCCCGCCCCCAGGAACTGCCCCGCCCCCGGGCTGTGCCAGAGCCCCGCCCCCAGGCGCCGCCCCGCCCCCAGGAGCTGCCCCGCCCCCGGGCTGTGCCAGAGCCCCGCCCCCAGGAGCTGCCCCGCCCCCGGCCTGTGGCAGGCCCCGCCCCCAGAAGCTGCCCTGCCCCCGGGCTCTGGGCTTTGTTCTCCCGGCTAGCACTGAGCATGCGCAGTAACAGCTGCTTAACACTCTCCCTGAGCTGGGCGGAAGCGGCTCCCGGGGCAGGCTGGGAGATGTAGTTCCCGGCGCGCCTGAAGGGACCGGAAGTGACGTTGCGAACGCACACAGGGCTCTGTGTGGCTCGTGCGCGGCCGTTGGCGCCTCACCCGGAGCCGTTGAAGAGTTTTGAGTCTCCTGGCTCTGGGCATGCGCAGATCGGGGGCGGGGGGAGAAGAGACGGCGCCCCCCGAGGGGGGGAGAGAAGGGGGGGGCTGAGACCCCCTCGGATTTACCGCTGCCCCCGGCCCTGGGGACCCCCCGCCCCGCCCCCTTTCTCCCTAGAGAGCCACGAGCCGCACCCAGGGTGTCCCCCCTCCCCCCCAATCCCTGAGCAGGTCTCTGTGCCCCTCCCCGCCCGCACCCCAGTGTCTCCACCGCACCCCATGGGCTCGGGGGGGATCTGGGGCCCCTGGGTGGGGGTCTGGGCTCTGGGGGAGGTCTGGGGCCCCTGGCTGGGGGGCTGGGCTCTGGGGGGGGTCTGGGGCCCCTGGCTGGGGGTCTGGGCTCTGGGGGGGGTGTGGGCTCTGCGGCCGTCTGGGGCCCCTGGCTGGGGGGTTGTGCTCTGGGGGTGGTCTGGGGCCCCTGGCTGGGGGTCTGGGGCCCCTGGCTTGGGGTGTGGGCTCTGGGGGGGCTCTGGGGCCCCTGGCTGGGGGTCTGGGCTCTGGGGGGGTGTTTGGGGCCCCTGGCTGGGGGTCTGGGCTCTGGGGGGGGGGGTCTGGGGCCCCTGGCTGGGGTCTGGGGCCCCTGGCTGGGGGGGGGGCTGGGGCCCCTGGCTGGGGGGTCTGGGCTATGGGGGTGTGTGGGGCCCCTGGCTGGGGGGTGTGGGCTCTGGGGGGGGTCTGGGGCCCCTGGCTGGGGGGTCTGGGCTCTGTGGTGTGTCTGGGGCCCCTGCCTTGGGGGTCTGGGGTCTGGGGGGGGTCTGGGGCCCCTGGATGGGGGGGTCTGGGCTCTGGGGGGGGTGGCTGGGGCCCCTGGATGGGGGTCTGGGCTCTGGGGGGGGGGTGGCGGGGCTTTGGGGGGGTCTGGTCTCTGGGGGGGGATCTGGGGCCCCTGGCTGGGGGGGTGTGGGCTCTGGGGGGGGTCTGGGGCCCCTGGCTGGGGGGTGTGGGCTCTGGGGGGGGGGCTAGGGCCCCTGGCTGGGGGCTTGGCTCTGTGGTGGGTCTGGGGCCCCTGGCTGGGGGTTGGGGCTCTGTGGGGGGTCTGGGGCCTCTGGCTGGGGGTGGGGGCTCTGTGGGGGTTGGCTGGGCTCTGGGGGGGGGTCAGGGGCCCCTGGCTGGGGGTCTGACCTCTGGGGGGGGTCTGGGGCCCCTGGCTGGGGGTCTGGGCTCTGGGGGGGGTCGGGGGGCCCCTGGCTGGGGGCTGGGAATGTGACAAAACCGATTCTGCTTTTCTCCCCTCTGGAAAACTGCGGAAACGTCCGGTTCCATTGGGAAAATTCCTCCCCCGAGTCCTTGTCCTAGATCTGGGGGTGCGGGAGGGGGGAAGGGGGTTCGCTCTGCCCCACAACAGTCTCTCCCACAGCGCTCTGGACTCGTTCTTCCTGAAACCTGGTGTCACGGACACCACTGTTAATCCAGAGTCACTGCCTGGACAGATGAGGAGTGACTCCAGATGGACAGTGGGGTAAATGAGATCAGCAATTCCCCCTGTGAGGAGGGGCTCTCATTAGCTGCTCCCCCCCAGAGAGCTCAAGGAGGGAAGGCTGCTCCAACGCCCTGTCCCTCTCTGCTTAGGATATTGGGGTTCAGCTTCCTGGGTCAGACGCTGCAGCCTCCATCGTGATCTGGGCGACCAGGCTTAGCAGCTGCTGCTCCCCCAGCGGGGTCTGTGGTGGGAAGTGACCTTAATTAAACCTTCTTCTCTGCCCGGCCCACGTGATGACTTTCTCCAGTTGGCACCAGCCCCCTCGGGCAGCCCTGAGCCCTGTTAATACTAAATTCTGAGCCAGAGATTCCAGGTAACTGGGAGAAATGAGGGGAAAATCCTGGGGTCTGGCCTTAAAATGACTCTACACAAACAGACCCTCCCCCCTCATTTCTCATCCCATTAGCAATTGCAGGAGCAAATCCAGCCTTGGGGGAGCAAACAACCCAGGAATGAGACTTTCCTACCAGACGGGCAGGGAGAGGGGACAGGGAAAAGGAGAAAGAGAGACTGAAAGGAGCCATGGGAGAGAAGAGTTTGGAGAGAGATTTCCAGATCTCTAATCTGCCCAGACAGATGTATTACTGCACCCTAGGTAAAATCATTTTCCTGTGGAAAAGATGAGGATCAAACAGAGGAAAACCCAGTTCCTGACTCCATATCCCTCCTACTGGGGTGTGGCTGCCGTGGGGTCAGTGTCCAAGGGAATCCCCCACAGTAAATACTTTGGCTCTGCTTTTTTCTAGCATTGTGTTCAGATGCTTTGTTACAGAATGGGGGGGAGGGAGAAAAGAGGGTTTAGCCTGGCAGGAGTGGCCAGGTCTCCACTGTAATAAAGAGATCGAGCATTTTCTCAGCATGGCAGACTCTAGGGTGTCTGTCTGCAGGGAAAAAGCCTGGGGCAATCGTGCTGTGAAATGAATTAAAGCCTGTTCTGAAACCTCCACACCTGCCCTTCTCACCCTGCCAGGCTGCAGAATAATGTCCGTGTTTTGCTCCAGTTCATCCCGTCCTCCCATGGGACAGGGGAGAGAAATGGCTGCAGAGGAGCCAGTTCAGGTAGGGATTATCAGGGGGTTGCTGGTGGGTTCCTGCGGGAGGAAGAGGGACAGCAAATACACCGGAGATGGGAACGTTTGCACTGTCTGGTTTGGAGGTTGGAGCTAGGATGACCAGACAGCAAGTGTGAAAAATTTGAGAGGGAAGTGGCACAAGGATGCAAATAGTGCACACACACACGCACACTAGGGTGACCAGACAACAAATGTGAGAAATTGGGACGGGGGTGGGGGGTAATAGGAGCCTATATAAGAAAAAGACCCCAAAATCAGGACTGTCCCTATAAAATCGGGACATCTGGTCACCCTAGTTGGGGCGGGACAGGAAATTCACAGGATGGAGACTGGGAGGAGGCCGGGGTGGGGCAAACCTGCTGGGAGATGTTTAATAAGTGGCCTAGATTCTAGCAACGGACCCATGAGGTTGGAAGGTGGAAATGCCCTAATTTGTGGAACAGGAAACAACCCACCTAGGTGGGGCTGGGAAAATGGAGCAGATCCCAGTGCTGGAGCCTGACCTGAGTAACCAGCGGCTGCTCTGAGATCTAGATCTAGGGGGGCACCCACCAATGAGGCTTAAGGAGGGTTCTTAAGCTTTTTCTGTCTGAGCCCCCTCAACACGCTATAAACCCCCCACGGCCCTGAATCGGCATGTTTCTCTGCATATACAAGCCAGGGCTGGCATTAGGGGCTGGTAACAAGGGCAAGTGCCTGGGGCCCCATGTGACAGGCCCCCCACAAAGCTAATTGCTCATACTTTGGCTTCAGCCCCTGGGGGCAGGGCTCAGGACCCAGCCTTCAGCCCCATGCAGGGAGGTTTCATCTTTCTGCCTCAGGCCCAAGTGAGTCTAACACTGGCCCTGCTTGGAGGACCCCCTGAAACCTGCTTACAGCTCCCCAGAGGTCCAGGGACTCCTGCCGTAGGGGATATGCCCCTCCCGCCGTATCCAGCTCCAGGGCTGGCCTTGGAGAAAATGGCACCCTGGGCAAACTTATATTTTGGTGCCCCCCCCATCACCCCTGGCCCTCATGAGCTCCCCACCATCCCCTCCAGGCCCTGATGCCTCCCTCTGGTGCTTACTTTGTATTAAAGAGCGGCCGGAGCTCAGCCCCAGCACAGATTAAGCCCTGTCAGGGCGGCCTGATAGCAGTGGCTGCCGACCAAGTGCCCAGCTCTGAAGGCAAAGCCACCGCCAGCAGCAGCGCAGAGGTAAGGGTGGCCTGGTATGTGGTGTACTGTGCAGCCTTTTCTTTTATTTAAAGTGCCTGTTGTAATGTGGTGTTACACCGCCCTGGGTCCGCCTCTGCTGGCTACAGTTCCAAACTTAACAGAGTGAAAGTCACCTCGGCTACTCGCTTCACATGTATAGTCCAGGAATACACAGAGACCAAGGGCAGTGACCACACAGACATTCACACGTACAAGGTCTAGTCTGTTTGACAAGTTTTATTAAAGTTACAATTAAAGTTCTGAATCCCCAAGCATATAGAAATTCTATAAAGCCCTATGCAAAAGTTACAAATCTAGTTCTACTCCCATCCTTAGCAATAGTGGTAGGGTCTGATGAGTCTCTCATGGCTTGATCATCAGTAGAGGGATGGTTCCTGCTGGAGTATTCCATAGGGAGCTCAATTTTACCTCTCTGGGCACCCCTTTTTTATAATGTGGTTCTGATCATCTCTCATTAACATTGATGCACATTTGGAAGCAGAGGTGCCGTTACAAAAATTTTTAATTTAAAATTAATCGTCTGGCTAATTTTTCACACTGTTACCACTTGATTCCTCTTTCCCCATAATCTTAGGGCATCGGGTTATTCCTCAGTCATTTACTTATGTCAGCTTTTCTTTGCTCCAAGGCCTCAAATAGCTAAACTCTTGCAGGTCTCAGCCTACAGGCCTTGTGTTTCAATCCTATTTACTTAGATACCAAATACATGATTATTCTCTCTCTATACTCACTGCAGAGCAGTGGGGAGAGGAGAGACAGGACACCCCTGCTAGAGGAACCCCCTCAGCAAGGCCCCCCTGGACCGTCGCCTAGTCTGCCCACCACCAAGGCTGGCCCTGTCCAGCTCCTCACAATGAGAACAGTGTTGGGCTTTCTCCCAGCGAGCTCTCCCTGCACTCTGCTCGGGCCTCCATCTCCCGTATCAGTCTCACACGAGTAGGAGTGTGATGGATCTGCTGGGAGAGACAAGGGGCTCTCTCTTCGTCCCCTCCCCCTGGTGTTCTCTGGATGCTCTGAGTGGGGTGGGGATGGGTGTGACGGGGTAGAGAGCGAGATGGATCTGACCTGGGAGGCTGCATTGGAAATGCGAGACTTTACCTGAGGCTGTAACCTGAGCCAGGACGGGGGTTGGGAGGTGACACCTTTGGCTGGGAGAATGGACAGGCTAGAGGAGGGGCCCCGGGGGAGGGGAAGAGAGGCTGCTGGAGGGTTTGGCTATTTGGTTTCAGTTCAAAGCTGGGTGGTGAAACGCAGGGAGCCCCAGAGCTGGGGTCTAAGCTCCCTGCCCCGCCGAGAAGGCCCAGCAGAGGGGTCCTGGTCATACTTACAAGCTCTGTATGGACTCTTTCCTGACAACCCTAATAAACCTTCTGTTCTACTGGCTGGCTGAGAGTCACATTGAATCCCGGGAAGAGGGGTGCAGGACCTGACTCCCCCACACTCCGTGACAACTGGTGGCAGCGGTGGGATCTTCTGCACCCCGTGAACGGCACTTCCTGCAGTAAGTGACTGGAGAGCAGTACAACGAAGGGGGATTGACGGGGAGCAGATTGCTGAAGAGGTAGAGAGAAGCGGTTTCGGGGGGCGGAGGAGTTACGCTTAACCCTGAGGGGTGTGACCAGTGAGAAGGGCTGGCACACTAGGGGTTCCTCCTGGAAGCCATGGGGGCCAAGACCGCACAGGCCTGCGAGTGGCCAGCAGGAAGATGTATGCTAAGCGCCGTAAGAACGACCTGGTGGACCTGTGCAGGCAGAGGGGGCTGCGCGTTGGGAAGTCCACCAAAGGCCAGCTGATTGCACAGCTGGAGGAGAAGGATCGCTGGGACGACCCGATCCCTGCCCCTGGGGGAAGCCGCCCGACAGACGCAGCATGGGCCCCAGGGCCTGACCTGGCTGGGAGGGGTCAGACTGCTGCCGAGGACATCCCAAGACCCCTCTCACCTCTGCACAGGGGAGAGGTTGGGGAAAGCCCAGCAAATACCGAGGGCCCCTTGACCCCGGCGGCCAGCAGGGGATCTTCCCGGCGGAGCTCCCCATCCCAGCAGTGGAGGCGGCTGGATTAGGAGAAGGAGAAACAACGCCAGCATGAGCTGGAGCTGGCCAGACTGAGGAGCACTGAGGCCCCGGCTGCGGTGAGTGAGGGGGAACCCAAGACTACAGGGAAGTTTGATCGTAACTTCCTGGCCCGGCGTAAGGAAGGGGAAGACATAGACAGCTTCCTGGCGGCCTTTGAGAATGCCTGCAGGTTGCACAAGGTTGACCCTGCAGACAAGATCCAGTATCTCACCCCCTTACTAGACCCTGCAAGCCTGGACGTGTACGGCCGAATGAAAGAGACGGAGACTGGGGACTATGAACTGTTCAAAAAGGCCCTGCTGTGCGAGCTTGGGCTGACTCCCGAGATGTACCGTCAAAGGTTCCGGGATCAGCGAAAAACCCCTGAGATCACGTACCTACAACTGGCCAACCGGATACATGGATACGCCCGCAAGTGGACCGCTGGGGCCCAAACTATGGAGGACCTGCTCGAACTATTCGTACTGGAACAACTGTATGAACTGTGCCCATCAGACCTGAAGGTATGGTTGATGGACAAAAATCCAGGGAGCCCGCAGCACGCAGGGCGGCTGGCCGACCAGTTCATGAACAGTCGGTCAAGGGGTGGCAGGGAGGAATCCCAAAGGAGCAGGCCCACCCTGAGGCAGCAAGAGAGTCACCACGGGACCCACCAAAGGGGAAATAGGGAGAACCCCCTCCCGAGGGGAACCTCCGACACCAGAACCAACCGACCTGCTCGAGGGGACCAACGGGACATGAGCTGCTATCACTGTGGCCAGAGGGGCCACTTACGGTCCCAATGCCCCAAGATCAGAGACAGACTGAGCAGACCAAACCCACACCGGGTTAACTGGGTAGGGACCCAGCCGGACGAGGGGCCGACAGCCCAGAAGAGGGGGGCTGGCAGCTTATCAACGGCTCCGGAGGGAGGAAGGCCCCAGACCAGCTCCTCGGGGGGGCTGGATGCCCCGGACTCAGGGTTCTCGGTTTATAGGGTGGCCGCGGGGCTGTCCCTTCGGAGAGAGTGCCTTGTTCCCCTGGAGATTGATGGGAGGAAGGTCACTGGATACTGGGATACGGGCGCGGAGGTGACGCTGGCCCGGCCCGAAGTGGTGGCCCCAGATCGGGTGGTACCCAACACCTACCTGACCCTAACAGGGGTGGGCAGGACCCCGTTCAAGGTACCTGTGGCGAGGGTACACCTGAAATGGGGGGCCAAGGAGGGCCCCAAGGACATTGGGGTGCACCAGCATTTGCCCACTGAGGTACTGATGGGTGGGGACCTAGAAGACTGGCCCAGTGAGTCCCGGGACACCCTGGTCGTGACCCGTAGCCAGAGCCGGCAAGGGGCGCTACGCCCGGGCCTCGGAGAGGGTGCCTTGCACGGGGCGCAAGACCCTGGCCCAGTGAGGAGGGAGTACCCCAGGACCAGGCGCAGAGAGGCTGCGACCTCAGACACAGACAGCACGAGGGAACAGGTTCCCATTCCTTCCCCAACGGCTGAGTTCCAGGCCGAGTTACAGAGAGATCCCTCCTTGCGGAAGCTCAGGGACCTGGCCGACCGCAGGGAGGTGCGGACCATGTGGAGAGGTTGCCAGGAGAGGTTCCTGTGGGAGAAGGGGTTCCTGTACCGGGAATGGGCTCCCCCCGGTGAGATGGAGACGTGGGGGATCAGGAGGCAGCTGGTGGTCCCCCAGAAGTATCGCCGCAAGCTACTGTACCTAGCCCATGACATCCCTCTCGCAGGGCACCAGGGAATCCGGCGCACCAGGCAGAGGCTGCTACAGAACTTTTACTGGCCTGGGGTCTTTACAACTGTCCATCAGTACTGCCGGTCCTGTGACCCCTGCCAGCAGGTGGGGAAGGCCCGGGACAAGTGGAAAGCGGCTTTGAGGCCTTTGCCCATCATAGAGGAGCCCTTCCAGAAGGTGGCCATGGATATAGTGGGGCCTCTCAGCAAGACAACCCGGTCGGGGAAGAAATACATTCTGGTGGTGGTAGATTTCGCCACCCGTTACCCCGAGGCGGTGCCCTTATCCTCCATTGAAGCAGACACCGTGGCGGATGCGCTGCTGACCATTTTCAGCCGAGTGGGGTTCCCCAAGGAAGTCCTGACAGACCAAGGGTCCAACTTCATGTCGGCCCTGCTCCGGTGCTTGTGGGAAAAATGTGGGGTCCGGCACAGCTGGGCCTCAGTCCAATGGGCTGGTGGAGAGGTTCAATGGGACGCTAAAGATGATGCTGAAAACCTTTATGAACCAGCACCCGCAAGACTGGGACAAATACCTACCGCACCTGCTGTTCGCGTACAGGGAAGTGCCCCAGGAGTCTACCGGATTCTCGCCCTTCGAACTGTTATACGGCAGGAGGGTACGGGGGCCCCTGGACCTGATGAGAGACGAATGGGAGGGGGAGGCTGCCCCCGAGGGAGAGTCAGTGGTGGAGTATGTCCTGACCTTCCGAGAGAGACTTACTGAGCTCATGGGCCTGGCCAAGGGAAATCTGGCCAGAGCCCAGAGGAAGCAAAGGGTCTGGTATGACCGCACGGCGCGGGCCCGCGCCTACGCCACGGGGGATCAGGTGATGGTTCGCATTCCCGTGAGGAAAAACAAGCTGCAGGCCGCTTGGGAAGGCCCTTTCAAGGTTGTCAAGCAGCTAAATGAGGTAAATTATGTGGTGGAGCTGTCTAACCGGGCACACCACTGCCGGGTCTACCATGTCAATATGATGAAACCATATTATGACAGGGGGAATGTGGTGCTGGCCGTGTGTGGACATTGGGAGGAGCAGGGAAGTGACCCTCTAGTAGATCTATTCCCTGAGACAGGAGCTGGCTCCTCCCAAGAAACGATCCCCCTCTCTGATCAGCTAATCCCTGCCCAGCAAGCTGAGATCAGAGGGGTGCTGCATCGGTACCAACAGCTGTTTTCCAACCAGCCGGGTCGCACTAATCTGACGGTTCACCGGGTGCAGACAGGAGCGCACCAACCTATAAGATGCTCCCCCTTCCGAGTCACAGGGAAGACAGCTCGGGACCTGGAAAGAGAGGTCAAGGACATGCTGGCTTTGGGGGTGATCCAGCCGTCGTCCAGCCCTTGGGCCTCGCCGGTGGTGCTGGTCCCCAAAAAGGATGGGTCGATCCGGTTCTGTGTGGACTATCGGAAGCTCAATGCCATCACTGTATCTGATGCCTACCCCATGCCCCGGCCGGACGAGCTCCTAGACAAGCTGGGAGGGGCTCGGTACCTTACCACCATGGATCTTACAAAGGGCTACTGGCAAGTGCCACTGGATGCAGATGCCCGGCTGAAATCTGCCTTCATTACCCCTCTGGGGCTCTACGAGTTCCTGACCCTGCCTTTCGGCCTCAAGGGAGCGCCAGCCACCTTCCAGCGCCTGGTGGATCAGCTACTGAAGGGGATGGAGAGCTTCGCTGTGGCGTATATCGATGACATCTGTGTCTTTAGCCAGACCTGGGAGGACCATGTGTCCCAAGTTAAACAAGTGCTGGACCGACTCCGGGAGGCTGGGCTGACCATAAAAGCGGAGAAGTGCAAGGTGGGGATGGCTGAAGTGTCCTACCTGGGACACCGGGTGGGGAGCGGACACCTAAAGCCAGAACCAGCCAAGGTGGAGGTGATCCGGGACTGGCCCGCTCCACAAACTAAGAAGCAGGTCCAGGCCTTTATTGGGATGGTGGGGTACTATCGAAGATTTGTGCCCCACTTTAGCGCCATAGCCACCCCCATCACTGAGCTATGCAAGAAAGGGAAGCCAGACAAGGTGGTCTGGACCGAGGAGTGCCAGAGGGCTCTCTGTGCACTGAAGGAGGCTTTGATCAGGGGCCCGGTTCTGGCAAACCCAGACTTTGACAAGCCCTTTCTGGTGTTCACCGACGCCTCAGACATGGGTCTGGGGGCAGTGTTAATGCAGGAGGATGAAACGGGGCAGAGACACTCCATCGTGTATTTAAGCAAGAAGCTGCTACCCCGGGAGCAGAATTATGCGGCCATCGAGAAGGAATGCCTGGCCATGGTGTGGGCCCTCAAGAAACTAGAGCCGTATCTATTCGGGCGACACTTCACCGTGTACACCGACCACTCGCCCCTGACCTGGCTACACCAGATGAAAGGGGCCAACGCCAAGCTCCTGAGGTGGAGCCTGCTCCTGCAGGATTACGACATGGACGTGGTCCATGTGAAGGGAAGCGCCAACCTGATAGCGGATGCGTTGTCCCGGAGAGGGGGCCCTGAACTTCCCCAGGCCACTGGTCAGAGTGACCCCGCTCAGTTCAGTCTCGAAGGGGGGAGAGATGTGACGGGGTAGAGAGCGAGATGGATCTGACCTGGGAGGCTGCATTGGAAATGCGAGACTTTACCTGAGGCTGTAACCTGAGCCAGGACGGGGGTTGGGAGGTGACACCTTTGGCTGGGAGAATGGACAGGCTAGAGGAGGGGCCCCGGGGGAGGGGAAGAGAGGCTGCTGGAGGGTTTGGCTATTTGGTTTCAGTTCGAAGCTGGGTGGTGAAACGCAGGGAGCCCCAGAGCTGGGGTCTAAGCTCCCTGCCCCCGCAGAAGGCCCAGCAGAGGGGTCCTGGTCATACTTACAAGCTCTGTATGGACTCTTTCCTGACAACCCTAATAAACCTTCTGTTCTACTGGCTGGCTGAGAGTCACATTGAATCCCGGGAAGAGGGGTGCAGGACCTGACTCCCCCACACTCCGTGACAATGGGACTCCTGACTGTGAGCCACCCAGAGCTTCCCTTTGATGGGCTCCTCTCCCCCAGGAACGGTGGGGTTGTGAGTGGGGCAGCAGGTACTGAGTGTTGGACTCTTGCTCTTTCAGGGGCCGGTGACCTCGAGGAGGTGGCTGTGTATTTCACCAGGGAAGAGGGGGCTTTGCTGGACCCCGCTCATAGAGTCCTGTACAGAGACGTCATGCAGGAGAACTATGAGAACGTGACCTCGCTGGGTAAGGATTCCCGTCCCCTCGGCCCCTACTGGGCTCACAGGCGCAGGGAGCTCTACTCGACCGAAGACAAATGGACAGGCCCAGTGAAAGGAAAACAAAATGTTTTCTACAGCAGCATGGCTCAAGGGCATTGGCCAGTATGGACTCTATTGTCTTCTTCGCTTCTCTGTGCTAATCGAAGGACTTTCCAATGCCATGTGTCGGTTGGCTAATAAACCCTGCTGTGGTTTAACAGTCTGCCCAGTGTCACAGCACAAACTTGCTGAGGTGCATCGAATGAGGAACAGTCTCTGAACAGGAGTGTCGCTCAGCTGGACCTGCTGGCATTGCTCACAGGTTGACATAGGAGTGTTGAAGCCAGTGGCTCAGTCTTGGGTGTTGAAGCCAGAGACTCCGTCTAAGGCCTATCCTTGTGGAAGAGCGAGACCCCTTGGGGGTCTAGTGCAATCAAGGGGCACCTCCCAAGGACGGGTTAAAAGACAAGGCATTGCACAGATCCTATGGATCCATGACAGTGTCCATGGGCCTTATGGGGAAAAGATACAAAACAAGAAAAGCATCTAAATGCGTATTTACCATCGTCCCCTCATCAGTCCGCTTGGGAATCCCTGATCAGTTCCAAAGTGTATTAAAACCTTCCTTACAACCTTCCCTCTTTTAGATTACAGGTCATGTCAGTTTGTAGCCCCAAAAGACCCCTCTAAGTCAATTCAAACTCTGCTGTTTCTCCCCAAAAAGTCTGTCTTCAGTCTCCTGAAAGAGGTAAAATCAGTCACTGCTCCTTTCTGCGTGGGACAAAGCTTCAAAAGCTGGAGATCTGCATAACCAACCTGGAGATCTGGCATTCATTACCCCTTAGTGACACCAGATTGCACAGGAAACCCATCCCACAGCCCTGCCCGGTATCATCTGGCCCATCTCAGCATCATAGTCTGTGGAGTATTCATGCTGTCAAGGGCTGGCTCAGATATACCGATAACAGTCAGAACTAGGGCCAGTGTTTGCTGGCAATGAAAACAGAGTAATTGACAAACATGAGCAATATATAATCCTTTACAGCCTGAAAGTGCATTGGGGGGTGTGACGAACTAGGACTGTAGTTAAGGTTTCCCTGAGTACTGTGTGGGTGCCTCAGTTTCCCCTATGCGGTGCTTGAGTATCTAGGTGGTGGGACAACGGTACATGATTGTTACAAAGCCCTAGAAGGCAGAGGCCTGGACACAGAGAATGGCCCTGTCTGCTGGCAACAGATGGCCCGGCCCCTCCCCCGGCAAAGGTGAGAGCTGAAGGTGTGAGAACAAAGGGATCAGGTGACCTCCTGGCCCGGGAAGCAGACAAAGGCAGAGGAGGGGCTAGAGAGTGGAGTTTGAAAAACGGGCCGGGGAAGAGGCGAGCGAGGCAGACAGGGTCTGGCCTCCCTGCCCCAGGTGGAGCTGCGGGGCGAAATGCAGGGAGCCCCAGGCTGGGGTCTAAGCTCCCTGCCCCCCGGAAGGACCCGACTGAGGGGTCCTGGATGTACTGACAAGCTCTGGTTGGACTGTGTTCCTGGCATCTCTAATAAACCTTCTGTTCTACTGGCTGGCTGAGACTCCCAGTGAATCCGGGGAAGAGGGGTGCAGGGCCAGACTCCCCTATACTCCGTGACAACTGGTGGCAGCGGTGGGATGATCTGCACCCCGTGAACGGCGCTTCCTGCAGTAAGTAACTGGGGAGCAGTAGAACGAAGGGGTGCTAACGAGGACCAGGCGTGCTGAAGGCTCACGGAGGAGCGGTTTCGGGGAGCGGAGGAGCTACGCTTAACCCCTGGGAGTGTGTGTCCAGCGAGAAGGACTGTGCAATGAGGGGGTCCCCCTGGGGGCTACACTGAGCAGTCCCAGGGGCGGAGAGCCTGCGGCTTGGCCCTGGGAGAGAGAAGGAATTTTGCAGTGACAGGGTTCCCCTGGGGGTGCCGTGAGTGGACCCAGGGGCGCAGGAGCTGCAGCTCGACCCTGGCAAAGAGGCGGTGACCTGGAGAAGGGCTGGCACACTTGGGGTTCTTCCTGGAAACCGTGGGGAGCTAAGAGCACACAGGCCTGCGAGTCCACAGCAAACTTGGGAGCAGTGAAGTGATGGCGTATCGCCTTCTCCTTAAGAAGAGCATTGTAACCCTGTGCAAAAAGAGAGGGATACCCATTGGAAAGCTCACTAAAGCCCAGTTAATCACGCGGCTGGAGGAAGATGACCATTCCAGGGAGCCGATTCCGGACCCCAATGGGGCTACAGCAGGATCTGGGAGCAGCTGGAGTGATAGCCTGGCATCCCCAAGAGTCTGGTCCCCAACCAGACGGAGGTCTTCACGATCGGGTTCCCCAGCAGGGGATCGGAGACGGATGGGACTGGAGCTGAGTCCGAGAGAGCAAGAGGACGGTGAGAGACAGCAAGAGCCCGAGAAAGACCTACAGAAGAAGCAGCAGCGTGAACTTGCGGTGGTGGAATGGAGAGGCATAGGGGACTGGCCAGGGGTAAGTGGGGACAGATCCCGGGGTGCCAGCTCCGCAGGGAACCTCGATCCTAAATTGCTGCCCCTGGTTAAGGAGGGTGGGGATGTGGAGGCCCACCTCACTGCCTTGGAGCAGACTGGTGATTGGAACCAGGGAGACCCTGCGGAAAAGCCCCGGGATTTAACCCCCTTGCTGGGTCCCAAGGCCATAAACTCCACCAGCCAGAAGGGTGGGATGGTGGACGGATTTCCACTCCTGGCCCTGGACTCAAGCCCTATGGACCCCCAGTGGAAACGGAAGCTGATGGTCAATGGAGAGACATTCGGGGGGTGGCAAGACCCCGGGACAGAGAGAATTGTGGTCAGGCCCCGGGTGGTGCACCCCCACCAGCTGCTGGGGGGCTGTGTGACCTGGGTGAGGGTCCCCGGGACGGACCCATTCGCCCTGCCTATGGCCCAGATCCCTGTGCAGACCCAGGAGGGGTCGGGCTGGCTGGTGGTTGGGGGTCTCCAGGATATCAGCGGTGAGGTGCTGTTGGGGGGTGACTGTGAATCTTTGGGACAGGATCCAGGCCCTGTAACGGCCGAGGATTTGAATTTGAACTCAGGAAACCAATTGGCTAAGAGGGAAATGGTCAGTGAAAATGCAAATGACCTGGCTGGCAGGGGGGAGGAGCTGCCAGGCCCCGGTTACCTGCCTGCCTGTAACCAGACCCCTAGGGCGGGGTGGGTCAGAGAGATGCTCCCCACCCCCCTGCACACTGGAGAGGTGGCTCACGCTGGCTCTGATGCTGTGACCAAAGCAGCGAGCTCGCTGCCTGGCCCCACAGAGACAGCCAGGGCAGCGCTGAGCCCGGGGGGAGCAGAGACCCCAGCTGAGTGGGGGAACACACAGGCAGTGCAGGACGGCTGCCAACCAGGCTTGCCTGGTCCAGAGGTGCTGCCGGGAAGTGATTCCACGGCAGGGAGGGAGCCACCAGGGACAGGGCTCAGTGGGGCCGTGACCCCAGGCCTGGCCAGTGAGCTGCAGAGGGATCCCGCCTTGGAGAAGCTAAGGGAACTTGCTGGCCACAGCGCTGCAAACCCCCTTGGGGAAGACTGCAGCGACAGATCCCTGTGGGAGAAGGGATTCCTGTGCCGGGAATGGGCTTCCCAAGGGGAAGTAGAACTGCGGGGAATCAGGAGGCAGCCGGTGGGGCACCCGAAGTATCATCACCGGCTATTATACCTGGTCCAGGGTAAGGGAGAAGATCCCTGGAGGTCCCTGCCCATCAGGGAGGAACCTTTCCAGAAGGTGGCTATGAATGGGGTGGGCCCCCTCAGCAGGGCAGCCCAGTCGGGGAAGAAGTACATTCGGGTGGTGGTAGATTTTGCCACCCGCTACCCCGAGGCGGTACCCTTATCCTCCATTGAAGCAGACACCGTGGCGGATGCGCTGCTGACCATTTTCAGCCGAGTGGGGTTCCCCAAGGAAGTCCTGACAGACCAAGGGTCCAACTTCATGTCGGCCCTGCTCCGGTGCTTGTGGGAGAAATGTGGGGTCCGGCACAGTTGGGCCTCAGCATATCATCCCCAGTGCAATGGGCTGGTAGAGAGAGTTCAGGGGACCATGAGGCTGATGCTGAAGACTTGCATCAATCAGCATCCACAGGACTGGGACAAGTACCTGCCCCACCGATGGCACAAGGAAGTGCCCCAGGAATCACCAGGGGGCTTCCCTTTCAAGCTGTGGTATGGGAGGAGAGTAAGGGGACCCCTAGAACCGGTACGGGACAATTGGGAGGAGAATGGGGAAGACCCCCTGATGGATCTCTCCCCTGAGATGGGAGCCCATCCTTCCATCAGGTGTCCCCCAGTCAGAGTAACTGGGAAAAGAGTCCAGAACCTGGAGAGAGAGGCCAAGGACAGGCTGGCTTTAGAGGTGAACCAGTCATTCAACAGCCCAGGGCTGGCCAAGGTGGAGGCGATCAGAGTTTGGCCTGTTCCCCAGACCAAGAAACAGGTCCAGGCCTTTAGCGGGATGGTGGGATACTACCAGAGGTTTGTACCCCCCTTTAGCTCCCTAGCTGCCCCCATCACAGAGCTAGGTAAGAAGGGGAAGCCAGACGAGGCAGTCTGGACCGAGCAGGGCCAGAGGACTCTCTATGCGCTGAAGGAGGCTCTAATCCAGGGCCCAATAGATCGAGTAAACCCAGACCGGGCCAAGCCCTGTACAGTGTTCACCGAAGCCTCAGACACAGGGCTGGGCGCGGTGCTGATGCAGGCCTATGCGAAGGGGGAGAGATACCCCATCGGGTATCTGAGCAAGGAGCGGCTGCCCTGGAGGCAGAACGGTCAGGCCATAGAGAAGGAATGCCTGGCCATGGGGCAGGCCCTTAAGAAGCAGCAGCCGGATCTATTTGGGTGGCGCTTTACGGGGTATGGTCACCATTCCGCCCCAACGTGGCTGCATCCAGGAAAAGGGGCCGATGCCGAGCGGCTGGTGACAGAGACACGTGGTCAGAGAGGGGACCAGATCAAGAGGGAGGCTCTTAACCAAGAGAGCCCGAACTACAGCCCTCCAGACTGGAGCGCTGGGAAAAGACCTGATCTCAGCTTGAACCCCAGGGGTTTTGGGATGGGAAGAGGGCACGGGCCGCATAAACCTTCCCACATGCGGCCTGCGGGTGCCACCCAGCCCACCCAACCTAAGGGAGCCCGTGGAACTGGAACGGCCTGGTGTGACCAGGTTCGAACTTCCCCGGGTCACTGGCTAAAGTGACCCCGCTCAGTTCGGTCTCGGAGGGGGGAGAGATGTGACGAACTAGGACTGTAGTTAAGGTTTCCCTGAGTACTGTGTGGGTGCCTCAGTTTCCCCTATGCGGTGCTTGAGTATCTAGGTGGTGGGACAACGGTACATGATTGTTACAAAGCCCTAGAAGGCAGAGGCCTGGACACAGAGAATGGCCCTGTCTGCTGGCAACAGATGGCCCGGCCCCTCCCCCGGCAAAGGTGAGAGCTGAAGGTGTGAGAACAAAGGGATCAGGTGACCTCCTGGCCCGGGAAGCAGACAAAGGCAGAGGAGGGGCTAGAGAGTGGAGTTTGAAAAACGGGCCGGGGAAGAGGCGAGCGAGGCAGACAGGGTCTGGCCTCCCTGCCCCAGGTGGAGCTGCGGGGCGAAATGCAGGGAGCCCCAGGCTGGGGTCTAAGCTCCCTGCCCCCCGGAAGGACCCGACTGAGGGGTCCTGGATGTACTGACAAGCTCTGGTTGGACTGTGTTCCTGGCATCTCTAATAAACCTTCTGTTCTACTGGCTGGCTGAGACTCCCAGTGAATCCGGGGAAGAGGGGTGCAGGGCCAGACTCCCCTATACTCCGTGACAGGGGGAGGGGACAGGAGCCAGCTGTGTGGGGGAGGTGGGGTCCAGACACTGGGCATTGAGAGCCTAGAGCCGGCTGTGTGCTGGGGAGATGGGACATGAACCCGCTGTGCGCAGGGGAGATGAGCAGGGGAGAGGTGCTGTGGACGCAGCCGAGAGCAGCTGCGAGCGCCGTGTGCTCTGCAGCATGATGTGGGAGCCTGGCGTCCCCCTTTCAAGGTTCCCCTGGGCAGGGTTCCCCTACCTGCCCAGGGGAAGCTGCACAGTGGTTTTGCTGAACCCAGACTTGCATGAGGACGGAAGAAATTAGCAGCAAGTCTCAACCGCAGCCAGTCCCCAGCCTCTGCCCTGTGAGTCAGGTGTCCCCAGGCAGAAATCGGGGGTGTGTGGGGGGGTGTAATTCCAGTAAAAGATGCAGTAAAAGCGGCAGTTTCCGGAAAACACTGGCCCTAGTCATAACATTATATACAATAGTTTCAAGTTATGTTCCTATGTTCATCAGATCTGTCACTCTGCCTTCACATAGTTCACTCTGCCGGTGGGTTCTACCCCTTCCCCCATTCTGTGTCTGTCTGGTCTATTTAGATTGTAAATTCTTCAGGGCATGGGCCTTCTACTATTCTGGGTTTGTACCTTGCCTAGCACAATGGGGACCCACTTCTTAGCTGGTCCATAGGCAAAAAGGTGATGAATATGATTTATAATAATGACTCTTCTGCTACTTTAAGCCAAGGAAGATGGCCTAGGGATATTACTACTTAAAAATGAGCAGGGGTTAAAATCATGGAATATTCCTTGTGACAAGTATCCCACAAATTACACTGACCTCCCTTGTTTTCTTTGCCTTGAGCAGGGTTTCCAGTTTCCAAACCTGATGTGATCTCGCAGCTGGAACGAGAGGAAGAGCCGTGAGTCCCAGACCTCCGGAGCTCTAAGAAAGAAGTGCTCCCGAGAGCTGCCTGCACAGGTGAGGAATTGGGTAAACAAACTAAAAAACTGTCCGTGAATACAGGAAACATTTGGGATGCCCTACCAAGACTCTCCAAGTTGTGAGCTTTCCAAGTTCAGGATTGTTCCCTGCAGATGTGGAATCATTAGGCAGATGTCACTCATGGCTTTCCACCTATCCTCACTGACAGTTGGCAGCAGATCCCTCGCCAATCTCGCTTTCCCCTGAGAGTGCTGGTGAGAAGCACACCCAAAATTGATCCCTTCCTCTCTCTCCTCTGGGGAAGGGTTTGGAGAAAATCAGCTCCTGATAGGTTTGGTCTCTCCTGCACATATTTTGGTTTGTTCATCCCTTTTTCCATTCCTCTCTCTGAGATTGCTTTTCTCTCCGGCACAGGGAGTGACCTGTGTCTGGATTCTCTCTGTCTCCCATCAGGTGTTGGGATGGGGAGTGAGAATGAGGATTCACCCCAGCAGGAAAATGCTGAGCAAGTAGAACCACATGGAACGTTATCAGGAATATCCAATGGGAATGTTTCCGGGCGTTGTGCACTCCCAGAAAAAGCAAAAGCCTTTGAGACTCAGCAGAGGCCAGAGGAAAACGTCAGTAGCCGCTCAGACCTTATTACACACGAGAGAATCAACTCGGAAGAGAGACGCTACACGTGTACTGAGTGTGAGAAACGCTTGTATTGGAGCTCACACCTTATCAGACATCAGAGAATCCACACGGGTGACAAACCCTACACATGCTCTGAGTGTGGGAAGAGTTTTAAGCAGAGCTCTGCCCTGATCACATATCAGAGACTCCACACAGGAGCGACGCCCTACACATGCGCTGAGTGCGGGAAACGCTTCAGTTATCGCTCAAGCCTTATTAGACATCAGAAAATCCACGTATGAGAGAAGTGTAATAAATGCCTCGATTCCGGCTGGCCAAAGATTGTTTGTTTGTTTTTAAAATCACAATTGTGAATTCCCACATAGCGACCTTTGCACCATGTTCACCGTGGTCCCTCAGCTCCCGCAGAGGAGTTGCCTGCTTCTGCCTTTTGCAGCTCACCCTTCTTTGGGGTCAGTCCTGTGATTTTTTTCTATCAACTCTTTTCCTTTTGAGTCGTTGGAGTGTGTGTCCCTCCAGCCAGGAATGTTCATCAGCTCCAGGTGGGGGAGAGAGGTTTGATCCCAACAAGCTACAGTGAGGCAAAAACTACCTGGGCCTTGCATCCACTAGGTCGTGGGATGTAAGCCCAGGTGGGTCGGCTGGTAGAGCAAACAACTGGAGTCGGCTCCCAGGAAGTCACCCTTACCTCGCCCTTGTGACTCCAGCTTGAAGGAGAGCTTCTTTCCTTCCCCTCGCTGAGAAAGAGCAAGGGAAGAAAAAAATCCCACATCCATAGGGTGTGTCACGGAGTGTGGGGGAGTCAGGTCCTGCACCCCTCTTCCCGGGATTCAATGTGACTCTCAGCCAGCCAGTAGAACAGAAGGTTTATTAGGGTTGTCAGGAAAGAGTCCATACAGAGCTTGTAAGTATGACCAGGACCCCTCTGCTGGGCCTTCTGCGGGGGCAGGGAGCTTAGACCCCAGCTCTGGGGCTCCCTGCGTTTCACCACCCAGCTTCGAACTGAAACCAAATAGCCAAACCCTCCAGCAGCCTCTCTTCCCCTCCCCCGGGGCCCCTCCTCTAGCCTGTCCATTCTCCCAGCCAAAGGTGTCACCTCCCAACCCCCGTCCTGGCTCAGGTTACAGCCTCAGGTAAAGTCTCGCATTTCCAATGCAGCCTCCCAGGTCAGATCCATCTCGCTCTCTACCCCGTCACATCTCTCCCCCCTTCGAGACTGAACTGAGCGGGGTCACTCTGACCAGTGGCCTGGGGAAGTTCAGGGCCCCCTCTCCGGGACAACGCATCCGCTATCAGGTTGGCGCTTCCCTTCACATGGACCACGTCCATGTCGTAATCCTGCAGGAGCAGGCTCCACCTCAGGAGCTTGGCGTTGGCCCCTTTCATCTGGTGTAGCCAGGTCAGGGGCGAGTGGTCGGTGTACACGGTGAAGTGTCGCCCGAATAGATACGGCTCTAGTTTCTTGAGGGCCCACACCATGGCCAGGCATTCCTTCTCGATGGCCGCATAATTCTGCTCCCGGGGTAGCAGCTTCTTGCTTAAATACACGATGGAGTGTCTCTGCCCCGTTTCATCCTCCTGCATTAACACTGCCCCCAGACCCATGTCTGAGGCGTCGGTGAACACCAGAAAGGGCTTGTCAAAGTCTGGGTTTGCCAGAACCGGGCCCCTGATCAAAGCCTCCTTCAGTGCACAGAGAGCCCTCTGGCACTCCTCGGTCCAGACCACCTTGTCTGGCTTCCCTTTCTTGCATAGCTCAGTGATGGGGGTGGCTATGGCGCTAAAGTGGGGCACAAATCTTCGATAGTACCCCGCCATCCCAATAAAGGCCTGGACCTGCTTCTTAGTTTGTGGAGCGGGCCAGTCCCGGATCACCTCCACCTTGGCTGGTTCTGGCTTTAGGTGTCCGCTCCCCACCCGGTGTCCCAGGTAGGACACTTCAGCCATCCCCACCTTGCACTTCTCCGCTTTTATGGTCAGCCCAGCCTCCCGGAGTCGGTCCAGCACTTGTTTAACTTGGGACACATGGTCCTCCCAGGTCTGGCTAAAGACACAGATGTCATCGATATACGCCACAGCGAAGCTCTCCATCCCCTTCAGTAGCTGATCCACCAGGCGCTGGAAGGTGGCTGGCGCTCCCTTGAGGCCGAAAGGCAGGGTCAGGAACTCGTAGAGCCCCAGAGGGGTAATGAAGGCAGATTTCAGCCGGGCATCTGCATCCAGTGGCACTTGCCAGTAGCCCTTTGTAAGATCCATGGTGGTAAGGTACCGAGCCCCTCCCAGCTTGTCTAGGAGCTCGTCCGGCCGGGGCATGGGGTAGGCATCAGATACAGTGATGGCATTGAGCTTCCGATAGTCCACACAGAACCGGATCGACCCATCCTTTTTGGGGACCAGCACCACCGGCGAGGCCCAAGGGCTGGACGACGGCTGGATCACCCCCAAAGCCAGCATGTCCTTGACCTCTCTTTCCAGGTCCCGAGCTGTCTTCCCTGTGACTCGGAAGGGGGAGCATCTTATAGGTTGGTGCGCTCCTGTCTGCACCCGGTGAACCGTCAGATTAGTGCGACCCGGCTGGTTGGAAAACAGCTGTTGGTACCGATGCAGCACCCCTCTGATCTCAGCTTGCTGGGCAGGGATTAGCTGATCAGAGAGGGGGATCGTTTCTTGGGAGGAGCCAGCTCCTGTCTCAGGGAATAGATCTACTAGAGGGTCACTTCCCTGCTCCTCCCAATGTCCACACACGGCCAGCACCACATTCCCCCTGTCATAATATGGCTTCATCATATTGACATGGTAGACCCGGCAGTGGTGTGCCCGGTTAGACAGCTCCACCACATAATTTACCTCATTTAGCTGCTTGACAACCTTGAAAGGGCCTTCCCAAGCGGCCTGCAGCTTGTTTTTCCTCACGGGAATGCGAACCATCACCTGATCCCCCGTGGCGTAGGCGCGGGCCCGCGCCGTGCGGTCATACCAGACCCTTTGCTTCCTCTGGGCTCTGGCCAGATTTCCCTTGGCCAGGCCCATGAGCTCAGTAAGTCTCTCTCGGAAGGTCAGGACATACTCCACCACTGACTCTCCCTCGGGGGCAGCCTCCCCCTCCCATTCGTCTCTCATCAGGTCCAGGGGCCCCCGTACCCTCCTGCCGTATAACAGTTCGAAGGGCGAGAATCCGGTAGACTCCTGGGGCACTTCCCTGTACGCGAACAGCAGGTGCGGTAGGTATTTGTCCCAGTCTTGCGGGTGCTGGTTCATAAAGGTTTTCAGCATCATCTTTAGCGTCCCATTGAACCTCTCCACCAGCCCATTGGACTGAGGCCCAGCTGTGCCGGACCCCACATTTTTCCCACAAGCACCGGAGCAGGGCCGACATGAAGTTGGACCCTTGGTCTGTCAGGACTTCCTTGGGGAACCCCACTCGGCTGAAAATGGTCAGCAGCGCATCCGCCACGGTGTCTGCTTCAATGGAGGATAAGGGCACCGCCTCGGGGTAACGGGTGGCGAAATCTACCACCACCAGAATGTATTTCTTCCCCGACCGGGTTGTCTTGCTGAGAGGCCCCACTATATCCATGGCCACCTTCTGGAAGGGCTCCTCTATGATGGGCAAAGGCCTCAAAGCCGCTTTCCACTTGTCCCGGGCCTTCCCCACCTGCTGGCAGGGGTCACAGGACCGGCAGTACTGATGGACAGTTGTAAAGACCCCAGGCCAGTAAAAGTTCTGTAGCAGCCTCTGCCTGGTGCGCCGGATTCCCTGGTGCCCTGCGAGAGGGATGTCATGGGCTAGGTACAGTAGCTTGCGGCGATACTTCTGGGGGACCACCAGCTGCCTCCTGATCCCCCACGTCTCCATCTCACCGGGGGGAGCCCATTCCCGGTACAGGAACCCCTTCTCCCACAGGAACCTCTCCTGGCAACCTCTCCACATGGTCCGCACCTCCCTGCGGTCGGCCAGGTCCCTGAGCTTCCGCAAGGAGGGATCTCTCTGTAACTCGGCCTGGAACTCAGCCGTTGGGGAAGGAATGGGAACCTGTTCCCTCGTGCTGTCTGTGTCTGAGGTCGCAGCCTCTCTGCGCCTGGTCCTGGGGTACTCCCTCCTCACTGGGCCAGGGTCTTGCGCCCCGTGCAAGGCACCCTCTCCGAGGCCCGGGCGTAGCGCCCCTTGCCGGCTCTGGCTACGGGTCACGACCAGGGTGTCCCGGGACTCACTGGGCCAGTCTTCTAGGTCCCCACCCATCAGTACCTCAGTGGGCAAATGCTGGTGCACCCCAATGTCCTTGGGGCCCTCCTTGGCCCCCCATTTCAGGTGTACCCTCGCCACAGGTACCTTGAACGGGGTCCTGCCCACCCCTGTTAGGGTCAGGTAGGTGTTGGGTACCACCCGATCTGGGGCCACCACTTCGGGCCGGGCCAGCGTCACCTCCGCGCCCGTATCCCAGTATCCAGTGACCTTCCTCCCATCAATCTCCAGGGGAACAAGGCACTCTCTCCGAAGGGACAGCCCCGCGGCCACCCTATAAACCGAGAACCCTGAGTCCGGGGCATCCAGCCCCCCCGAGGAGCTGGTCTGGGGCCTTCCTCCCTCCGGAGCCGTTGATAAGCTGCCAGCCCCCCTCTTCTGGGCTGTCGGCCCCTCGTCCGGCTGGGTCCCTACCCAGTTAACCCGGTGTGGGTTTGGTCTGCTCAGTCTGTCTCTGATCTTGGGGCATTGGGACCGTAAGTGGCCCCTCTGGCCACAGTGATAGCAGCTCATGTCCCGTTGGTCCCCTCGAGCAGGTCGGTTGGTTCTGGTGTCGGAGGTTCCCCTCGGGAGGGGGTTCTCCCTATTTCCCCTTTGGTGGGTCCCGTGGTGACTCTCTTGCTGCCTCAGGGTGGGCCTGCTCCTTTGGGATTCCTCCCTGCCACCCCTTGACCGACTGTTCATGAACTGGTCGGCCAGCCGCCCTGCGCGCTGCGGGCTCCCTGGATTTTTGTCCATCAACCATACCTTCAGGTCTGATGGGCACAGTTCATACAGTTGTTCCAGTACGAATAGTTCGAGCAGGTCCTCCATAGTTTGAGCCCCAGCGGTCCACTTGCGGGCGTATCCATGTATCCGGTTGGCCAGTTGTAGGTACGTGATCTCAGGGGTTTTTCGCTGATCCCGGAACCTTTGACGGTACATCTCGGGAGTCAGCCCAAGCTCGCAGAGCAGGGCCTTTTTGAACAGTTCATAGTCCCCAGTCTCCGTCTCTTTCATTCGGCCGTACACGTCCAGGCTTGCAGGGTCTAGTAAGGGGGTGAGATACTGGATCTTGTCTGCAGGGTCAACCTTGTGCAACCTGCAGGCATTCTCAAAGGCCGCCAGGAAGCTGTCTATGTCTTCCCCTTCCTTACGCCGGGCCAGGAAGTTACGATCAAACTTCCCTGTAGTCTTGGGTTCCCCCTCACTCACCGCAGCCGGGGCCTCAGTGCTCCTCAGTCTGGCCAGCTCCAGCTCATGCTGGCGTTGTTTCTCCTCATGCTGGCGTTGTTTCTCCTTCTCCTGCACCTCATGCTGGCGTTGTTTTCCCCGTTCTTCCCGCTCCTCCTTCAGTTCCTGCTGTCTCAACTCGAGCTCTTTCAGTTTTATCTCCCTCTCCCAATCCAGCCGCCTCCACTGCTGGGATGGGGAGCTCCGCCGGGAAGATCCCCTGCTGGCCGCCGGGGTCAAGGGGCCCTCGGTATTTGCTGGGCTTTCCCCAACCTCTCCCCTGTGCAGAGGTGAGAGGGGTCTTGGGATGTCCTCGGCAGCAGTCTGACCCCTCCCAGCCAGGTCAGGCCCTGGGGCCCATGCTGCGTCTGTCGGGCGGCTTCCGCCAGGGGCAGGGATCGGGTCGTCCCAGCGATCCTTCTCCTCCAGCTGTGCAATCAGCTGGTCTTTGGTGGACCTCCCAACGCGCAGCCCCCTCTGCCTGCACAGCTCCACCAGGTCATTCTTACGGCGCTTAGCATACATCTTCCTGCTGGCCACTCGCAGGCCTGTGCGGTCTTGGCCCCCACGGCTTCCAGGGGGAACCCCTAGTGTGCCAGCCCTTCTTACTGGTCACACCCCTCAGGGTTAAGTGTAACTCCTCCGCCCCCCGAAACCGCTTCTCTCTGCCTCTTCAGCAACCTGCTCCCCGTCAGTCCCCCTTTGTTGTACTGCTCTCTAGTCACTTACTGCAGGAAGTGCCGTTCATGGGGTGCAGAAGATCCCACCTCTGCCACCAGTTGTCACGGAGTGTGGGGGAGTCAGGTCCTGCACCCCTCTTCCCGGGATTCAATGTGACTCTCAGCCAGCCAGTAGAACAGAAGGTTTATTAGGGTTGTCAGGAACGAGTCCAAACAGAGCTTGTAAGTATGACCCGGACCCCTCAGCTGGGCCTTCTGGGGGGGCAGGGAGCTTAGACCCCCAGCTATGGGGCTCCCTGCGTTTCACCACCCAGCTTAAAACTGAAACCAAAAAGCCAAAACCCTCCAGCAGCCTCTCTTCCCCTCCCCCGGGGCCCCTCCTCTAGCCTGTCCATTCTCCCAGCCAAAGGTGTCACCTCCCCACCCCCGTCCTGGCTCATGTTACAGCCTCAGCCAGATCCATCTCGCTCTCTACTCGGTCACAGGGTGGCAGAGGCTTCAGGAGCCCACAGCGTTTGCCCATCTGGGTCATTGTGGCTGAGATCTCTGCTGTCCAGCGCCAGCGCTCGCAAGGCGCTAGTGTGGATGCTGGAGGCTGGGGGCTGGATGCTGGAGCCAGAGACCCAGCAGAGTGGCGCAGCGGCAGCGTGCTGGGCCCATAACCCAGAGGTCGCTGGATCGAAACCATCCTCTGCTAGGCAGGTGCTTTTTCCTTTTGCTCTGGGCCTTCAAGCGAGGGGGCGACCAGCAGAGCGCCAAGAGCTGAGGCCGTGAGGCAGGAGGTGGCTGAGGTGTGGGACTGCCAGGGAGCTCCCCGGCCCCTCTGGCTGCCTGGGCTGAAGGCGAGAGCCAGGCCTGTGCGTGAGGTCTGAGTGCCGGTGGCTCCCCCACTCCTCGGGAGGGTCTGTCCCAAGGCATCGGCCCAGCCCCGCTCCAAGGGGGGTGCGTCACACCAGCATTTCTTGCCCCGTTGGGGGAGGTTCAGCCTCCCCGAGCCCCTTGTAGCCGCCGCCCACGCGCAGTGTCACTGGTAGATCCGGGCAGAGGAGACTCGGGGGCCTGGGCTGGGAAATCCCTGGGTGAAACTGGCTGCCTGAGCCCAGCCCCTCTGCACTCAGGGGGGCGGTGAGAGGGGGAGGGGCTCAGGGAGTAAATCCTCAGAAACCTCCCCCCTGGGTTTGTAATGTCAGAGCCCAGCGAACAAGTCCCTGCGTTTGTGAAGGGAGGGGCTGTGAGGGGGAGGGTCCATGGGGGTGTCAGTGTGAGGGGGAGGGGCTGTGATGGGGAGGGTCCATGGAGGTGTCAGTGTGAGGGGGAGGGGCTGTGAGGGGGAGGGGGAGGGTCCATGGAGGTGTCAGTGTGAGGGGGAGGGGCTGTGAGCGGGAGGGTCCATGGAGGTGTCAGTGTGAGGGGGAGGGGCTGTGAGCGGGAGGGTCCATGGGGGTGTCAGAGTGAGGGGGAGGGGCTGTGAGGGGGAGGGTCCATGGGGGTGTCAGTGTGAGGGGGAGGGGCTGTGAGGGGCTGAGCTCCCCAGTCACTGCTCTGCCGATGCCCCTGTCGGGCGATGCTCTGGAACTGCTCCCTACGAAGCCAGTCAGGACTCTGGAGGAGCCTCCTCGCTGAGCCGACTGTCTCCAGGGCAAGAAGCTTCCCCAGCTTCCACCTTCCTAGGTCTGACCCGGAGCATTCAGCATCCCCTTCTTCACCGCAGCGAGTCCACCCGGGTGAGGCTCCTGGGGAAGCCAGAGGGCCCTGCCCCCCAACTCCACAGTCAGACGTGACTCTCAGCCGGCCAGTGAAACAGAAGGTTTATTACACAACAGGAACAGGGTCTAAACCAGAGCTTGTAGGTACAGAGAACAGGACCCCTCAATCAGGTCCATCTTGGGGGGTGGGGAGGCCAGAGCCCATCTGGACCTCCCTCCATGTGCCCAGCCAGCTCCAAACTCTCCAGCCCCACCTCTGCCTTTGTCTCCTTCCCGGGCCAGGAGATCACCTGATCCCTTTGTTCCCCAACCCCTTCAGCCGGCACCTTTGCAGGGGAGAGGCCCAGGCCAGCAGTTGCCAGGAGACAGGGTGTCGGCCATTCTCTGTCATCACACTGGCCCTCTAGGGCTTTGCAACAATCACACACCCTTATCCCACCACCTAGAGACTTAAGAAAGATAAAGGGGAAACTGAGGCATAGGGGAAACTGAGGCACCCACTCAGTATTCAGAGGAAACATTAGGAACAGTCCCACTTCGTTACACCCTCCCTGAATGTTTGTTTAAATTGCTTGGTGGTGGCAGCATACCGTTCAAGGACAAAAACGTGCCTTGGGGACGTTTTTATCCTAAATTGGTAAAAATAAGCTTAGGGGGTGTTTCATGCAGGTCCCCACATCTGTACACTAGAGTTCAGAGCGACCCCTGACAACCTCCTTCCCAGGGCTCTAGCTGAAGCCAGAGCATTGGCCTGAGCCACCAAGAAGAGGCTCCAGCCCTGAAGGGAGCAGGACTTTCAGCACAAAGAGAAAACTGCACAAGCACAACCACGAAGGGACTCAAACCCTCAATCTTCTGATCCGAAGTCAGACGGCTACTCCATTAGGCCGCACAGTCACACGGGAAAATTCTCTCCAAGCCACTTCTTTAGACAAGACGGACACTGTGTTTGTCGGGTCATCTACTTCAGTCTGAGACTGAAAATCCTAAACCACCCTTTGTAATAACGAATGCAGCAGGACGTGTTATGGTCCCTGCCCCAAAGCAGACAGACCAATGGAGAGCTGAGTCCAGGATAATACTTCACAGGGCTGAGTGAGGCCGGCAAGAATTCATCTGGCCCTCCTGGGCCTCTCGCAATGACGTCCTTCTTGTGTGCCAGGACTGACAGAAACATCCCAGACAGAAGCAGCAGCCTAAAGAGGTCCCTTGTAGGTGCAGAAGTAGCTCAGTCAGGAGAGTGTTAGACTGAGGCTCTAGAGGTCCCTAGCTCAACCCCAGGCTTCAGCATGATGTTTGGGCTCAGGGCTGGGCTGTTTTCTGGACGTGCAGCAGTGGCTTTACCTGCCACGAGTCCCTTATTTCACACTCCCCGGCAGGGAAAAGCAGCGTGGGCTTGTGTGCCCAGTGGGCCCATGTGAGCTTTCCCTCTTCTCTTGCTCTTTAAGCTGAGCCTCTGGCAATAGGCGCTTCCGTATAGCATCACTGTGCAGGCCACACACGAACCTGTCACGCAGGGCGTCATTTAACATCTCCTTACATTCACAGTGTTCCGCGAGCCTTGTTAAAGTTGATACAAATTGTACAACTGGTTCATCTTCTTTTTGGTCTCTTTTGTGGAACCCACTATATCTTTCAGCAGTTACCAGTGGTTTGGGGGGGAAATGGGACCCCAGGATTCCCACAATGTCACTGTAAGATTTGGTCTCAGGCTTAACAGGGTGTAGTGAGCTGCGTCACAGGGAGTAGGTTTTAGCCCCCACAACACTTAAGAATATTGGCACCTTCTTCTCTTCTGTAATGTCATTGGCAATCACAAAAAGCTCAAAACGCTCAGTACACACATGCCATTGCACTATGTTCTCCTCAAAGGTTTCCAGTGGCCCTGTAAGTGTAGCCATGGGTTTAGTTTCAGGTTTCACAGTCAGTGCCGAACAAGCCAGTTCTCACCCCCTTCCAGCAGCGAAATGATTTTGGTAGGTTTTTTTTTCTTTTATCTTTTTACCTTGACTTCTACTTCCCTCTGTTGCTGGGGCAGCACAGGGATCCCGACCTCATCGCCACTTTGTTGTATCCTTGGGCAGCAGGTTTAGGAAGAAATCATTTAAGACACAGAGAGCTGAGAGCCATGGAAGCAGCCATTTATTTTCACACACTGAACTAACCAAACCAACCAAAACTGGCTGGGCTATCCCCTAATAATCTATCTCAGTTGCATAGCAACAACAAGATGCTATTACCACGACAACCAAATACACAACAGGCAGCCTTAGAGAGGCTAAGCAGAACCCAGCCAATCAGGAAAGTGTATTGGGCGAGCCAATCAGGAGAAGGCTTGCTTGGAGCAGCTCACATAAAATGAGCTGCTCAGCAAAGCAAGAGTCAGTCACTCCTTGGAGTTTGGGGAGGGAGGACTGGCTGGCTTGAAGGAGGGAGAAGAGAGGGAACCATGATAAGAACAAAAGACAGGCTCCCACATCATTGGAGAGAGCAAGATGAAGACTTGCAACACCCAGTAGTGTTGGGTGGCAAAAGAGCTGCCCCAAGGTCCCACCGAGATTTGAACTCAGATTGCAGGATTCAAAGCCCTGAGTGCTGCCCTTACACCATGAGAATGGTGATGATAATTTTGGGGTCTTCTGACTTCTAGTGTCGAAGAGCCTGGGCGGACAATTTTTTGCCTCCCTTGTTCAAGGCCTCTCTGGCCAGCCCTGCATTTGCTCAACACGTCGGCACACAGCGGTTTGCTGTAGACCCAGAAGCCTTTCTTCCTCCAGACTGTGAGGCCAGTGGGCGTGTGAGGAAGTTGCCCCTTCAGTCCCAGGCAGAGAATGGCCTTTCCTAGCAAAGCCCAAGTCCTGAAAAGAAAAAAAGATAACATCAAGTACAGTACTGAAGAGCTGCTTCTTGAAGTTCTTGGGAGGCTTTCTACACCTGACCAAGGACTTGAACCCTGGACCCTCAGATTAAGAAACTGGGGCTCTATCAACTGAGCTAGCCAGGCTCACATGAGAAAAGGGCAAGGCTGGTGCACAATAGAAACTAGTCAAGAAAAAGAGGGAAGGAAACAATACAGAAAACTTGCTACTCTGGCTCCCTTAGCAGCCCTAGCCCCAGCCTGCTCCTCCATCTGGTGCCCAGAGAGCACCCAGAGACGAGGGAGAATTGTGTGTTTTTCACACCTGGGCAATATAATGATGCTGAAATAACTTTGTAGTGCAGACCTGGCCAAGGATTCACACACACACAGCTTGCAAGGAAAACTTCCCCTGCTCCTCTGCTTTGCAGACTCCAAACACAAGCAAAGGCCCAGGTTGGGTCTAGCAGGGAGTCAGGTGTGGTTAGCTGGCATGGGCAGGTGCCATAGCTTAGCTGGTTAAAGCACCTGTTTCGTAAACAGGAGATCCTGGGTTCAACTCCCAGTGGTGCCTTGTTGAGTGGCTTTTGGGGCACCTGGTATTGGCTAATGTCAGAAGAGAAGATACAGAGCTAGATGGGCCTTTGGTCTAGCCCAGTGTGGCTGTTTTTATGGTTTAAATTAAACTCCCAGGCACTGATAACAGAGTTACTGAAAGTTTTGGTGTTAAGAGCCGATAGGTCCGTGTGCCAGGCCCCTCCCAGACGACCCCTCCCTCTGGGACAGGGGCAGGTCTGACTCTCACACCAAATGGCTCCTTGTGGCTGCCAGAATCTGTGGGCGGCTCATTTAGTTTACGCCGAGGGTGGCGTCCTGCTTTGTGCACCGTGTCTGAGACTGAAAATCCTAAACCACCCTTTGAAATAACGAATGCAGCAGGACGTGTTATGGTCCCTGCCCCAAAGCAGACAGACCAATGGAGAGCTGAGTCCAGGGTAACACTTCACAGGGCTGAGTAAGGCCAGCAAGAATTCATCTGGCCCTCCTGGGCCTCTCGCAATGACGTCCTTCTTGTGTGCCAGAACTGACAAAAATATTCCAGACAGAAGCTGCAGGCCAAAAAAAATCCCTTCTAGGTGCTGAAGTAGCTCAGTCAGGAGACCATTAGACTGAAGATGTAAAGGTCTTTAGTTCAACCCCCAGGCTTTGGCGTGCTCTTTGGGCGCAGGGCTGGGCTGTTTTCTGGAAGCGCAGCAGTGGCTTTACCTGCCACGAGTCCTTATTTCATGCTTCCCAGCAGGGAAAAGCAGCGTGAGCTGGTGTACCCAGTTGGCCCATGTGAGCTTTCCTTCTTCTCTTGGGCCAGGTCTACACTAGGACTTTATGTCGAATTTAGCAGCGTTAACTCGATTTAATCCCTCACCCGTCCACATTAGGAAGCAGTTTATTTCGACATAAAGGGCTCTTTGAATCGATTTCTGTACTCCACCCCGACGAGGGGAGTAGCGCCAAATTCGAAATGGCCATGTCGAATTCGAGGTACTGTGGACGGAATTCGATGCTAATAGCTCCGGGAGCTATCCCACAGTGCACCACTCAGTGGACGCTCAGGACAGTAATCTGTACTCGGATGCTCTGACCTGCCACTCAGAGAAATCCCCGGGAAAATTTGAATCCCTTTTCCTGTCTGGCCATTTTGAATCCCATTTCCTCTTTGGACATCGTGGCGAGCTCAGCAGCACTTGCAATGATGCAGAGCTCTACAGCAGTGGTTTCCATGCCATCGCAGAATAGAAAGAGGGCTCCAGCATGGAGTGATCGGGAAGTTTTGGATCTGATCGCTGTGTGGGGAGATGAATCCGTCCTAGCCGAGCTCCGATCCAAAAGACGGAATGCCAAGATTTATGAGAAAATATCCCAGGCTATGACGGAGAGAGGATACAGCCGTGATGCAACGCAGTGCCGCGTGAAAATCAAGGAGCTGCGGCAGGCGTACCAGAAGACCAAGGAGTCCAATGGACGCTCCGGATGGCATCCACACACTTGCCGGTTTTACGAGGCACTGCATGCCATGCTCGGTGGTGCTGCCACTACTACCCCACCAGTGTCCGTGGACTCCGACGACGGGGTCTTATCTACGGCCACGTCGTCGGAGGTTTTCGCGGACGGTGAATATGAGGAAGGAGAGGAGGAGGACGAGGCACTAGACAGCGCTCTTACTGCTGATTTCCCCAACAGCCAGGAACTATTCCTCACCCTGACTGAGCTCCTCTACGAACCCTCCCAAGGCAGCATTCCTGACCAGGAATCAGGCGAAGGATCATCAGGTCAGTGTTTTAGACATTTATTTGCAATACAATAGGCATGGTGTGTTAGCACTGTGTAACTGTTGCTTAATTGGCCTTATGCGCTTCAGCTTGGAGTCGCTTTCCCGTGCAACTATTCGAAAAGTCTGTCAATATGTATGGGGATAGAGGAGTAATCCCCATCTGGGAGCTCTGCGAAGCTCTCCTGGAGGTACAGTGAGAGCTTGTTTATCACGTTCACGGGGAGAGCGGCCTTATTGTCTCCTCCATGGTAGGATACTTTCCCGCGCCATGCAAGCTGCAGGTACTCTGGTATCATTGCCTTGCATAGCATGGCAGCATACGGCCCCGGGGTTTGCTTGCATTGACGCAGCATGCAGTATTTCTCTGTCTCGGTAATCCTCATCAGAGTGATATCAGTCATGGGGTCCTGGTTTGAATGAGTGGTATCATTAGTATAGAGAATGCTTCCTTTTCCCTTTAAAGAAAGACACCCGGCTGTTTCCGTTAACGCGTGGTGGTAGGGAGTTGGGAGCCAAACCATTCGAACTTAGCGGTGCGCGGGCAGGGAGAGTTCCCGGGACTGGCCACGCGAGGCAGGGGAAGGGTACGCGAGCCGTTCGGACACAGCGGTTTGCGGGCAATCTTGGTTCCCGGGAGTGGCCACGCGCAAGGGGGGGTGAAGGGTAGGCCAGCCGTTCAGACCGAGCGGTTCACTGGCACTTTCGGTTCCCGCGAGCGACCACGCGGAGGGGGGGAAGGGTAGGCGAGCCGTTCATGCTGAGCGGTTTGTGGGCACTTTTGGTTCCCGGGAGCGGCCACGCGAGGTGGGGGGGAAGGGTAGGCGAGCCGCTGTAGATGAGCAGTTTGGCCAGCAGCAGTTCCTGCCCGCCACCAGGAACAGTGATTGAGACATGGGAGTAGAGCACTGCTGTGAAGCAATCTCTCAGCAGTCCTAACTCATCACCTTACCATGGTCTTCAGAGAGCTGATTTTCAGTGTTCGGCAAGGCTTCTGGGATCCGTATACCGGTACCACAGACACTCAGCATTAAGGCCTAATATTTGACCTTGTAGTACGTGAACATGTGATAGGTACTGTGCTTGGTCCTATTCACAGTGAAAGAGTATGGGCATTGTTCTGGAAAAAGTATCTTTCTGAGGAATTCACTCCCTTTCCCTCATCCCACAGCTGCGAGTGTCTCCCGCCCTACCCGTGTTTCTCCCTCCCATGGGCTACTACAGATAAGGCGGCGCAAAAAGAGAACCCGGAACGACATGTTCTCGGAATTGATGATGTGGTCCCGAAGGGAGGCGGCACAGCGGAGAGAGGACATCTCACGGTCCGAGCGAGCAGCCAGGGAACGGGAGCAGAGGGCTGAAGCGCGCGAGGACAGGTGGCGGCAGGAAGACCAGCAGGCGACCCAAACAATGCTAGGACTAATGAGGGAGCAAACCAACACGCTCCGGCACCTGGTGGACGTTCTCCAGGACAGGAGACAGGAGGAAAGAGCCCCTCTATGTGTTCTTTCTAACCGCCCACCCCCGCCACAAAGTCCAGTTGTTTACTCACCCAAAGTCACTAGGACGAGGGGAGGCAGGGTCCGTGGAAATATTCACTCCACCCCTGCAGACTGCTCCAGTAGCAGAAGGCTCTCATTCCCAAAACCTTAGATTGGTCCTTTCCCTCCCTCCAGCCGCACCCCTCAACACCTCCCTGCCCAGGTTTCACATTCAAGCAATGCTCACTTTAATAAAAATGGTTTTTTGGTTCATTGTTGTTTCCCTGACTGTCCTAAACAGGACCGTTTTTTTTTCGGGTTAGTGAGTAACGGGGTTTGTAAGTGCAGACGACTGGCACCTAACCCAGGGTACAGACAGGGGAACGGATAAACTGAAAGGCACAGTAAAAATTGCATGCAGTAAGCAAACTTGTCATTCTGTGTGTGGGTTTTCATGTTCTCTACGGGGGGGTGGGGGTTGGGTGGTTCGCTGTCTGGTGGGGGAGGGTGGCCGCTGATCTTTAGCGGCTGGCAATAGCCTGCATGATAGATCCATGATAGACCCATGATAGACCCACTCCACTGACTCCCCCATGGACCCTCCCCCTCATACTGACACCCGCATGGACCCTCCCCCTTACAGCCCCTCCCCTCACAGAGACACTCCATAGCCCTCCCCCTCACAGCCCCTCCCCTCATAGACAACCCATAGCCCTCCCATCATAGCCCCTCCCCTTCACACTGACACCCCCATGGACCCTCCCCCTCACAGCCCCTCCCCCTCACACTGACACCCCCATGGACCCTCCCCCTCACAGACCCTCCCCTTCACACTGACACCCCCATGGACCCTCCCCCTCACAGCCCCTCCCCCTCACACTGACTCCCTGTGACGAACTAGGACTGTAGTTAAGGTTTCCCTGAGTACTGTGTGGGTGCCTCAGTTTCCCCTATGCGGTGCTTGAGTATCTAGGTGGTGGGACAACGGTGCATGATTGTTACAAAGCCCTAGAAGGCAGAGGCCTGGACACAGAGAATGGCTCTGTCTCCTGGCAACAGATGGCCCGGCCCCTTGCCCGGCAAAGGTGAGAGCTGAAGGTGTGGGAACAAAGGGATCAGGTGACCTCCTGGCCCGGGAAGGAGACAAAGGCGGAGGAGGGGCTGGAGAATTTCAGTTTGAAGCTGGCCGGAGAAGAGGGAGAGAGGCAGACAGGGTCTGGCCTCCCTGCCCCGGTTGGAGCTGTGGGGCGAAATGCAGGGAGCCCCAGGCTGGGGTCTAAGCTCCCTGCCCCCCGGAAGGACCCGACTGAGGGGTCCTGGATGTACTGACAAGCTCTGGTTGGGCTGTGTTCCTGGCATCTCTAATACACCTTCTGTTCTACTGACTGGCTGAGACTCCCAGTGAATCTGGGGAAGAGGGGTGCAGGGCCGGACTCCCCTATACTCCGTGACAACTGGTGGCAGCGGCGGGATGTTCTGCACCCCGTGAACGGCGCTTCCTGCAGTAAGTAACTGGGGAGCAGTAGAACGAAGGGGTGCTAACGAGGACCAGGCGTGCTGAAGGCTCACGGAGGAGCGGTTTCGGGGAGCGGAGGAGCTACGCTTAACCCCTGGGAGTGTGTGACCAGCAAGAAGGACTGTGCAATGATGGGGTCCCCCTGGGGACTGCAGTGAGCAGTCCCAGGGGCGGAGGAGCCTGCGGCTTGGCCCTGGGAGAGAGAAGGAATTTTGCAGTGACAGGGTTCCCCTGGGGGTGCCGTGAGTGGACCCAGGGGCGCAGGAGCTGCAGCTCGACCCTGGCAAAGAGGCGGTGACCTGGAGAAGGGCTGGCACACTTGGGGTTCTTCCTCCGGTGCTTGTGGGAGAAATGTGGGGTCCGGCACAGTTGGGCCTCAGCATATCATCCCCAGTGCAATGGGCTGGTGGAGAGAGTTCAGGGGACCATGAGGCTGATGCTGAAGACTTGCATCAATCAGCATCCACAGGACTGGGACAAGTACCTGCCCCACCGATGGCATAAGGAAGTGCCCCAGGAATCACCAGGGGGCTTCCCTTTCAAGCTGTGGTATGGGAGGAGAGTAAGGGGACCCCTAGAACCGGTAAGGGAGAATTGGGACAAGAAGGGGGAAGACCCCCTGATGGATCTCTCCCCTGAGATGGGAGCCCATCCTTCCATCAGGTGTCCCCCAGTCAGAGTAACTGGGAAAAGAGCCCAGAACCTGGAGAGAGAGACCAAGGACAGGCTGGCTTTAGAGGTGAACCAGTCATTTAACAGCCCAGGGCTGGCCAAGGTGGAGGCGATCAGAGTTTGGCCTGTTCCCCAGACCAAGAAACAGGTCCAGGCCTTTAGCGGGATGGTGGGATACTACCAGAGGTTTGTACCCCCCTTTAGCTCCCTAGCTGCCCCCATCACAGAGCTAGGTAAGAAGGGGAAGCCAGACGAGGCAGTCTGGACCGAGCAGGGCCAGAGGACTCTCTGTGCGCTGAAGGAGGCTCTAATCCAGGGCCCAATAGATCGAGTAAACCCAGACCGGGCCAAGCCCTGTACAGTGTTCACCGAAGCCTCAGACACAGGGCTGGGCGCGGTGCTGATGCAGGCCTATGCGAAGGGGGAGAGATACCCCATCGGGTATCTGAGCAAAGAGCGGCTGCCCTGGAGGCAGAACGGTCAGGCCATAGAGAAGGAATGCCTGGCCATGGGGCAGGCCCTTAGGAAGCAGCAGCCGGATCTATTTGGGTGGCGCTTTACGGGGTATGGTCACCATTCCGCCCCAACGTGGCTGCATCCCGGAAAAGGGGCCGATGCCGAGCGGCTGGTGACAGAGACACGTGGTCAGAGAGGGGACCAGATCAAGAGGGAGGCTCTTAACCAAGAGAGCCCGAACTACAGCCCTCCAGACTGGAGCGCTGGGAAAAGACCTGATCTCAGCTTGAACCCCAGGGGTTTTGGGATGGGAAGAGGGCACGGGCCGCATAAACCTTCCCACATGCGGCCTGCGGGTGCCATCAAGCCCACCCAACCTAAGGGAGCCCGTGGAACTGGAATGGCCTGGTGTGACCAGGTTCCAACTTCCCCGGGTCACTGGCTAAAGTGACCCCGCTCAGTTCGTTCTCGAAGGGGGGAGAGATGTGACGAACTAGGACTGTAGTTAAGGTTGGGGTCTAAGCTCCCTGCCCCCCGGAAGGACCCGACTGAGGGGTCCTGGATGTACTGACAAGCTCTGGTTGGGCTGTGTTCCTGGCATCTCTAATAAACCTTCTGTTCTACTGACTGGCTGAGACTCCCAGTGAATCCGGGGAAGAGGGGTGCAGGGCCGGAATCCCCTATACTCCGTGACACTCCCCCATGGACCCTCCCCCTCACAGCCCCTCCCCTCACAGACACTCCATAGCCCTCCCCATCACAGCCCCTCCCCTCACACTGACACCCCCATGGACTCTCCCCCTCACAGCCCCTCCCCCTCACACTGACACCCCCATGGACCCTCCCCCTCACAGCCCCCCCTTCACACACGCAGGGACTTGTTCGCTGGGCTCTGACATTACAAACCCAGGGGGGAGGTTTCTGAGGATTTACTCCCTGAGCCCCTCCCCCTCTCACCGCTCCCCTGAGTGCAGAGGGCCTGGGCTCAGGCAACCAGTTTCACCCAGGGATTTCCCAGCCCAGGCCCCCGAGTCTTCTCTGCCCGTATCTACCAGTGACACTGCGCGTGGGCGGCGGCTACAAGGGGCTCGGGGAGGCTGAACCTCCCCAAACAGGGCAAGAAATGCTGGTGGGACGCACCCCCCTTGGAGGGGGGCTGGGCCGCTGCCTTGGGACAGACCCTCCCGAGGAGTGGGGGAGCCACCGGCACTCAGACCTCACGCACAGGCCTGGCTCTCGCCTTCAGCCCAGGCAGCCAGAGGGGCCGGGGAGCTCCCTGGCAGTCCCACACCTTGGCACACCCAATAGTGTTAGGTGGCAAAATAGCTGCCCCAAGGTCCCACCGAGACTAGAACTTGCATTGCAGAATTTAAAGCCCTGAGTGCTGCCCTTACACCCTGGGACCAGTGGAAAGCACCTTGTGTTCATCTGACTTCTAGTGTCGAAGAGCCTGGGCGGACAATTTTTTGCCTCCCTTGCTCAAGACCCCTATGGCGTCTCTGGCCAGCCCTGCATTTTCTCAACAAGTCGGCACACAGTGGTTTGCTGTAGACCCAGAAGCCTTTCTTCCTCCAGACTGTGAGGCCAGTGGGCGTGTGAGGAAGTTGCCCCTTCAATCCCAGGCAGTGAATGGCCCTTCCTAGGAAAGCCCAAGTCCTGAAAAGAAATTACTAGCGTCAAGGAGAGTACTGAAGAACTGATTTTCGGGGAAGATGATACCTTCTATACTTGACCAGAGACTTGAACCTGCTCCTCCATCTGGCACCCTGAGGCGTTCTTCTTTTTTTAGTTCAATATCAGATCCAGGAGAAAACGCCGCTCTACAACGAAAAACAAAACCACCCACAGAAATGCCATTGGAAATACAAATAACGGACAATGCAATCCCCATCACAGGATGGTATCTAGGTCTGGATTACATTTTTGTGGGCCCGGCACCAAACCTATTTCTGAGGCCCCCTGTGCAATGAAGGGGCCAGGGGCAAGAACACAATGTCATTGACAATTATTTGTGACAAGTTTGGTTTGGGGCGGGGACTGGGCCAGTTTTCATCAGAGAAACAAAAAATGTTGACTGGCTTCCTCTAGCCCTGTTACTGCTCTTCTATGGGAAGCACATTGCCCTGACTAGCCAGCAGGTGGGGCAATTCTAGGGGGCACAGCAATGTGGGGGGCATGGCCCCATCAGTTTTAAAAGGAGGGCTCTGCTATTCCCCTGGATACGTCTCAGGTCACTGTGGTTCTGCTGCAGCCCCAGGTAAGCAATGGGTCCGGGTTGCTGGTTACAGATTTCCTCTTTCCCCATCCCCGCCCCACGCGTCCAGCCTGCAGGAGGGAAGGGCTGGCCCGAGAGCCGTGTTAACATCATCCTGTCAACACTGCGGGGTTAGCAGGATGTCCTGCCTGTGCACACAGCGAGCTGGATGCATCGTTCTCGGGGCAGAGGCTAGTCAGGCGCGGGGGGAGACCACACGCTCAGCCATCTCGGAGAGACTTGGGGACAAAGGGTCAGAAGAAGCTCTCAAGGACTAATTTTTTAAAATAATTTTTATCAGTGAATTGGGATAAAACATCCAATCACTGCTGATAAAATTGGTGGGTGACAAAATACCGGCAGAGTGGTAATTACTGATGAGGAGAGGGCAGTGATACAGAGCGATCTGCCTCATTCGGCAAGCTGGGCCCATTTAAAGGAAACAAGTTTGACCAGAGCCAAATGCAAAGTCCGATACCTAGCAACAAGGCATGCCGGCCACACCTACAGAATGGGGAAGTGTATCCAGGAAAGCAGTGACTCTGGAAAGGATTGAGGGGCCGTAGTGGAGAAGCCACTCAACATGAGCTCCCAGTGTGGTGAACAGGGCTAAAGCCATCATGAGACGTTTGAGCAGAGCCGTGAGTAGGATGGGGGCGGGGGACACACAGCATCAGTGAGGCTGACATTGGAATACTGCATCCAGTTTTGGTGTCCTCATTTGAAAAAGATGTTGAGAAATTGGAGCTGGGGCAGCAAAGAGCCACCAAATGTTCTGAGGTCTGGACAAAAATGCCTTCGAGTGAGCTATTGAAAGAGCTCCACCTGTTTAGCTTATCAAAAGAAGATTGAAAGGTGACTTCCTTGAAATGTTGAAGTGCCTTAATGGAGGACTTCAATAGCTGAGACATAGGTGAGAGGATTATTCCAGCACTGGGTGGGTGAGATTCTGTGGCCTGCATTGTGCAGGAGGTCAGACTAGATGATCATAATGGTCCCTTCTGACCTTAAAGTCTATGAGTCTATGAGAGAAAATATTGGGTATTAAAGGGCTCTTTAATCTAGCAGAGAAAGACATAACAAAACACAATGGCTGGAAGGTAAAAAGAGACAAATTACAAATAAGGGAGGATTATTCAACAGCGAGGATGATTCACCACAGGAACAAGGTACCAAGGGAAGTGGTGGGTTCTCCATCTCTTGATGTCATTTAATGAAGACTAGTTGCCTTTCTGGAATGTGTTTGCCCAAAAAGTAGCTCTTGTGGTACGCAGGAGGCCTGTGATATGCAGGGGGTCAGATTAGATGCTCTAATGGTCTTTTCTGACCATAAAGTCTACTAATTTCTGAAAAAGTGAGTGGAGCATTGGGAGCAGCCCCTGATGTTTTCCTGTCTAGCCGGCTTGCTTCCTAGATTGAACACTCATTGAGTGGGGTGATCCCCAGGGAGTAGCTCAAACCTCCCAAGTGTCTGGCCAGTGGCAGGACATTAGCACTGCAAGGGAGGGGTGTGGCAGTGACATCACAAAGGCCTTTTGCAGGACCTCGGCCTATTGGTCAAAGGTGGTGGGGAGGCGGTGACCTCACAGAGAGATGCTGACATCAGCCAGGCCAGGCCAGGGGCGCAGGGCCAGGGAAACCTCGGAGACCCCCGTGGCTTTGCTTCAGCAAGTCTCCTTGTCGAGGTCTCTCTCGGAGGACTGAGAGAGTATTAGGGTTCACGGACGTGAGCGCCAGGAGGAACCTCTTTGGAGTTTTCTCCTTTCCTTTTACGGACTTCCGTAGAAAACAGACGTCCCTGGTTAGAAGGTAAGAGCCTCCGAGAGGTTTGGAACCTGTTCAGTCTGATCCATCTGGTGCCAGCTGAATTCTAGGCACGGAAAACAGTAGCTTCAGGTGGCAGAATTTAATTCCCCACTTGGGATTTTGTCCCTCAGAATCACTGGGGACATTAGGGTTTGTCCTTTTTGTTTGACCTTTTCCTCCATCCCTCCCTCCTTTCTCTTCACCTCTTACTTCTTTTGTCCTTTCCCCTGTTCCCCTCCCAACACCAGGAGAGGTGTAGGGGTGTGTGTGTGTCTGGTGGGGGTTGCTCTGCAGCTCCCATTGTGAGCGATGTACCCAAAAATGTGGGGCTGAAATAGTGCTCGGACAGTGACCCCCACCGGTGACCTGGGCCGTCCTTTGGGCTCTCTGGTGAGAACCCTCAGCCTCCCACCCCTCAGTCTCTACCCTGATTGGCTGAGCAGGGAGTTATTGACAGGGAGGAGACTCGGGTCCTTGTTGTTCTCTTTTAAGACCAAGTAAATAAGTCATAACCAGTCACATGTGTGACGAATTTTGCTGCTTCTCTGCATTAATTGTAGCGATTGATCGATGTTAAGGTAAGAAAGGACCATTATGTGCATCCAGTCGCACCTCCTGTATAACCCAGGCCCCAGCATGTCACCAAGTGGTTCCTGTAGCCAACCATAGCATGGGACTGAGCCAGAGCACGTCTTTTGGAACGACATCCACATGCATTAGAGCCAGCCGGCCAACAGGAAATCTTTCTTCTGCAGGGACGTGGGGTTAAGGGACAGGGAGGAAAAGACATGGAGGCTGTGACTAAAGTTAGAGCAGCGAGGCCAGGATAACCAGGGCTAGGTCCCAGGACTGGCTATCAGAAGACCTGCTGGTTTCTATTCCTGGCTTTGGGACCAGGAGCGAGTCTCTTCACCCCTGGGTGCCTCGGTTTCCCCAACTATCAAATAGAGCTAATCAAGGTTTTGTTTGTTCTTCCCATTTTACAGGGTGGGAAACTGAGACACTCTTGGGACCTGTCTTCATGACAGGTCTGTAGTGCATTTGTAAGCTGCTGCCTCCCACATGTTGGTCAGAGTCTATGGCCAACACAGCTCCTAAAGGCATGTTTGTTCTGTGCTTATCCCCTATGTACCAGCGGGGCTGGACGGCCTTTTCTCACGGTGCTGTGGGAACAGGTCCTGGGTACTAAGAGTCTGAAGCTCTCAAGGACTAATTTAAAAAAAATAATTTTTATCAATGAATTGGGAGCTAACATACATTAGCCAGGATGGGCAGGGATGATGTCCCTAGCCACTGATTGCCAGAAACTGGGAATGGACAACTGGTGATGGATCACTTGTTGATTGCCTGTTCTATTCAGTCTCTCCGGGGCACCTGGCATTGATCACTGTCAGAAGACAGGATAATGGGCTAGATGGACCTTTGATCTGACCCAGTAGGGCCGGATTTATGTACTAGGGAGTCTAGTGAGTCCAGTGTAAGGGGAGGGAGTAGGAAAATCCCTGGCTGTGGAGAACACTGGGAAATTAGAAGCTATAATTCAGGAGCAACAAATTCTAATTAGTCCGGAAAAGCAGAATGTGAAAAATAAAGAATCAGGTCATGTGACTTTGGGAATGAGGGACTCCAAGATCCAAGGAGCCTGCAGAGAAGAGAGATTGTGGCTATTTCACATGGGGATGGGGGAGCAAGACTCTCCAGGTCTCAAGGTGTGTCACTAGCTACCTAGGCTGTTTTTACATGCACGGGTGTAATCCAGATCAGTGAGGAGTTGTGTCATCTGTAATCCTGGGTGAGTTTCAATGTTCTGCCGCTGGAGCTCCCCTGTCTGGATACCCCCAGCCAGCGTTCAAGGACACACTGAGTGTCTGTGTGATAAGTAACCCTGGCCCAGCAGCTCTGACTCCAGCAGCCTGCTCGTTACACCCCAAGCACATTCTTGTCCGGGAGGAGCAGGCTCACGGTTTGAGAGAAGGTCGGGGTAGGAAGCTTCTGTTGGCTATGCCAGACCTAACCCCCAGTTTTACTTGTGCAAACAGGAGATATTTGACACTGTGCGATACGGCTCCTGTGCTCTGTTCCTAAAGTGTTCTGCAGCGGGGGAGGGTCTCTGGCAGTGTGTGTGTCAGTGGCATGTTGTGGTGATGCTGAAAGAGGACAGAGTAGGGGTGTCATTGTGGGGCTGGCGTGAACCGTATCTCTTCATGTCCCCTTCCAAGAACCGAGGGGACAGGAATCCTTACCCAGCGAGGTCACATTCTCACAGTTCTCCAGCAGAGCCCACTCTTCCTGGGTGGGTCAGTGAGTTCAGCTGTGAATCGAAAGGAGGGGGGTTTATGCTCCCCCAGGGATGCCCAGGAAGTCGGGCTCCTTGTGGGCTCCTCAAGGTCTGCTGGGAGCCGTGACGTCCCCCTTCTGCTGCCACGAAGGCTCCCTCAGGGACACTGTGGTGTCACCTGCCAGCTGGAAGAGTGGGGGAGGGGGGCAGCGCTGCAAAAGCCCGTCTCCGAGCAGCAACGCTGGGGACTCGGGGTCAATCCAAGTGTAAAATCTGACAGCTCCACGGAGCGGCCGAGCGTCCCGGGAGCCTCGCTCGTGTTCTCCCGCAGCAGCCGCCTGCTGGTGTGGGTGGGAAAAGGGGACGAGGACACACTGCTGCCTCAGGCCGGGATGGGAGCCCTTACCACGCACAGGCCTGGCTCTCGCCTTCGGCCCAGGCAGCCAGAGGGGCCGGGGAGCTCCCTGGCAGTCCCACACCTCGGCCACCTCTTGCCTCATGGCCTCGGCTCCTGGCGCTCTGCTGGTCGCCCCCTCGCTTGCAGGCTGTGACGAACTAGGACTGTTGTTAAGGTTTCCCTGAGTACTGTGTGGGTGCCTCAGTTTCCCCTATGCAGTGCTTGAGTTTCTAGGTGGTGGGACAACGGTGCATGATTGTTACAAAGCCCTAGAAGGCAGAGGCCTGGACACAGAGAATGGCTCTGTCTCCTGGCAAGCGATGGCCCGGCCCCTCCCCCGGCAAAGGTATGAGCTGAAGGCGTTCGAACAAAGGGATCAGGTGACCTCCTGGCCCGGGAAGCAGACAAAGAGGGAGGAGGGGCTGGAGAGTTTCAGTTTGGGGCTGGCCGGAGAAGAGGGGAGAGAGGCAGACAGGGTCTGGCCTCCCTGCCCCGTTTGGAGCTGTTGGGCGAAATGCAGGGAGCCCCAAGCTGGGGTCTAAGCTCCCTGCCCCCCCGGAAGGACCCGACTGAGGGGTCCTGGATGTACTGACAAGCTCTGGTTGGACTGTGTTCCTGGCATCTCTAATAAACCTTCTGTTCTACTGGCTGGCTGAGACTCCCAGTGAATCCGGGGAAGAGGGGTGCAGGGCCGGACTCCCCTATACTCCGTGAGAACTGGTGGCAGCGGTGGGATGTTCTGCACCCCGTGAACGGCGCTTCCTGCAGTAAGTAACTGGGGAGCAGTAGAACGAAGGGGTGCTAACGAGGACCAGGCGTGCTGAAGGCTCACGGAGGAGCGGTTTTGGGGAGCGGAGGAGCTACGCTTAACCCCTGGGAGTGTGTGACCAGCGAGAAGGACTGTGCAATGATGGGGTCCCCCTGGGGGCTGCAGTGAGCAGTCCCAGGGGCGGAGGAGCCTGCAGTTTGGCCCTGGGAGAGAGAAGGATTTTTGCAGTGACAGGGTTCCCCTGGGGGTGCCGTGAGTGGACCCAGGGGTGGAGGAACTGCAGCTCGACCCTGGCAAAGAGGCGGTGACCTGGAGAAGGGCTGGCACACTTGGGGTTCTTCCTGGAAACCGTGGGGAGCTAAGAGCACACAGGCCTGCGGATCCACAGCAAAGTTGGGAGCAGTGATGTGATGGCCTATCGCTTTCTCCTTAAGAAGAGCATTGTAACCCTGTGCAAAAAGAGAGGGATACACATTGGAAAGCTCACTAAAGCCCAGTTAATCACGCGGCTGGAGGAAGATGACCATTCCAGGGAGCAGATTCCTGACCCCAATGGGGCTACAGCAGGATCTGGGAGCAGCTGGAGTGATAGCCTGGCATCCCCAAGAGTCTGGTCCCCAACCAGACGGGGGTCTTCACGATCGGGTTCCCCAGCAGGGGATCGGAGACGGATGGGACTGGAGCTGAGTCCGAGAGAGCAAGAGGACGGTGAGAGACAACAAGAGCCCGAGAAAGACCTACAGAAGAAGCAGCAGCGTGAACTTGCGGTGGTGGAACGGAGAGGCATAGGGGACTGGCCAGGGGTAAGTGGGGACAGATCCCGGGGTGCCAGCTCCGCAGGGAACCCCGATCCTAAATTGCTGCCCCTGGTTAAGGAGGGTGGGGATGTGGAGGCCCACCTCACTGCCTTGGAGCAGGCTGGTGATTGGAACCAGGGAGACCCTGCGGAAAAGCCCCGGGATCTAACCCCCTTGCTGGGTCCCAAGGCCATAAACTCCGCCAGCCAGATGGGTGGGATGGTGGACGGATTTCCACTCCTGGCCCTGGACTCAAACCCTATGGACCCCCAGTGGGAGCGGAAGGTGATGGTCAATGGAGAGACATTCGGGGGGTGGCAAGACCCCGGGACAGAGAGAATTGTGGTCAGGCCCCGGGTGGTGCACCCCCACCAGATGCTGAGGGGCTGTGTGACCTGGGTGAGGGTCCCAGGGACGGACCCATTTGCCCTGCCTATGGCCCAGATCCCTGTGCAGACCCAGGAGGGGTCGGGCTGGCTGGTGGTTGGGGGTCTCCAGGATATCAGCGGTGAGGTGCTGTTGGGGGGTGACTGTGTATCTTTGGGACAGGATCCAGGCCCTGGCCCTGTAATGGCCGAGGATTTGAATTTGAACTCAGGAAACCAATTGGCTAAGAGGGAAATGGTCAGTGAAAATGCCCCCGGGCTGGGCCAGAGCCCCGCCCCCAGGAGATGCCCCGCCCCCGGCTCCCAATGGAGCCAGAGCCCCGCTCCCAGGAGCTCTTCCTCCCCCGGGCTGGGCCAGAGCCCCGCCCCCAGGAGCTGCCCCGCCCACGGCTCCCAATGGAGCCAGAGCCCCGCCCCCAGGAGCTGCCCCGCCCCCGGGCTGTGCCAGAGCCCCGCCCCCAGGAGCTGCCCCGCCCCCAGGAGCTGCCCCGCACCCGGGCTGGGCCAGAGCCCCGCCCCCAGGAGCTGCCCCGCCCCTGGCTCACAATGGAGCCAGAGCCCCGCCCCCAGGAGCTGCCCCGCCCCTGGCTCACAATGGAGCCAGAGCACCGCCCGCGGGCTGTGCCAGAGCCCCGCCCACAGGAGCTGCCCCGTCCCCGGGCTGTGCCAGAGCCCCGCCCCCATGCGGTGCCCCGTCCCCGCTCTGTGCCAGAGCCCCGCTCCCTGGAGCTGCCCCGCCCCCGCTTTGTGCCAGAGTCCTGCCGCCAGGAGCTGCCCCGCCCCCGGCTCCCAATGGAGCCAGAGCCCCGCTCCCAGGAGCTGCCCCGCCCCCGGGCTGTGCCAGAGCCCCGCCCCCAGGAGATGCACCGCCCCCGGCTCCCAATGGAGCCAGAGCCCCGCCCCCAGGAGCTCTTCCGCCCCCGGGCTGGGCCAAAGCCCCGCCCCCAGGAGATGCCCCGCCCCCGGCTCCCAATGGAGCCAGAGCCCCGCCCCCAGGCACTGCCCCGCCCACGGGCTGTGCCAGAGCCCCGCCCCCAGGAGCTGCCCCGTTCCCGCTCTGTGCCAGAGCCCCGCCCCCAAGAGCTGCCCCGCCCCCGGCTCCCAATGGAGCCAGAGCCCCACCCCCAGGAGCTGCCCCGCCCCCGGCTCCCAATGGAGGCAGAGCCCCGCCCCCAGGAGCTGCCCCGCCCCCGGCTCACAATGGAGCCAGAGCACCGCCCCCAGGAGATGCCCCGCCCCCGGGCTGTGCCAGAGCCCCGACCCCAGGCGCTGCCCCGCCCCCGGCTCACAATGGAGCCAGAGCCCCGCCCCCAGGAGATGCCCCGCCCCCGGGCTCACAATGGAGCCAGAGCACCGCCCCCAGGAGATGCCCCGCTCCCAGGATCTGCCCCGCCCCCGGGCTGACCCAGAGCCCCGCCCCCAGGAGATGCCCCGCCCCCGGGCTGTGCCAGAGCCCCGACCCCAGGCGCTGCCCCGCCCCCGGCTCACAATGGAGCCAGAAACCCGCCCCCAGGAGCTGCCCCGCCCCTGGCTCACAATGGAGCCAGAGCACCGCCCCCAGGAGATGCCCCGCCCCCGGCTCAAAATGGGGCTAGAGCCCCGCACCCAGACGCTGCCCCGCCCCCAGGCTGAGCCAGAGCCCCGCCCCCAGGAGCTGCCCCGCTCCCGCTCTGTGCTAGAGCCCCGCCCCCAGGAGCTGCCCCGCCCCCGGGCTGTGCCAGAGCCCCGCCCCCAGGAGCTGCCCCGCCCCCGGGCTGTGCCGGAGCCCCGCCCCCAGGAGCTACCCCGTCCCCGCTCTGTGCCAGAGCCCCGCCCCCAGGAGCTGCCCCGCCCCCAGCTCCCAATGGAGCCAGAGTCCCGCCCCCAGGAGTTGCCCCGCCCCCGGCTCCCAATGGAGCCACAACCCCGCCCCCAGGCGCTGCCCCGCCCCCGGGCTGTGCGAGAGCCCCGCCCCCAGGCGCTGCCCCGCCCCCGGGCTGGGCCAGAGCCCCGCCCCCAGGAGCTGCCCCGCCCCCGGACTTTGCCAGAGCCCCGCCCCCAGGAGCTGCCCCACCCCAGGGCTGTGCCAGAGCCCCGCCCCTAGGCGCTGCCCCGCCCCAGGGCTGTGCCGGGGCCCCGACCCCAGGAGCTGCCCCGCCCCCGGCTCAAAATGGGGCTAGAGCCCCGCCCCCAGACGCTGCCCCGTCCCCGCTCTCTGCCAGAGCCCCGCCCCCAGGAGCTGCCCCGTCCCCGCTCTGTGCCGGAGCCCCGCCCCCAGGAGAAGCCCCGCCCCCGGCTCCCAATGGAGCCAGAGCCCCGCCCCCAGGCGCTGCCCCGCCCCCGGTTCACAATGGAGCCAGAGCACCGCCCCCAGGAGCTGCCCCGCCCCTGGGCTGTGCCAGAGCCCCGCCCCCATGCGCTGTCCCGCCCCCGGCTCCCAATGGAGCCAGAGCCCCGCCCCCAGGAGCTGCCCCACCCCCGGGCTGTGCCAGAGCACCGCCCCCAGGAGCTGCCCCGCCCCCGGGCTCTGGCCTGTGTTCTCCAGGCTCCCTGGCACTAGCACTGAGCATGCCGCAGTAACAGCTGCTTGAACCTGTCCCTGTCCTGGGCTGAGGAGGGCGGAAGAGGCTCCCGGGGCAGGCTGGGAGATGTAGTTCCTGGCGCTCCTGTAGTGGAAGTGACGAAGCGAACGCGCGCGGGGCTCTGTGTGGCTCGTGCGCGGCCTTGGCGCCTCACCCGGAGCCGTTGAAGCGGTTTGTGTCTCCCGGCTCTGGGCATGCGCAGATCGGGCGGGGGGAGAAGAGCAGGTGACCCCCGAGGGGGGGAGAGAAACGGGGGGGGCTGAGACCCCCTTGGATTTACCGCTGCCCCCGGCCCTGGGGCCCCCCCGCCCCCTTTCTCCCCAGAGAGCCACGAGCCACACCCAGGGTGCCCCCCCTCCCCCCCACCCCTGAGCAGGTCTCTGCCCCTCCCCCACCGCACCCCAGTGTCTCCCCCTCCCCCCATGGGCGGCTCTCACTGTGGGGGGAGGACTCGGGGGGGCTCTGGGGTCACTGGCCAGGGACTCTGGGGACTCGGTCCCAGGGAATCTCTGGGGGGCCCCTGGCTGGCGGTCTGGGCTCTGGGGGGGGTGGGTCTGTGGCCCCTGGCTCGGGGTCTGGGCTCTGGGGGCGGTCTAGGGCCCCTGGCTGGGGGTCTGGGCTCTGGGGGGGGTCTGGGGTCCCTGGCTGGGGGTCTGGGCTCTGGGGGGGGGGTCTGGGGCCCCTGGCTGGGGGGCTGGGCTCTGGGGGGGGTCGGGGGCCCCTGGCTGGGGGTCTGGGCTCGGGGGGGGTCTGGGGCCCCTGGCTGGGGGTCTGGGCTCTGGGCGGGTCTGGGGTCCCTGGCTGGGGGTCTGTGGTCAGGGGGGGGTCGGGGGGCCCCTGGCTGGGGGCTGGGAATGTGACATCACTGATTCTGCGTTTCTCCCCTCTGGAAAACTGCGGAAACGTCCGGTTCCATTGGGAAAATTCCTCCCCCGAGTCCTTGTCCTAAATCTGGGGGTGCGGGAGGGGGGAAGGGGGTTCGCGCTGCCCCACAACGGTCTCTTCCACAGCGCTCTGGACTCGTTCTTCCTGAAACCTGGTGTCACGGACACCACTGTTAATCCAGAGTCACTGCCTGGACAGACGAGGAGTGACTCCAGATCGACAGTGGGGCAAATGAGATCAGCAATTCCCACTGTGAGAAGGGGCTCTCATTAGCTGCTCCCCCCAGAGAGCTCAAGGAGGGAAGGCTGCTCCAACGTCCTGTCCCTCTCTGCTTAGGATATTGGGGTTCAGCTTCCTGGGTCAGATGCTGCAGCCTCCGTTGTGATCTGGGCGACCAGGCTTAGCAGCTGCTGCTCCCCCAGCGGGGTCTGTGGTGGGAAGTGACCTTAATTAAAGCTTCTTCTCTGCCCAACCCACGTGATGACTTTCTCCAGCTGGCACCAGCCCCCTCGGGCAGCCCTGAGCCTTGTTAATACTAAATTCTGAGCCAGAGATTCCAGGTAACTGGAAGAAATGAGGGGAAAATGCTGGGGTCTGGCCTTAAAATGACTCTACACAAACAGACCCTCCCCCCTCATTTCTCGTCCCATTAGCAATTGCAGGAGCAAATCCAGCCATGGGGAAGCAAACAACCCAGGAATGGGACTTTCCTACCAGATGGGCAGGGAGAGGGGACAGGGAAAAGGAGAAAGAGAGACTGAAAGGAGCCATGGGAGAGAAGAGTTTTGAGAGAGATTTCCAGATCTCTAATCTGCCCAGACAGATGTATTACTGCACCCTAGGTAAAATCATTTTCCTGTGGAAAAAATGAGGATCAAACAGAGGAAAACCCAGTTCCTGACTCCATATCCCTCCTACTGGGGTGTGGCTGCCGTGGGGTCAGTGTCCAAGGGAATCCCCCACAGTAAATACTTTGGCTCTCTTTTTTCTAGCATTGTGTTCAGATGCTTTGTTACAGAATGGGGGGAGGGAGAAAAGAGGTGAAAAATGTCTCTGTGGGTTTAGCCTGGCAGGAGTGGCCAGGTCTCCACTGTAATAAAGAGATCGAGCATTTTCTCAGCATGGCAGACTCTAGGGTGTCTGTCTGCAGGGGAAAAGCCTGGGGCAATCGTGCTGTGAAATGAATTAAAGCCTGTTCTGAAACCTCCACAACTGCCCTTCTCACCCTGCCAGGCTGCAGGATAATGTCCGTGTTTTGCTCCAGTTCATCCCGTCCTCCCATGAGACAGGGTAGAGCAATGGCTGCAGAGGAGCCAGTCCAGGTAGGGATTATCAGGGGGTTGCTGGTGGGTTCCTGCGGGAGGAAGAGGGACAGCAAATACACCGGAGATGGGAACGTTTGCACTGTCTGGTTTGGAGGTTGGAGCTAGGATGACCAGAGAGCAAGTGTGAAAAATTTGAGAGGGAAGTGGCACAAGGATGCAAATAGTGCACACACACACGCACACTAGGGTGACCAGACAACAAATGTGAAAAATTGGGATGGGGGTGGGGGGGTAATAGGAGCCTATATAAGAAAAAGACCCCAAAATCAGGACTGTCCCTATAAAATCAGGACATCTGGTCACCCTAGTTGGGGCGGGACAGGAAATTCACAGGATGGAGACTGGGAGGAGGCCTGGGTGGGGCAAACCTGCTGGGAGATGTTTAATAAGTGGCCCAGATTCTAGCAACGGACCCCTGAGGTTGGAAGGTGGAAATGCCCTAATTTGTGGAACAGGAAACAACCCACCTAGGTGGGGCTGGGAAAATGGAGCAGATCCCAGTGCTGGAGCCTGACCTGAGTAACCAGCGGCTGCTCTGAGATCTAGATCTAGGGGGGCACCCACCAATGAGGCTTAGGGAGGGTTCTTAAGCTTTTTCTGTCTGAGCCCCCTCAACACGCTATAACCCCCCCACGGCCCTGCATCGGCATGTTTCTCTGCATATAAAAGCCAGGGCTGGCATTAGGGGCTGGTAACCAGGGCAAGTGCCTGGGGCCCCATGTGACAGGCCCCCCCGCAAAGCTAATTGCTCATAGTTTGGCTTCAGCCCCTGGGGGCAGGGCTCAGGACCCAGCCTTCAGCCCCATGCAGGGAGGTTTCATCTTTCTGCCTCAGGCCCAAGCGAGTCTAACACTGGCCCTGCTTGGAGGACCCCCTGAAACCTGCTTACAGCTCCCCACAGGTCCAGGGACTCCTGCCTTAGGGGATATGCCCCGTCCCGCCGTATCCAGCTCCAGGCCTGGCCTTGGAGAAAATGGCACCCTGGGCAAACTTATATTTTGGTGCCCCCCCCACCATCACCCCTGGCCCTCATGAGCTCCCCACCATCCCCTCAGGCCCCGATGCCTCCCTCCGGTGCTTACTTTGTATTGAAAGAGCAGCTGGAGCTCAGCCCCAGCACAAATGAAGCCCTGGCAGGGCGGCCTGATAGCAGTGGCTGCCGACCAAGTGCCCAGCTCTGAAGGCAAAGCCACCGCCAGCAGCAACGCAGAGGTAAGGGTGGCCTGGTGTGCGGTGTAGTGTGCAGCCTTTTCTTTTATTTAAAGTGCATGTTGTAATGTGGTATTACAGCGCCCTGGGTCCGCCTCTGGTGGCTACAGTTCCAAACTTAACAGAGTGAAAGTCACCTCGGCTACTCGCTTCACATGTATAGTCCAGGAACACACACAGACCAAGGGCAGTGACCACACAGACATTCACACGTACAAGGTCTAGTCTGTTTGACCCATTTTATGAAAGTTGCAATTAAAGTTCTGAATCCCCAAGCATAGAGAAATTCTATAAAGCCCTATGCAAAAGTTACAAATCTAGTTCTACTCCCATCCTTAACAATAGTGGTAGGGTCTGATGAGTCTCCAATGGCTTGATCATCAGTAGAGGGATGGTTCCTGCTGGAGTATTCCATAGGGAGCTCAATTTTACCTCTCTGGGCACCCCTTTTTTATAATGTGGTTCTGATCATCTCTCATTAACATTGACGCACATTTGGAAGCAGAGGTGCCTTTACAGAATTTTTTAATTTAAAATTAATCTTCTGGCTAATTTTTCACACTGTTACCACTTGATTCCTCTTTCCCCATAATCTTAGGGCATCTGGTTATTCCTCAGTCATTTACTTATGTCAGCTTTTCTTTGCTCCAAGGCCTCAAATAGCTAAACTCTTGCAGGTCTCAGCCTACAGGCCTTGTATTTCAATCCTATTTACTTAGATACCAAATACATGATTATTCTCTCTCTATACTCACTGCAGAGCAGTGGGGAGAGCAGAGACGGGACACCCCTGCTAGAGGAACCCCCTCAGCAAGGCCCCCCTGGACCGTCGCCTAGTCTGCCCACCACCAAGGCTGGCCCTGTCCAGCTCCTCACAATGAGAACAGTGTTGGGCTTTCTCCCAGCGAGCTCTCCCTGCACTCTGCTCGGGCCTCCATCTCCCGTATCTGTCTCACACGAGTAGGAGTGTGATGGATCTGCTGGGAGAGACAAGGGGCTCTCTCTTTGTCCCCTCCCCCTGGTGTTTTCTGGATGCTCTGAGTGGGGTGGGGGTGGGACTCCTGACTGTGAGCCACCCAGAGCTTCCCTTTGATGGGCTCCTCTCCCCCAGGAACGGTGGGGCTGTGAGTGGGGCAGCAGGTACTGAGTGTTGGACTATTGCTCTTTCAGGGGCTGGTGACCTTCGAGGAGGTGGCTGTGTATTTCACCAGGGAAGAGGGGGCTTTGCTGGACCCTGCTCAGAGAGCCCTCTACAGAGCCGTCATGCAGGAGAACTATGAGAACGTGACCTCACTGGGTAAGGATTCCCGTCCCCTTGGCCCCTACTGGGCTCACAGGTGCAGGGAGCTCTACCGGACCGAAGACAAATGGACAGGCCCAGTGAAAGGAAAACAAAATGTTTTCTACAGCAGCATGGCTCAAGGGCATTGGCCAGTATGGACTCTATTGTCGTCTTTGCTTCTCCGTGCTAATCGAAGGACTTTCCAATGCCGTGTGTCGGTTGACTAATAAACGCTGCTGTGGTTTAACAGTCTGCCCAGTGTCACAGCACAAACTTGCTGAGGTGCATGGAATGAGGAACAGTCTCTGAACAGGAGTGTCGCTCAGCTGGACCTGCTGGCATTGCTCACAGGTTGAAATAGGAGTGTTGAAGCCAGTGGCTCAGTCTTGGGTGTTGAAACCAGAGACTCCGTCTAAGGCCTATCCTTGTGAAAGAGCGAGACCCCTTGGGGGTCTAGTGCACTCAAGGAGCACCTCCCAAGGACGGGTTAAAAGACAAGGCATTCCACAGATCCTATGGATCCATGACAATGTCCATGGGCCTTATGGGGAAAAGATACAAAACAAGAAAAGCATCTAAATGCGTATTTACCATCGTCCCCTCATCAGCCCGCTTGGGAATCCCTGATCAGTTCCAAAGTGTATTAAAACCTTCCTTAAAACCTTCCCTCTTTTAGATTACAGGTCATGTCAGTTTGTAGCCCCAAAAGACCCCTCTAAGTCAATTCAAACTCCGCTGTTTCTCCCCAAAAAGTCTGTCTTCAGTCTCCTGAAAGAGGTGAAATCAGTCACTGGCCCTTTCTGCGTGGGGCAAAGCTTCAAAAGCTGGAGATCTGCATAACCAGCCTTGAGATCTGGCATTCATCACCCCTTAGTGACACCAGATTGCACAGGAAACCCATCCCTCAGCCCTGCCCGGTATCATCTGGCCCATCTCAGCATCATAGTCTGTGGAGTATTCATGCTGTCAAGGGCTGGCTCAAAGATACAGATAACAGTCAGAACTAGGGCCAGTGTTTGCTGGCAATGAAAATAGAGTAATTGACAAACATGAGCAATATATAATCCTTTACAGCCTGAAAGTGCATTGGGGGGAGGGGACAGGAGCCAGCCGTGTGGGGGAGGTGGGGCCCAGACACTGGGCATTGAGAGCCTAGAGCCGGCTGTGTGCTGGGGAGACGGGACATGAACCCGCTGTGCGCAGGGGAGATGAGCAAGGGAGAGGGGCTGTGGACGCAGCCGAGAGCAGCTGCGAGCGCCGTCTGCTCTGCAGCATGAGGTGGGAGCCTGGCGTCCCCCTTTCAAGGTTCCTCTGGGCAGGGTTCCCCTACCTGCCCAGGGGAAGCTGCACAGTGGTTTTGCTGAACCCAGACTTGCATGAGGACGGAAGAAATTAGCAGCAAGTCTCAACCGCAGCCAGTCCCCAGCCTCTGCCCTGTGCCCTGGGGAGGAGTCAGGTGTCCCCAGGCAGAAATCGGTGGGGGTGTAATTCCAGTAAAAAATGCAGTAAAAGCGGCAGTTTACGGAAAACACTGGCCCTAGTCATAACATTAAATACAATAGTTTCAAGATATGTTCCTATGTTCATCAGTTCTGTCACTCTGCCTTCACATAGTTCACTCTGCCGGTGGGTTCTACCCCTTCCCCCATTCTGTGTCTGTCTGTCTATTTAGATTGTAAATTCTTCAGGGCATGGGCCTTCTACTATTCTGGGTTTGTACCTTGCCTAGCACAATGGGGACCCACTTCCTAGCTGGTCCATAGGCAAAAAGGTGATGAATATGATTTATAATAATGACTCTTCTGCCACTTTAAGTCAAGGAAGATGGCCTTGGGATATTACTACTTAAAAATGAGGAGGGGTTAAAACCATGGAATATTTCTTGTGACAAGTATCCCACAAATTCCACTGACCTTCCTTGTTTTCTTTGCCTTCAGTAGGGTTTCCAGTTTCCACACCTGATGTGATCTCGCAGCTGGAATGAGAGGAAGAGCCGTGGGTCCCAGACCTCCGGAGCTCTAAGAAAGAAGTGCTCCCGAGAGCTGCCTGCACAGGTGAGGAATTGGGTAAACCAACTAAAAACTGTCCGTGAATACAGGAAACATTTGGGATGCCCTACCAAGACTCTCCAAGTGGTGAGCTTTCCAAGTTCAGGATTGTTCCCTGCAGATGTGGAATCATTAGGCAGATGTCACTCATGGCTTCCCACCTATCCTCACTGACAACTGGCAGCAGATCCCTCGCCAATCTCGCTTTCCCCTGAGAGTTCTGGTGAGATGCGGACCAAAACTGATCCCTTCCTCTCTCTCCTCTGGGGAAGGGTTTGGAGAAAATCAGCTCCTGATAGGTTTGGTCTCTCCCGCACATATTTTGGTTTGTTCACACCTTTTTCCATTCCTCTCTCTGAGATTGCTTTTCTCTCTGGTGCAGGGAGTGACCTGTGTCTGGATTCTCTCTGTCTCCCATCAGGTGTTGGGATGGTGAGTGAGAATGAGGATTCACCCCACCAGGAAAATGCTGAGCAAGTAGAACCACATGGAACGTTATCAGGAATATCCAATGGGAATATTTCCGGGAGTTGTGCACTCCCAGAAAAAGCAAAAGCCTGTGAGACTCAGCAGAGGCCAGAGGAAAACGTCAGTAGCCACTCAGACCTTATTACACACGAGAGAATCAACTCGGAAGAGACGCTACACGTGTACTGAGTGTGAGAAACGCTTCTATTGGAGCTCACACCTTATCAGACATCAGAGACTCCACACGGGTGACAAACCCTACATGTGCCCGGAGTGTGGGAAAAGCTTCAGTTATAACTCAGTCCTCATCACACATCGTAGAATCCACACAGGAGAGACGCCCTACCTGTGCTCTGAGTGTGGGAAGAGTTTTAAGCGGAGCTCTGCCCTGATCACATATCAGAGACTCCACACAGGAGCGACGCCCTACACACGCGCTGAGTGCGGGAAACGCTTCAGTTATCGCTCAAGCCTTATTAGACATCAGAAAATCCACGTATGAGAGAAGTGTAATAAATGCCTCGATTCCGGCTGGCCAAAGATTGTTTGTTTGTTTTTAAAATCACAATTGTGAATTCCCACATAGCGACCTTTGCACCATGTTCACCGTGGTCTCTCAGCTCCCGCAGACGAGTTGCCTGCTTCTGCCTTTTGCAGCTCACCCTTCTTTGGGGTCAGTCCTGTGATTTTTTTCTATCAACTCTTTTCCTTTTGAGTCGTTGGAGTGTGTGTCCCTCCAGCCAGGAATGTTCATCAGCTCCAGGTGGGGGAGAGAGGTTTGATCCCAACAAGCTACACTGAGGCAAAAACTACCTGGGCCTTACATCCACTGGGACTGTTCATGGCGTTGGCTGCTCAAGTTAGTGATCTTGGTGTAAAAAGACAGTGATAGTTGTAGTGCAGATGTAGCCCAGGTGCAGTGGTTGCCATTAGCTTTCCCCTTGACCTGACCTAAACTCCACCACTTTTCCTAGTCTAAACAAACCCTGAGCATCACGAAGTGCCGCTGCACGTTTTGTCTTTGGCAGTGGGCTCACATGGGTACTGGGGAGCCCCGTTGTTGGATGGCAAACCTACACGCATGGAACTGGACACCGGTGCAGCCGTCTCGCTGGGCTCCGAGACTGTGTATAAAGAAAAGCTACAGCATCTTCCGCTTAAGGCAACAAAAACTGTTCTGAAGACGTATACGGGAGAAGCTGTGCCCATGTCGGGCACTATTGATGTTAAGGGGGAGCTCAATGGACAGGCTGGTAAATTGCCCCTGTTTGTGGTGAGAGGTAATTACCCAGCCTTAATGGGTAGGTCTTGGCTTGGGAAGGTTCAGCTGAATTGGGCAGAAGTGCACTGAATGACTAAAGAAGAAACCGGTCTCACCGCTATACTAAGGAAACATGCTGCTGTTTTTGGAGAGGATCTGGGAAGTATGAAGGGAATCACTGTGACATTGAACATTAAACCTGACAGTCAACCAAAATGTCTGAAAGCCCGAACTGTGCCATATGCCATCAGGCCGAAAGTTGAAGCGGACCTGGAGCATCTGGTCACCAATCGAGTCCTAATACCAGTGACCCATAGCCCATGGGCCACTCCTATTGTGCCAATAGTGAAGAAAGATGGCTCCCTCCGGATTTGTGGTGATTTTAAAGTCACTGTCAACCCGGTGTTGTGTGCAGAGCAATACCCGCATCCATGACCTCTTCGCGGGCCTGGCTGGGGGACAGAAGTTCAGTAAGATTGATCTGCGTCAAGCGTATTTACAGATGCACATCGATGAAAAGTCCCAAGAGCTGTTGACTATTGTGACTCATAAGGGGCTTTATCGATACTGTCGTCTACCCTTCGGAATAACGTCTGCTCCCGCCCTGTTCCAGAGAGCTATGGACCAGATCTTGTGTGGCTGGCCAGGAGTTCACTGCTATCTGGACGACATTCTGGTCACTGGAAGGAATGAGGATCACCTAAAGAATTTAGAGGCTACCCTACAAAGACTGGAAGAGTATGGCCAACGAGTCCGCAAAGACAAGTGTGAATTCTTCCAGCCCTCTGTTGAATATTTGGGACACATCATTAATGCTGCGGGTCTTGATAAGGCCCCTGCAAAAGTTAAGGCTCTTGTGGAGGCTCCCCCGCCTCGAAATGTTAGCCAGCTGCGCTCGTTTCTAGGAGTATTGGACTATTGTGGAAAGTTCATCTCACAGTTAGCCACACTGCTAAAACCACTTCATGAACAACTTGGGCAGAGCAAGACCTGGAAGTGGACTGAAGCCTGTAATGTTGCATTTAACAATGCTAAGGATGCATTGCTAAATTCTGAAGTTCTAACGCACTTTGATCCATCCTTACCCCTACAATTGGCCTGCGATGCCTCCCCTTATGGAGTGGGAGCAGTCGTGACACACATTATGCCTTCGGGAGAAGACAGACCTATTGCTTTTGCCTCACGCACTCTAAGCAAAGCAGAAACTAACTATGCCCAAATCGAACGTGGGGCATTGGGGATCGTTTTTGGAATTCGGAAGTTTCATCAGTACCTGTTCGGGTGGAAGTTTACTCTTCTCACAGACCATCGACCTCTGACGTCAATTTTTGGACCCTACACAGGCATTCCCCCATTAGCTGCTAGTCGTATGCAACTGTGACAGCATGGGGGAGTTTCCTGTTTTCCTTGTTGCATATGGGGGTTTTCTTGGTTCCTAGGGTTACATGCAAAGGGGGTGGGACTCAGTTTCCCTGGTTGTTATGGGTTTAACGAGGTGATGGGAGAGGGATTTTGTTGTTACAGGGGACTGGCGAGGGAACTGGGGACCCGGTTCTGGCCAGTGGGAGAACAATGGGCTGCGAAGAGAGGAGCCCCGGGGACCTAACCAACCGGTTCCAGCCACGGGGGGCCAGAGACGAGAAGAGGCCCAGACAACCCTGTTTACAGGGCTGTTTACCTGGAGAGAAGACCATGGAGAGAGGCATGGCTTGGGGCCAGTGATATCCACAGCCCAGCTAGGAAGCAGGGGGGCTCTGGGCTGGAGAGAGGAAGCAGGGAGAGCCCACCTGGATACAGGAGAGAGCTGGATGTGCTGGGCTGGGCGGAGGCCAGGCCTGAGGGCCCTGAGAGTTCCTGTGCTGTGTTCAACGCTCAATAATCCCTCCAGTTTGACGCTGGCTGAGAGTCACTCTGGTCTAGAGAACAGGGTTGCATCGTCCCCTTCGGGTGTGGAGGCCCGGGGGTCCAGAGTGCGTGGACTCCCTGTGGGGGCCCACGGCGAGAGACAGGCATGCTAAGGCTCAGAGAGGTGCGGCTCCAGGAGGTGGAGGGGCTAGACCCCAAGAGAGAGTGGACCCCCAAGAAGGGCTGTCTCATTGAAAGGGGCACCCCCCACGGACCACACGGGGCCAAGAGAGGGCATGACCTGTGAGTCCATGACAGCAACATTGGGCATTGTTCCTTTCAGCGCACACATATGAAATCAAATATCGGAAATCCACTCTGCACAGCAAGGCAGATGGTCTCTCAAGGTTGCCTTTGCCAGTCCTCAGGACACATCTTCAGTTGAATTGTCTGACTTCACCTCTTCTGGCGAGACACCGAATCAAGAATCACCCGTTCGCGCTACGACCCCTGAGGCCATTGTCAGTCCTGCACCCAAGGTACTTTCAGGTAAAACAACACCAGAAGTTCGCTGTAATCCACCTAGAGACAGAAGATCTCCTCAATGGCTGGATCTTTAGTTAGGGCGAACCCATGGTTATGGAGCAAAATAATCCCCGGGGTTTAGCCGGGAATGGAGGCAGTCTACTCTGCTTCTCTAATTTAGTGTTTGTTTTATTTAGGAGATGTTCTTATTAAGGGGGGAGGAATATGTTGTGTATTTGGTTGTCGTGGTAATAGCACCTTGTTGTTGCTATGGCAACTGAGTTAGAGTATTATGGGGTAGCCCAGCCAGTCTTGGCTGGTTTTGTTAGTGCACTGTTTGAAAATAAATGGCTGCTTTTAAGGCTCTATGTGTCTCAAGTGATTTCTTCCTAAAACTGCTGCCCCCAAGGATACAACACCCTCCCCTTCCTGGGGGTCTGGTCAATCTCTGCCAAGCGAGGCTGAGCTGTTCTTTGAGCCCATCCAGGGATCTGATACTACCCAGACATATGAGTGTCCTCAGGGCAACACAGTTGCAAAAGTGAGTAGGGGCAGGCTGCAGCACACACCACACTTGCTGGCTCAGTCTTGTGCATGCTGGGGTGGCCACCTCCCCCCTGATGAGACCTGGTCCCACCGTCGTCCTGGAGCTCCAGTCTGCCCTGCTGCCATCCCTGTCTGTGCTGATGTTGTCTTCTCTAGCAGTTGACTGGAAGTTGCGCATTGGCCCTATGCCATGTAGCCATGTCGTCTTGAAGGGCGAAAGCAGGAAGAATGGAGCCTTCACAGCCCACCCGATATTCCATAACATCATTAAGGAAAATATTTCTCAATGAGCTCTCAGTAAAAGATTAGAAACAGCCAGGGTCCGTATCCTGCTACAGGCATTGGTATGTTCTTCAAATTTTCCAGACGAACCTAACTAAGGGCTTGTCTTCACTACCCACCGGATCGCGTTTAGACGCGATTAATCGATCCCCGAACGCGCTCCCCGTCGACTCCGGAAATCCACCTCGGTGAAAGGCAGAAGCGGATTCTACGTAGCTGAAGTTGCGTGTCGTAGATCAACTCCCTCCTCTAGAGTAGCCCAGGGATAAAACCTAACACACATTTGAAGCTCTTCTTTTCACAGCTTTTGCTCATTCTGTTTGTCTCCAGCTAGATCCATTCTCTTTCAGAACGGCCTTGCTCTTTCTGTCTGTGTCGTTCATTGACGTGTCGGAGTAAACACTCCCCTTCACTCTATTCTCAGACACACACTAGTATTAAGTGTTTGCTACTGATGGGTTTAGAAAGCATTTGTCGAGTGAAAGATGACATTTATGGGGGACTGTTCCCAAGACTCAGTACTTTGTGTTCCAACATCTCCCAGCTTCCTTGGTGAAAATAAGACCAAGGTTTCTTTTCAATGTATACAAAGAAAGTAGTTTCTAACCCCATTAGGCCACTTGGACTCTGAAGTACACCTAAAGGAGGGATGGAAATTCCCTCTCATAATTCCACATTCCTCACGTTCGCTTGGAAGCCAAATACCCGCTTTATGTGCCTTACAGAAATGTCGGCATCCCCTGTCAGTGAGGCAACTGGGCAGGTCGCTGACAGAGCTGAACCCCACCTTTCTGCAGCCATCATTAGAGAAGAACCCCATCCCAGAGTCACCCCTCCCTCCATCAGCACCTCCACGGCTGTGGCTCTGAGGGGCAGTAGGATGATTAGGGGGCAAACCCAGGGCTGGAAGGGGGGTCAGGTCAGCCTGTGAGGAGTAACCAGGAGAAGTGTTTCTCGCTGCCGCACATGTGGCAGGGAGCCTCTCAAGCCCATCACCGCACCCCCACCCTGGACAGAAAAGAGCGCTGGCCCACCCACACTCGGACTCAGCTTTGCTTGTTTTCCTTCCACCCAGAACCCCCTTTCCTCCCTCTCCTGGGCTGCAAGTAGCCACTCCTGGGAAGCCGAGAGACAGGCACAGGATTCTACCTCCCAGCAGCCAACAGCTCCTCCCCAGGCTTTGGCAGAGCGAACGGTGGCACTCTACTAACCCCACTGAGGTTAGCTTAGCTTCTGCCCTGCCTTCCTCAGCATGACCTTCTTCCTTTCCCCCAATCCCCCCTCACCTCCTCCTTTGGCAAGTCATGCAAGGGAGGCCAGCAGGAAGAGCCGGCCTCCCTAGGCCAACCTCCAAGGGCTGAGGAGGCCAAGCCACAAGGCTCCAAGAGGTGACTGGCCGAGATCCTCCAGCTTCCCCTGGCTGATGCTAAGGCACTTTCTCAGCTGATTTCACCACCCTCTGTCCTGCAGGGGTTGGGGTTATCCCAAGGACAGGCCAGTGGCAGAAGGAGGAGTGCTTTGCCAGACAGCTAGGGGAGTGGGGAAAAAGTTAACTGTCATGTTTCTGCCTGGTTTTGAACCAGGGACCTTTTGCGTGTTAGGCAAACGTGATAACCACTACACTACAGAAACTGCCTTCACGTGCTTACCACTTGGCTGGTGCTCACGCTGGCACACACCGATGGGCGAACCTGGAGAAAGTGGCAGCAGCCCTTCGAGAGATCAACTGGTAGAGCAAAGGTCTGGAGCCAGAGCTCAGGAAGTCAACCTTCTCTTGCCCTTGTGACTCCAGCTTGAAGGAGAGCGTCTTTTCCTTCCCCTTGCTGAGAAAGAGCAAGAGAAGAAGGAAAGCCCAGGTGGGCACAAGCCCCCCCTGTCTTTTCCTGATGGGGAGCCTGCAAGGAGGGATGTCCGGGATGTGTTTGTCAGCCATGGCACACAAAAAGGACGTCATTCCAAGCAGCCCATGGAGGCAAGATGAGTTTTTTTTCCTGCCTTACTCAGCTTGACTTGCTTCCTTGCCCCATTCCTGCCTTAGTTCCTGGGTTACCTGGTGGCTGAAGGCGACTGGGGCCCAGCGGCACGGGGAGGAATTTGGGCAGCTAGACCCTGGCAGCAAGAGTCCTGCCACCACTTGCCACCCCACCCCTTTGTCCCAGCTTCAGCTACTGCAGCTCAAATTCTCCAAGACTCCCCCCCGTCGACACTGTTCAGCAAAACTTCAGCGGTGGGTTCTTCACTCGCTCCAGATCTTCGGCAGCACTTCTGCGGCGGGGACCACTGAAGACCCGGAGCGAGTGAAGGGACGGGACCCGCCACCAAAGTGCCGCCGAATGGCTGGAGCGCCGCCGGGTGAGTACAAGGGGAGGTGCCTTTTTTTAGCTCTGTTCCCCTGAGCTCTGCACCTGGGTATGCCACTGTTAACACAACTGGGTGTTCCAAGGCTTCGTCTTGCTCTCTCCAATGACGTGGGAGCCTGTCTTTTGCCTGCTCATTCTTGTGACTTGAGCGCCAGAGGGGACGTTTGATCCAGAAGGCTGGTCGTGCCTGGAGTCCTTTAGGTAGGGGTGTGAGCTCCATTTCCTCTGAGTCCTGAAGCTGGGCTGCAGCCTGGCCTACGAGGGAACCTGATTGGTTGACCATGTTAAAGAAAACTACGATGGATAAATCGCTTGACTAACAGTGTCAGTCTGGCCGAGTGATCTAGGGCATCAAGGCTTTGTCTTTTCATCATATGCTGTTCTGGGCTCCATATAGAGGTGTGTGTTCACATCCCACTCCTGACACAATTATTGTCTTCCACCTGAAGAAATAGCCTCATTTCCAGCTCACCTGTAACATCACACCACCAACTGCTTAGCATTTGTATGAGAGAAGTCACCTGTGGGGTAATGCACACAGCGTCTCTCTCAGAGAGCAACAGTGACACCGGGTGGCCACGTGTGGTAATGCACACAGCGTCTCTCTCAGAGAGCAACAGTGACACCGGGTGGCCACGTGGAGTAATGCACACAGCGTCTCTCTCAGAGAGCACCAGTGACACCGGTTGGCCACGTGGGGTAATGCACACAGCATCTCTCTCTGAGAGAGCAACAGTGACACCGGGTGGCCACGTGGGGTAATGCACACAGCATCTCTCTCAGAGAGCAACAGTGACACCGGGTGGCCACGTGGAGTAATGCACACAGCGTCTCTCTCAGAGAGCACCAGTGACACCGGTTGGCCACGTGGGGTAACGCACACAGCATATCTCTCTGAGAGCGACAGTGGCACGAGGTGGCCACGTGGGGTAATGCACACAGCATCTCTCTCAGAGAGCAACAGTAACAGCGGGTGGCCACGTGGGGTAACGCACACAGCATCTCTCTCAGAGAGGGACAGTGACACTGGGTGGCCACGTGCGGTAATGCACACAGCATCTCTCTCAGAGAGCAACAGTGACACCGGGTGGCCAGGTGCGGTAATGCACACAGCATCTCTCTCAGAGAGCAACAGTGACACTGGGTGGCCATGTGGGGTAATGCACACAGCATCTCTCTCAGAGAGCAACAGTGACACTGGTGGCCACGTGGGGTAATGCACACAGCATCTCTCTCAGAGAGCAACAGTGACACTGGGTGGCCACGTGCGGTAATGCACACAGCATCTCTCTCAGAGAGCAACAGTGACACTGGGAGGTCACGCTGGGTAACGCACACAGCGTCTCTCTCAGCGAGCAACAGTGACACCGAGTGGCCACGTGCGGTAATGCACACAGCATCTCTCTCAGAGAACAACAGTGACACTGGGTGGCCACGTGGGGTAATGCACACAGCATCTCTCTCAGAGAGCAACAGTGACACCACGTGGCCACGTGGGGTAACGCACACAGCATCTCTGAGAGAGCGACAGTGACACTGGGTAGCCACGTGGGGCAATGCACACAGCATCTCTCTCAGAGAGCAACAGTGACACTGGGCGGCCACGTCAGGCAATGCACACAGCATCTCTGTCAGAGAGCTCACCTCTCATACCGGGTGGAGAAGCTGGAGAAAGTGGTGGCAGCTCTTCGATGGGGAAGCTGGTAGAGCGAAGTTCTGGAGCCAGCGCTCAGGAAATCATCCTTCATCGCCCTTGTGACTCCAGCTTGAAGGGGAGCTTCTTTTCCTTCCCCTTGCTGAGAAGGAGCAAGAGAAGAAAGAAAGCTCACATGGGTCAACTGGGTACACAAACACACGTTGCTTCTCCCTGCTGTGGGGCGTGAAATAAGGGACTCATGGCAGGTAAACCCACTGCTGCCCTTCCAGAAAACAGCCCAGCCCTGACCCCAAAGAGCAGGCTAAAACCTGGGGGTGAACTAGGGTCCTCTAGATCATCAGTCTAATGCTCTCCTCACTGAGCTATTTCAGCATCTACAAGGGACTATTTTGACCTGCTGCTTCTGTGTCTGGGATGTTTTTGTCAGTCCTGGCACACAAGAAGGACGTCATTGCGAGACGCCCATGAGGGGAAGATGAACCTTTGCCGGCCTTACTCAGCCCTGTGAAGTATTACCCTGGACTCAGCTCTCCATTGGTCTGTCTGCTTTGGGGCAGGGACCATAACATGTCCTGCTGCATTCGTTATTTCAAAGGGTGGTTTAGGATTTTCAGTCTCAGACACGGTGCACAAAGCAGGACTCCACCCTCGGCGTAAACTAAATGAGCCGCCCACAGATTCTGGCAGCCACAAGGAGCCATTTGGTGTGAGAGTCAGACCTGCCCCTGTCCCAGAGGGAGGGGTCGTCTGGGAGGGGACTGGAACACTGACCTATCAGCTCTTAACTCCCAAACTTTCAGTAACTCTGTTATCAGTGCCTGGGAGTGTAATTTAAACCATAAAAACATCCACTCTGGGCTAGACCAAAGGCCCATCTAGCTCTGTGTTTTGTTTTGTTTTCTGACATTAGCCAATACCAGGTGCCCTAAAAGCCACTCAACAAGAAACCACTGCGAGTTGAACCCAGGATCTCCTGTTTACAAGACAGGTGCTTTAACGAGCTAAGCCATAGTGCCCACCAGTGACTAAACCATAGTGTCTATCCACACCTGACTCCCTGCCAGCCCCCACCTGGGCCTTTGCTTGTATTTGGAGTCTGCAAAGCAGAGGAGCAGGGGAAGTTTTCCTTGCAAGCTTCTGTGTGTGTTAATCCTTGGCCAGGTCGGCACTACAAAGTTATTGCAGCATCATTATATTGCTCAGGCGTGTGAAAAACACACGACGCTCCCTCGGTCGCCTCCTTTTGGCTGGTGCACACACGGCAATGCCACGTCTGGCGACAAATCTGCCCTCTGTCGGCGACAAAATAAAACCACCTCGACAAGAGGCCTGGAGCTTTTTGCAGCAAACGGAGAGTGACAAAGTGTCAGTGTAGACGCTGCTGGTCATTATAACACCAGAACTGGCCTCCGCCAGTATCCCACAATGCCCGCCGGGAACTCCCTGCCCTGTGATCCTGCTTCAGAGGCTGGGCCCCTCCCCTCTCATCGCTCCGGGAAGTTCTGACGGCTGAGCCTGCTGCTCTGCTCCGGCAGCAAGGAGCAAATCACTGCCGGGGGATGCTGCTCCCCCGCACAGCCAACACGGAGCTGGGGGGAGGAAGCTCCTTACAGTGGGGGGGGCCACCGGCATCCGAACTGCGCTGCCCCAATGACGCCCCTTTCCCCCAAGGACCTGCACTCACGTCACCCCTTCTCCCTGAGACCCCAACCCTACACCGCCCCGTCTCCCTGAGACCCTGCCCTTCCCCTCCCCCTGGGGCCACACCCACAGAACGCCTCTTCCCCCAAGACTCTGCCTTATCCCCCCCATCCATCCTTCGTCCTTATGGCTGGTAAAAAGTGGTGGGGGTCATGGCCCTCTAAACCCTCTGTTCCCCTCACAGTGAACATGGAGGTACCACTGCGTTTTGAGAAAACAGCCCACCCCTGCACACACAGAGCATGCCAATCCCTGGGGTTGGACCTGGGACCACTAGATCTTCAGTCTAACGGTCACCTGACTGAGCTACTTCAGCACCTTTATGACTTTCTCTGTCCAGGTCATTTCAGGCTCTGCTGTAGGAAAAGCAGCGTGGGCTTGTGCACCCAGTTGGCCCATCTGGACTTTCTTCCTTCTCTTGCTCTTTCTCAGCGAGGGGAAGGAAAAGAAGCTCCCCTTCAAGCTGCAGTCACAAGGGCGACGTAAGGATGACTTCCTGAGCGCCGGTTCCAGACCTTTCCTCTACCAGCTGACACATCGAACAGCTGCCGCCGCTTTCTCCAGCTTCGCCACCAAGAATGAGAGGTGAGGCACCCGGTGTCACTGTTCCTCTCTGAGAGAGACGCTGTGTGCATTACCCCACGTGACCACCTGGTGTCACTGTTGTTCTCTGAGAGAGACGCTGTGTGTGTTACCCCACGTGGCTATTCGGTGTCACTGTTGTTGTGTGAGAGGGGGCGTGGGAGTCCCAGGGGGGCTGTCACAGGTGGGGGTGTGGCTAGGGGACAGGGCAGTCAGGGGACAGGGGGTTTGAATAGTTGGAGGAGTCCTGGGGGTGATTAGGAGGCAGGGGGGTCTCTGGAGGGGGTGGTCAGCGAACAAGGAATGCGGGGGTTGGGTGGGTCAAGGGTTCAGGGCGGGGGGCTGTCAGGGGTGGGGGTGTGGAGAGGGGTCGGGGCAGTCAAGGGACAGGGTCCTAGGGAGGCAGTTACAGTGGGGGGGTCTCAGGAGGGGGCAGTCAGGGGACAAGGAGCAGGGAGGTTTAGATAGGGGGTGGGGTCCTGGGGGGCAGTTAGGGGCAGGGTCCCAGGAGGGAGCAGTCTGGGGACAAGGAGCACGGAGGGTTGGGGGTTTTGAGGGGGGGAGGGAGTGGATGAGGGCGGGGCTAGGGCAGGTCTCCCTGGGTGCACACCCTAGTGAAATGTGCTGCGCACGCCTATGCTTGGCGAGTTTCTCTTCTGCACCAAACTTACTCTTTCCGCATGTGAGCCCGGCTAGTTCAGTTGGTCAAGCGTCAGTCTGTTAATCTGAGGGTCCAGAGTTCCAGTCCCTGGTGAAGTGTAGGGAAGATAATTTCCCCCTGCGGTGTCCCCTGAGAGCGTCAGGAGTCAGCTCTTCAGTACCCTCCTTGATGTTACTCTTTTCTTTTCAGGACTTGGGCTTTCCTAGGAAGGGCCATTTACTGCCTGGGACGTCCTCACACGCCCACTGGCCTCCCAGTCTAGAGGAAGAAAGGCTCTGGGCCTCCAAGCGAGGGGGCGGCCAGCAGAGCACCAGGAGCCGAGGCCGTGAGGCAGGAGGTGGCCGAGGTGTGGGACTGCCAGGGAGCTCCCCGGCCCCTCTGGCTGCCTGGGCTGAAGGCGAGAGCCAGGCCTGTGCGTGAGGTCTGAGTGCCGGTGGCTCCCCCACTCCTCGGGAGGGTCTGTCCCAAGGCAGCGGCCCAGCCCCCCTCCAAGGGGGGTGTGTCCCACCAGCATTTCTTGCCCCGTTTGGGGAGGTTCAGCCTCCCCGAGCCCCTTGTAGCCGCCGCCCACGCGCAGTGTCACTGGTAGATACGGGCAGAGGAGACTCGGGGGCCTGGGCTGGGAAATCCCTGGGTGAAACTGGCTGCCTGAGCCCAGCCCCTCTGCACTCAGGGGTGCGGTGAGAGGGGGAGGGGCTCAGGGAGTAAATCCTCAGAAACCTCCCCCCTGGGTTTGTAATGTCAGAGCCCAGCGAACAAGTCCCTCCATGTGTGGGGGGGGGGGCTGTGAGGGGGAGGGTCCATGGGGGTGTCAGTGTGAGGGGGAGGGGCTGTGATGGGGAGGGCTATGGAGTGTCTCTGTGAGGGGGAGGGGCTGTGAGGGGGAGGGTCCATGGGGGTGTCAGTGTGAGGGGGAGGGGCTGTGAGGGGGAGAGTCCATGGGGGTGTCAGTGTGAGGGGAGGGGATGTGAGGGGGAGGGTCCATGGGGGTGTCGGTGTGAAGGGGAGGGGCTGTGAGGGGGAGGGTCCATGGGGGTGTCAGTGTGAGGGGGAGGGGCTGTGAGGGGGAGGGTCCATGGGGGTGTCAGTGTGAAGGGGAGGGGCTATGAGGGGAGGGCTATGGGGTGTCTATGAGGGGAGGGGCTGTGAGGGGGAGGGGCTGTGAGGGGGAGGGCTATGGAATGTCTCTGTGAGGGGAGGGGCTGTAAGGGGGAGGGTCCATGGGGGAGTCAGTGTGAGGGGGAGGGGCTGTGAGGGGGAGGGTCCATGCGGGCGTCAGTATGAGGGGGAGGGTCCATGGGGGAGTCAGTGTGAGGGGGAGGGGCTGTGAGAATCTGGTCACCTCCAGGCAGCAGGAGCCCCCTGACATGGGAGTTGAACCGCCCCCTCCCCCCAGGTGCTTTGGGGGGCCTAGAGCCCAGAATGGAGCTGCTGTCCCTGCAGGGACCCTGGGAGTCACAGAGGGGTGAGGTGAGGTTACTGCCCCGTCTGTCCTGGGCTGGGGGACTGGAGCCCCCGGAACAGCCCTGTGGGGACTCAGCCCTGTGGGGGATTCACTGTCTGTGGAAAAGCCCGTCTAGGAATGGGGATTCCCAGCTGCGTTACAGCGGCGTGACGGAGAGGAAAGAGTTAATGCTTTAGGACAGTCTGGGGGCGCTGGATGGGAAGGAGGGTGCCCGGCTCTCAGGCTGCAGAACGGCCAACCCCAAACGTTCAAAAACCCTGAGCCAGGCTCACCGAAAATCACGAGATGGGCTTTGAAATCATGAGATTGTGTAAAATTAATAGATTTGGGATCTTTTTATTTGCCTTCTGCTTGATGAGCCTTTAGGGCGCAGTGGGGAGACAACGTCCTGTGTCTTTAAGAGCGAAGGCTGAAATCATCACATCTCCACCTGTCTCCAGGAGCTGGGGCTTTAAGGAAAACAAGAATTCTAATGAGCCTCAAGGCAAAATCAGGAGCGTTGGCAGCACCGAGTGGGACGGAGTCTTTATTCTCCGGGATCCCCTGGAGCCGGGTTCCCAGCCTTGTTCTTTCTGTGCCCCCCGCCCAACATGGTATAAAAACTCCACAGCCCACCCGTGCCACAACGACTGTCTAACGCCGGCCCTGCTGGCTGGTTTATTTTGGCAGATTCCCGCCCCGCCCCGGCCAAAACCTGGGGGTCTGGATCCCTGGCTGAGAACCACGGCCTGGCAGCTCTGTTTAGAAGGGGGGAGCAAAGCTGCTGCCTTTCCCGATGGCTGAACTCAGGCCCTTAGCGTGGGATATTCCTGCCCTGCCAGCGACCCCAGGAAAGCTCACTGAGCCGCTGCCTGGCCTCAGGGACAGTCTCAGCCGGCAGGGCCCCAGGGGACAATGAAGCAGCTGGGTCAGGCTGGGAACCCTCATTCCCAGAGAAGTGCCCTGGCTCCCTGCTCAGCAGCTGAGAAGTCAATTCCCCCCACCCACGATGAATCAGCCTGGAGCTCAGTGCAGGGCTGGGGGTTTCTCCTTTCACTCCTGCTGGGGAGTGCGGGGATCCCAGGGGCATTTCTAGAAGACAACAGAAAGCTCAAGTTCAGATTACATCTTTATTTACAATTTTGTATAATGTGATATAATCCTCCAATCCTAGTGTTACCATCGATAACGTGGCTTGTTCTGCCTGGGAGTTTACCAGTCTGGACCTTAGAATCATAGAATCTCAGGGTTGGAAGAGACCTCGGGAGGTATCTAGTCCAACCCCCTGCTCGAAGCAGGACCAACCCCAACTAGATCATCCCAGCCAGGGCTTTGTCAAGCTGGGCCCTAAAAACTGTTAAGGAAGGAGATCCCACCACCTCCCTAGGGAACCCATTCCAGGGCTTCACCACCCTACTAGTGACATAGTGTTTCCTAATATCCAACCTAAACCTCCCGCTCTGCAACTTGAGAACATTGCTCCTTGTTCTGTCATCTGCCACCACTGAGAACAGCCGAGCACCATCCTCTTGGAAACCTGCCTTCCGGTAGTTGAAGGCTGCTATCAAATCCCCAAAACTGGTGCTCCAGATGAGGCTTGAACTCACAAGCTCAGCATCACTTCATACAGCACGGCGTTATGAGTACTGTGTGCTAACCCAGTGCGCCACTGGAGTCCGAAATGCCCAAACTTTGACCAACAATTTTGGACCTTGACACAACACAATGGCTCCCCCTAAGAATGCGGTTGTGTGACCTTCCTTATGTCCTGGCGCCATCTTGTGGCCATTTCCTTTCCCTCCTTTCGGTGAAAAGCTTTGGGGTTTTGTGTACAAACTGTATTTCCTCAGGAGAGACCCAGGAGCGGGGGCTGCCTGCGTCTACCCAGCACCCACTAGATTAGAAGGTGACCGACAAACACCCTTAAGACGAGGCAGCTGTCAAAAAAAATCATCTCCCGTCTTCCCTTGAGTGACAGCCTGAATCGTTCCTTGTCCGGGCAGAGCCCAAGGACTGGAATCAGCAGCAGCAACAAACCCTCAGTACGTAGCAGGAACAACTCAAACTGTGCGTTCAAAGGAGCTGTCTCCTTCCTTCGGGGGTCACGTTTGCCATTAGGGTCACTGATTTTCATTTCACTTCTCTGAGGGCAGAGATGGGGCTGGAGCCACCTCAGGCTGGGCTGTGGAGCCCAGGTCCCCACCTGTCAGTCACTCTGGGGACCTGTCTCTGCTCACAGCTCACAGGCTGCCTCCAGCCTCTCCAGCCAGCTCCTGAGCGCTGTGGGGGTGAGTCATTTGCCAAGCATCAGTGGCACACAGGAGAGGCGCTTTTACATGATGCATTGGTGGTATAGTGGTGAGCAGAGCTGTCCTCCAAACAATTGATCTGGGTTCGATTCCCAGCTAATGCAGGGGTTTGAGGTTTTCCTGGCTGAGAATTGGTTAAATTTCAGTCCCTTTGGATCAGTTTATCAATGGAAGGAGAGAATTAATGTCCCAACTCCCAGCAGGTCACTAAACATCCAGTGGGGGAAGAAAGGGGCGGGACTATCCAGTGAGCTGTTGGAGTCACCCTTGTATTACAATGTTTGGTTTATTTTTTTTTAATTTTTCCTTTACTTCCCTCTCCCTGTTGGACTCAGGGCCTTTAAGGTCAGAAGGGACCAGCGTGATCATCTAATCTAGGGTGACCAGACAGCAAGTGTCAAACATCGGGATGGGGTGGGGAGTAATAGGAGCCTATATGAGAAAAAGCCCCCAAAATTGGGACTGTCCCTATAAAGTCGGGACATCTGATCACCCTAATCTAGTCCGACCTCATGCCCCTTGCAGACCAAACGACCCCACCCACTCTTGGAATAGATCCCTAATCTCTGCTTGAGTTACTGACAGCCTCAAATCATGGGTTAAAGATGTCAAGTTGTAGAGAATCCACCATAAACACGAGTTTAAACCTGCCAGTGACCCATGCCCCATGCTGCACAGGAAGGTAAAGCTATTAATCTGAGCTACCGACACACTTCACAGCATGAAATAAACAAATTTCTGTTCAATGAGTTGTGGTCATTTAAATAATATGAAAAATATGGGAAATGCAAGAAATGCACCTTTATTTTTTTATTTCTTTTATTTATTTATTTTATTTAAAGCCTCATGGCATTGAACAACCCACGTGATATAGTTAATGTACTACATAATATTTAAGGAAGTTAAGAAAGACATGCTTATAAAGTAAGAGTTTGTTTCTTCTGTAATTAATTGATCTCGGCCCCATCAATTGATCCTGGCCTGATGTCTGGCTGTGGAATTTACTAGTTACTATTTTTATCCCAGCATATTTAAAGACGAAACTGCTTTACAAAAGCTCCTTTATTTTAGCTTATAGAAACAGGCCACTTCCCCACCTATTTCAAGGAGATGGAATTATCCTGACCAGAGGGAACTTAAAATAACATGCTCAAGATCACACATTCCTGAGGAGAAAATAAAGGGAGAAAAAAACAAGAAACAAAAGTACCAAACCCTTGCTGTTTCTACCCAAGTGATCAATGAGACCAGAAAGTGAGACTAGAGAAGTCAGACTGTGCAATTAACTATCTGGTACTGCACTAACTCTGCAGTTACTTATAATACCTATATAATACTTATTATATAATTATAATACTTATAATACTTCATATTATATCTTTGTTTAATTGATGAAAACATAAACTAGAGGATTGGAGCTGATTTCAGCTGAGGGACGTGTTTGCTAGGCTTCTATGTATTTGCACAGGAAAATGTTGGGTGTTTCCATTCATTTCAGGCATCCCCGTTCAGTGGAACTCTAGAACAGAATGGAAATGCAATTATTTTTGTTAAAGGCTTTTAAGGGGGCATTTGGATTTCAACCAGGACCGCTAGTTCTGCAGTCAAACAGTCTACCACTGAGCTATTCACCCCTGGCCTTTACATAGGTGAGTCAGTGATATTAAGGATCTTGAAGGAGAGGCGTGAGGAGGTCACCTCAGCGACCTCCTCACTCCCGACCCGCAGCCCCTTCTATCCCAGCCCTGAGCTCCCCAGTCACTGCTCTGCCGGTGCCCCTCACTCCCGACCTGCAGCCCCTTCTATCCCAGCCCAGAGATCCCCAGTCACTGCTCTGTCGATGCCCCTGTCGGGCGATGCTCTGGAACTGCTCCCTACGAAGCCAGTCAGGACTCTGGAGGAGCCTCCTCGCTGAGCCGACTGTCTCCAGGGCAAGAAGCTTCCCCAGCTTCCACCTTCCTGGGTCTGACCCTGGAGCGTTCAGCATCCCCTTCTTCACCCAGCGGGGCTCGTGGGGAAGCCAGAGGGCCCTGCCCCCCAACTCCGCAGTCAGACGTGACTCTCAGCCAGCCAGTGAAACAGGAGGTTTATTAGACGACAGGAACAGGGTCTAAACCAGAGCTTGTAGGTACAGAGAACAGGATCCCTCAGTCAGGTCCATCTTGGGGTGTGGGGAGGCCAGAGCCCATCTGGACCTCCCTCCATGTGCCCAGCCAGCTCCAAACTCTCCAGCCCCACCTCTGCCTTTGTCTCCTTCCCGGGCCAGGAGATCACCTGATCCCTTTGTTCTCCAACCCCTTCAGCCGGCACCTTTGCAGGGAAGGGGCCCAGGCCAGCAGTTGACAGGAGACAGGGTGTCGGCCATTCTGTGTCATCACACTGGCCCTCTAGGGCTTTGCAACAATCACACCCCTTATCCCACCACCTAGAGACTTAAGAAATGCATAGGGGAAACTGAGGCATAGGGGAAACTGAGGCACCCACTCAGTATTCAGAGGAAACATTAGGAACAGTCCCACTTCGTTACACCCTCCCTGAATGTTTGTTTAAATCACTTGGTGGTGGCAGCGTACCGTTCAAGGACAAAAACGTGCCTTGGGGATGTTTTTATCCTAAACTGGTAAAAATAAGCTTAGGGAAGGTCTTTCATGCATGTCCCCACATCTGTACACTAGAGTTCACAGTGACCCCTGACAACCTCCTTCCCAGGGCTCTAGCTGAGCCCAGAGGATTGGCCTGAGCCACCAAGAAGAGGCTCCAGCCCTGAAGGGAGCAGGAATTTCAGCACAAAGGGGAAAGTGCACAAAACACAACCGCAAAGGGACTCGAACCCTCAATCGTCTGATCCAAAATCAGATGCCTGATCCATTAGGCCACACAGGAAAAGTCTTTCTAAGCACTTCTTTGGAAAAGACGGACACTGTGTTTCTCGAGTCATCTACGGAGGGGGCAGAGACACTCTGGGCACAAGGAGTCGAGTTCCCAGCGAGATGTGAGACTCAGTTCCATGGAGCCAGGGGCAGGGTTTGGTCGGGAGGCTTAAACATGGGGGATTGGGGGGCAGAGGCCGGACCGGCTGTCTAGGTGCGGAGATTTAGTGGCACTGGGGCACAGGAGGGAGGAGCAGGAGGAATCCTGCTGATGGGCTGTGGCCATGGAGAAAAAGAGGAAGGGCTCCTGGGACTTTTTTTTCCTCTGTTTTAGTTGCCTGCTCTTCTGGTGGAAGGGGGCAGTTACACTCACTGAACTGGGCTAGCTCAGTCAGTAGAGCATCAAGCTCTTAGTCTGGGGTTCAAGCCCCATGTCTGGGCTCTCAGCTTTTTAAGTTCCCTTGTGTGCCAGGAGCCAACTGATTCCTGGCGGTGTCCAGAGCCCCCCCACCCCGGGTTCCCAGAAGCCCTGGCCATTTCCTGGACAGGCCCCTTGCTCCTGCTGAGTCCTTAGGGCCGCATGTTGTGCAGGCCTGGTCTAGGGCCTGGCTTATACAGGAGGTGAGACTGGATGCACATAATGGTCCTTTCTTACCTTAACACCTGTCAATCTCTACAATTAATGCAGAGAAGCAGCAAAATTCGTCACACATGTGACGGGCTGTGACTTATTTACTTGGTCTTAAGAGAACAACAATTACCTGAGTCTCCTCCCTGTCAATAACTCCCTGCTCAGCCAATCCGGGCAGAGACTGAGGGGTGGGAGGCTGAGGGTTCTCACCAGAGAGCCCAAAGGACGGCCCAGGTCACCGGTGGGGGTCACTGTCCGAGCACTATTTCAGCCCCACATTTTTGGGTAGACCGCCCACAATGGGAGCTGCAGAGCAGCCCCCACCAGACACACACACACCCCTACACCTCTCCTGGTGTTGGGAGGGGAACAGGGGAAAGGACAAAAGAAGTAAGAGGTGAAGAGAAAGGAGGGAGGGATGGAGGAAAAGGTCAAACAAAAAGGACAAACCCTAATGTCCCCAGTGATTCTGAGGGACAAAATCCCAAGTGGGGAATAAAATTCTGCCACCTGAAGCTACTGTTTTCCATGCCTGGAATTCAGCTGGCACCAGATGGATCAGACTGAACAGGTTCCAAACCTCTCGGAGGCTCTTACCTTCTAACCAGGGACGTCTGTTTTCTAGGAAAGTCCGTAAAAGCAAAGGAGAAAACTCCAAAGAGGTTCCTCCTGGCGCTCACGTCCGTGAACCCTAATACTCTCTCAGTCCTCCGAGAGAGACCCGACAAGGAGACTTGCTGAAGCAAAGCCACGGGGGTCTCCGAGGTTTCCCTGGCCCTGCGCCCCTGGCCTGGCCTGGCTGATGTCAGCATCTCTCTGTGAGGTCACCGCCTCCCACCACCTTTGACCAATAGGCCGAGGTCCTGCAAAAGGCCTTTGTGATGTCACTGCCTCACCCACCCCTCCCCTGCAGTGCTAATGTCCTGCCGCTGGCCAGACACTTGGGAGGTTTGAGCTACTCCCTGGGGATCACCCCACTCAATGAGTGTCCATTCTAGGAAGCAAGCCGGCTAGACAGGAAAACATCAGAGGCTGCTCCATATGCTCCACTCAGTTTTTCAGAAATTAGTAGACTTTATGGCCAGAAAAAATCATTAGATCATCTAATCTGACCCCCTGCATATCACAGGCCTCCTGTGTACCACAAGAGCGACTTTTTGGGCAAACACATTCCAGAAAGGCATCTAGTTGCACAGGCGCTGACTTTCTCTGGCGCTGGTGGGAGCTCACGCCCAGCGTCGGGGGCGGGGCCCCGCAACGTCTCCCGGTGCTAAGGTAAGATGGCGGCGGGCCCCGGGGTTCACGGGGAGTTGGCCGCGGGTCCCGGGGATGGCGGGGAGCTGCCGGTGGGTGCGGAGCACCCACCAATTTTTCCCCGTGGGTGCTCCAGCCCCGGAGCACCCACGAAGTCGGCGCCTATGTCTAGTCGTCATTAAATGACATCAAGAGATGGAGAATCCAGCACTTCCCTTGGTACCTTGTTCCTGTGGTGAATCATCCTCACTGCTGAATATTCCTCCCTTATTTGTAATTTGTCTCTTTTTACCTTCCAGCCATTGGGTCTTGTTATGCCTTTCTCTGCTAGATTAAAGAGCCCTTTAATACCCATATTTTCTCTCCATTAAGGCACTTCAACACTTCAGTGAAGTCACCTTTTAATCTTCTTTTGAGAAGCTAAACTGGTGGAACTCTTTCAATAGCTCACTCGAAGGCATTTTTCTCCAGACCTCAGACCATTTGGTGGCTCTTTGCTGCCCCAGCTCCAATTTCTCAACATCTTTTTCAAATGAGGACACCAAAACTGGATGCAGTATTCCAATATCAGCCTCACTGATGCTGTGTCCCCTCCCCTATCCTACTCACGGCTCTGCTCAAACGTCTCATGATGGCTTTAGCCCTGTTCACCACACTGGGAGCTCATGTTGAGTGGCTTCTCCACTACGGCCCCTCAATCCTTTCCAGAGTCACTGCTTTCCTGGATACACTTCCCCATTCTGTAGGTGTGGCCGGCATGCCTTGTTGCTAGGTATAGGACTTTGCATTTGGCTCTGGTCAAACTTGTTTCCTTTGAATGGGCCCAGCTTGCCGAATGAGCCAGATCGCGCTGTATCACTGCCCTCTCCTCATCAGTAATTACCACTCTGCCGGTATTTTGTCACCCACCAATCTTATAAGCAGTGATTGGATGTTTTCTCCCAATTCATTGATAAAAATTATTTTAAAAAATTAGTCCTTGAGAGCTTCTTCAGACCCTTAGTCCCCAGGTCTCTCCGAGATGGCTGAGCGTGTGGTCTCCTCCCGCGCCTGACTAGCCTCTGCCCTGAGAACGATGCGTCCAGCTTGCTGTGTGCACAGGCAGGGACATCCTGCTAACCCCGCAGTGTTGACAGGATGATGTTAACACGGCTCTCGGGCCAGCCCTTCCCTCCTGCAGGCTGGACGCGTGGGGCGGGGATGGGGAAAGAGGAAATCTGTAACCAGCAACCCGAACCCATTGCTTACCTGGGGCTGCAGCAGAACCACGGTGACCTGAGACGTATCCATGGGAATTGCAGAGCCCTCCTTATAAACCTGATGGGGCCATGCCCCCCCATTGCTGTTCCCCCCTAGAATTGCCCCGCCTGCTGGCTAGTCAGGGCAATGTGCTTCCCATAGAAGAGCAGGAACAGGGCTAGAGGGAAGCCAGTCAACATTTTTTGTTTCGCTGATGAAAACTGGCCCAGTCCCTGCCCCAAACCAAACTTGTCACAGATAATTGTCAACAACTTAATTTTCTGTTTGTGGCTAAGATATTGATTTTTTTTTAATATTGAAATTGGATTCAGGATTGTTGGCAAGCATTTTTGGCAAACAAAGTTGTTAAATGACCATGTAAATGGCAACACAGTCCTGCTTCCGTGCTGGGCTCGCCCCCCTGCTTGCAGGTCCAACAGCTGCAGGAGAGGAGGAGATCGGTGAAAGCTGCAGGACCCCCAGATCCATCTCTTGGGGAGCAGAGCGGCAACAGCAGCAGCAAACCCTCAGGTCCGATCACAGGCCACTGGGCACCACTGCCAGCCCCAAGGAGCATGGGGAATTTAGCCAGCATCTGATCTCAGGGACGGGCACCCACGGACCCACAGCCGCTCATCCTGCCCTGCGCAGCTCCCCCCGGATGAGGTGGATCGCTGCCAGCCCGGGGGAGAGACGCTCCCCAGCGAGGGTGACCAGATGTCCTGATTTTATAGGGCCACGTCCGCTATTTGGGGCTTTGTCTTATATAGGCACCAATTACCCCCCACCGAGGGTGACCAGACAGCAAGGGTGAAAAATCGGGATGGGGGTGGGGGGGTAATAGGAGCCTATATAAAGAAAAGACCCTAAAATTGGGACTGTCCCTATGCAAGTGGGACATCTGGTCACCCTACCAACCCCCTGTCCTGGTTTTTCCCACATGCTCTCTGGTCACCCTGTCCCCAGCCCAGCCATCTGGGGGTGGTAATTCCAGCCGGCCCCTGTTGCTTGCGCTGGCTGCCGAGGAAGTGACTTACTTTCATTTTTACTTCCTCAGCACGCAGCCAGCCCCCCGCCCCCAGCACCTCACCCAACCCAGCCCTGCCGGAGGTGAGGGGGGAGAGAGGGGTGCTCCGTGGGGGGGAGGGGAAAGGGGGGTGCTCTGTGGGGGGGGAGAAGAATGGATGTTATGGGGGGCAACAAAGGACACTGCCAGAGCCGCCCAGCCTGCCTCCCCTCACGCTGGGGAGAGTCACACTCACAGGTGAGCTCCTCCCCCCCTTCCCAGAGACCCCAGCAGGCAATCCCCTCCCCAGACTGTGCTGCAGGCAGCGCATTGGGCTCTCTCTAGGACCCAGCGCTGCTCTTACCTGCCCCATGGCTTCCCGTCCCTCCCGGCTCCCGGCAGAGTGTCTGGTGCCCCAGGCATAGCGGTGCCCTACGTGCCCGTCTGTTCTGCCCATGGCTAAGGACGGCCCTGCCCCCACCTCTCTGGGAGATCTACGGCTCCTTCCTGCAGCTGGGGATGGACCGACGCCCTGAGCAGCTCCAGCTGGTTCAATCTGCCGCTGCTCCCTGCTCTGCCCCACAGGTCACCCCAGCACCCGCTCCCTGCTCTGCCCCACAGGTCACCCCAGCACCCGCTCCCTGCTCCGGCTCTTCTCACAGAGCCCAGGGCCAGGCTCCAGCCGCTGTCCAAACCGTCTCCACCAGGGAGATCATCCCTTCTCCTGCCACCACGACTTCTCCTGACAGCCGCGTCCCACCAGCTGACCCAGACAGGGAGGCTTTTCCGTACAGGAGGCAGAGCTCCCCCTGGAGCTGTGGAACTCACTGACACATGACAGAGGAGACCACAGGCCGGAACGACAGGCAAAGCTCAGCTCTTCCACGGAGCCATCCTCAGCCAGCGATTGCCCCTCACCGACAGCCCCAGAAAAACCCTTTGAGCCACCAGCCCGCTTCTCTCACAGCTGGGAGGGACGGCCGGCAGGGTGGCACCGAAGGCCCCAGACAGCCAAGCAGGTGAGGAAGCACCAGGCGTTAAAGCCAGGCCTGCGGCAGCAGCCACATCCACCCCGCTGCCAGTGCGCCTTACAGAAATGTCACATCCCCTGTCAGCGAGGCAACTGGGCAAGTCGCTGACAGAGCTGAGCCCCACCTTTCTGCAGCCATCTTTAGAGAAGAACCCCACCCCAGAGTCACCCCTCCCTCCGTCAGCACCCCGACGGCTGTGGCTCTGAGTGGCAGTAGGGTGATTAGGGGGCGAATCCAGGGCTGGAAGGGGGGTCAGGTCAGCCTGTGAGGAGTAACCAGGTGGGGCAGACCCAGGGTGAGGCTGTGGGCTGCTGGTGGGAGGTTGGGATCAGAGCTCTAGATCAAAGCTGCACAGCGACCTGACACCCAGGGTTACAAGGCCGACATAGCGACCCCCTTACCGGCCTCGTGAACCCCAAACCCTCGTTACTCTGGGCACTTAGGAGTCTCTGTCCCTTAATCACTTCTGGGAGCTCCCCAGCAGGCTGCAGGCGTCAGCCGCCTCCTGCCCCACAGGTGAGACTCTTGGCGCTATGCAAGCCGCCCCCTCGCTTGCAGGCCCAGGGTAGGAAGCGGGAGGCCCGGTGCTCGCAGAAGAGGGTTTGATTAATCCACCTCTGTGTTATGGGCACAGCATAGTTCCCCTGTGTCCCTATGCTGGCTTTTCGTAAGCAGCACCCAGCGGCCCTGGCTCCAGGCTGGTGCCTTGCGAGCTCTGGCACGGGCAGGGAGCGGTGCAGGGGGCTGGGCAGGGGCCCGGGCAAACAGCTGCTGGGAGGCGTCTTTGAGGCAGCAAAACAGTCCCTTAAGAAGCAACATCAGATTATTACCATCCCTGGGTGGGCTCGAACGACCAGCCTTTCGGTTAACAGCCGAACACGCTGACCCATTGCGCCACAGAGACACACAGAAACAAAACTGCTGTTACCAAGGCTGCTCCGAGCAGCCGGCGCATCTCCCTGCCAGCGCTAGAGCTCACAGGGCGCTAGGCCGGATGCTGGAGCTGGGGCTGAAGACCCAGCAGGGGGGTGCAGCAGAAGTGGGCTGGGCCCAAAACCCAGTGGTTGATGGATCAAAACCATTGTGTGCTAGACCTGCACGTCTTCCTTTTTGCTCTGGGCAATCCAGCAAGGAGCAATCAGCAGAGGACCAAGAGCCGAGGCCATGGGGCAAGAGGTGGCTGAGGCGGCGGCCGGCCAGGGAGTTAAATCAGCCCAACCCCCCGAGTCTGGCTCAATGTCACAAGGTCCCAGCTTCTCCATGGAAGACAATGTGTTAAATCCCAGATGAGTGGAGTTAAATCGGTTCTCAGCCTGAGTCCTTTGCTCTTAATCCTGAGGATATTGTCCCACCATGGGGCCATTTCCCGCCTCTCTTTCAGACAGAAGCACAATTTTCTCTGCACAGACCCAGGAACAGCGAGATCTGTCTCTGTCCCTTGTGCAAAGCAGGGGGGCAAATTCCATGGACCGGACCTGTTCTGCAATGGAACCAATGGACGAGCAGGGGGCCCTGGGCCCATCCAGCCCTGCCAGTGAGATGTTCCCGCCCCTTTTTCTTAGTGCTGCTGTTGTTATTTCATGGACTGTCTGGGCTGGGGGAAAAGCTGAGTTCACTCCAGGTGGAGGGAAAAAAGGACCCTGAAAATCTCAGGGCCTCAGGGAAAACCCAACCGCTGCTACCAGGGTCGCTGAGGTGCTGGAGATCTGCACGGGACAGGGACTGTGTGAACTGTCAAGGTGGGGAATGAATAACAATCTACAGCTAGATCCACCTCATTAACCACCGACACAGGCTAATCATGCTGCAGAGAGATGGGAAACCGGGAGTGATTCTTTGCTGTTCAGCCATAGACACAGTGACCCAATTGCACCGCAGTGAATGTGCTGGGGAAAGCTGGACTTTACAGGCAGGTGGAAATAGCAGATCCTAGAAACAGCTGGCACTCCCCACCCCACTTCTGCCACCAGGGTCAGGGATTGAGCTGTCCACAGAGCCCCCCCCCCACACACACACACACCATGGCAGCTCCCCCCCAATGCAGGGGAGAGGCTGAGTGTATCTCTGCACCCTGAGTCCAGGGCTCACACTCTCTCTGCCCCACACATAGAATCTGGCCCTGGTGCAAAGTGACCCTAAAGAACCAGCAACCTCCACGAGAGCATGATCGGGGGGTGGGGTGGGGCGGGAGGAAGGCTGCTGTGGAAGGAGGCAGGCTCTGAGTGTGAACACGCAGGAAATCAGGTCTGTTTGGGGATGTAGCTCAGTGGTAGAGCGTGTGCTTCGCATGTATGAGGTCCTGGGTTCAATCCCCAGCATCTCCAGGTTTGCCTTTCACCTGGCTGCTTTGCTCACACCCAGCTGGGATGTGGCTGACCTGTTTCCCTGCACAAGTTTCAATCTGAGCAGTGAGGGCAAAGTGCCAATGGCAGGGGAGCTCTGGGGGGGTTTCACCAAAGGTCCATCCAGCCCAGTGTCCTGTCTTCTGACTGGCCAATGCCAGCTGCCCCAGAAGAGGGAATCATCAAGTGATCCATCCCCTGTTGCCTATTCCCAGCTCCTGGCCAACAGAGGCTAGAGACGCCATCCCTGCCCAGCCTGGCTAATAGCCATTGCTGGACCTGTCCTCCATGAACGTATCTAGTTCTGTTTTGAGCCCTGTTCTAGTCTTGGCCTCCACAACATCCTCTGGGGCAAAGCTCCACAGGTTGACTGTTGTCGTGTGACCCCCCCCCTCCCCCTTCCCCTTTCCCTCCCCCTCTAAGGCAGCGGGTTTCAATTCTTTTTTTCTGGTGTCCCAATTGAAGAAAATTGTTGATGCCCACGACCCAATGGAGCTGGGCATGAGGGGTTCGGGAGGGGCTCAGGGCTGGAGCAGGGGGTTGGGGTGCAGGGGTGAAGGCTGCAGGGTGGGGCAGAAAATGACGGGTTCAGGGTGTGAGGGGGGCTCTAGGCTCGGGCAGGAGATTGGGGTGTCGGGGTGAAGGCTGCAGGGTGGGGCCAGGGATGAGGGGTTTGGGCTGCAGGAGGGGCTCCAAGTTTGGGGGGCTCCAAGCTGGAGCAGGGGGTTGGGGTGGAAAAGGGGGTCAGGGCTCTGGGCTGGGGGTGCAGGCTCTGGGGTGGGGCCAGGTATGAGGGTCTTGGGGTGCTGTAAAGGGCTCCTGGTTGGGAGGGCTCTAGTCTCAGGCAGGGGATTGGGGCACACGGTTGGGGTGTGAGGTTACCTCGCACGGCTCCTGATCAGTGGATGAACCCGGGGTGGGGGTGGGGGGTTGGTAGAGAGTCAGGTGTGGGCAGATACCCGGCCTTAGCCAGAGCCGGGCACTATGGCTTAGCTGGTTAAAGCACCTGTCTTGTAAACAGGAGATCCCGGGTTCAACTCCCAGTGGTGCCTGGGTGTGTCCCTTTTGGGCACCTGATAGTGGCTACTGTGAGAACAAAAGGTACAGAGCTAGATGGACCTTCGGTCTAGCCGAGGGGGAGGGTCCATGGGGGTGTCAGTGTGAAGGGGAGGGTCTGTGAGGGGGAGGGTCCATGGGGGTGTCAGTGTGAATGGGAGGGGCTATGATGGGAGGGCTATGGGTTGTCTATGAGGGGAGGGGCTGTGAGGGGGAGGGCTATGGAGTGTCTCTGTGAGGGGAGGGGCTGTAAGGGGGAGGGTCCATGCGGGTGTCAGTATGAGGGGGAGGATCCATGGGGGAGTCAGTGGAGTGGGTGGAGTGTTGGAAAGTATGCTTCTAAGCCCCAGACTCCCCCCAGAGAGCAGACCCGCAGCCAGGGGCCCCAGACCCCCCCCCAGAGCCCAGACCCCCAGCCAGGGGCCCCAGAGCCCCCCCAGAGCCCAGACCCCCAGCCAGGGGCCCCACACTCCCCCCAGAGCCCAGACCCCCAGCCAGGGGCCCCAAACACCCCGCAGAGCCCAGACCCCCAGCCAGGGGCCCCAGACCCGCCCCAGAGCCCAGACCACCAGCCAGGGGCCCCAGTCACCCCCCAGAGCCCAGACCCCCAGCCAGGGGCCCCAGCACCCCCCAGAGTCCAGACCGCCAGCCAGGGGCCCCAGACCCCCCCCAGAACCCAGATCCCCCAGCCAGGGGCCCCAGACCCCCCCCCAGAGCCCAGACCCCCCCAGAGCCCAGCCCCCAGCCAGGGGCCCCAGACCCCCCCCCCCCCAGAGCCCAGACCCCCAGCCAGGGGCCCCAGACACCCCCAGAGCCCAGACCCCCAGCCAGGGGCCCAAGACCCCCCCCAGAGCCCAGACCCCCAGCCAGGGGCCCCAGACCCCCCCAGAGCCCAGACCCCCAGCCAGGGGCCCCAGACACCTCCCAGAGCCCAGACCGCCAGCCAGGGGCCCCAGACTCCCCCCAGAGACCAGACCCGCAGCCAGGGGCCCCAGACACCCCCCCAGAGCCCAGACACCCAGCCAGGGGCACCAGACCGCCCCCAGAGCCCAGACCCCCAGGCAGGTTCCCCAGACCCCCCCTCCAGAGCCCAGACCCCCAACCAGGGTACCCAGACCCCCCCAGAGCCCAGACCCCCAGCCAGGGGCCCCAGAGCCCCCCCAGAGCCCAGACCCCCAGCCAGGGGCCCCACACTCCCCCCAGAGCCCAGACCCCCAGCCAGGGCCCCCAAACACCCCGCAGAGCCCAGACCCCCAGCCAGGGGCCCCAGACCCGCCCCAGAGCCCAGACCACCAGCCAGGGGCCCCAGTCACCCCCCCAGAGCCCATACCCCCAGCCAGGGTCCCCAGCACCCCCCAGAGCCCAGATCGCCAGCCAGGGGCCCCAGACCCCCCCCCAGAACCCAGATCCCCCAGCCAGGGTCCCCAGACCCCCCCCCCAGAGCCCAGCCCCCAGCCAGGGGCCCCAGACCCCCCCCAGAGCCCAGACCCCCAGCCAGGGCCCCAGACACCCCCAGAGCCCAGACCCCCAGCCAGGGGCCCAAGACCCCCCCCAGAGCCCAGACACCCAGCCAGGGTCCCCAGACCACCCACAGAGCCCAGACCCCCAGCCAGGGGCTCCAGATACCCCCAGAGCCCTGCCCCCCTGCCAGGGGCGCCAGTCCCCCCCCAGAGCCCAGCCCCCCAGCCAGGGGCCCCAGGCCCCCCCCCAGAGCCCAGACCCCACCCAGGGGCCACAGACCACCCCCCAGAGCCCAGACCCCCAGACAGAGGCCCCAGAACCCCCAGCCAGGGGCCCCAACCCCCCCCCCCAGAGCCCAGAACCCCAGCCAGGGGCCCCAGACCCCCCCAGAGCCCAGACCCCAGCCAGGGGCCCCAGACCCCCAGCCTGGGACCCCAGACCACCCCCCAGAGCCCAGCCCCCCAGCCAGGGGCCCCAGACCCCCCCCAGAGCCCACACACCCAGCCAGGGGCCCCAGACTCCCCCCAGAGCCCAGACCCCCAGCCCGGGGCCCCAGACACCCCCCAGAGCCCAGACCCCCAGCCCGGGGCCCCAGACACCCCCCAGAGCCCAGACCCCCCCCCCCGGAGCTCAGACCCCCACCAGAGCACAGCCCCCAGCCAGGGGCCCCAGACCCCCAGCCAGGGGCCCAGACACCCCCAGAGCCCAGACCCCCAGCCAGGGGCCCAACCCCCCCCAAGAGCCCAGCCCCCCAGCCAGGGGCCACAGACCACCCCCAGAGCCCATCCCCCCAGCCAGGGGCCGCAGACCCCCCCCAGAGCCCAGCCCCCAGCCAGGGGCCCCAGACCCCCCCCAGAGCCCAGACCCCCAGCCAGGGGCCCCAGATACCGACAGAGCACTGCCCCCCAGCCAGGGGCGCCAGTCCCCCCCCAGAGCCCAGCCCCCCAGCCAGGGGCCCCAGACACCCCCCCAGAGCCCAGACACCCAGCCAGGGGCACCAGCCAGGGGCCCCAGAACCCCCACCCAGGAGCCCCAACCCCCCCTAGAGCCCAGACCCCCAGCCAGGGGCCCCACACCCCCCCAGAGCCCAGACCCCCAGCCAGGGGCCCCAGATACCCCCCCAGAGCCCAGACCGCCAGCCAGGGGCCCCAGACTCCCCCCAGAGACCAGACCCGCAGCCAGGGGCCCCAGACACCCCCTCAGAGCCCAGACACCCAGCCAGGGGCACCAGACCGCCCCCAGAGCCCAGACCCCCAGGCAGGTTCCCCAGACACCCCCCCCCAGAGCCCAGACCCCCAACCAGGGTACCCAGACCCCCCCAGAGCCCAGACCCTCAGCCAGGGGCCTCAGACCCCCCCCGCCAGAGCCCACACCCCCAGCCAGGGGCCCCAGAGCCCCCCCAGAGCCCAGATCCAAAGCCAGGGGCCCCACACTCCCCCAGAGCCCAGACCCCCAGCCAGGGCCCCCAAACACCCCGCAGAGCCCAGACCCACAGCCAGGGGCCCCAGACCCCGCCCCAGAGCCCAGACCACCAGCCAGGGGCCCCAGTCACCCCCCAGAGCCCATACCCCAAGCCAGGGGCCCAGCACCCCCCAGAGCCCAGACCGCCAGCCAGGGGCCCCAGACCCCCCCCCCAGAACCCAGATCCCCCAGCCAGGGGCCCCAGACCCCCCCCAGAGCCCAGCCCCCAGCCAGGGGCCCCAGACCCCCCCAGAGCCCAGACCCCCAGCCAGGGGCCCCAGACACCCCCAGAGCCCAGACCCCAGCCAGGGGCCCAAGACCCCCCCAGAGCCCAGACCCCCAGCCAGGGGCCCCAGACCACCCCCAGAGCCCAGACCCCCAGCCAGGGGCTCCAGATACCCCCGGAGCCCTGCCCCCCAGCCAGGGGCCCCAGACACCCCCCAGAGCCCAGACACCCAGCCAGGGGCACCAGACCGCCCCAGAGCCCAGACCCCCAGCAGGTTCCCCAGACCCCCCCAGAGCCCAGACACCCAGCCCGGGGCCCCAGACACCCCCCCAGAGCCCAGCCCCCCAGCCAGGGGCCCCAGACCCCCCTTAGAGACCATCCCCCCAGCCAGGGGCCCCAGACGCCCCCCTGAGCCCAACCCCCCAGAGCCCAGCACCCAGCCAGGGGCACCAGACCCGCCCCCAGAGCCCAGAACCCCAGCCACGGGCCCCAAACCCCCCCCCCAGAGCCCAGCCCCCCAGCCAGGGGCCCCATACCCCCCCCAGAGCCCAGATGCCCAGCCAGGGGCCCCAGACCCCCCCCCCAGAGCCCAGACCCCCAGCCACGGGCCCCAGACCCCCCCCAGAGCCCATACCCCCCCAGAGCCCAGACCCCCAGCCATGGGCCCCAGACCCCCCACCCGAGCCCAGAACCCCAGGAAGGGGCCCCAGACCCCCCCCAGAGACCAGACCTGCAGCCAGGGCCCCAGACACCCCCCAGAGCCCAGACCCCCAGCCAGGGGCCCAGACTCCCCCAGAGACCAGACCCCCAGCCAGGGGCCCCAGACCCCCAGCCAGGGCCCCAGACCCGCCCCCCAGAGCCCACACCCCCAGCGAGGGGCCCCAGAGCCCACCCCAGAGCCCAGACCCCCAGCCAGGTGCCCCACACTCCCCAGAGCCCAGACCCCCAGCCAGTGCCCCCAAACACCCCCTAGAGCCCAGACCCCCAGCCAGGGGCCCCAGACCCACCCCAGAGCCCAGACCACCAGCCAGGGGCCCCAGTCACCCCCCAGAGCCCAGACCCCCAGCCAGGGGCCCCAGCGCCCCCCAGAGCCCAGACCGCCAGCCAGGGGCCCCAGACCCCCCAGAACCCAGATCCCCCAGCCAGGGGCCCCAGACCCCCCCCGGAGCCCAGATCCCCCCAGAGCCCAGCCCCCTCCAGGGGCCCCAGACCCCCAGCCAGGGGCCCCAGACACCCCCAGAGCCGAGACCCCAGCCAGGGGCCCAAGACCCCCCAGAGCCCAGCCCCCAGCCAGGGGCCACAGACCACCCCAGAGCCCATCCCCCAGCCAGGGGCCGCAGACCCCCCCAGAGCCCAGCCCCCAGCCAGGGGCCCCAGACCCCCCCAGAGCCCAGACCCCCAGCCAGGGGCCCCAGATACCCACAGAGCACTGCCCCCCCAGCCAGGGGCGCCAGTCCCCCCAGAGCCCAGCCCCCAGCCAGGGGCCCCAGACACCCCCCCCGAGCCCAGACACCCAGCCAGGGGCACCAGACAGGGGCCCCAGAACCCCCCGGAGCCCAGATCCCCCCCAGAGCCCAGCCCCCTCCAGGGGCCCCAGACCCCCACCCAGGGGCCCCAACCCCCCCCAGAGCCCAGACCCCCAGCCAGGGGCCCCAGACCCCCCCAGAGCCCAGACCCCAGCCAGGGGCCCCAGACACCCCCCAGAGCCCAGACCGCCAGCCAGGGGCCCCAGACTCCCCCCAGAGACCAGACCCGCAGCCAGGGGCCCCAGACACCCCCCCAGAGCCCAGACACCCAGCCAGGGGCACCAGACCGCCCCCAGAGCCCAGACCCCAGGCAGGTTCCCCAGACCCCCCCCCCAGAGCCCAGACCCCAACCAGGGTACCCAGACCCCCCAGAGCCCAGACCCCCAGCCAGGGGCCCCAGACCCCCCCCCCAAGCCCCACCCCAGCCAGGGTCCCCAGAGCCCCCCAGAGCCCAGACCCCCAGCCAGGGGCCCACACTCCCCCCAGAGCCCAGACCCCCATCCAGGGCCCCCAAACACCCCGCAGAGCCCAGACCACCAGCCAGGGGCCCCAGACCCGCCCCAGAGCCCAGACCACCAGCCAGGGGCCCCAGTCACCCCCAGAGCCCATACCCCCAGCCAGGGGCCCCAGCACCCCCCAGAGCCCAGACCGCCAGCCAGGGGTCCCAGACCTCCCCCAGAACCCAGATCCCCAGCCAGGGGCCCCAGACCCCCCCCAGAGCCCAGCCCCCAGCCAGGGGCACCAGACCCCCCCAGAGCCCACACCCCCAGCCAGGGCCCCAGACTCCCCCCAGAGCCCAGCGCCCAGGCAGCGGCCCCAAACCCCCCCCAGAGCCCACACGCCCCGGCCATGGGCCCCAAACCCCCCCCAGAGCCCATACCCCCCCAGAGCCCAGACCCCAAGCCAGGGCCCCAGACCCCCCCAGAGCCCAGACACCCAGCCAGGAGCCCCAGACCCCCCCAGAGCCCAGACCCCCAGCCATGGGCCCCAGACCCCCCCAGAGCCCAGAACCCCAGGAAGGGGCCCCAGACCCCCCCCAGAGACCAGACCTGCAGCCAGGGGCCCCAGACACCCCCAGAGCCCAGACCGCCAGCCAGGGGCCCCAGACTCCCCGCAGAGACCAGACCCTCAGCCAGGGGCCCCAGACACCCAGCCAGGGGCACCAGACCGCCCCCAGAGCCCAGACCCCCAGGCAGGTTCCCCAGACCCCCCCCAGAGCCCAGACCCCCAACCAGGGTACCCAGACCCCCCCAGAGCCCAGACCCCCAGCCAGGGGCCCCAGACCCCCCCCCAGAGCCACACCCCCAGCCAGGGGCCCCAGAGCCCCCCCCAGAGCCCAGACACCCAGCCAGGGGCCCCACACTCCCCCCAGAGCCCAGACCCCCAGCCAGGGCCCCCAACACCCCGCAGAGCCCAGACCCGCAGCCAGGGGCCCTAGACCCGCCCCAGAGCCCAGACCACCAGCCAGGGGCCCCAGTCACCCCCCAGAGCCCATACCCCCAGCCAGGGGCCCCAGCACCCCCAGAGCCCAGACCGCCAGCCATGGGCCCCAGACCCCCCCAGAACCCAGATCCCCCAGCCAGGGGCCCCAGACCCCCCCAGAGCCCAGCCCCCAGCCAGGGGCCCCAGACCCCCCCAGAGCCCAGACCCCCAGCCAGGGGCCCCAGACACCCCCAGAGCCCAGACCCCAGCCAGGGGCCCAAGACTCCCCCCAGAGCCCAGACCCCCGGCCAGGAGCCCCAGACGACCCCCAGAGCCCAGACCCCCAGCCAGGGGCTCCAGATACCCCCAGAGCCCTGCCCCCCTGCCAGGAGCGCCAGTCCCCACCCAGAGCCCAGCCCCCCAGCCAGGGGCCCCAGGCCCCCCCCAGAGCCCAGACCCCACCCAGGGGCCACAGACCACCCCCCAGAGCCCAGACCCCCAGACAGGGGCCCCAGAACCCCCAGCCAGGGGCCCCAAACCCCCCCCCAGAGCCCAGACCCCAGCCAGGGGCCCCAGACCCCCCCAGAGCCCAGACCCCCAGCCAGGGACCCCAGACCCCCAGCCTGGGACCCCAGACCACCCCCCAGAGCCCAGCCCCCCAGCCAGGGGCCCCAGACCCCCCCAGAGCCCACACACCCAGCCAGGGGCCCCAGACTCCCCCCAGAGCCCAGCCCCCATGCAGGGGCCCCAGACCCCCCCAGAGCCCAGACCCCCAGCCCGGGGCCCCAGACACCCCCCAGAGCCCAGCCCCCCAGCCAGGGGGCCCCAGACCCCCCTTAGAGACCATCCCCCCAGCCAGGGGCCCCAGACGCCCCCCAGAGCCCAGCATCCAGCCAGGGGCACCAGACCCGCCCCCAGAGCCCAGAACCCCAGCCACGGGCCCCAGACCCCCCCCCAGAGCCCACACCCCCAGCCAGGGGCCCCATACCCCCCCCCGAGCCCAGATGCCCAGCCAGGGGCCCCAGACCCCCCCCAGAGCCCAGAACCCCAGGAAGGGGCCCCAGACCCCGGAAGGGGCCCCAGACCCCCCACAGAGACCAGACCTGCAGCCAGGGGCCCCAGACACCCCCCCAGAGCCCAGACACCCAGCCAGGGTGCCCAGACCCCCCCAGAGCCCAGACCCCCAGCCAGGGGCCCCAGACTCCCCCAGAGCCCAGACCCCCAGCCAGGGGCCCAAGACCCCCAGCCAGGGGCCCCAGACCCCCCCCCCAGAACCCAGATCCCCCAGCCAGGGGCCCCAGACCCCCCCCCCGGAGCCCAGACCCCCCCCAGAGCCCAGCCCCCATCCAGGGGCCCCAGACCCCCAGCCAGGGCCCCAGACACCCCCAGACCCCAGACCACCCCCGAGACCCCAGACCCCTCCAGAGCCCAGCCCCAGCCAGGGGCCCCAGACCCCCAGCCAGGGGCCCCAGATACCCCCAGAGCACTGCCCCCCAGCCAGGGTGCCAGTCCCCACCCAGAGCCCAGCCCCCCAGCCAGGGGCCCCAGACCCCCCCCAGAGCCCACACCCCAGCCAGGGGCCCAGACACCCCCAGAGCTCCACCCAGGGGCCTCAGACCACCCCCCAGAGCCCAGACCCCCAGACAGGGGCCCCAGAACCCCCACCCAGGGGCCCCAACCCCCCCAGAGCCCAGACCCCCAGCCAGGGGCCCCAGACCCCCCAGAGCCCAGACCCCCAGCCAGGGGCCCCAGACACCCCCCAGAGCCCAGACCGCCAGCCAGGGGCCCCAGACACCCCCCAGAGCTGAGCCCCCCAGCCAGGGGCCCCACACCCCCCCCAGGCAGGGGCCCCAGACACCCCCCCAGAGCCCAGACCCCCAGCCAGGGGTCCCAGACCCCCCCCAGAACTCAGCCCCCCAGCCAGGGGCCCCAGATCCCCCCAGAGCCCAGACCCCCAGCCAGGGGCCCCAGACCCCCCCCCCAGAGCCCCAGGGAACCTCCCCCACTAACCTCCCAGGTTGAATCCACCTCACTCTCTACTCCTTCAGAGACCCCCAGCCAGGGGCCCCAGACCCCCCCCCCCAGAGCCCACACCCAGCCAAGGGCCCAGACCCCCCCAGAGCCCGCACCCCCCCAGAGCCCAGCCCCCAGCCAGGGACCCCAGACCCCCCCCCAGAGCGCACACCCCCAGCCAGGGGCCCCAGACCCCCCCCCCGGAGCCCACACCGCCAGCCAGGGGCCCCAGACCCCCCCCCCGAGCCCACACCCCCAGCCAGGGGCCCCAGACCCCCCCAAAAGCCCAGTGTGATGGAGTAGAGAGTGAGGTGGATTCATTAGGAAAGGGAGACTTTACCTGGGGCTGTAACATGAGCCAGGACGGGGGTTGGGAGGTGACACCTTTGGCTGGGAGAATGGACAAAAGGCGAGAGGAGGAGACCCGGGGGGGAGGGGAAGAGCCTCCTGGAGTTTTTGTCTGTGTGTTTCAGTTTGGAGCTGGCTTGGGAAGAGGAGGGGAAGAGGGGTGCAGGGCCGGACTCCCCTATACTCCGTGACAATATTCATCACCTTTTTGCCTATGGACCAGCTAAGAAGTGGGTCCCCATTGTGCTAGGCAAGGTACAAACCCAGAATAGTAGAAGGCCCATGCCCTGAAGAAATTACAATCTAAATAGACCAGACAGACACAGAATGGGGGAAGGGGTAGAACCCACCGGCAGAGTGAACTATGTGGAGGCAGAGTGACAGAACTGATGAACATAGGAACATATCTTGAAACTATTGTATTTAATGTTATGACTAGGGCCAGTGTTTTCCGGAAACTGCTGCTTTTACTGCATTTTTTACTGGAATTACACCCCCACCGATTTCTGCCTGGGGACACCTGACTCACAGGGCAGAGGCTGGGGACTGGCTGCGGTTGAGACTTGCTGCTAATTTCTTCCGTCCTCATGCAAGTCTGGGTTCAGCAAAACCACTGTGCAGCTTCCCCTGGGCAGGTAGGGGAACCCTGCCCAGAGGAACCTTGAAAGGGGGACGCCAGGCTCCCACATCATGCTGCAGAGCAGACGGCGCTCGCAGCTGCTCTCGGCTGCGTCCACAGCACCTCTCCCCTGCTCATCTCCCCTGCGCACAGCGGGTTCATGTCCCATCTCCCCAGCACACAGCCGGCTCTAGGCGCTCAATGCCCAGTGTCTGGACCCCACCTCCCCCACACAGCTGGCTCCTGTCCCCTCCCCCCAATGCACTTTCAGGCTGTAAAGGATTATATATTGCTCATGTTTGTCAATTACTCTGTTTTCATTGCCAGCAAATACTGGCCTTAGTTCTGACTGTTATCTGTATATCTGAGCCAGCCCTTGAGAGCATGAATACTTCACAGACTATGATGCTGAGATGGGCCAGATGACACCGGGGAGGGCTGAGGGATGGGTTTCCTGTGCAATCTGGTGTCACTAAGGGGTAATGAATGCCAGATCTCAAGGCTGGTTATGCAGATCTCCAGCTTTTGAAGCTTTGCCCCACGCAGAAAGGGCCAGTGACTGATTTCACCTCTTTCAGGAGACTGAAGACAGACTTTTTGGGGAGAAACAGCGGAGTTTGAATTGACTTAGAGGGGTCTTTTGGGGCTACAAACTGACATGACCTGTAATCTAAAAGAGGGAAGGTTTTAAGGAAGGTTTTATTACACTTTGGAACTGATCAGGGATTCCCAAGCGGACTGATGAGGGGACGATGGTAAATACGCATTTAGATGCTTTTCTTGTTTTGTATCTTTTCCCCATAAGGCCCATGGACACTGTCATGGATCCATAGGATCTGTGCAATGCCTTGTCTTTTAACCCGTCCTTGGGAGGTGCCCCTTGAGTGCACTAGACCCCCAAGGGGTCTCGCTCTTCCACAAGGATAGGCCTTAGACGGAGTCTCTGGCTTCAACACCCAAGAATGAGCCACTGGCTTCAACACTCCTATTTCAACCTGTGAGCAATGCCAGCAGGTCCAGCTGAGCGACACTCCTGTTCAGAGACTGTTCCTCATTCCATGCACCTCAGCAAGTTTGTGCTGTGACACTGGGCAGACTGTTAAACCACAGCGGGGTTTATTAGTCAACCGACACATGGCATTGGAAAGTCCTTCGATTAGCACAGAGAAGCAAAGACGACAATAGAGTCCATACTGGCCAATGCCCTTGAGCCATGCTGCTGTAGAAAACATTTTGTTTTCCTTTCACTGAGCCTGTTCATTTGTCTTCGGTCCGGTAGAGCTCCCTGCGCCTGTGAGCCCAGTAGGGGCCGAGGGGACGGGAATCCTTACCCAGCGAGGTCACGTTCTCATAGTTCTCCTGCATGACGTCTCTGTAGAGGGCTCTCTGAGGGGGGTCCAGCAGAGCCCCCTCTTCTCTGGTGAAATACACAGCCATCTCCTCGAAGGTCACCAGCCCCTGAAAGAGCAAGAGTCCAACACTCAGTACCTGCTGCCCCACTCACAGCCCCACCGTTCCTGGGGGAGAGGAGCCCATCAAAGGGTAGCTCTGGGTGGCTCACAGTCAGGAGTCCCACCCCCACCCCACTCAGAGCATCCAATGAACACCAGGGGGAGGGGACGAAGAGAGAGCCCCTTGTCTGTCCCAGCAGATCCATCATACACCTACTCGTGTGAGACTGATACGGGAGATGGAGGCCCGAGCAGAGTGCAGGGAGAGCTCGCTGGGAGAAAGCCCAACACTGTTCTCATTGTGAGGAGCTGGACAGGGCCAGCCTTGGTGGTGGGCGGACTAGGCGACGGTCCAGGGGGTGCCTCTAGCAGGGGTGTCCTGTCTCTCCTCTCCCCACTGCTCTGCAGTGAGTATAGAGAGAGAATAATCATGTATTTGGTATCTAAGTAAATAGGATTGAAATACAAGGCCTGTAGGCTGAGACCTGCAAGAGTTTAGCTATTTGAGGCCTTGGAGCAAAGAAAAGCTGACATAAGTAAATGACTGAGGAATAACCCGATGCCCTAAGATTATGGGGAAAGAGGAATCAAGTGGTAACAGTGTGAAAAATTAGCCAGAAGATTAATTTTAAATTAAAAAATTCTGTAAAGGCACCTCTGTTTCCAAATGTACGTTAATGTTAATGAGAGATGATCAGAACCACATTATAAAAAGGGGGTGCCCAGAGTGGGAAAATTGAGCTCTCTATGGAATACTCCAGCAGGAACCATCCCTCTACTGATGATCAATCCATTGGAGACTCATCAGACCCTACCACTATTGCTAAGGATGGGAGTAGAACTAGATTTGTAACTTTTGCATAGGGCTTTATAGAATTTCTCTATGCTTGGGGATTCAGAACTTTAATTGCAACTTTCATAAAACTTGTCAAACAGACTAGACCTTGTACGTGTGAATGTCTGTGTGGTCACTGCCCTTGGTCTGTGTGTTCCTGGACGATACATGTGAAGTGAGTAGCCGAGGTGACTTTCACTCTGTTAAGTTTGGAACTGTAGCCAGCAGAGGCGGAACCAGGGCGCTGTAATACCACATTACAACATGCACTTTAAATAAAAGAAAAGACTGCACAGTACAGCACATACCAGGCCACCCTTACCTCTACGCTGCTGCTGGCGGTGGCTTTGCCTTCAGAGCTGGGCACTTGGTCAGCAGCCACTGCTATCAGGCCGCCCTGCCAGGGCTTAATTTGTGCAGGGGTTGAGCTCCGGCCGCTCTTTCAATACAAAGTAAGCACCGGAGGGAGGCATCGGGGCCTGGAGGGGATGGTGGGGAGCTCATGAGGGCCAGGGGTGATGGTGGGGGGGGCACCAAAATACAAGTTTGCCCAGGGTTCCATTTTCTCCAAGGCCAGGCCTGGAGCTGGATACGGCGGGAGGGGCATATCCCCTACGGCAGGAGTCCCTGGACCTCTGGGGAGCTGTAAGCAGGTTTTAGAGGGTCCTCCAAGCAGGGCCAGTGTTAGACTCGCTTGGGCCTGAGGCAGAAAGATGAAACCTCCCTGCATGGGGCTGAAGGCTGGGTCCTGAGCCCTGCCCCCAGGGGCTGAAGCCAAACTATGAGCAATTAGCTTTGCGGGGGGGCCTGTCACGTGGGGCCCCAGGCACTTGCCCTGGTTACCACCCCCTAATGCCAGCCCTGGCTTTTATATGCAGAGAAACATGCCGATGCAGGGCCGTGGGGGGGTTATAGCGTGTTGAGGGGGCTCAGACAGAAAAAGCTTAAGAACCCCTCCTTAAGCCTCATTGGTGGGTGCCCCCCTAGATCTAGATCTCAGAGCAGCCGCTGGTTACTCAAGTCAGGCTCCAGCACTGGGATCTGCTCCATTTTCCCAGCCCCACCTAGGTGGGTTGTTTCCTGTTCCACAAATTAGGGCATTTCCACCTTCCAACCTCAGGGGTCCGTTGCTAGAATCTAGGCCACTTATTAAACATCTCCCAGCAGGTTTGCCCCACCCAGGCCTCCTCCCGGTCTCCAGCCTGTGAATTTCCTGTCCTGCCCCAACTAGGGTGACCAGATGTCCCGATTTTATAGGGACAGTGCTGATTTTGGGGTCTTTTTCTTATATAGGCTCCTATTACCCCCCACCCCCGTCCCAATTTTTCACATTTGTTGTCTGGTCACCCTAGTGTGCGTGTGTGTGTGCACTATTTGCATCCTTGTGCCACTTCCCTCTCAAATTTTTCACACTTGCTCTCTGGTCATCCTAGCTCCAACCTCCAAACCAGACAGTACAAACGTTCCCATCTCCGGTGTATTTCTGTCCCTCTTCCTCCCGCAGGAACCCACCAGCAACCCCCTGATAATCCCTACCTGGACTGGCTCCTCTGCAGCCATTTCTCTACCCTGTCCCATGGGAGGACGGGATGAACTGGAGCAAAACACGGACATTATCCTGCAGCCTGGCAGGGTGAGAAGGGCAGTTGTGGAGGTTTCAGAACAGGCTTTAATTCATTTCACAGCACGATTGCCCCAGGCTTTTCCCTGCAGACAGACACCCTAGAGTCTGCCATGCTGAGAAAATGCTCGATCTCTTTATTACAGTGGAGACCTGGCCACTCCTGCCAGGCTAAACCCACAGAGACATTTTTAACCTCTTTTCTCCCTCCCCCCATTCTGTAACAAAGCATCTGAACACAATGCTAGAAAAAAGCAGAGCCAAAGTATTTACTGTGGGGGATTCCCTTGGACACTGACCCCACGGCAGCCACACCCCAGTAGGAGGGATATGGAGTCAGGAACTGGGTTTTCCTCTGTTTGAGCCTCATCTTTTCCACAGGAAAATGATTTTACCTAGGGTGCAGTAATACATCTGTCTGGGCAGATTAGAGATCTGGAAATCTCTCTCAAAACTCTTCTCTCCCATGGCTCCTTTCAGTCTCTCTTTCTCCTTTTCCCTGTCCCCTCTCCCTGCCCGTCTGGTAGGAAAGTCCCATTCCTGGGTTGTTTGCTTCCCCATGGCTGGATTTGCTCCTGCAATTGCTAATGGGACGAGAAATGAGGGGGGAGGGTCTGTTTGAGTAGAGTCATTTTAAGGCCAGACCCCAGCATTTTCCCTTCATTTCTTCCAGTTACCTGGAATCTCTGGCTCAGAATTTAGTATTAACAGGGCTCAGGGCTGCCCTAGGGGGCTGGTGCCAGCTGGAGAAAGACATCACCTGGCCGGGCAGAGAAGAAGGTTTAATTAAGGTCACTTCCCAGGACAGACCCCACTGGGGGAGCAGCAGCTGCTAAGCCTGGTCGGCCAGATCACGATGGAGGCTGCAGCGTCTGACCCAGGAAGCTGAACCCCAATATCCTGAGCAGAGAGGGACAGGGCGTTGGAGCAGCCTTCCCCCCTTGAGCTCTCTGGGGGGAGCAGCTAATGAGAGCCCCTCCTCACACGGGGAATTGCTGATCTCATTTGCCCCACTGTCCATCTGGAGTCACTCCTCGTCTGTCCAGGCGGTGACTCTGGATTAACAGTGGTGACCGTGACACCAGGTTTCAGGAAGAACGAGTCCAGAGCGCTGTGAAAGAGACCGTTGTGGGGCAGCGCGAACCCCCTTCCCCCCTCCCGCACCCCCAGATCTAGGACAAGGACTCGGGGATGAATTTTCCCAATGGAACCGGACGTTTCCGCAGTTTTCCAGAGGGGAGAAAAGCAAAATCGGTGATGTCACATTCCCACCCCCAGCCAGGGGCCCCCGACCCCCCCCCCCAGAGCCCAGACCCTCAGCCAGGGGCCCCAGACCCCCCCCCCAGAGCCCAGACCCCCAGCCAGGGGCCCCCGACTCCCCCCCCCAGAGCCCAGACCCCCAGCCAGGGGCCCCAGACCCCCCCATAGCCCAGACCCCCAGCCAGGGGCCCCTGAACCCCCCCCCGCCGAGCCCAGACCCCCAGCCAGGGGCCCCAGACCCCCCCAGAGCCCAGCCCCCAGCCAAGGGCCCCAGACCCCCCCAGAGCCCAGACCCCCAGCCAGGGGCCCCAGACCTCCCCCAGAGCCCAGACCCCCAGCCAGGGGCCCCAGACCCCCCCAGAGCCCAGACCCCCAGCCAGAGGCCCCAGACCCCCCCAGAGCCCAGCCCCCAGCCAGGGACCCCTCAGAGATTCCCTGGGACCGAGTCCCCAGAGTCCCTGGCCAGTGACCCCAGAGCCCCCCCGAACTCCCCACACAGTGAGAGCCGCCCATGGGGGGAGGGGGAGACAATGGGGTGCGGTGGGGGAGGGGCGCAGAGACCTGCTCGGGGGGGGAGGGGGCACCCTGGGGGCAGCTCGTGGCTCTCTAGGGAGAAAGGGGGTGGGGCGGGGGGTCCCCAGGGCCGGGGGCAGCAGAAAATCCGAGGGGGTCTCAGCCCCTCACTCCCGACCCGCAGCCCCTGCTGTACCAGCCCTGAGCTCCCCAGTCACCGCTCTGCCGGTGCCCCTCACTCCCGACCCGCAGCCCCTCCTATCCCAGCCCTGAGCTCCCCAGTCACTGCTCTGTCGATGCCCATGTCGGGCAATGCTCTGGAACTGCTCCCTACGAAGCCAGTCAGGACTCTGGAGGAGCCTCCTCGCTGAGCCGACTGTCTCCAGGGCAAGAAGCTTCCCCAGCTTCCACCTTCCTGGGTCTGACCCTGGAGCGTTCAGCATCCCCTTCTTCACCCAGCGGGGCTCGTGGGGAAGCCAGAGGGCCCTGCTCCCCAACTCCGCCGTCAGACATGACTCTCAGCTGGCCAGTGAACCAGGAGGTTTATTAGATGACAGTAACAGGGTCTAAACCAGAGCTTGTAGGTACAGAGAACAGGACCCCTCAGTCAGGTCCATCTTGGGGGGTGGGGAGGCCAGACGCCCATCTAGACCTCTCTCCATGTGCCCAGCCAGCTCCAAACTCTCCAGCCCCACCTCTGCCTTTGTCTCCTTCCCGGGCCAGGAGATCACCTGATCCCTTTGTTCCCCAACCCCTTCAGCCGGCACCTTTGCAGGGAAGGGGCCCAGGCCAGCAGTTGCCAGGAGACAGTGTGTCGGCCATTCTCCCATCACACTAGCCCTCTAGGGGTTTGCAAAAATCACACCCCTTATCCCACCACCTAGAAACTTAAGAAATGCAGAGGGGAAACTGAGGCATAGGGGAAACTGAGGCACACACTCAGTATTCAGAGGAAATTTTAGGAACAGTCCCACTTCGTTACACCCACCCTGAATGTTTGTTTAAATCACTTGGTGGTGGCATCGTAACGTTCAAGGACAAAAACGTGCCTTGGGGACGTTTTTATCCTAAACTGGTAAAAATAAGCTTAGGGGGAGTCTTTCATGCATGTCCCCACATCTGCACACTAGAGTTCAGAGTGAACCCTGACAACCTCCTTCCCAGGGCTCTAGCTGAAGCCAGAGCAGCCAAGAAGGGGCTCCATCCCTGAAGGGAGCAGGACTTTCAGCACAAAGGGGAAAGTGAACAAAGCACAACCGCGAAGGGACTCAAACCCTCAATCATCTGATCCGAAGTCAGACGCCTGATCCATTAGGCCACGCGGTCACACGGGGAAAGTCTCTCCAAACACGGAAGGAGACAAAGGCAGAGGTGGGGCTGGAGAGTTTGGAGCTGGCTGGGCACATGGAGGGAGGTCCAGATGGGCTCTGGCCTCCCCACCCCCCAAGATGGACCTGACTGAGGGGTCCTGTTCTCTGTACCTACAAGCTCTGGTTTAGACCCTGTTCCTGTTGTGTAATAAACCTTCTGTTTTACTGGCTGGCTGAGAGTCACGTCTGACGGTGGAGTTGGGGGCAGGGCCCTCTGGCTTCCCCACGAGCCCCGATTGTGTGGACTCACTTCGGTGAAGAAGGGGATGCTGAATGCTCCGGGGTCAGACCCAGGAAGGTGGAAGCTGAGGAAGCTTCTTGCCCTGGAGACAGTCGGCTCAGCGAGGAGGCTCCTCCAGAGTCCTGACTGGCTTCATAGGGAGCAGTCTTGCTCTCTCCAGTGACGTGGGAGCCTGTCTTTTGCCTGGTAGCTGCTGTGACTTGAGCACCAGCCTCAGCCCCCACCCGGCCAGGGATTGATGCTTCCATCACTTAAATTCCAGCACACTGAGGGATTTCAGCTTTGCACAAGGGACAGAGACAGATCTCGCTGTTCCTGGGTCTGTGCAGAGAAAATTGTGCTTCTGTCTGAAAGAGAGGCGGGAAATGGCCCCATGGTGGGACAATATACTCAGGATTAAGAGCAAAGGACTCAGGCTGAGAACTGATTTAACTCCACTCATCTGGGATTTAACAAATTGTCTTCCATGGAGACACTGGGACCTTGTGACATTAAGCCAGACTCGGGGGGTTCGGCTGCTGTAACTCATGGTACAAACATGAACTGGCTTCCAAGAAGGGAGAGGGGAGAAGCCTCAAGCTGACTTTACTCCCAGGCTGGGGTCTCCTGGATGGTGGGAAACTTCCTTTGCTGCTGCCAGGGGACAGCGGCGACTGGAGACATACCAGGGCTGGGATGAATGGGGAATGTTGTATGGACTTTATGTGCACAGAGCTCCACTAACTCTACATCCTCCACTGTAGCGGGAGCTTAGAAAGTCACCCCTCGGTCAGCGGTGGGACTGGGGGTTTGAAAAGAGATTCCTTTTCCCTCCCCTTCCTGAGACAGAAAGTCAGGGCCGGCCATTCCGGGGCAGAATAGCACATTATCCACCGGCTGAGGAGCTGGAAACCAGGCACAGATGACTGGTCTCTGCTAAAAGCCGGGTGGGGGGCACAATTTCAAGGTTCAGCCCCACCCCCTTACCATCAACACCCCTCCCAGGAGTGAACAATGCCGGGAGAGGAAGCAGCAAAGGCAGCCCCGCTCCACTCCCCACTCCAGCCGCTGCTGTGCAGGGAGGGAGCCTGGCAGCACCCCATGCTGTAGCAGGGATGCTAACCCAGGTGGGCACATGGCCCCACATCCCGCCCTCTGCACGTGTTGCCTCTGAAACGAGGGAAACTCGTGAGTTCAGGGCACAGCTGCATACCCAGGAGAAAGCCCAGCACGCCAGGCCCAGGGGGAAGGGGTGAGCTAGAGCCTGGCATCCAGCCAGAAACCTTCAGATCTTCAATCTCATCCACTCCCCACTGAGCTACTTGGGCAGCGACCAGGCCCCCCAAGAAGGGTTAATACACGTGCCACAGCTCATGCTGGGGAGATTGAAATCCTGATGTCACAAGGCAGGAGACAAGCAGTGGCCTTGGCCCCGGAGGAGCAGGCTGGGGCTGCCTGGATCCCAGTCACTCAAGCCAGCACCTGCCCCCTCCCAAGCTGTCACTGGCGCCCCCAGGTTGGAGAGACAGGAGCAGCGGTTCCCACGGGAACAAGTCCACCCCCGGCTCGCAGGCAACTCCCAAGCCTGACACAGAAAAACATCTTGCCAGGAAGGAGCCCACTGGGACTCCCCATTGCTACTTTTCCTCCCACCCAGAACCCCGCTGCTTCTCCCGGGCTGCAAGTAGCCACCCCTGGGAAGCCGAGGGGCAGGCACAGGATTCTACCTCCCAGCAGCCAACAGCACCTCCCCAGGCCTTGGCAGAACGAACGGTGGCGCTCGACTAACCCCACTGAGCCGCTTAGCTTCTGCCCTGCCTTCCTCAGCACGACCTTCCTCTTTTGCCCCATTCCCGCCTCACTTCCTCCTTTGGCAATTGGGAAGAGCTGGGCTCTGTAGGCCAACCTCCAAGGGCAGAGGAGGCCAAGCCACAAGGCTCCAAGAGGTGACTGGCCGAGATCCTCCAGTTTTCCCTGGCTGATGCCAAGGCACTTTCTCAGCTCATTTCCCCACCCTCTGTCCTGCAGGGGTTGGGGTTATCCCAAGGACAGGCCAGTGGCAGAGGGAGGAGTGTCTTGCTGGACAGCTAGGGAAAAGGAAGCCATTATGTTTCTCTCTGGTGTCGAACCAGGGGCCTTTTGTGTGTTAGGCAAACGTGATAACCAGAACACTACAGAAACTCTCCAACAGGACTCTGCCCCTTCCTTTCAAACTCCATCCGCTTGGCTGGCGCTCGCCCTGGCACACACCACTGGGCGAACCTGGAGAAAGTGGTGGCAGCTCTTCGGTGGGTCGGCTGGTAGAGCAAAGAATTGGAGCCGGCTCCCAAGAAGTCATCCTTACCTCGCCCTTGTGACTCCAGCTTGAAGGAGAGCTTCTTTCCTTCCCCTTGCTGTGAAAGAGCAAGGGAAGAACAAAAGCCCACATCCATAGGGGGGCAGAGGCTTCAGGAGCCCACAGCATTTGCCCATCTGGGGCATTGTGGCTGAGATCTCTGCTGGCCAGCGCCAGCGCTCGCAAGGCGCTAGTGTGGATGCTGGAGGCTGGGTGCTGGATGCTGGAGGCAGAGACCCAGCAGAGTGGCGCAGCGGCAGCGTGCTGGGCCCATAACCCAGAGGTTGATGGATCGAAACCATCCTCTGCTAGGCAGGTGCTTCTTTCTTTTTGCTCTGGGCCTGCAAGCGAGGGGGTGACCAGCAGAGCGCCGAGAGCCGAGGCCATGAGGCAAGAGGTGGCTGAGGTGTGGGACTGCCAGGGAGCTCCCCGGCCCCTCTGGCTGCCTGGGCTGAAGGCGAGAGCCAGGCCTGTGCGTGAGGTCTGAGTGCCGGTGGCTCCCCCACTCCTCGGGAGGGTCTGTCCCAAGGCAGCGGCCCAGCCCCCCTCCAAGGGGGGTGCGTCCCACCAGCATTTCTTGCCCCGTTTGGGGAGGTTCAGCCTCCCCGAGCCCCTTGTAGCCGCCGCCCACGCGCAGTGTCACTGGTAGATACAGGCAGAGGAGACTCGGGGGCCTGGGCTGGGAAATCCCTGGGTGAAACTGTCTGTCTGAGCCCAGCCCCTCTGCACTCAGGGGAGCGGTGAGAGGGGGAGGGGCTCAGGGAGTAAATCATCAGAAACCTCCCCCCTGGGTTTGTAATGTCAGGCCCCAGCGAACAAGTCCCTGCGTGTGTGAAGGGAGGGGCTGTGAGGGGGGAGGGTCCGTGGGGGTGTCAGTGTGAGGGGAGGGGCTGTGAGGGGGAGGGTCCATGGGGGTGTCAGTGTGAAGGGGAGGGGCTGTGAGGGGGAGGGTCCATGGGGGTGTCAGTGTGAAGGGGAGGGGTATGAGGGGAGGGCCATGGGGTGTCTATGACGGGGGGGCTGTGAGGGGGAGGGGCTGTGAGGGGGAGGGCTATGGAGTGTCTCTGTGAGGGGAGGGGCTGTGAGGGGGAGGGTCCATGGGGGAGTCAGTGTGAGGGGGAGGGGCTGTGAGCATCTGGTCATCTCCAGGCAGCAGGAGCCCCTGACATGGGAGTTGAACCGCCCCCTCCCCCCAGGTGCTTTGGGGGGGCCCTAGAGCCCAGCATGGAGCTGCTGTCCCTGCAGGGCCCCTGGGAGTCACAGAGGGGTGAGGTGAGGTTACTGCCCCGTCTGTCCTGGGCTGGGGGACTGGAGCCCCCGGAACAGCCCTGTGGGGACTCAGCCCTGTGGGGGATTCACTGTGTGTGGAAAAGCCCGTCTAGGAATGGGGATTCCCAGCTGCGTTACAGCGGCGTGACGGAGAGGAAAGAGTTAATGCTTTAGGACAGTCTGGGGGCGCTGGATGGGAAGGAGGGTGCCCGGCTCTCAGGCTGCAGAACGGCCAACCCCAAACGTTCAAAACCCTGAGCCAGGCTCACCGAAAATCACGAGATGGGCTTTGAAATCATGAGATTGTGTAAAATTAATAGATTTGGGATCTTTTTATTTGCCTTCTGCTTGATGAGCCTTTAGGGCACACGGGGGAGACATTGTGAATCTTTCTCCACAGCCACAAGGGCTAGAAACGTCCTGTGTCTTTAAGAGCGAAGGCTGAAATCCTCACGTCTCCACCTGACTCCAGGAGCTGGGGCTTTAAGGAAAACAACAATTCTCATCAGACTCAAGGCAAAATCAGGAGCGTTGGCAGCACCGAGTGGGACGGAGTCTTTATTCCCCGGGATCCCCTGGAGCCGGGTTCCCAGCCTTGTTCTTTCTGTGGCCCCTGCCCAACATGGTATAAAAGCTCCACAACCCACCCGTGCCACAACGACTGTCTAACGCCGGCCCTGCTGGCTGGTTTATTTTGGCAAATCCCCCCCTGAAACCTCCTCACTGCCCCCCCCGGGGGGCTCTGAACCCCTGGCTGAGAACCACGGCCTGGGAGCTCTGTTTAGAAGGGGGGAGCAAAGCTTCTGCCTTTCCCCATGGCTGAACTCAGGCCCTTAGCGTGGGATATTCCTGCCCTGCCAGCGACCCCAGGAAAGCTCACTGAGCCGCTGCCTGGCCTCAGGGACAGTCTCAGCCGGCAGGGCCCCCGGGGGCAATGAAGCAGCTGGGTCAGGCTGAGAACCCTCATTCCCAGAGAAGTGCCCTGGCTCCCTGCTCAGCAGCTGAGAAGTCAATTCCCCCCACGCCCGATGAACCAGCCTGGAGCTCAGTGCAGCGCTGGGGGTTTCTCCTTTCACTCCACTGAAGGCTGCTATCAGATCTCCCAAAACCAGTGCTCCAGATGAGGCTTGAACTCACAAACACTCCATGCATCACTGCCCTATAAGTACTGCACATTAACCCTTTGTGCCACTGGATCCCACATTGGGTAAATCACATTGACTAGATCTTGACCAACAATTTTGGACCTTGATACAAAACAATGGCTCCCCCTAAGAATGGGGCTGTGTGAGCTGCCTTATGTGGTGGAGAAATAGCTCAGCGCTTTGAGCATTGGCTTGCTAAGCCCAGGGTTGTGAGTTCAATTCTTGAGGGGGCCATCTGGGGCAGAAATTGGGGATTGGTCCTATTTTGAGCAGGGGGGTTGACTAGACCTACTAAGGTCCCTTCCAACCTTGATAGTCTATGTCCTGGCGCCCTCTTGTGGCCATTTCCTTTCCCTTTGTTCGGTGAAAAGCTTTGGGATTTTGTGTACAAACTTTATTTCCTCAGGAGAGACCCAGGAGCGGGGGCTGCCTGCGTCTACCCAGCACCCACTAGCTTAGAAGGTGACCGACAAACACCCTTAAGACGAGGCAGCCGTCAAAAAAATCATCTCCCTGCTTCCCTTGAGTGACAGCCTGAATCCTTCCTTGTCCGGGCAGAGCCCAAGGACTGGAATCAGCAGCAGCAACAAACCCTCAGTGCGTAGCAGGAACAACCCAAACTGTGCGTTCAAAGGAGCTGTCTCCTTCCTTCGGGGGTCACGTTTGCCATTAGGGTCACTGATTTTCATTTCACTTCTCTGAGGGCAGAGATGGTGCTGGAGCCACCTCAGGCTGGGATGTGGAGCCCAGGTCCCCACCTGTCAGTCACTCTGGGGACCTGTCTCTGCTCACAGCTGACAGGCTGCCTCCAGCCTCTCCAGCCAGCTCCTGAGCGCTGTGGGGGTGAGTCATTTGCCAAGCATCAGTGGCACACAGGAGAGGCATTTTCGCTGCGTGCTTTGGTGGTCTAGTGGTGAGCAGAGCTGCTCTCCAAGCAGTTGACCTGGGTTTGATTCCCAGCCAATGCAGGGGTGTGAGGTTTTCCTGGCTGGGAATTGGTTTAATTTCAGTCACATTGTATCAGTTTATCAATGGAAGGAGAGAATTAATGTCCCAACTCCCAGCAGGTCACTAAACACCCAGTGGGGGAAGAAAGGGGCGGGACTATCCAGTGAGCTGTTGGATTCACCCTCGTATTACAATGTTTGGTTGTTTTTTTAAAAATTCTCTCTTTACTTCCCTCTCCCTGTTAGACTCAGAGCCTTTAAGGTCAGAAGGGACCAGCGTGAGAACTCCGGCACTTTACCTCGCTCCAGCTCTGCTCTTGTCTCTGGCCCCTGCCTCGCTCCAGCTGGGGACCAACCCTTCCCCCACACCATGCCCCGCTGTCAGGGTGGATAAAAATCAATGAATTTTTTAATTTAAATTGGCTTGTTGTGGAAAAAAACCTATCTAAAGATCATTTGAATTAAGATACGTTATATCTCATTATGGAATAGGGATTATACATTCTAATTCTATAGTATGAGACAGTATATTCATGTAATGTTTAAGAAAAGTTTTGTAAAGGAGTTCTAATAGTTCATGGATTAGGGACCCAATCTTATGGAGTTCCACATGCTTCTGTATAGATTATTTAGGTTAATCTTTCTATCTACCTAAAGGGACTCAGTGCTCAGTCTAGATGATACCATCAGAGATTCTTAGTTTTGCAGTTCTTAAACTGTGGATTTGTGTCTCCAGAAGTAACATGCTTGTTAACAGCAAACATGGTTTTTTAAATAAATAAATAAATAATATATGGACGTGAGAAATAACAGACCTCAACTGTATTTTCCCTCTGCAAATTTGTGTACATGGAGTCAATCCCACACCTGCTCAAGGTACTGCTGATGTTTGAGAAGGGAGACAGAGAGGAAAAAAGCTCAATCCACAGTGACACTAATGAGCATGAATAGCCAATGAGCTTTGTATGTAGCTACTATGTCAATAGTGAACCTTCCTGTCATTCTCCCTTTGAAATGATGATGATGATGATGATGTACACTTGACTTTCTATCCCAGTGTGCCATGGACTTCCACAGGTTGCATTAGCCAATCCAACCATTTGGCACTTGCAGATGGGTACCTCTGTATTGTGCCTGATTCTTGTACAGCTATAAAAGGCTGGTAGATGCAGATACTTTCCCCTCTTCCTAACCAGCAATAATACGAGCCCAGGCTAGGGCTGGGAAGAGAGAGAAAGAGCAGTAGGTTTTCCCTATTGTTTCCTGCTTCCTTTTTCTTGCATAGTTTCTCCTTCACACCAACTTGCTTTACTGTTTTCATGCGCCTGGCTAGCTCAGTTGGTAGAGCATCAGACTTTTAATCTGAGGGTCCAGGGTTCAAGTCCCTGGTCAGGTGATTAGCTATTCACTTAGCATCTTAAAAAATGTGTCTCTTGGGAGTCCTCTTTGATGTTACTTTTTCCCTTCAGGATTTTGCCTTTCCTAAGAAGGGCCTTTTTGTGTGTGGAATCGAAGGGGCAACTTCCTGACCTCCCCTCTGTCCCCACAGGCTGGAGGAATAAAGGCCTCTGGGCATATAGCAGCTTCCTCCCAGATGGCTGCGTTCTCACCTGGTGGAGGTTGAAGCTCGGTCTCCTTGCCTCTGTTGCTGCCTTCCCGTGAAGGTGCTGATCCGGCTGCCCCTCCCCCTCTCACCGCTCCCCTGAGTGCAGAGGGGCTGGGCTCAGGCAGCCAGTTTCACCCAGGGATTTCCCAGCCCAGGCCCCCGAGTCTCCTCTGCCCGTATCTACCAGTGACGCTGGCCAGCAGAGATCTCAGCCACAATGCCCCAGATGGGCAAACGCTGTGGGCTCCTGAAGCCTCTGCCACCCTATGGATCTGGGCTTTCCTTCTTCCCTTGCTCTTTCTCAGCAAGGGAAAGGAAAGAAGCTCTCATTCTTTTTGTTTTGGGATCACATGGGCAAGTCACCTGCCCATGCGCCCTAACCAGTCTAACCAGTTGCATTCCAGACCCGGCCCCAATGTGGATTGGGGTCTGCAACGTCTTTTGTCTGTCAAGTGCTCCCATTTAACAGGCATTCTTTGCTCCAAAGATGATCCCATGCACTTACAAAGGCTATGTACAAAACCAGCAAATATAAAACCAATCTTCATAACTCCAACTACAACAATGATACATGCATACAAACAGGAGGAGTAAATTCAGTAGGTCATAACTTTCACAGAGATATGTTACATGGCACATGTAGCATAAAACATATTCTAGTTACATAGATACATTTATAAGCATCTCCCCATAAAGTTTTATGGGGAACACCGTCACAGTGATTTCATATTATAGCTTTGTTTAATTGATGAAAACATAAACTAGACACTTGGAGGATTAGAACTGATTTCAGCTGAGGGACGTGTTTGCTAGGTTTTTATGCATTTGCACAGGGAAATGTTGAGTGTTTTCACTCATCCCTATTCAGCGGAACTCCTGAACAGAACGGAAATAGATTTGTAATTATTTTTGTTAAAGGAACAGGCTTGCAAGGGGGCACTTGGATTTGAACCAAGGATCACTTGAGCTGTAGTCAAACACTCTACCACTGAGCTACACCCCCAAAGTGTTCTACAGCAGGGGAGGGTCTCTGGCAGTGTGTGTGTCGCTGACAGATTGGAGTGATGCTGAAACAGGACAGAGTACAGATGGCATTGTGGGGGTGGCATGAACCGTATCTCTTCATTTCCCCTTCTAATAACTGAGGGGACAGTAACCCTTACCCAGCGAGGTCACATTCTCATAATTCTCCTGCATGACGTCTCTGTAGAGGGCTCTCTGAGCGGGGTCCAGCAGAGCCCACTCTTCCCTGGTGAAATACAAAGCCACCTCCTCGAAGGTCACCGGCCCCTGAAAGAACAAGAGTCTAACACTCAGGACCTGCTGCCCCACTCACAGCCCCACTATTCCTGTGGTAGAGGAGCCAAACGGAAGCTCTGGGTGGCTCACAGTCAACAGAGTCCCACTCCCACCCCGCTCAGAGCATCCAGGAAACACCAGGGTGAAGGGACGAAGAGAGAGCCCCTTGTCTCTCCCAGCAGATCCATCACACACCTACTAGCCACAGACTGATACAGGAGATGGAGCCCCTAGCAGGGTCCAGGGAGAGATCTCTGGTAGGAAGCCCAACACCCTCCTCATTGTGAGGAGCTGGATATGAAGGGAGGGGAATCTCCCCTAAGCCTCACTGGTGGGTGCCTGTGACGAAGTAGGGAGCGGGGTGGATTTGACCTGGGAGTGTTGTGGGGGAGGTTCACTGGGACTGGCTGCATTGGGGATGGGAGACTTCCCCTGAAGGAAGATACCTGAGGTTGTAACATGAGCCAGAAGAGGGGTTGGGAGAGGTGACACCTTTGCCTGGAAAAATGGACAAAGCCTAGAAAAGAAGCCGGGGGAGGGGAAAAGAGCCTGCTCAAGGGTTTGGCCTGGTTGGTTAAAGTTTAAAGCTGGGTGGTAAAACGCAGGGAGCCCCAAGGCTGGGGTCTAAGCTCCCTGGCCCCAAAAGGGCCCGACTAAGGGGTCCTGTTTGTACCCACAAGCTCTGTTTGAACTGTGTTCCTGGCGTCCTTAATAAACCTTCTGTTCTGCTGGCTGGCTAAGTGTCACAGTAAATCCCACGAAAAGGGGTACAGGGCTCTAACTCCCCCACACTCCCTGACAGTGCCCCCTTCATATCTCACAGCAGCCGGGGGGGATAGCTCAGTGGTTTGAGCATTGGCTTGCTGAACCCAGGGTTGTGAGTTCAATCCTTGAGGGGGCCATTTAGGGATCTGGGGCAAAAATTGGGGATTGGTCCTGCTTTGAGCAGGGGGTTGGACTAGATGACCTTCTAAGGTCCCTTCCAACCCTGATATTCTATGATTAGGCTCACCAACAGGTCCCGTAGTCACTGGGTCAGTGATCTGCCCCCCTCCCCCTTAGGGGTGTTTCCTTGCCTGGGTGAATGAGACCCCAGACTGTTGTCCCCATCCCCTGGGGTCCCATCATTCCCCTACCCAAAGACAGCTCAGTCCCCACAAGTGCTCTCAAGGCGGGGTGAGCGGCTCCTGGCCTCCACTCCCCAGCTCCACCAGTTCTGCTCTCTCCTCCCCCGGTCTCCTGATACTTCAGGCCTCAGCGCTGGGCTGGACCCAGGCCTGGCAGGGACTGGCAACACCCAGATACCTTCTGCCCGGGAGAGGCTCCCCACAGAGCCCACCTCGCGCTGCTGTAGGAGGGAGCCCGCAATCAGAAGCCAAAGCTCCAAACATTCCTCCCAGTATCTACCAGCATTTCTTGCCCTGTTGGTCAGGGCCGGCCACTCCGGGGCAGAATCCCACATTATCCACTGGCTGAGGAGCTGGAAACCAGGCACAGACGACTGGTCTCTGCTGAAAGACTTGGGGTGGGGGGGGTGCACAATTTCAGGGTTCAGCCCCACCCCCTTACCATCAACAGCCCCTCCCAGGAGTGAACAATGCCGGGAGAGGAAGCAGCAAAGGCAGCCCCGCTCCACTCCCCCCTCCAGCCGCTGCTGTGCAGGGAGGGATCCCGGCAGCACCCCATGCTGTAGCAGGGATGCTAACCCAGGTGGGCACATTAGGAAAACTCCTGAGTTCAAGGCACAGCTGCACACCCAGAAGAAAGCCCAGGATGCCATGGGCAGGCTGAAGCCCAGGATGCCATGGGCAGGCTAAAGCCCACTGTCTTTCCCTGCTGTGGAGCGTAAAATGAGGGACTCAAGGTGGGTAGAGGCACCACTGCGCTTTGAGAAAACAGCCCAGCCCTGCGCACACAAAGCTTGCCAAAGCCTGGGATTGAACCTGCGATCTCTAAATCTTCAGTCTAACACTCACCCAACTGAGCTACTTCAGCACCTTTATGAACTGTTGTTTCTCTGTCCAGGTTGTTTTTGTCAGTCATGGCACACAAAAAGGATGCTGGAGACTGGGTGCTGGACGCTCTAGGCAAAGACCCAGCAGAGTGACACAGCAAAAGCATGCTGGGTCCATAACCCAGAGATCGATGGATTGAAACCAGCCTCTGCTTTGCATCTCCCAGATTCCTTGCTGAAAGTATGGCCAAGGTTTCCTTGCAATACACAGGGGTTGGTGGCTCCTTTCTCTTCTCACCCTGGAGTCAACTCATCTTTTTATACCAGCCTTGACCTTTTATGAACTAACAACATCCTTCACTTTTCCAGGAATAGCAGCAGCAGCAGCAGCATGAAGAAAGAGGAGAGCGAATATGTCACTGTCAGGGCTGAAGGTGCCATGTCCCCTCTGTCAGACCATTGCCACTGCAGGAGAGAAGGTTTCAATGGACGAGAGTCACAGGGAGGTTTTGCTGTTCATGGATCTGTGCAAAGGAAATTGTGTCCCTGTGTGAAGCTGAGGGGGAATGAAACACCCACACGTGGCACAAGGCCCTAAGGAATGAGGGTGAAGGAATCAGGCTGAGAAATGATTGAAACGGACTTACCTGGGATTGAAATGATGCTTGTTTCTGTCCTGTAGCTAGTGAGAAATGTGACATTCATTCAGATGCGGGGTTGAGGTTCCGTTAGCTCTTTGTAGAAACTGGAACTTGACTCCCAGGAAAGTCGCACTGTGCAACTGGCCGCAGGGTGCTGTGGGAGGGGTTTGCAATGGCTCATGGGCCGGTGCAGCATCACATGATGCAGGTTTCTCTGTCCCATTGTTCCATGGGCAGCCTACTAGATTGCCAGCTGCTTCTCCGCTGCAGTGTGTGTGGCGGGGCAGAGAGTGACACTATGTACAACAGATAAGTGTGGAACAATGACACAGCACAAAAACACACAATAGAAGCAGGGAGGAACCCTGAGAGTCAGGACCAAGTATCCCTAGGTCATCCCCGACAGGTATTTGCATAACCCCTTCTTCAAATCCTCCAATGAAGGAGATTCTGCAACTTCCCATGGAGGCCACTGCCATGCAATCGACAATGCTTGGCTTGTGATTAAGGGCCAGGCTGTGACTCACAAAATTTTGATTCAGTTGCAAGTTTGGCCCCATTATTCTCTGTGCAAACATGGACAAATGACATCGCATCTTTGGGCCTCAGTTTCCCCAGCTGTAAAATGGGAACCACCCTCCCACACTTCATCTATTTTGCCTGTGAGCTCTTGGCATCAAGGACTCTCACTATCACTATGAGTTGTACAACACCTGGCAGAATCAGGGCCCCCATCCTTGGTCGGGGTTTCCGCAGTGCCTGGCACAACTGGAGCACCCACTCTCGGATGGGGTATCTGCAGGGGGATTAAAGGGCAGGGCTAACCATCACGCTTCATGTCTCAAACTGCTCTGTGGCTGGGGGCTCAGGAGGGACTGTTCCCATGTAATAATGTATGGAAAGGGTCATTGTGCAGTCCGTGGGGAAGGGGTTAGAGTTTCCTTTACTATTTCCGGCATTGGCCACTCCCACAGACAGGATGTCTGCTGGGGGAGGAGAAATACAAGGCTTAATGGGACCGTGGATCTGATCAGATGAGGCTGGGGGGAAGGGGGGGATTTAACCACCCCCAGCCCATAACCTTCAATATGCAGAATCATAGAACCATAGGACTGTAAGGGACCTTGAAAAGTCATCCAGTCCAGCTCCCTGCACTCATAAGTATAATCTAGACCATCCCTGACAGGTGTTTGTCGAACCTGCTCTTAAAAACCTCCCCTGACAGAGGTTCCACAACCTCCCTGGGAAATTCACTCCAGTGCTTAACAGCCCTGACAGACAGGGAGCTTTTCCTGATGTCCAACCTAAACCACCCTTGCTGCAATTTAAGCCCTTGGTTCTTGTCCTATCCTCAGATGAAGAATAATGTGTCCCCTCCCTCCTTGTAACAACCTTTTCTGTACTTGAAAACTGTGATCACGTCCCCTCTCGGTCATCTCTTCTCCAGACTAAACACACCCAATTGTTTTCAATCTTCCCTCACAGCTCACGTTTTCTAGACCCTTAATCATTTTTGTTGCTCTTCTCTGCACTTTCTCCAATTTGTCCCCTTCTTTCCTGAAATGTGGTGCCCAGGATTGGACATAATACTCCAGCTGAGGCCTAATCAGTGTGGATGTGCTATTTCTTGACTTTAGCAAAGCTTTTGATACAGTCTCGCACAGTGTTCTTGCCAGCAAGTTAAAGAAGTATGGGCTGGATGAATGGACGGTAAGGTGGATAGAAAACTGGCTGGATGGTCGTGCTCAACGGGTAGTGATCAATGGCTCCATGTCTAGTTGGCAGGCGGTATCAAGTGGAGTGCCCCAAGGGTCGGTGCTGGGGCCGGTTTTGTTCAATATCTTCATCAACGACCTGGAGGATGGTGTGGACTGCACCCTTAGCAAGTTTGCAGATGACACTAAACTGGGAGGAGTGGTTGATACGCTGGAGGGTAGGGATAGGATACAGAGGGACCTAGACAAATTAGAGGATTGGGCCAAAAGAAATCTGATGAGGTTCAACAAGGACAAGTGCAGAGTCCTGCACTTAGGACGGAAGAATCCCATGCACTGCTACAGACTAGGAACCGAATGGCCGGGCAGCAGTTCTGCAGAAAAGGACCTAGGGGTTACAGTGGACGAAAAGCTGAATATGAGTCAACAGTGTGCCCTTGTTGCCAAGAAGGCTAACGACATTTTGGGCTGTATAAGTAGGGGCATTTCCAGCAGATCGAGGGACGTGATTATTCCCCTCTATTCGGCACTGGTGAGGCCTCATTTGGAGTACTGTGTCCAGTTTTGGGCCCCACACTACAAAAAGGATGTGGATAAATTGGAAAGAGTCCAACGGAGGGCAACAAAAATGATTAGGGGGCTGGAGCACATGACTTATGAGGAGAGGCTGAGGGAACTGGGATTGTTTAGCCTGCAGAAGAGAAGAGTGAGGGGGGATTTGATAGCTGCTTTCAACTACCTAAAAGGGGGTTCCAAAGAGGCTGGATCTAGACTGTTCTCAGTGGTAGAAGATGACAGAACAAGGAGTAATGGTCTCAAGTTGCAGAGGGGGAGGTTTTGGTTGGATATTAGGAAAAACTTTTTCACTAGTAGGGTGGTGAAGCACTGGAATGGGTTACCTAGGGAGGTGGTGGAATCTCCTTCCTTAGAGGTTTTTAAGGTCAGGCTTGACAAAGCCCTGGCTGGGATGATCTAGTTGGGGTTGGTCCTGCTTTGAGCAGGGGGTTGGACTAGATGACCTCCTGAGGTCCCTTCCAACCCTGAGATTCTATGATACTATGACTCCCTCCAGTAGCTGAAGCTGGGACAACGGGGTGGGGCGGCAAATCACGGCAGGACTCTTGCTAGTGGGGTCTAGCTGCCCAAATTCCTCCCCATGCTGCTGGGTTACAGTCGCCTTCAGCCACCAGGAAACCCAGGAACTAAGGCAGGAATGGGGCGAGGAAGCAAGTCAAGCTGAGCAAGGCTGGAAAAAAAATTCATCTTCTCTCCATGTGCCGCTTGCAATGACGTCCTTTTTGTGTGCCATGACTGGCCAAAACATCCTGGAAAGAGAAGCAGCAGGCCAGAAATGTGACCTGTAGGGGCCAAAGTAGCTCAGTTAGGAGAGCGTTAGACTGAACATCTAAAGGTCCCTGGTTCAATCCCAGGCTTTGGCATGCTCTTTGGTCCCTTTGTGTGCAGGGGTGGGCTGTTTTCTCGCAGCGCAGTGGTACCTCTACCCACCATGAGTCCCTCATTTCAGGTTCCCCAGCAGGAAAAGACAGTGGGGGCTTGTGCCCACCTGGGCTTTCCTTCTTCTCTTGCTCTGTCTCAGCAAGGGGAAGGAAAAGAAGCTCTCCTTCAAGCTGCAGTCACAAGGGCAAGAGAAGGTTGACTTCCTTAGCTCCGGATCTAGTCCTTTGCTCTACCAGTTGATCTCTCGAAGGGCTGCCGCTTTCTCCAGGTTCGCCCATCGGTGTGTGCCAGCGTGAGCACCACCCAAGTGGTGGGCATTTGAAGGAAGTTTCTGTAGTGTAGTGTTATCACGTTTGCCTAACACATAAAAGGTCCCTGGTTCAGACATAGGTTGGCTTCCTTTTTCCAGCTCCCCTAGCTGTCCAGCAAGGCACTCGTCCTTCTGCCACTGGCCTGTCCCTGGGATAACCCCAACCCCTGCAGGACAGAGGGTGGTGAAATGAGCTGAGAAAGCGCCTTAGCATCAGCCAGGGAAAGCTGGAGGATCTCAGCCAGTCACCTCTTGTAGCCTCGTGGCTTGGCCTCCTCTGCCCTTGGAGGTTGGCCTAGGGAGGCCAGTCTCCCTGCTGGCCTCCCTTGTGTGACTTGGCAAAGGAGGAAGTGAGGCGGGAATGGGGCAAAGAGGAAGTTCGTGCTGAGGAAGGCAGGACAGGAGCTAAGAGTCTCAGTGCGGCTCAGTGGGGTTAGTCGAGCGCCACCGTTCGTCCTGCCAAAGCCTGGGGAGGTGGGTTGGCTGCTGGGAGGTAGAATCCTGTGTCTGAGCCTGTCGTGCTGGGCTTTCTCCTGGGTGTGCAGCTGTGCCCTGAACTCACGAGTTTCCCTCGTTTCAGAGGCAACACGTGCAGAGGGCAGGATGTGGGGCCATGTGCCCCACCTGGGTTAGCATCCCGGCTACAGCGTGGGGTGCTGCCAGGCTCCCTCCCTGCACAGCAGCTGCTGGAGTGGGGAGTGGAGCGGGGCTGCCTTTGCTGCTTCCTCTCCCGGCATTGTTCACTCCTGGGAGGGGCTGTTGATGGTAAGGGGGTGGGGCTGAACCCTGAAATTGTGCCCCCCCCACCCCAAGTCTTTCAGCAGAGACCAGTCGTCTGTGCCTGGTTTCCAGCTCCTCAGCCAGTGGATAATGTGGGATTCTGCCCCGGAGTGGCCGGCCCTGACTTTCTGTCTCAGGAAGGGGAGGAAAAAGGAATCTCTTTTCAAACCCCCAGTCCCACCGCTGACCGAGGGGTGACTTTCTAAGTTCCCGCAAAGGGGAGCAGGGAAAGAGAGAGCACAGGAGAGAAGAGGAGGAGAGATGGGATAGAAAAAAGTCTCTAGAGCGGGAGCAGATGGAGAGAACCAGGGAGTGCAGGGGACATGGTCAACCCATCGGGCTGCCTCCTAGGCCAGGCTGCAGCCCAGCTTCAGGACTCAGAGGAAGTGGAGCTCGCACCCCTACCTACAGGACTCCAGGCACGACCAGCCGTCTGCATCAAACGTTCCCTCTGCCGCTCAAGTCACAACAGCGAGCAGGCAAAACACAGGCTCCCACGTCATTGGAGAGAGCAAGACGAAGCCTTGGAACACCCAGGAGTGTTAGGTGGCAAAAGAGCTGCCCCAAGGTCCCAGCGAGACTTGAACTCGGATTGTAGGATTCAAAGCCCTAAATGCTGCCCTTACACCATGGGACCAGCAGAGAGTACCCTGTACTTTTCTGACATCCGCTGTAGAAGAGCCTGGGTGGACAATAATTTGCCTTCCTTGCTCAAGGTCTCTCTGGCCAGCCCTGTATTTGCTCAACAAGTCGGCTCGCAGCGGTTTGCTGTAGACCCAGAAGCCTTTCTTCCTCCAGACTGTGAGGCCAGTGGGCATGTGAGGATGTTACCCCTTCAGTCCCAGGCAGTAAATGGTCCTTCCTAGGAAAGCCCAAGTCCTCAAAAGAAAAAAGTAAGAACAAGGAATGTACTGATGAGCTCACTCCTGAAGTTTTTGGGGGATACCACAAAGAGAAATGATTCCCTGTTACACCTGACCAAGGACTTGAACCCTGGACCTTCAGATTAAAAGCCTGACACTTTATCAACTGAGCTAGCCAGGCTCACGTAGTTAAAAAGAAAGTCTGGTGCAAAAGAGAAACTAGCCAAGAAAAAGAGGGCAGGAAACAGCAGCTTTCTCAGCTCATTTCCCCACTCGCTGTCCTGCAGGGGTTGGGGTGATCCCAGTGGCAAGAAGGGGAGCACCTTGCTGGGCAGCTAAGGGACCTGAGAAAAGTAAAACTTCATCATTCTGCCTGGTTTAAAGCCAGGGCCCTTTTGCATGTCAGGCAAATGTGATCACCAGGACACCACAGAAACTCTGCAACAGGGATCTGCCCCTCCCCTCAGACAGCAACAGTGACACCGGGTGGCCACGTGGGGTAACACACACAGCGTCTCTCTCAGAGAGCAACAGTGACACCGGGTGGCCACGTGGGGTAATGCACACAGCGTCTCTCTCAGAGAGCAACAGTGACACTGGGTGGCCACGTGGGGTAATGCACAGAGCGTCTCTCTCAGAGAGCAACAGTGACACCGGGTGGCCACGTGGGGTAATGCACACAGCGTCTCTCTCAGAGAGCAACAGTGACACTGGGTGGCCACGTGGGGTAATGCACACAGCATCTCTCTCAGAGAGCAACAGTGACCCCGGGGTGGCCACGTGGGGTAATGCACACAGCATCTCTCTCAGAGAGCAACAGTGACACTGGGTGGCCACGTGGGATAATGCACACAGCATCTCTCTCAGAGAGCAACAGTGACACCGGGTGGCCACGTGGGATAATGCACACAGCGTCTCTCTCAGAGAGCAACAGTGACACTGGGTGGCCACGTGGGGTAACGCACACAGCGTCTCTCTCAGAGAGCAACAGTGACACCGGGTGGCCACGTGGGGTAACGCACACAGCGTCTCTCTCAGAGAGCAACAGTGACACTGTGTGGCCACGTGGGGTAATGCACACAGCGTCTCTCTCAGAGAGCAACAGTGACACCGGGTGGCCACGTTGGGTAATGCACACAGCGTCTCTCAGAGTGTATAGCTCACCTCTCATACTGGGTGGAGAAGCTGGAGAAAGTGGTGGCAGCTCTTCGAAGTGTCAGCTGGTAGAGCAAAGACACTCAGCAAGAGAGAAAACTGCTTGGTGGGGAGCATGGGGGACAATGGCCCCACTGGATTGTTTGTGCATCGCTTTCGCAACTTGCCCACAACAACCTGGCAGCCCCCAGCGTTCCCATGGCCCTGTGGGTGTGAGCTCTGGGAACGGGGCCTCTAGGAATCCCTATTTCCAGCTGCATTAACCAGTCAGAAAGGAGAAGGAAAAGTTAATGCCTTTGAAAAGTCTGTGTGTGTGTGTGAGCTGGATGGGAGGGGTCTAGAAACCACTCTGCTCTAGTCTCTTTTCTCTGATTTCCTCTAGAAAATCTGAAGCCGGGGGCAAAAGCAGCTGCCCTCTCTGAGGCTTGAACTCAGGATCTTCAGATTATGAGACTGACGCGCTGCCGACTGTGCTAAGAAGGCTGGGAAAGGCCTCAGGCTCAGTGCATCTAGGACCCTCCTCCAGCAGTGACTGGGGCAGGGATGGAGCCTGGGCTGTGCTGGGAGGAGCCGGGAGATCTGGTGCCCACAGACCTGTCCTGGCAGCTTCCTCAGCAGCAAATAAATTGATTCTCCCTGCCTGGGAACAACCCACCCAGAGCTAACGGCAGCACAGGGGGGCGGGGGGAGGGGAGTTCCCAAGCTTTGCACCAACCTCCCCAGTTTAGAACTTACTCCCATTACCCTGGTACGGCACTTTCCACGGGAATGAGGCAAAGCAAGTGGGGAAGCTACATGGGCAATAGACACCAGGGCTCTGGGTAAGGCCTGAACTCAGCACCCCGGCAAGAGTCTCCTTTGCACCAACCAGGGGTCCCACTACAGGTGCTTCTTAGCCCCCGTGGGGCAGTCGGCAGCTCTCAGTCTCTGGGGGTCACCCCTTTGCCTGGGCGTTGACAGGCTGCTGGTTCAACCCTCACTTCAGATGCGGCTTTTCAGCAACGAGACTCCAGCACATTTTAACCGGAAAAAATGTCTGTCACAGGAAGTCGGGCTCCTCGTGGGCTCCTCAAGGTCTGCTGGGAGCCGTGAATCCCCCTTTTGCCGCCACGAAGGCTCCCTCTTGGACACTGTGGTGTCACCTGCCGGCTGGACGAGTGTGGGGGCCGTGCCGCAAAAGCCCGTCTCCGAGCAGCCATGCCGGGGACTCGGGTTCAATCCAAGTGTAAAATCTGACAGCCCCACGGAGCTGCCGAGCGTCCCGAGAGCCTCCCTCGTGTTCTCCCGCAGGAGCTGCCTGCCGGTGTGGGTGGGAAAAGGGGACGAGGACGCGCTGCTGCCTCAGGCCGGGACAGGAGCCCTCACCACGCACAGGCCTGGCTCTTGCCTTCAGCTCAGGCAGGGGCTGGGAGATGCGCCGGCTGCTCGGCAGCAGCCTTGGTAACAGCAGTTTTGTTTCTATGTGTCTCTGTGGCGCAATGGGTCAGCATGTTCGACTGTTAACCGACAGGCTGGTGGTTCGAGCCCACCCAGGAACGGCGGTAACCCCATGCTGCTTCCTCGTTCCTCACAGGCCTGTTTTGCTGCATCAAAACCACAGAGACGCCTCCCAGCAGCTGGTTTGCCAGGGCCCCTGCCCAGCCCCCTGCACCGCTCCCTGCCAGGGCCAGAGCTCGCAAGGCACCAGCCTGGAGCCAGGGCCGCTGGGTGCTGCTTAAGAAAAGCCAGCAGAGGGACACAGGGGAACTGTGCTGTGCCCATAACACAGAGGTGGATTAATCAAACCCTCTTCTGCTCGCACCGGGCCTCCCGCTTCCTACCCTGGGCCTGCAAGAGAGGGGGCGGCTTGCACAGCGCCAAGAGTCTCACCTGTGAGGCAGGAGGCGGCTGACGCCCGCAGCCTGCTGGGGAGCTCCCAGAAGTGATTAAGGGACAGAGACTCCTAAGTGCCCAGAGTAACTAGGGTTTGGGGTTCACGAGGCCGGTAAGGGGGTCGCTATGTCGGCCTTGTAACCCTGGGTGTCAGGTCGCTGTGCAGCTTTGATCTAGAGCTCTGATCCCAACATCCCACCAGCAGCCCACAGCCTCTCCCTGGGTCTGCCCCACCTGGTTACTCCTCACAGGCTGACCTGACCCCGCTTCCAGCCCTGGATTCACCCCCCAATCACCCTACTGCCCCTCAGAGCCACAGCCGTGGAGGTGCTGACGGAGGGTGGGGTGACTCTGGGATGGGGTTCTTCTCTAAAGATGGCTGCAGAAAGGTGGGGCTCAGCTCAGTCAGCGACCTGCCCAGTTGCCTCACTGACAGGGGATGTGACATTTCTATAAGGCGCATAAAAGGGGTATTTGGCTTCCTAGCGAATGTGAGGAATGTGCAATTATGAGAGGGAATTTCCATCCCTCCATCACTTGTACTTCAGGGCCTCAGTGGCCTAATGGATAAGGCATTGGCTTCTGAAGTCAGAGATTGTGGGTTCAAGTCCCATCTGGGGTTAAAAGCTACTTTGTCCTCCATATTGCAAAGAAACTTTGGTCTTATTTTCACCAAGGAAGCTGGGAGATGTTGGAACACAAAGTACTGGGTCTTGGGAACAATCCCCCAGAAATAGCATCTTCCACTCGACAGATGCTTTCTAGACCCGTCAGTAGCAAACAGTTAATACAAGTGTGTGTCTGAGAATAGAGTGAAGGGGAGTGTTTACTCTGACACGTCAATGAACGAAAGGCCACTCTGCTGGCTCTTTGCTTACAGCGCCCAGTCTCCAGCATCCACACTTGCTGGCGCTGGCAGGCAGAGGCGCAGGCTGTTAGGCAGCAGCCTTGGCAGTAAAGTTGTGTCTCTGTGGCGCAATGGGTCAGCGCGTTCGGCTGTTAACCGGAAGGCTGGTGATTCGAGCCCACCCAGGGACGGCGATACCCCCGTGTTCCTCAAGACCTGTTGAGAGCCCGATAGGCCCCCTTTTTGCAATCTCAAAAGCGTCCCCCTTGGCCTCAGTGGTTTCAGCAGAGGCCCGAAGCGTGCGCCTGCCTATAAAGTCCGGCTTTCCCCAGCACATTCACTGCGGTGCAATTGGGTCACTGTGTCTATGGCTGAACGGCAAAGATTTGCTCCCGGTTTCCCGTCTCTCTGCAGCATGATTAGCCTGTGTCGGTGGTTAATGACGTGGATCTAGCTGTAGATTGTTATTCATTACCCACCTTGACAGTTCACACAGTCCCTTTCCTACTCAAATCCCCAGCACCTCAGTGACCCTGGTAGCAGTGGTTGGGTTTTCCCTTAGGGCCTGAGATTTTTAGGGTACTTTTTTCCCTCCACCTGGACTCAGAGATGCAGCAGGCCCAAAAGCTGTCCTGTCTGCGCTGAAGCAGTTCAGTCGGGAACGCGTTAGACTGAAGCTCTAGAGGTCTCTGGTTCAATCCCAGGCTTTGGCATGCTCTCTGTGTGCAGCAGTGCTCTGTTTTCTAGAAGCGCCGTGGTACCTCTACCCACCACGAGTCCCTCATTTCAGGCTCCCCAGCAGGAAAACACAGTGGGGGCTTGTGCACACCTGGGGTTTCCTTCTTCTCTTGCTCTTTCTCAGCGAGGGGAAGGAAAGAAGCTCTCCTTCAAGCTGGAGTCACAAGGGCAAGAGAAGGTTGACTTCCTGAGCTCCGGCTCCAGTCCTTTGCTCTACCAGTTGATCTCTCGAAGGGCTGCCACCACTTTCTCCAGGTTCGCCCATCGGTGTGTGCCAGCGTGAGCACCAGCCAAGTGGGGGGGAGGGTGGGGGGGGGGTATGTGAAGGAAGTTTCTGTAGTGTAGTGGTTATCACGTTTGTCTAACATGCAAAAGGCTCCTGGTTCAAAACCAGGCAGAAACATAATGGCTTACTTCTTCTAGCTCCCCTAGCTGTCCAGCAAGACACTCCTCCTTCTGCCACTGGCCTGTCCCTGGGATAACCCCAACCCCGGCGGGACAGAGGGTGGTGAAATGAGCTAAGCGACAGATGAGACCCTAGAAGGGGAGGGGAAATGGCAGCTCCACAGAAGGTCTTCAGTGCTCAGATGCCCCAGTTATAGGCACCCTGGCCTGACCGAGACAGAGAAAAGACAAAGAGGGACCCAGCCCCCCTACAGTGATCCCATGGACAAGAATCTGGTTGGGAGTGGGGTGAAGGTTCCCTCTGGACAAAGGGAGCTGAAATCCCTCAGCATCCTGGAATTTAAGTGATGCATCAAACCCTGCCCGGGTGGGGGCTGAGGTTCATCAGCAGAAGGTTGGGCAGTAGGTCAACCCATCGGGCTGCCTCCTAGGCCAGGCTGCAGCCCAGATTCAGGACTCAGGAAATGGAAGTGCTGCCGAACAGCGCCGCCGGGTGAGTGCAAGGGGAGGCGCTTTTTTTTTAGCTTTGTTGCGCCTTAAAAAAAATGTTTTAAGGCGCCGCTTCTGCTCAGAGAGGAAGCAGCCGCTATCTCCGCTCCCCACCTGGCTAAGCTACTGAGTGTTAGGTGGCAAAAGAGATGACCTAAGATCCCACCAAGATTTGAACTTGGATAGCAGGATTCAAAGTCATGAGCGCCGGCCCTTACACCATGGGAGAACACCCCGTGTTTGTCTGACTTCCAGTGTAGAAGAGCCTGAGCGGCCAATAATTTGCCTTCCTTCCTCAAGGCATCTAAGGCCTCTCTGGCCGGCCCTGCATTTGCTCAACAAGTTGGCACGCAGCAGTTTGCTGTAGACCGCGAAGCCTTTCTTCCTCCAGACTGTGAGGACACTGGGTGTCTGAAGAAGTTGCCCCTTCAGTCCCAGGCAGTAAATAGCCCTTCCTCGGAAAGCCCAAGTCCTGAAAAGGAAAGAGTTACATGAAAGAGGGTACTGAACAGGCCACGCCTGAAGTTCTTGGGGGAAATGATCACTCCTGCACCTGACCAGGGACTTGAACCCTGGATCCTCAGATTAAAAGTCTGACGCTCGACCAACTGAGCTAGCCAGGCTCACATGAAACACTGGCAAGTTTGATGCAGAAGAGAAACTAACCAAGAAAAAGAGGACAGGAAACAACTTATTTCTCCGGTACGCTTTCTCAGCTCATTTCACCACCCTGGACTCCCAGGAAGTCATCCTTACCTCGCCCTTGTGACTCCAGCTTGAAGGGGAGCTTCTTTCCTTCCCCTTGCTGAGAAAGAGCAAGAGAAGGAATAAAGCTCACATGGGCCCACTGGGTACACCAGACCACGCTGCTTTTCCCTGCTGGGGAGCGTGAAATAAGGGACTCGTGGCAGGTAAAGCCACTGCTGCACTTCCAGAAAACAGCCCAGCCCTGCGCCCAAAGCCTGGGTGTTGAACTAAAGACCTTTACATCTTCAGTCTAATGGTCTCCTGACTGAGCTACTTCAGCACCTAGAAGGGATTTTTTTTGGCCTGCAGCTTCTGTCTGGAATATTTTTGTCAGTCCTGGCACACAAAAAGGACGTCACTGCGAGAGGCCCAGGAGGGCCAGATGAATTCTTGCCGGCCTTACTCAGCCCTGTGAAGTGTTACCCTGGACTCAGCTCTCCATTGGTCTGTCTGCTTTGGGGCAGGGACCATAACACGTCCTGCTGCATTCGTTATTTCAAAGGGTGGTTTAGGATTTTCAGTCTCAGACACAGTGCACAAAGCAAGACTCCACCCTTGGTGTAAACTAAATGAGCCGCCCACAGATTCTGGCATCCAAAAAGGAGCCATTTGGTGTGAGAGTCAGACCTGCCCCTGTCCCAGAGGGAGGGGTCGTCTGGGAGGGGCCTGGCACACGGACCTATCGGCTCTTAACACCAAAACTTTCAGTAACTCTGTTATCAGTGCCTGGGAGTGTAATTTAAACCATAAAAACAGCCACACTGGGCTAGACCAAAGGCCCATCTAGCTCTGTATCTTCTCTTCTGACATTAGCCAATACCAGGTGCCCCAAAAGCCACTCAACAAGGCACCACTGGGAGTTGAACCCAGGATCTCCTGTTAACGAAACAGGTGCTTTAACCAGCTAAGCTATGGCACCTGCCCATACCAGCTAACCACACCTGACTCCCTGCTAGACCCAACCTGGGCCTTTGCTTGTGTTTGGAGTCTGCAAAGCAGAGGAGCAGGGGAAGTTTTCCTTGCAAGCTGTGTGTGTGTGAATCCTTGGCCAGGTCTGCACTACAAAGTTATTTCAGCATCATTATATTGCTCAGGTGTGAAAAACACATGATTCTCCCTCGTCTCTGGGTGCTCTCTGGGCACCAGATGGAGGAGCAGGCTGGGGCTAGGGCTGCTAAGGGAGCCAGAGTAGCAAGTTTTCTGTATTGTTTCCTTCCCTCTTTTTCTTGACTAGTTTCGATTGTGCACCAGCCTTGCCCTTTTTTCATGTGAGCCTGGCTAGCTCAGTTGATAGAGCCCCAGTTTCTTAATCATAGAATCATAGAATCTCAGGGTTGGAAGGGACCTCAGGAGGTCATCTAGTCCAACCCCCTGCTCAAAGCAGGACCAACCCCAACTAGATCATCCCAGCCAGGGCTTTGTCAAGCCTGACCTTAAAAACCTCTAAGGAAGGAGATTCCACCACCTCCCTAGGTAACCCATTCCAGTGCTTCACCACCCTACTAGTGAAAAAGTTTTTCCTAATATCCAACCTAAACCTCCCCCTCTGCAACTTGAGACCATTACTCCTTGTTCTGTCATCTTCTACCACTGAGAACAGTCTAGATCCATCCTCTTTGGAACCCCCTTTTAGGTAGTTGAAAGCAGCTATCAAATCCCCCCTCACTCTTCTCTTCTGCAGGCTAAACAATCCCAGTTCCCTCAGCCTCTCCTCATAAGTCATGTGCTCCAGCCCCCTAATCATTTTTGTTGCCCTCCGTTGGACTCTTTCCAATTTATCCACATCCTTCTTGTAGTGTGGGGCCCAAAACTGGACACAGTACTCCAAATGAGGCCTCACCAGTGCCGAATAGAGGGGAATAATCACATCCCTCGATCTGCTGGAAATGCCCCTACTTATACAGCCCAAAATGCCGTTAGCCTTCTTGGCAACAAGGGCACACTGTTGACTCATATTCAGCTTTTCGTCCACTGTAACCCCTAGGTCCTTTTCTGCAGAACTGCTGCCCAGCCATTCGGTCCCTAGTCTGTAGCAGTGGGGTCCAGGGTTCAAGTCCTTGGTCAGGTGTAGAAAGCCTCCCAAGAACTTCAAGAAGCAGCTCTTCAGTACTGTACTTGACGTTATCTTTTTTTCTTTTCAGGACTTGGGCTTTGCTAGGAAAGGCCATTCTCTGCCTGGGACTGAAGGGGCAACTTCCTCACACGCCCACTGGCCTCACAGTCTGGAGGAAGAAAGGCTTCTGGGTCTACAGCAAACCGCTGTGTGCCGACGTGTTGAGCAAATGGAGGGCTGGCCAGAGAGGCCTTGAGCAAGGGAGGCAAAAAATTGTCCGCCCAGGCTCTTCGACACTAGAAGTCAGAAGACCCCAAAACTATCATCACCATTCTCATGGTGTAAGGGCAGCACTCAGGGCTTTGTATCCTGCAATCTGAGTTCAAATCTCGGTGGGACCTTGGGGCAGCTCTTTTGCCACCCAACACTACTGGGTGTTGCAAGTCTTCATCTTGCTCTCTCCAATGACGTGGGAGCCTGTCTTTTGTTCTTATCATGGTTCCCTCTCTTCTCCCGCCTTCAAGCCAGCCAGTCCTCCCTCCCCAAACTCCAAGGAGTGACTGACTCTTGCTTTGCTGAGCAGCTCATTATATGTGAGCTGCTCCAAGCAAGCCTTCTCCTGATTGGCTCGCCCAATACACTTTCCTGATTGGCTGGGTTCTGCTTAGCCTCTCTAAGGCTGCCTGTTGTGTATTTGGTTGTCGTGGTAATAGCATCTTGTTGTTGCTATGCAACTGAGATAGATTATTAGGGGATAGCCCAGCCAGTTTTGGTTGGTTTGGTTAGTTCAGTGTGTGAAAATGAATGGCTGCTTCCATGGCTCTCAGCTCTCTGTGTCTTAAATGATTTCTTCCTAAACCTGCTGCCCAAGGATACAACAAAGTGGCGATGAGGATGGGATCCCTGTGCTGCCCCAGCAACAGAGGGAAGTAGAAGTCAAGGTAAAAAGATAAAAGAAAAAAAAACCTACCAAAATCATTTCACTGCTGGAAGGGGGTGAGAACTGGCTTGTTCGGCACTGACTGTGAAACCTGAAACTAAACCCACGGCTACACTTACAGGGCCACTGGAACCCTTTGAGGAGAATATAGCGGAATGGCACGTGTGTACTGAGCGTTTGGAACTTTTTGTGATTGCCAATGACATTACAGAAGAGAAGAAGGTGCCAATATTCTTAAGTGTTGTGGGGGCTAAAACCTACTCCCTGCGACGCAGCTCACTACACCCTGTTAAGCCTGAGACCAAATCTTACAGTGACATTGTGGGAATCCTGGGGTCCCATTTCCCCCCAAACCACTGGTAACTGCTGAAAGATATAGTGGGTTCCACAAAAGAGACCAAAAAGAAGATGAACCAGTTGTACAATTTGTAGCAACTTTAAAAAGGCTTGCGGAACACTGTGAATGTAAGGGGATGTTAAATGACGCCCTGCGTGACAGGTGTCACGGAGTATAGGGGAGTCCGGCCCTGCACCCCTCTTCCCCGGATTCACTGGGAGTCTCAGCCAGTCAGTAGAACAGAAGGTTTATTAGAGATGCCAGGAACACAGCCCAACCAGAGCTTGTCAGTACATCCAGGACCCCTCAGTCGGGTCCTTCTGGGGGGCAGGGAGCTTAGACCCCAGCCTGGGGCTCCCTGCATTTCGCCCCACAGCTCCAACCGGGGCAGGGAGGCCAGACCCTGTCTGCCTCCCTCGCCTCTTCTCCGGCCAGCTACAAAACTGAAACTCTCCAGCCCCTCCTCCGCCTTTGTCTGCTTCCCGGGCCAGGAGGTCACCTGATCCCTTTGTTCTCACACCTTCAGCTCTCACCTTTGCCGGGCAAGGGGCCGGGCCATCTGTTGCCAGGAGACAGATCCCTTCTCTGTGTCCAGGCCTCTGCCTTCTAGGGCTTTGTAACAATCATGCACCGTTGTCCCACCACCTAGATACTCAAGCACCGCATAGGGGAAACTGAGGCACCCACACAGTACTCAGGGAAACCTTAACTACAGTCCTAGTTCGTCACAACAGGTTCGTGTGTGGCCTGCACAGTGACGCTATACGGAAGCGCCTATTGACAGAGGCTCAGCTTAAAGAGCAAGAGAAGAGGGAAAGCTCACATGGGCCCACTGGGCACACAAGCCCATGCTGCTTTTCCCTGCCGGGGAGTGTGAAATAAGGGACTCGTGGCAGGTAAAGCCACTGCTGCGCTTCCAGAAAACAGCCCAGCCCTGCGCCCACAGAGCAGGCTAAAGCCTGGGGGTGAACTAGGGACCTCTAGAGCCTCAGTCTAACACTCTCCTGACGGAGCTACTTCAGCACCTACAAGGGATCTCTTTAGGCTGCTGCTTCTCTGTCTGGGATGTTTCTGTCAGTCCTAGCACACAAGAAGGACGTCATTGCGAGAGGCCCAAGAGGACCAGATGAATTCTTGCCGGCCTCACTCAGCCCTGTGAAGTATTACCCTGGACTCAGCTCTCCATTGGTCTGTCTGCTTTGGGGCAGGGACCATAACACGTCCTGCTGCATTCGTTATTTCAAAGGGTGCTTTAGGATTTTCAGTCTCAGACTGAAGTAGACGACCCGACAAATACAGTGTCCGTCTTGTCTAAAGAAGTGGCTTGGAGAAACTTTTCCCATGTGACCGTGTGGCCTAATGGATCAGGTGTCTGACTTCGGATCAGAAGATTGAGGGTTTGAGTCCCTTCGTGGTTGTGCTTGTGCAGTTTTCTCTTTGTGCGGAAAGTCCTGCTCCCTTCAGGGCTGGAGCCTCTTCTTGGCGGCTCAGGCCAATGCTCTGGGTTCAGCTAGAGCCTGGGAAGGAGGTTGTCAGGGGTCGCTCTGAACTCTAGTGTACAGATGTGGGGAGCTGTATGAAACACCCCCTAAGCTTATTTTTACCAATTTAGGATAAAAACGTCCCCAAGGCACGTTTTTGTCGTTGAACGGCACGCTGCCACCACCAAGTGATTTAAACAAACATTCAGGGTGGGTGTAACGAAGTGGGACCGTTCCTAATGTTTCCTCTGAATACTGAGTGGGTGCCTCAGTTTCCCCTATGCCTCAGTTTCCCCTATGCATTTCTTAAGTCTCTAGGTGGTGGGATAAGGGTGTGTGATTGTTGCAAAGCCCTAGAGGGCCAGTGTGATGACACAGCATGGCCGACACGCTGTCTCCTGGCAATTCATGGCCTGGGCCCCTTCCCTGCAAAGGTGCTGGCTGAAGATGCCCCGCCCCCGGGCTGTGCCAGAGCCCCGCCCCCAGGAGCTGCCCCGCCCCCGGGCTGTGCCGGAGCCTCGCCCCCAGGAGCTGCCCCGTCCCCGCTCTGTGCCAGAGCCCCGCACCCAGGAGCTGCCCCGCCCCCGGGCTGTGCCGGGGCCCCGACCCCAGGAGCTGCACCGCCCCTGGCTCACAATGGAGCCAGAGCACAGCCCCCAGGAGATGCCCTGCCCCCGGGCTGTGCCAGAGCCCCGCCCCCAGACACTGCCCCGCCCCCAGACGCTGCCCCGCTCCCGCTCTGTGCCAGAGCCCCGCCCCCAGGAGCTCCCCCACCCCCGGCTCAAAATGGGGCTAGAGCCCCGTCCCCAGGCGCTGCCCCAACCCCCGGGCTGGGCCAGAGCCCCGCCCCCAGGAGCTGCCCCGCCCCCGGGCTGTGCCATAGCCCCGACCCCAGGAGCTGCCCCGCCCCCAGGAGCTGCCCCGCCCCCGGACTGAGCCATAGCCCAGTCCCCAGGAGCTGCCCCGCCCACGGGCTATGCCAGAGCCCCGCCCCTAGGCGCTGCCCCGCCCCCGGACTGTGACGGGGCCCCGCCCCCAGGAGCTGCCCCGCCCCCGCGCTGTGGCAGAGCCCCGCCCCCAAGCGCTGCCCCGCCCCCGGCTCCCAATGGAGCCAGAGCCCCGCCCCCAGGAGATGCCCCGCCCCCGGCTGTGCCAGAGCCCCGCCCCCAGGAGCTGCCCCGCCCCTGGCTCACAATGGAGCCAGAGCACCGCCCCGGGGCTCTGCCAGAGCCCCGCCCCCAGGAGCTGCCCCGCCCCCGGACTATCCCAGAGCCCCACCCCCAGGAGCTGCCACGTCCCCGCTCTGTGCCAGAGCCCCGCCCCCAGGAGCTGCCCCGTCCCCGCTCTGTGCCAGAGCCCCGCCCCGATGCGGTGCCCCGCCCCCGGCTCACAATGGATCCTGAGCCCCGCCCCCAGGAGATGCCCCGCACCCGGGCTGGGCCAGAGCCCCGCCGCCAAGAGCTGCCCCGCCCCCGGCTCCCAATGGAGCCAGAGCCCCGCCCCCAGGAGCTGCCCCGCCCCCGGCTCCCAACGGAGCCAGAGCCCCGCCCCCAGGATCTGCCCCGCCCCCGGCTCACAATGGAGCCAGAGCACCGCCCCGAGGAGATGTCCCGCCCCTGGGCTGTGCCAGAGCCCCGACCCCAGGCGCTGCCCCGCCCCCGGCTCACAATGGAGCCAGAGCCCCGCCCTCAGGAGATGCCCCGCCCCCGGGCTCACAATGGAGCCAGAGCACCGCCCCCAGGAGATGCCCCGCCCCCAGGAGCTGCCCCGCCCCCGTGCTGACCCAGAGCCCCGCCCCCAGGAGATGCCCCGACCCCGGATCAAAATGGGGCTGGAGCCCCGCCCCCAGCCGCTGCCCCGCCCCCGGGCTGGGCCAGAGCCCCGCCCCCAAGAGCTGCCCCGATCTCGGGCTGTGCCAGAGCCCTGACCCCAGGAGCTGCCCCGCTCACGCTCTGTGCCAGAGCCCCGCCCCCAGGAGCTGCCCCGCCCCCGGGCTGTGCCGGAGCCTCGCCCCCAGGAGCTGCCCCGTCCCCGCTCTGTGCCAGAGCCCCGCACCCAGGAGCTGCACCGCCCCTGGCTCACAATGGAGCCAGAGCACAGCCCCCAGGAGATGCCCTGCCCCCGGGCTGTGCCAGAGCCCCGCCCCCAGGAGCTCCCCCACCCCCGGCTCAAAATGGGGCTAGAGCCCCGTCCCCAGGCGCTGCCCCAACCCCCGGGCTGGGCCAGAGCCCAGCCCACAGGAGCTGCCCCGCTCTCGGGCTGGGCCAGAGCCCCGCCCCCAGGAGCTGCCCCGCCCCCGAGCTGTGTCAGAGCCCCGCCCCCGGGCTGTGCCATAGCCCCGCCGCCAGGAGCTGCCCCGCCCCCGGGCTGTGCCATAGCCCCGCCCCCAGGAGCTGCCCCGCCCCCGGACTGTGCCATAGCCCAGTCCCCAGGAGCTGCCCCGCCCCCGGGCTATGCCAGAGCCCCGCCCCTAGGCGCTGCCCCGCCCCCGGGTTGTGACGGAGCCCCGCCCCCAGGAGCTGCCCCGCCCCCGCGCTGTGCCAGAGCCCCGCCCCCAGGCGCTGCCCCGCCCCCGGCTCCCAATGGAGACAGAGCCCCGCCCCCAGGAGATGCCCCGCCCCCGGCTGTGCCAGAGCCCCGCCCCCAGGAGCTGCCCCGCCCACGGGCTGGGCCAGAGCCCCGCCCCCAGGAGCTGCCCCGCCCCCGGCTCACAATGGAGCCAGAGCCCCGCCCCCAGGAGCTGCCCCGCCCCTGGCTCACAATGGAGCCAGAGCACCACCCCCAGGAGATGCCCCGCCCCCGGGCTGTGCCAGAGCCCCGCCCCCAGGAGCTGCCCAGTCCCCGCTTTGTGCCAGAGTCCCGCCCCCAGGAGCTGCCCCGCCCCCGGGCTATGCCAGAGCCCCGCCCGCAGGAGCTGCCCCGTCCCCGCTCTGTGCCAGAGCCCCGCCCCCAGGAGCTGCCCCGCTCCCGGCCTGTGCCAGAACCCCGCCCCCAGGAGCTGCCCCGCACCCGGGCTGGGCCAGAGCCCCGCCCACAGGAGCTGCCCCGTCCCCGCTTTGTGCCAGAGTCCCGCCCCCAGGAGCTGCCCTGCCCCCGGGCTGTGCCAGAGCCCCACCCCCAGGAGCTGCCACGCCCCCGGCTCCCCATGGAGCCAGAGCCCCGCCCCCAGGAGCTGACCCGCCCCCGCTCTGTGCCAGAGCCCCGCCCCCAGGAGCTGACACGCCCCTGGCTCACAATGGAGCCAGAGCACCACCCCCAGGAGATGCCCCGTCCCCGGGCTGTGCCAGAGCCCCGCCCCCAGGAGCTGCCCAGTCCCCGCTTTGTGCCAGAGTCCCGCCCCCAGGAGCTGCCCCGTCCCCGCTCTGTGCCAGAGCCCTGCCCCCAGGAGCTGCCCCGCCCCCGGCTCCCAATGGAGCCAGAGCCCCGCCCCCAGGAGCTGCCCCGCCCCCGGGCTGTGCCAGAGTCCCGCCCCCAGGAGCTGCCCCGCCCCCGGGCTGTGTCAGAGCCCCGCCCCCAGGAGCTACCCCATCCCCGCTCTGTGCCAGAGCCCTGCCCCCAGGAGCTGCCCTGCCCCCGGCTCCCAATGGAGCCAGAGCCCCGCCCCCAGGAGCTGCCCCGCCCCCGGGCTGTGCCAGATTCCCGCCCCCAGGAGATGCCCCGCCCCCGGGCTGTGTCAGAGCCCCGCCCCCAGGAGCTACCCCGTCCCCGCTCTGTGCCAGAGCCCTGCCCCCAGGAGCTGCCCTGCCCCCGGCTCCCAATAGAGCCAGAGCCCCGCCCCCAGGAGCAGCCCCGCCCCCGGCTCAAAATGGGGCTAGAGCCCCGTCCCCAGGCGCTGCCCCAACCCCCGGGCTGGGCCAGAGCCCCGCCCCCAGGCGCTGCCCCGCCCCTGGGCTGTACCAGAGCCCCGCCCCCGGGCTGTGCCAGAGCCCCGCCCCCAGGAGCAGCCCCGCCCCCAGGCTCTGGGCTTTGAACTCACAGCTCTCTGGCACTAGCACTGAGCATGCGCAGTAACAGCTGCTTAAAACTCTCCCTGAGCTGGGCTGAAGAGGGCGGAAGCGGCTCCCGTGGCAGGCTGGGAGATGTAGTTCCTGCCGCTCCTGAAGGGACCGGAAGTGACGTTGAAGGGTTTTGTGTCTCCCGGCTCTGGGCATGCGCAGATCGGGGTGGGGGGAGAGGAGCAGGTGACCCCCGAGGGGTGGGCTAAGACCCCCTCGGATTTACCGCTGCCCCCGGCCCTGGGGACCCCCCCGCCCCGCCCCCTTTCTCCCCAGAGAGCCACGAGCCGCACCCTGGGTGACCCCCTCCCCCCCCACCCCTGAGCAGGTCTCTGCCCCTCCCCCCACCACGCCCCATTGTCTCCCCACGGCTCTCACTGTGGGGGGGGGGGGTCGGGGGGGCTCTGGGGTCACTGGCTGGTGGTCTGGGGCCCCTGGCTGGGGGGCTGGGTTCTGGGGGGGGCTGGGGCCCCTGGCTGGGGGTCTGGGCTCTGTGGGGGTCTGGAGCCCCTGGCTCGGGGTCTGGGCTCTGGGGGGGTCTGGGGCCCCTGGCTGGGGGTCTGGGCTCTGGGGGGCTCTGGGGCCCCTGGCTGGGGGGCTGGGCTCTGGGGGGTGTCGGGGGCCCCTGGCTGGGGGCTGGGAATGTGACATCACCGATTCTGCTTTTCTCCCCTCTGGAAAACTGCGGAAACGTCCGGTTCCATTGGGAAAATTCATCCCCCGAGTCCTTGTCCTAGATCTGGGGGTGCGGGAGGGGGGAAGGGGGTTCGCTCTGCCCCACAACGGTCTCTCCCACAGCGCTCTGGACTCGTTCTTCCTGAAACCTGGTGTCACGCACACCACTGTTAATCCAGAGTCACTGCCTGGACAGACGAGGAGTGACTCCAGATGGACAGTGGGGCAAATGAGATCAGCAATTCTCCCTGTGAGGAGGGGCTCTCATTAGCTGCCCCCCCAGAGAGCTCAGGGAGGGAAGGCTGCTCCAACGCCCTGTCCCTCTCTGCTCAGGATATTGGGGTTCAGCTTCCTGGGTCAGACGCTGCAGCCTCCAGCGTGATCTGGGCGACCAGGCTTAGCAGCTGCTGCTCCCCCAGCGGGGTCTGTGCTGGGAAGTGACCTTAATTAAAGCTTCTTCTCTGCCCGGCCAGGTGATGTCTTTCTCCAGCTGGCACCAGCCCCCTAGGGCAGCCCTGAGCCCTGTTAATACTAAATTCTGAGCCAGAGATTCCAGGTAACTGGAAGAAACGGAGGGGAAAATGCTGGGGTCTGGCCTTAAAATGACTCTACTCAAACAGACCCTCCCCCCTCATTTCTCGTCCCATTAGCAATTGCAGGAGCAAATCCAGCCATGGGGAAGCAAACAACCCAGGAATGGGACTTTCCTACCAGACGGGCAGGGAGAGGGGACAGGGAAAAGGAGAAAGAGAGACTGAAAGGAGCCATGGGAGAGAAGAGTTTTGAGAGAGATTTCCAGATCTCTAATCTGCCCAGACAGATGTATTACTGCACCCTAGGTAAAATCATTTTCCTGTGGAAAAAATGAGGATCAAACAGAGGAAAACCCAGTTCCTGACTCCATATCCCTCCTACTGGGGTGTGGCTGCCGTGGGGTCAGTGTCCAAGGGAATCCCCCACAGTAAATACTTTGGCTCTGCTTTTTTCTAGCATTGTGTTCAGATGCTTTGTTACAGAATGGGGGGAGGGAGAAAAGAGGTTAAAAATGTCTCTGTGGGTTTAGCCTGGCAGGAGTGGCCAGGTCTCCACTGTAATAAAGAGATCGAGCATTTTCTCAGCATGGCAGATGCTAGGGTGTCTGTCCTCAGGGAAAAAGCCTGGGGGAATCGTGCTGTGAAATTAACTAAAGCCTGTTCTGAAACCTCCACAACTGCCCTTCTCACCCTGCCAGGCTGCAGAATAATGTCCTTGTTTTGCTACAGTTCATCCCGTCCTCCCATGGGACAGGGGAGAGAAATGGCTGCAGAGGAGCCAGTTCAGGTAGGGATTATCAGGGGGTTGCTGGTGGGATCCTGCGGGAGGAAGAGGGACAGCAAATACACCGGAGATGGGAACGTTTGTACTGTCTGGTTTGGAGGTTGGAGCTAGGATGATCAGACAGCAAGTGTGAAAAATTTGAGAGGGAAGTGGCACAAGGATGCAAATAGTGCACACACACACGCACACTAGGGTGACCAGACAACAAATGTGAAAAATTGGGACGGGGGTGGGGGTTAATAGGAACCTATCTAAGAAAAAGACCCCAAAGTCAGGACTGTCCCTATAAAATCGGGACATCTGGTCACCCTAGTTGGGGCGGGACAGGAAATTCACAGGATGGAGACTGGGAGGAGGCCTGGGTGGGGCAAACCTGCTGGGAGATGTTTAATAAGTGGCCTAGATTCTAGCAACGGACCCCTGAGGTTGGAAGGTGGAAATGCCCTAATTTGTGGAACAGGAAACAAGCCACCTAGGTGGGGCTGGGAAAATGGAGCAGATCCCAGGGCTGGAGCCTGACCTGAGTAACCAGCGGCTGCTCTGAGATCTAGATCTAGGGGGGCACCCACCAATGAGGCTTAGGGAGGGTTCTTAAGCTTTTTCTGTCTGAGCCCCCTCAACACGCTATAACCCCCCCACGGCCCTGCATCGGCATGTTTCTCTGCATATAAAAGCCAGGGCTGGCATTAGGGGGTGGTAACCAGGGCAAGTGCCTGGGGCCCCATGTGACAGGCCCCCCCGCAAAGCTAATTGCTCATAGTTTGGCTTTAGCCCCTGGGGGCAGGGCTCAGGACCCAGCCTTCAGCCCCATGCAGGGAGGTTTCATCTTTCTTCCCTGGGCCCAAGCGAGTCTAACACTGGCCCTGCTTGGAGGACCCCCTGAAACCTGCTTACAGCTCCCCAGAGGTCCAGGGACTCCTGCCGTAGGGGATATGCCCCTCCCACCGTATCCAGCTCCAGGGCTGGCCTTGGAGAAAATGGCACCCTGGGCAAACTTATATTTTGGTGCCCCCCGCCCCCATCACCCCTGGCCCTCATGAGCTCCCCACCATCCCCTCCAGGCCCCGATGCCTCCCTCCGGTGCTTACTTTGTATTGAAAGAGCGGCCGGAGCTCAGCCCCAGCACAGATTAAGCCCTGTCAGGGCGGCCTGATAGCAGTGGCTGCCGACCAAGTGCCCAGCTCTGAAGGCAAAGCCACCGCAAGCAGCAGCGCAGAGGTAAGGGTGGCCTGGTATGTGCTGTACTGTGCAGCCTTTTCTTTTATTTAAAGTGCATGTTGTAATGTGGTATTACACCGCCCTGGGTCCGCCTCTGCTGGCTACAGTTCCAAACTTAACAGAGTGAAAGTCACCTCGGCTACTCGCTTCACATGTATCGTCCAGGAACACACAGACCAAGGGCAGTGACCACACAGACATTCACACGTACAAGGTCTAGTCTGTTTGACCCATTTTATGAAAGTTACAATTCAAGTTCTGAATCCCCAAGCATAGAGAAATTCTGTAAAGCCCTATGCAAAAGTTACAAATCTAGTTCTACTCCCATCCTTAGCAATAGTGGTAGGGTCTGATGAGTCTCTCATGGCTTGATCATCAGTAGAGGGATGGTTCCTGCTGGAGTATTCCATAGGGAGCTCAATTTTCCCACTCTGGGCACCCCCTTTTTTATAATGTGGTTCTGATCATCTCTCATTAACATTTGGAAACAGAGGTGCCTTTACAAAAATTTTTAATTTAAAATTAATCTTCTGGCTAATTTTTCACACTGTTACCACTTGATTCCTCTTTCCCCATAATCTTAGGGCATCGGGTTATTCCTCAGTCATTTACTTATGTCAGCTTTTCTTTGCTCCAAGGCCTCAAATAGCTAAACTCTTGCAGGTCTCAGCCTACAGGCCTTGTGTTTCAATCCTATTTACTTAGATACCAAATACATGATTATTCTCTCTCTATACTCACTGCAGAGCAGTGGGGAGAGCAGAGACGGGACACGCCTGCTAGAGGAACCCCCTCAGCAAGGCCCCCCTGGACCGTTGCCTAGTCTGCCCACCACCAAGGCTGGCCCTGTCCAGCTCCTCACAATGAGAACAGTGTTGGGCTTTCTCCCAGCGAGCTCTCCCTGCACTCTGCTCGGGCCTCCATCTCCCGTATCAGTCTCACACGAGTAGGAGTGTGATGGATCTGCTGGGAGAGACAAGGGGCTCTCTCTTCGTCCCCTTCCCCCTGGTGTTTTCTGGATGCTCTGAGTGGGGTGGGGATGGGACTCCTGACTGTGAGCCACCCAGAGCTTCCCTTTGATGGGCTCCTCTCCCCCAGGAACAGTGGGGCTGTGAGTGGGGCAGCAGGTACTGAGTGTTGGACTCTTGCTCTTTCAGGGGCTGGTGACCTTCGAGGAGGTGGCTGTGTATTTCACCAGGGAAGAGGGGGCTTTGCTGGACCCTGCTCAGAGAGCCCTCTACAGAGATGTCATGCAGGAGAACTATGGGAATGTGACCTCGCTGGGTAAGGATTCCCGTCCCCTCGGCCCCTACTGGGCTCACAGGCGCAGGGAGCTCTACCGGAGCGAAGACAAATGGACAGGCCCAGTGAAAGGAAAACAAAATGTTTTCTACAGCAGCATGGCTCAAGGGCATCGGCCAGTATGGACTCTATTGTCGTCTTTGCTTCTCTGTGCTAATCGAAGGACTTTCCAATGCCGTGTGTCGGTTGGCTAATAAACCCCGCTGTGGTTTAACAGTCTGCCCAGTGTCACAGCACAAAGTTGCTGAGGTGCATCGAATGAGGAACAGTCTCTGAACAGGAGTGTCGCTCAGCTGGACCTGCTGGCATTGCTCACAGGTTGACATAGGAGTGTTGAAGCCAGTGGCTCAGTCTTGGGTGTTGAAGCCAGAGACTCCGTCTAAGGCCTATCCTTGTGGAAGAGCGAGACCCCTTGGGGGTCTAGTGCACTCAAGGGGCACCTCCCAAGGACGGGTTAAAAGACAAGGCATTGCACAGATCCTGTGGATCCATGACAGTGTCCATGGGCCTTATGGGGAAAAGATACAAAACAAGAAAAGCATCTAAATGCGTATTTACCATCGTCCCCTCATCAGTCCGCTTGGGAATCCCTGATCAGTTCCAAAGTGTATTAAAACCTTCCTTAAAACCTTCCCTCTTTTAGATTACAGGTCATGTCAGTTTGTAGCCCCAAAAGACCCCTCTAAGTCAATTCAAACTCCGCTGTTTCTCCCCAAAAAGTCTGTCTTCAGTCTCCTGAAAGAGGTGAAATCAGTCACTGGCCCTTTCTGCGTGGGGCAAAGCTTCAAAAGCTGGAGATCTGCATAACCAGCCTTGAGATCTGGCATTCATCACCCCTTAGTGACACCAGATTGCACAGGAAACCCATCCCTCAGCCCTCCCCGGTGTCATCTGGCCCATCTCAGCATCATAGTCTGTGGAGTATTCATGCTCTCAAGGGCTGGCTCAGATATACAGATAACAGTCAGAACTAAGGCCAGTATTTGCTGGCAATGAAAACAGAGTAATTGACAAACATGAGCAATATATAATCCTTTACAGCCTGAAAGTGCATTGGGGGGAGGGGACAGGAGCCAGCCGTGTGGGGGAGGTGGGGCCCAGACTCTGGGCATTGAGAGCCTAGAGCCGGCTGTGTGCTGGGGAGATGGGACATGAACCCGCTGTGCGCAGGGGAGATGAGCAGGGGAGAGGGGCTGTGGACGCAGCCGAGAGCAGCTGCGAGCGCCGTCTGCTCTGCAGCATGATGTGGGAGCCTGGCGTCCCTCTTTCAAGGTTCCCCTGGGCAGGGTTCCCCTACCTGCCCAGGGGAAGCTGGACAGTGGTTTTGCTGAACCCAGACTTGCATGAGGACGGAAGAAATTAGCAGCAAGTCTCAACCGCAGCCAGTCCCCAGCCTCTGCCCTGTGAGTCAGGTGTCCCCAGGCAGAAATCGGTGGGGGTGTAATTCCAGTAAAAAATGCAGTAAAAGCGGCAGTTTCCGGAAAACACTGGCCCTAGTCATAACATTATATACAATAGTTTCAAGATATGTTCCTATGTTCATCAGTTCTGTCACTCTGCCTTCACATAGTTCACTCTGCCGGTGGGTTCTACCTCTTCCCCCATTCTGTGTCTGTCTCGTCTATTTAGATTGTAAATTATTCAGGGCATGGGCCTTCTACTATTCTGGGTTTGTACCTTGCCTAGCACAATGGGGACCCACTTCTTAGCTGGTCCATAGGCAAAAAGGTGATGAATATGATTTATAATAATGACTCTTCTGCCACTTTAAGTCAAGGAAGATGGCCTTGGGATATTACTACTTAAAAATGAGGAGGGTTTAAAACCATGGAATATTCCTTGTGACAAGTATCCCACAAATTCCACTGACCTTCCATGCATCCGATGAAGTGGGTATTAACCCACGAAAGCTTATGCTGAAATAAATTTGTTAGTCTCTAAGGTGCTACAAGTTTTTCTTTCTTATTTTTGTTTTGCTGACACAGACTAACACGGCTACTACACTTAAAACTGACCTTCCTTGTTTTCTTTGCCTTTAGCAGGGTTTCCAGTTTCCACACCTGATGTGATCTCGCAGCTGGAACGAGAGGAAGAGCCGTGGGTCCCAGACCTCCAGAGCTCTAAGAAAGAAGTGCTCCCGAGAGCTGCCTGCACAGGTGAGGAATTGGGTAAACCAACTAAAAAACTGTCCGTGAATACAGGAAACATTTGGGATGCCCTACCAAGACTCTCCAAGTGGTGAGCTTTCCAAGTTCAGGATTGTTCCCTGCAGATGTGGAATCATTAGGCAGATGTCACTCATGGCTTTCCACCTATCCTCACTGACAACTGGCAGCAGATCCCTCGCCAATCTCGCTTTCCCCTGAGAGTTCTGGTGAGATGCACACTCAAAATTGATCCCTTCCTCTCTCTCCTCTGGGGAAGGGTTTGGAGAAAATCAGCTCCTGATAGGTTTGCTCTCTCCCGCACATATTTTGGTTTGTTCACACCTTTTTCCATTCCTCTCTCTGAGATTGCTTTTCTCTCTGGTGCAGGGAGTGACCTGTGTCTGGATTCTCTCTGTCTCCCATCAGGTGTTGGGATGGGGAGTGAGAATGAGGATTCACCCCACCAGGAAAATGCTGAGCAGGTAGAACCACATGGAACGTTATCAGGAATATCCAATGGGAATGTTTCCGGGCGTTGTGCACTCCCAGAAAAAGCAAAAGCCTGTGAGACTCAGCAGAGGCCAGAGGAAAACGTCAGTAGCCACTCAGACCTTATTACACACGAGAGAATCAACTCGGAAGAGACGCTACACGTGTACTGAGTGTGAGAAACGCTTCTATTGGAGCTCACACCTTATCAGACATCAGAGAATCGACACGGGTGACAAACCCTACACGTGCCCTGAGTGTGGGAAAAGCTTCAGTTATAACTCAGTCCTCATCACACATCATAGAATCCACACAGGAGAGACGCCCTGCCTGTGCTCTGAGTGTGGGAAGAGTTTTAAGCAGAGCTCTGCCCTGATCACATATCAGAGAATCCACAGCGGAGAGACGCCCTATTCACGCGCTGAGTGCGGGAAACGCTTCAGTTATCGCTCAAGCCTTATTAGACATCAGAAAATCCACGTATGAGAGAAGTGTAATAAATGCCTCGATTCCGGCTGGCCAAAGATTGTTTGTTTGTTTTTTAAATCACAATTGTGAATTTCCACATAGCGACCTCTGCACCATGTTCACCGTGGTCTCTCAGCTCCCCTAGATGAGTTGCCTGCTTCTGCCTTTTGCAGCTCACCCTTCTTTGGGGTCAGTCCTGTGATTTTTTTCTATCAACTCTTTTCCTTTTGAGTCGTTGGAGTGTGTGTCCCTCCAGCCAGGAATGTTCATCAGCTCCAGGTGGGGGAGAGAGGTTTGATCCCAACAAGCTACAGTGAGGCAAAAACTACCTGGGCCTTGCATCCACTAGGTCGTGGGATGTAAGCCCAGGTGGGTCGCCTGGTAGAGCAAAGAACTGGAGCCGGCACCCAGGAAGTCATCCTTACCTCACCCTTGTGACTCCAGCTTGAAGGAGAGCTTCTTTCCTTCCCCTCGCTGAGAAAGAGCAAGGGAAGAAAAAAATCCCACATCCATAGGGTGGCAGAGGCTTCAGGAGCCCACAGCGTTTGCCCATCTGGGGCATTGTGGCTGAGATCTCTGCTGGCCAGCGCCAGCGCTCGCAAGGCGCTAGTGTGGATGCTGGAGGCTGGGTGCTGGGTGCTGGAGGCAGAGACCCAGCAGAGTGGCGCAGCGGCAGCGTGCTGGGCCCATAACCCAGAGCTCGATGGATCGAAACCATCCTCTGCTAGGCAGGTGCTTGTTTCTTTTTGCTCTGGGCCTCCAAGCGAGGGGGCGACCAGCAGAGCGCCAGGAGCCGAGGCCGTGAGGCAGGAGGTGGCTGAGGTGTGGGACTGCCAGGGAGCTCCCCGGCCCCGCTGGCTGCCTGGGCTGAAGGCGAGAGCCAGGCCTGTGCGTGAGGTCTGAGTGCCGGTGGCTCCCCCACTCCTCGGGAGGGTCTGTCCCAAGGCAGCGGCCCAGCCCCCCTCCAAGGGGGGTGCGTCCCACCAGCATTTCTTGCCCCGTTGGGGGAGGTTCAGGCTCCCCGAGCCCCTTGTAGCCGCCGCCCACGCGCAGTGTCACTGGTAGATACGGGCAGAGGAGACTCGGGGGCCTGGGCTGGGAAATCCCTGGGTGAAACTGGCTGCCTAAGCCCAGCCCCTCTGCACTCAGGGGAGCGGTGAGAGGGGGAGGGGCTCAGGGAGTAAATCCTCAGAAACCTCCCCCCTGGGTTTGTAATGTCAGACCCCAGCGAACAAGTCCCTGCGTGTGTGAGGGGAGGGGCTGTGAGGGGGAGAGTCCATGGGGGAGTCAGTGAGAGGGGGAGGGGCTGTGAGGGGGAGGGTCCATGGGGGTGTCAGTGTGAGGGGGAGGGTCCATGGGGTTGTCAGTGTGAGGGGGAGGGGCTGTGAGGAGCTGAGCTCCCCAGTCACTGCTCTGCCGGTGCCCCTCACTCCCGACCCGCAGCCCCTGGTGTCCCAGCCCTGAGCTCCCCAGTCACTGCTCTGTCGATGCCCCTGTCGGGCGATGCTCTGGAACTGCTCCCTACGAAGCCAGTCAGGACTCTGGAGGAGCCTCCTAGCTGAGCCGACTGTCTCCAGGGAAAGAAGCTTCCCCAGCTTCCACCTTCCTGGGTCTGACCCGGAGCATTCAGCATCCCCTTCTTCACCGCAGCGAGTCCACCCGGGTGAGGCTCCTGGGGAAGCCAGAGGGCCCTGCCCCCCAACTCCGCAGTCAGACGTGACTCTCAGCCAGCGAAACAGAAGGTTTATTACACAACAGGAACAGGGTCTAAACCAGAGCTTGTAGGTACAGAGAACAGGACCCCTCAGTCAGGTCCATCTTGGGGGGTGGGGAGGCCAGAGGTCCGTCTGGACCTCCCTCCATGTGCCCAGCCAGCTCCAAACTCTCCAGCCCCTCCTCTGCCTTTGTCTCCTTCCCGGGCCAGGAGATCACCTGATCCCTTTGTTCCCCAACCCCTTCAGCCGGCACCTTTGCAGGGGAGGGGCCCAGGCCAGCAGTTGCCAGGAGAGAGGGTGTCGGCCATTCTCTGTCATCACACTGGCCCTCTAGGGCTTTGCAACAATCACACACCCTTATCCCACCACCTAGAGACTTAAGAAAGATAAAGGGGAAACTGAGGCATAGGGGAAACTGAGGCACCCACTCAGTATTCAGAGGAAACATTAGGAACAGTCCCACTTCGTTACACCCTCCCTGAATGTTTGTTTAAATTGCTTGGTGGTGGCAGCGTACCGTTCAAGGACAAAAACGTGCCTTGGGGACGTTTTTATCCTAAATTGGTAAAAATAAGCTTAGGGGGTGTTTCATGCAGGTCCCCACATCTGTACACTAGAGTTCAGAGCGACCCCTGACAACCTCCTTCCCAGGGCTCTAGCTGAACCCAGAGTATTGGCCTGAGCCGCCAAGAAGAGGCTCCAGCCCTGAAGGGAGCAGGACTTTCCGCACAAAGAGAAAACTGCACAAGCGTGAAGGGACTCGATCCCTCAATCTTCTGATCCGAAGTCAGACGCCTGATCCATTAGGCCACACGGTCACATGGGAAAAGTTTTTCCAAGCCACTTCTTTAGACAAGACGGACACTGTGTTTGTCGGGTCATCTACTTCAGTCTGAGACTGAAAATCCTAAACCACCCTTTGAAATAACGAATGCAGCAGGACGTGTTATGGTCCCTGCCCCAAAGCAGACAGACCAATGGAGAGCTGATTCCAGGGTAACACTTCACAGGGCTGAGTGAGGCCGGCAAGAATTCATCTGGTCCTCCTGGGCCTCTCGCAATGACGTCCTTCTTGTGTGCCAGGACTGACAGAAACATCCCAGACAGAGAAGCAGCAGCCTAAAGAGGTCCCTTGTAGGTGCTGAAGTAGCTCAGTCAGGAGAGTGTTAGACTGAGGCTCTAGAGGTCCCTAGTTCACCCCCAGGCTTTAGCCTGCTCTGTGGGCGCAGGGCTGGGCTGTTTTCTGGACGTGCAGCAGTGGCTTTACCTGCCACGAGTCCCTTATTTCACGCTCCCCGGCAGGGAAAAGCAGCGTGGGCTTGTGTGCCCAGTGGGCCCATGTGAGCTTTCCCTCTTCTCTTGCTCTTTAAGCTGAGCCTCTGTCAATAGGCACTTCCGTATAGCGTCACTGTGCAGGCCACACACGAACCTGTCATGCAGGGCGTCATTTAACATCCCCTTACATTCACAGTGTTCCGCAAGCCTTTTTAAAGTTGCTACAAATTGTACAACTGGTTCATCTTCTTTTTGGTCTCTTTTGTGGAACCCACTATATCTTTCAGCAGTTACCAGTGGTTTGGGGGGGAAATGGGTCCCCAGGATTCCCACAATGTCACTGTAAGATTTGGTCTCAGGCTTAACAGGGTGTAGTGAGCTGCGTCGCAGGGAGTAGGTTTTAGCCCCCACAACACTTAAGAATATTGGCACCTTCTTCTCTTCTGTAATGTCATTGGCAATCACAAAACGCTCCAAACGCTCAGTACACACGTGCCATTGCACTATGTTCTCCTCAAAGGTTTCCAGTGGCCCTGTAAGTGTAGCCGTGGGTTTAGTTTCAGGTTTCATAGTCAGTGCCGAACAAGCCAGTTCTCACCCCCTTCCAGCAGCGAAATGATTTTGGTAGTTTTTTTTTTCTTTTATCTTTTTACCTTGACTTCTACTTCCCTCTGTTGCTGGGGCAGCACAGGGATCCCATCCTCATCGCCACTTTGTTGTATCCTTGGGCAGCAGGTTTAGGAAGAAATCATTTAAGACACAGAGAGCTGAGAGCCATGGAAGCAGCCATTTATTTTCACACACTGAACTAACCAAACCAACCAAAACTGGCTGGGCTATCCCCTAATAATCTATCTCAGTTGCATAGCAACAACAAGATGCTATTACCACGACAACCAAATACACAACAGGCAGCCTTAGAGAGGCTAAGCAGAACCCAGCCAATCAGGAAAGTGTATTGGGCGAGCCAATCAGGAGAAGGCTTGCTTGGAGCAGCTCACATATAATGAGCTGCTCAGCAAAGCAAGAGTCAGTCACTCCTTGGAGTTTGGGGAGGGAGGACTGGCTGGCTTGAAGGAGGGAGAAGAGAAGGAACCATGATAAGAGCAAAAGACAGGCTCCCACGTCATTGGAGAGAGCAAGATGAAGACTTGCAACACCCAGTAGTGTTGGGTGGCAAAAGAGCTGCCCCAAGGTCCCACCGAGATTTGAACTCAGATTGCAGGATTCAAAGCCCTGAGTGCTGCCCTTACACCATGAGATTGGTGATGAGAATTTTGGGGTCTTCTGACTTCTAGTGTCGAAGAGCCTGGGCGGACAATTTTTTGCCTCCCTTGCTCAAGGCCTCTCTGGCCAGCCCTCCATTTGCTCAACAAATCAGCACACAGCGGTTTGCTGTAGACCCAGAAGCCTTTCTTCCTCCAGACTGTGAGGCCAGTGGGTGTGTGAGGAAGTTGCCCCTTCAGTCCCAGGCAGAGAATGGCCTTTCCTAGCAAAGCCCAAGTCCTGAAAAGAAAAAAAGATAATGTCAAGTACAGTACTGAAGAGCTGCTTGGTTCTTGAAGTTCTTGGGAGGCTTTTTACACCTGACCAAGGACTTGAACCCTGGACCCTCAGATTAAGAAACCAGGGTTCTATCAACTGAGCTAGCCAGGCTCACATGAGAGAAGGGCAAGGCTGGTGCAGAATAGAAACTAGTCAAGAAAAAGAGGGCAGGAAACAATACAGAAAACGTGCTACTCTGGCTCCCTTAGCAGCCCTAGCCCCAGCCTGCTCCTCCATCTGGTGCCCAGAGAGCACCCAGAGACGAGGGAGCGTCGTGTGTTTTTCATACCTGAGCAATATAATGATGCTGCAATAACTCTGTAGTGCAGACCTGGCCAAGGATTCACACACACACAACTTGCAAGGAAAACGTCACCTGCTCCTCTGCTTTGCAGAATCCAAACACAAGCAAAGGCCCCGGTAGGCTGTGTCTGTATTCAATAGGGGTAACTGGCCAGGGAACAAGACTGTTTTGAATAACATGTACCTCAGTTCGGATGCAGTGTCACTGACCCCGAATTGGGACTGGTCCCAACAGGGAATTTGTTTTAACAATTGGACACATTGCCACTTCCCTATTGTTATATTACACTCTAAGGGGAATGCCCGTTGGATGTTTATTACTAATAAGTTTAGGCAACGTTCTCTCTCTTGTTTTTGAATGTTCTCTCGTGAATTGCTATGGCAGTTTCTATATAACTCTGCTAAGCAGGACAAATAATTTCTTTACGAAATGGTTTTTTCCTTGCCTTCATATCGTCTCCTGAAATTAGTTGATTCATTTTTACTTGTGGTTGGTTGAAAGGTTTAGCCGCTCCATGCACATTGTCACTGCTGTGCTGTTCCTTCAGTAGCCAGGCCCTTAATACCAGGACTTAGAGTTTCAGAGACAGTTTCTGCTGCCCAGGGGTCAAAATAGTTAATTCCCCTCCCCCAAATGGGTGTGCAGAGACATCCCAGCAGCGCTAAGGTGGCTCCCTGCCCACTCTGCCTCCCTCCCTCCATGCCGTGCTGCTCCCAGAAGTGGCCGGCATTTCCCTGTGTCCCCTGGGGGTGCGTCTCTACGCGCTGCCCCCATCCCTAGCACCAACTCTGCAGCTCCAATTGGCTGGGAACTGCAGCCAATGGGAGCTGTGTGGGCAGAGCCTCCAGGCAGTGGAGCATGGAGACTCCCTGCCCCCCCGACCTAGGAATCGCTGCCGAAGGGGTGTGTGTGCCGGTCGCTTTGGTAGCCGCGCCACCCGAGATAAGTGCCACCCCCATGACCTCTTCCTCCACCCCAACCCCCTGCGCTCGCCCAGAGCCCACATACCACACCCAAACTTCCTCCCAGAGCCCTCACCCCTCAGCCCCCCACCCCAACCCCCTGCCCAACCCCAGAGCCCACATACCACACCCAAACTTCCTCCCAGAGCCCTCACCACCCCCACCCCCTGCCCCAGCCCAGAGCCAACCACCCAAACTCCTTCCCAAAACCTGACCCCCACCACCTCTCCTACACCCCAACCCCCTGCCCCAATCAAGGTAACTCACTTGATGTTCCTTCACTTCCCATTACCTATAATGTAGGAGGAGGGTGAAGAAGAAAAAAGAACAATGTGGGGAGATAGGAGAGAATGTTCTTTTTCTTGGATGGGTCCCAAGGGGTGGCCTCTGAAAATGAAGCCGTGCACAGGACCCCATTAACTCTAAATCCTCCTGCTTAGTGGGGACACAAACAATCGACTCTATAAAATCACGTTCTAAAGATCGACTTCTATAAATTTGACATAATTTCATAACATAGACATACCCTGAGTGTAGAAGGATCCCTGAGGGTGTTTATTTGCAAGCTGAGGTTCCATTTCTGACATTTACCTTCTTTCCTGGCTTATTATATCTCCAGCGAGCAAACCGGAGCTGTTCCAAGGGTGGTTAGATGCTGCTTTCTAGACCAGAGAGCTGGGGTTGGCTGAGAACGCTGTCGCATCAGCTGGTCAGAGAAACCAGGGAGGGAGGGTGGAATTTAGGAGTCTCCCACCGTGGGCAGGTGCTGCTGGACTCATCTAGTGGGGGAGAGTCTGAAAAAGCTTCTCAGCTCCCAGAGGGGGGCAGACAAGCCAGTTCCCCCCATGCCACTCACACATTTTCACAGGGAATCAGGTCCCCCTTTGGGAAAAACTCAAAAGAAGCCCGGCCTCAGGCATGTCAGAGAAGGGAATCGCTGTTTGCCTTGAGAGCTGGGTGAGCGAGACCTGCAGGTCGTCGGATCCCTCCCGCGTCCGATGAAACCATGTGTGGGGAAGGCCCAGGGAGGCCGAGGAGAGGGGAAAGGGGCTTGCAGCTGTTGTGCAATCACCGTGCTCCCAGCAGAAGGGTCTGGGGGGTTCAGCTCTGAGGTGGCTTGTTGAGGACACAGAACTCACCAGATGGCAAATCTCCGAGCCCCGTTCCATGGAGTCAGAATGTGACCAGCTCACACCGAGGGGGAGCAACGCCCTTGGTCTCTAGGCCAGAGCTCCTATCAGCTCAGTGTCCTCCCGGTCGGCTGCTGAGAGGGTTGCGATGGGCTAAATGAATCCAGAGGAGGATTGTTCCTCGTGGGTTTTCTTTGAGTTGCTCTGTGACCCTGCTGGAGAAAGCATCAGTTGAGCTTGTGGTTCCTGCACTCTCTGCTCTCAGCCCCTCAGGGACTGGACAAAAGAACAACTTCAGAAACTGGAGAGAAAGTAACCTAAGAAAGTGCAGTATAAGTGAGAAAAACCAGAACCATTAACAAGTCCCTGATGGTCTAGTGGTTAGGATTTGGCACTTTCACTGCCACGGCCTGGGTTCGATTCCCAGTCAGGGAGAAGTGACTTTATATCAAAAAACCTTCAATTAGTCTTCACTTGCACGTTAAACAAATCTGTGCTTCTTTACAATTCCCCATCTTCGACATGGTGTGGGGAAGGTCTTTGGAGACCATATAAAAATCAAAGATTCCCACTGACTAGTAACAGAATGTCGGCATGTTTCCACTGTGCACCTCGAAGTCCAGGCCGCGTGCCCTTTTACATAAATAGACGTGCAAATTGTTTTTTCCCCTTGCTAGCTAGCCTAACCAACATTATAATAACAATAATAGACATTCAGGTTGACCCAAGATCAATATTTTTCCCAATTTTCTTGATGAAACAAAACCAAAAAATCATTTTGGCTCAACCAAAATATCTCAGCAAATCAAATATTCCTCCAAAAAACTTTCATCCCACTCTATATACCAGTCTTTGGAAGTAACCGTCCCAGAGAAACGGGCCATTAGCCTCTTCCATTCCTGCGGTCTAGCTGCTGAAGTGTTCTAAGCATGGACGATGGGCCCGTCCCCTGTTGGCCCCTGGTTCTTTCCTTGCTCAGGTAGCTTCTGATGAAAGGCAATATAGTATAGTGGCAGCCCTACTTCTATTCCTCTGCCCAGCTAGGGATGTTTGTTTCACATTGCATATAAAAATACAATAAATGCATTTTGTTAGTACTTAAACCTGGGATCAAGATGAAACATTGTGATTGTAAGTCAATGAGAAAGTCTCTGTTGTGTTCTACAGAGGGAAGGTTTTCTTATCAGGTTCTTGCACATGATAAAATTTCTGAAGGTTCTTAGAGCTTCAGACACATGGACCAGAATTGTCAGAAGGTCTCACACCCACCCCTAGAGCCAGATTTTCAGAAGAACTCAGCTCCTATATAGGCACCAAAAATGTTGTCCAGGTTTTCAGAAAGGCTGAACACATTGAGGGCTGAGCTATTTAAAAAAAAAAAAAGTGATAGAAGTTGTGGGTGCTGGTTGCTTGGCCATCTGGCCCACCCTGCAGGAGTCTGAGGTTCAACATTACTTTCTCAGGATGGTAGCAACCATCTTTTATTCACTGAAAAAGTGATCTGGGACACTACATATAACAATCAGCTGTGCTTTCGAAGGTCTCTCGAAGTTGAAAGAGATGTGCCATCTCCGCCTCCCTGAAGAGTTCATAACAAGTTAAAGAAAACTAAGATTGATAAAACGCTTGATGAACAGTGTTAGTCTGGCAGAATGGTCTAACACATCAGACACAAGGCTCTGAATTTTCATCATACGTTGTTCTCGGCTCCATATGATTGTGTGCATTCACATCCCACTCCTCACACAATCATTGTCTTCCACCTGAAGAAATAGCCTCATTTCAACCTCGCCTGTAAGATGACACCACCAACTGCTTAGCATTTGTATGAGAGACGTTGGAAGGAATTCAAACATCTTCAGAAGTGGTGCCTTCAGGGCACCTACAGGGCCGTCCTTAGCCATAGGCAGAACAGGCAGCTGCCTAGGGCACCATGGGGTCTGGGGGCACCAGACACTCTGCCGGGAGGGACGGTCCGAGAGAGAGCCGAATGCCTGAAGCACAGTCTGAGGGAGGGGATTGGCTGCTGGGGTCTCTGGGAAGGGGAGGGGGCTAAGGGTGGGGGAAGGAACTCACCTGTTCTGGCAGTATCCTATGTTGCTCCCCATAATGTCCATTCTTCTCCCGCCCACTAAGCATCCCTCCTCCCCCCACACACACACAGAGCACCCCTCTCTCCTCCCTCTCCTCCGGCAGGGCTGGGTTGGTTGAGGTGCTAGGGGAAGGGGGGGCTGTCTGCATGCTGAGGAATGAAAGTGAAAGTAACTCACTTCCTCGGCAGCCAGCCAGGATTGGAATGGTCACACCCAGCTGGCTGGGCTGGGGACAGGGTGACCAGAGAGCATGTGTGAAAAACCAGGAGAGGTGGTTGGGGTAGGGTGACCAGATGTCCCAGTTTTATAGGGAAAGTCCCAATTTTGGGGTCATTTTCTTATATAGGCTCCTATTACACCCCACCCGCCGTCCCGATTTTTCACTCTTGCTGTCTGGTCACCCTAGGAGTGGGGTGTGACGGGTTGGGGCCACAGAGACCTGCTTGGTGCTGCCACCTGGTGTGCCAAGGCTACTTCTGCCCCTGCTTCCAGGCCTTTTCCAGCTTGGGACTCCCGAATCCTGTCTGTTTTGAGCCAGATTCCACTGATCTGCTGCAAACACAGACCCAGGTCCGAACCAAGTCCACTCACCACTGTAAGGTCCCTGGAAGCGCTCTTGCCTTTGACACCCAGGTGCCCAGCTCCCTAAGCGGTCTAAACCCTTAATACATCCGTTTTACCCTGCATAAGGCTTATAAAGGGTAAACTCATAAATAGTTCGCCTTCTATTTCAAAGATAGAAAGATATGCACAACTGTTTGCTTTCCCCAGGTACCAACTCGTACTCAAGGAAACTTAATAAGTAAAAAGTGATTTTAATAAGTACAGAAAATAGGATTTAAGTGATTTCAAGTAATGACAGACAGAACAAAGCAAGTTACTTAGTAAAATAAAATAAAACACGCACGTCTATGTCTATTCAAAGTTAACACAGATAAAAGCCTCACCAGATTAGGATATTTTCCTTTTTACAGGCTGTAGAATTAGCCTGGGTCCAGCAGTCGCTCACACCCCCTAGTGTCTTTGTCCTTTGTTCAGTTCCCCTCAGGAATGTCCTTGGGGGGGGGTGGAGAGCCTCTCCCTTTAGCCAGCTGAAGACAAAATGGAAGGGTCTTGCAAGGGCTTTTATAGCCTTTCTTCCTCTCCCTGTGTAGGATCCAGTTGCCCTGGAGTTTTGGGATCACATGGGCAAGTCACCTGCCCATGCGCCCTAACCAGTCTAACCAGTTGCATCCTTGACTGGGGCCCCGATGTGGATTGGGGTCTGCACCTTCTTTTGTCTGTTAAGTACTTGTCCTTAACTTGCACATTCCTTCCTCTGGACCTGGTCCATTGTTCTTACAAAATCTATGCATAAAACCAGCAAATATAAAACCAATCTTCATAACTCCAACTACAACAATGATACATGCATACAAACAGGAGGAATAAATTCAGCAGGTCATAACTTTCACAGAGATATGTTACATGGCACATGTAGCATAAAACATATTCTAGTTACATATATACATTTATAAGCATCTCCCCATAAAGTTTTATGGGGAACACTGTCACAGGTGGGTAATTGGTGCCTAAATAAGACAAAGCCCCAAATAGCGGACGTGGCCCTATAAAATCAGGACATCTGGACACCCTCGCTGGGGAGCGTCTCTCCCCCGGGCTGGCAGCGATCCACCTCATCCGGGGGGAGCTGCGCAGGGCAGGGTGAGCTGCTGTGGGTCCGTGGGTGCCCGTCCCTGAGATCAGTCGCTGGGCTAACTTCCCCATAGTCCGTGGGGCTGGCGGTGGTGCCCAGTGGTCTGTGATCGGACCTGAGGGTTTGCTGCTGCTGTTGCCGCTCTGCTCCCCAAGAGATGGATCTGGGGGTCCTGCAGCTTTCACCGATCTCCTCCTCTCCTGCAGCTGTTGGACCCGCAAGCTGGGGGGCGAGCCCAGCACGGAAGCAGGACTGTGTTGCCATTTAAATGGTCATTTAACAACTTTGTTTGCCAAAAACGCTTGCCAACAATCCTGAATCCAATTTCAATATTAAAAAAAAATCAATGTCTTAGCCACAAACAGAAAATTCAGTTGTTGACAATTATTTGTGACAAGTTCGGTTTGGGGCAGGGACTGGGCCAGTTTTCATCAGAGAAACAAAAAATGTTGACTGGCTTCCCTCTAGCCCTGTTCCTGCTCTTCTATGGGAAGCACATTGCCCTGACTAGCCAGCCAGGGCGGGGGGAGGCAATTCTAGGGGGGCACAGCAATGGGGGGGCATGGCCCCATCAGTTTTAAAAGCAGGGCTCTGCTATTCCCATGGATACGTCTCACGTCACCGTGGTTCTGCTGCAGCCCCAGGTAAGCAATGGGTTCGGGTTGCTGGTTACAGATTTCCTCTTTCTCCATCCCCGCCCCACGCGTCCAGCCTGCAGGAGGGAAGGGCTGGCCCGAGAGCCGTGTTAACATCATCCTGTCGACACTGTGGTGTTAGCAGGATGTCCGTGGCTGTGCACACAGCGAGCTGGACGCATCGTTCTCAGGGCAGAGGCTAGTCAGGCGCGGGAGGAGACCACACGCTCAGCCATCTCGGAGAGACCTGGGGACTAAGGGTCTGAAGAAGCTCTCAAGGACTAATTTTTTAAAATAATTTTTATCAATGAATTGGGAGAAAACATCCAATCACTGCTGATAAGATTGGTGGGTGACAAAATACCAGCAGAGTGGTCATTACTGATGAGGAGAGGGCAGTGATACAGAGCGATCTGGCTCATTCGGCAAGCTGGGCCCATTCAAAGAAAACAAGTTTGACCAGAGCCAAATGCAAAGTCCGATACCTAGCAACAAGGCATGCCGGCCACACCTACAGAATGGGGAAGTGTATCCAGGAAAGCAGTGACTCTGAAAAGGATTGAGGGGCCATAGTGGAGAAGCCACTCAACATGAGCTCCCAGTGTGGTGAACAGGGCTAAAGGCATCAGTAGACGTTTGAGCAGAGCCGTGAGTAGGATAGGGAGGGGACACAGCATCAGAGAGGCTGATATTGGAATACTGCATCCAGTTTTGGTGTCCTCATTTGAAAAAGATGTTGAGAAATTGGAGCCGGGGCAGCAAAGAGCCACCAAATGTTCTGAGGTCTGGAGAAAAATGCCTTCGAGTGAGCTCTGGAAACAGCTCCACCTGTTTAGCTTATGAAAAGAAGATCAAAAGGTGACTTCATTGAACTGTTGAAGTGCCTTAATGGAGAGACAATATTGGGTATTAAAGGGCTCTTTAATCTCGCAGAGAAAGGCATAACAAAACCCAATGGCTGGAAGGTAAAAAGAGACAAATTACAAATAAGGCAGAAATATTCAACAGCGAGGATGATTCACCACAGGAACAAGGTACCAAGGGAAGTGGTGGATTCTCCATCTCTTGATGTCATTTAATGAAGACTAGATGCCTTTCTGGAATGTGTTTGCCCAAAAAGTAGCTCTTGTGGTACACAGGAGGCCTGTGAGATGCAGGGGGTCAGATTAGATGCTCTAATGGTCTCTTCTGACCATAAAGTCTACTAATTTCTGAAAAAGTGAGTGCAGCATTGGGAGCAGCCTCTGATGTTTTACTGTCTACCCGGCTTGCTTCCTAGAATGAACACTCATTGAGTGGGGTGATCCCCAGGGAGTAGCTCAAACCTCCCAAGTGTCTGGCCAGCGGCAGGACATTAGCACTGCAGGGGAGGGGTGGGTGTGGCAGTGACATCACAAAGGCCTTTTTCAGGACCTCGGCCTATTGGTCAAAGTTGGTGGGGAGGCGGTGACCTCACAGAGAGATGCTGACATCAGCCAGGCCAGGGGCGCAGGGCCAGGGAAACCTCAGAGACCCCTGTGGCTTTGCTTCAGCAAGTCTCCTTGTCGAGGTCTCTCTCAGAGGACTGAGAGAGTATTAGGGTTCACGTACGTGAGCGCGAGGAGGAACCTCTTTGGAGTTTTCTCCTTTCCTTTTACGGACTTGCCTAGAAAACAGACGTCCCTGGTTAGAAGGTAAGAGCCTCCGAGAGGTTTGGAACCTGTTCAGTCTGATCCATCTGGTGCCAGCTGAATTCTAGGCATGGAAAACAGTCGCTTCAGGTGGCAGAATTTTATTCCCCACTTGGGATTTTGTCCCTCAGAATCACTGGGGACATTAGGGTTTGTCCTTTTTGTTTTACTTTTTCCTCCATCCCTCCCATAGACTCATAGACTTTAAGGTCAGAAGGGACCATTATGATCATCTAGTCTGACCTCCTGCACAACGCAGGCCACAGAATCTCACCCACCCACTCCTGGAATAATTCTCTCACCTATGTCTCAGCTATTGAAGTCCTCAAATCATGGTTTAAAGACTTCCAGATGCAGAGAATCCTCCAGTAAGTGACCCGTGCCCCATGCTGCAGAGGAAGGCGAAAAACCTCCAGGGCCTCTGCCGATATACCCTGGAGGAAAAATCCTTCCCGACCCCAAATATGGCGATCAGCTGAACCCCGAGCATGTGGGCAAGACTCACCAACCAGACACCCAGGAAAAAGTTCTCTGTAGTAACTTCTAACATCCCATCATTGATCATTGGTCCTATTTACCACTGATGGTAATTAATTGACCTTTGACTAAGATCATGTTATCCCATCAAATCATCCCCTCCATAGACGTATTTAGCTTAATCTTGAAGCCAGATGGTCTTTTGCCCCCACTGCTTCCCTTGGGAGGCTGTTCCAGAACTTTCACTCCCCTGATGGTTAGAAACCTTCGTCTAATTTCAAGTCTAAACTTCCTGATGACCAGTTTATATCCATTTGTTCTTGTGTCCACATTGCTACTGAGCTTAAATAATTCCTCTCCCTCCCTGGTATTTATCCCTCTGATATATTTAAAGAGAGCAATCATATCTCCCCCCAGCCTTCTTTGGGTTAAGGTAAACAAACCAAGCTCCTTGAGTCTCCTTTCATACGACAGGTTTTCCATTCATCAGTTCATCCTAGTGGCCCTTCTTTGTACCTGTTCCCTCCTTTCTCTTCATCTCTTACTTCTTTTGTCCTTTCCCCTGTTCCCCTCCCAGCACCAGGAGAGGTGTAGGGGTGTGTGTGTGTCTGGTGGGGGTGCTCTGCAGCTCCCATTGTGGGTGGTCTACCCAAAAATGTGGGGCTGAAATAGTGCTCGGACAGTGACCCCACCGGTGACCTGGGCCATCCTTTGGGTGCTCTGGTGAGAACCCTCAGCCTCCCACCCCTCAGTCTCTACCCGGATTGGCTGAGCAGGGAGTTATTGACAGGGAGGAGACTCGGGTCCTTGTTGTTCTCTTTTAAGACCAAGTAAATAAGTCACAACCAGTCACATGTGTGACGAATTTTGCTGCTTCTCTGCATTAGTTGTAGAGATTGACAGATGTTAAGGTAAGAAAGGACCATTATGTGCATCCAGTCGCACCTCCTGTATAAGCCAGGCCCCAGCATGTCACCAAGTGGTTCCTGTAGCCAACCATAACATGGGACTGAGCCAGAGCTCGGCTTTTGGAACGACATCCACATGCCTTAGAGCCAGCCGGCCAACAGGAAATCTTTCTCCTGCAGGGACGTGGGGTTAAGGGACAGGGAGGAAAAGACATGGAGGCTGTGACTAAAGTTAGAGCAGCGAGGCCAGGATAACCGGGGCTAGGTCCCAGGACTGGCTATCAGAAGACCTGCCGTTTTCTATTCCTGGCTTTGGGACCATGAGCGAGTCGCTTCACCATCCCTGGGTGCCTCGGTTTCCCCAACTATCAAATAGAGCTAATCAAGGTTTTGTTTGTTATCCCCATTTTACAGGGTGGGAAACTGAGATACTGTTGGGACCTGTCTACGTGAAGAGGTCTGTCATGCATTTGTAAGCTGCTGACCCCCACATGTTGTTCAGAGCCTGTGGACAACACAGCTCGCAAAGGTGTGTTTGTTCTGTGCTTATCCCCTATGGACCAGCAGGGCTGGACGGCCTTTTCTCATGGTGCTGTGGGAGCAGGTCCTGGGTACTAAGGGTCTGAAGAAGCTCTCAAGGACTAATTTTTTTAACTATTTTTTATCAATGAATTGGAAGATAACATACAATCACTGCTGATAAGATTGGCGGGTGACAAAATACCGGCAGAGGGGTAATTACTGATGAGGAGAGGGCAGTGATACAGAGCGATCTGGCTCATTCGGCAAGCTGGGCCCATTCAAAGGAAACAAGTTTGACCAGAGCCAAATGCAAAGTCTTATAGCTAGCAAGGCCTTTCTGGAATGTGTTTGCCTATTGTGGTACACAGGAGGCCTGTGATATGCAGGGGGTCAGATTAGATGATCTAATGGTCTCTTCTGACCATAAAGTCTAAAGCAGGCCTGCACAGCTCATAAAGCGGCGAGGGCCGTATTACTCCAAAGAAAACAGCTGAGGGCCGAAACCCCCTGGCCCTGCGCCGCCCGCTCTGCGGAAACAACCCCTCCTTCCCCAGAGCTGGGGTCTGGAAGCCTGTAGAGGGGGAAAGAAACAGCGCGCATAGGGTGACCAGATCACAGCAGTAAAATAGGACCTGCCCCCTCCCCGCTCCGCCCCACCCCACCATCACACCCCTCTTCACCCATCCCCCAGGGGTCACTATATTACTGCACACAACAGTCAATCAATGCAGTTGTAGATAAATCTCTGCATTATGCATTTTTGTATAACTTTTATATGACTGTATTGAAGCTTGGTAATATGTTATAGCGGGCCCCTAAGGTAGTATAATTAAGGTAAAAGAAAAATGTCTTTTTGCTAGAAGTAGAATAAGATCTTCCCCCCAAAATCAGGACAGGGGGTGGGGGTAATAGGAACCTATATAAGAAAAAGACCTAAAAATCAGGACTGTCCCTATAAAATTGGGACATCTGGTCACCCTACCCCCAGCTCAGAGAAAAGCAGCAAAAAGGACCAACGGACACTGTCCCAGATTTTGGGCCGCACAGTGAGCCCATCCAGGCCGCATGTTGTGCCGGCCTGCTGTAGACAAAGAGCCAGTAGAGAGGAGTTTTGTTCATTGACTTGTCGGCTTAAACACTCCCCTTCACTCTATTCTCAGACAAACACTAGTATTAACTGTTTGCTACTGATGGGTTTAGAAAGCATTTGCCGAGTGGAAGATGACATCTCTGGGGGACTGTTCCCAAGACCCAGTACTTTGTGTTCAACCATCTCCCAGCTTCCTTGGTGAAGATAAAACTAAGGTTTCTTTGCAGTGTACAGAATGAAGTAGCTTTTCATCCCAGACAGGACTTGAACCCACAATCTGTGGCTTGGGAAACCAATGCCTTAGCCATTAGGCCACTGGGGCCCTGAAGTACAGCTGATGGAGGGTTGGAAATTCTCTCTCATAAATGCACATTCCTCACATTCGCTAGGAAGCCAAATACCCCCTTTATGCGCCTTACAGAAATGTCACATCCCATGTCAGCGAGGCAACTGGGCAGGTCGCTGACAGAGCTGAGCCCCACCTTTCTGCAGCCATCTTTAGAGAAGAACCCCATCCCAGAGTCACCCCTCCCTCCATCAGCACCCCCACAGCTGTGGCTCTGAGTGGCAGTAGGATGATTGGGGGGTGAATCCAGGGCTGGAAGCGGGGTCAGGTCAGCCTGTGAGGAGTAACCAGGTGGGGGCAGACCCAGGGTGAGGCTGTGGGCTGCTGGTCGGTCATTGGGATCAGAGCTCTAGATCAAAGCTGCACAGCGACCTGACACCCAGGGTTACAAGGCCGACATAGTGACCCCTGTGACAGCATGGGGTTTTCCTTGTTGCCTATGGGGGTTTTTCTTGGTTCCCTAGGGGTTGCATGCAGAGGGGGTGGGACTCAGTTTCCCTGGGTGTTATGGGTGTAACTAGGTGATGGGAGAGGGAGTTTGTTGTTACAGGAGACTGGCGAGGGGACTGGGGACCCCAGCCGCGGACATGGCGACAGGTGACCCGGAAGCCAGCTCAGGAGTCTGCAGCCGGTCCTGGCCAGTGGGAGAACAATAGGCTGCGAAGAGAGGAGCCCCGGGGGCCTAACCAGCCGGTTCCAGCCAGAGGGGGCCAGAGACGAGAAGAGGCCCAGACGACTCTGTTTGCAGGGCTGTTTACCTGGAGAGAAGAGAATGGACAGAGGTGGGGCTTGGGGCCAGTGATATCCCCCGTGGGGCAGCAGGGGGGGCTCCAGTGGCGTAGCCAGGGGGGGATTAGGGGGAGCGGCTGCTCCCCCTGTGAGCACAAGTGGCGGCGCCCACGCCCCGCTGCCAGAGCTGGGCTCGGGCGGGGATTTCAAAGGCCCGCTGCTCCCCGCGGCTGCAGGAGCCGTGGGCCTTTGAAATCCCCGCCCGAGCCCCGCTGCCGGAGCTCCGGCGGCACTTTAAAGGGCCCGGGGCTCCCTGCAGCGGCTGGAGCTGCGGGCCCTTTCAATCACCGCCGGGGAAACCGGTCCGGTCCGGCACGGCGTACTGGCTCTTGCCGGTACCGGACCGGACCGGCTTACTTTCACCTCTGGGAGGACCCGGAGTGGCTCCCGGAGGCGCCGCTGGGTGAGTACAGGGGGAGCCTGGGGAGGAGTCTTTTTATAGCTGCCACTCCCCATGTGCTCCGGACCTGCCTACGCTACTGGGGCGCTCTGAGCTGGAGAGAGGGAGCAGGCAGAGCCCACCGGGATACAGGAGAGAGCTGGATGTGCTGGGCTGAGGGAGGCCAGGCCTGAGGGCCCTGAGAGTTCCTGTGCTGTGTTCAACGCTCAATAAACCCTCCTGTGTTACGCTGGCTGAGAGTCACTCTGGTCTAGAGAACAGGGGGGCAGAGATAATATGGCACAGTTCGGGCTTTCAGACATATTGGTTGACTGTCAGGTTTAATGTTCAATGTCACAGTGATTCCCTTCATACTTCCCAGATCCTCTCCAAAAACAGCAGCATGTTTCCTTAGTACAGCGGTGAGACCGGTTTCTCCTTTAGTCATTCAGTGCACTTCTGCCCAATTCAGCTGAATCTTCCCAAGCCAAGACCGACCCATTAAGGCTGGGTAATTACCTCTCACCACAAACAGGGGCAATTTACCAGCCTGTCCATTGAACTCCACCTTAACATCAATAGTGCCCAACATGGGCACAGCTTCTCCCGTATACGTCTTCAGAACAGTTTTTGTTGCCTTAAGTGGAAGATGCTGTAGCTTTTCTTTATACACAGTCTCGGAGCCCAGCACGACGGCTGCACCGGTGTACAGTTCCATGCGTATAGGTTTGCATCCAACAACGGGGCTCCCCAGTACCCATGTGAGCCCACTGCCAAAGACAAAACGTGCAGCGGCACTTTGTGATGCTCAGGGTTTGTTTAGACTAGGAAAAGTGGTGGAGTTTAGGTCAGGTCAAGGGGAAAGCTAATGCCAACCACTGCCCCTGGGCTACATCTGCACTACAACTATCACTGTCTTTTTACACCAAGATCACTAACTTGAGCAGCCAACGCCATGGACAGTCCTAGTGGATGCAAGGCCCAGGTAGTTTTTGCCTCAGTGTAGCTTGTTGGGATCAAACCTCTCTCCCCCACCTGGAGCTGATGAACATTCCTGGCTGGAGGGACACACACTCCTACGACTCAAAAGGAAAAGAGTTGATAGAAAAAAATCACAGGACTGACCCCAAAGAAGGGTGAGCTGCAAAAGGCAGAAGCAGGCAACTCATCTATGGGAGCTGAGAGACCACGGTGAACATGGTGCAAAGGTCGCTATGTGGAAATTCACAATTGTGATTTTTTAAAAAAACAAACAAACAATCTTTGGCCAGCCGGAATCGAGGCATTTATTACACTTCTCTCATACGTGGATTTTCTGATGTCTAATAAGGCTTGAGCGATAACTGAAGCGTTTCCCGCACTCAGAGCATGTGTAGGGCGTCGCTCCTGTGTGGAGTCTCTGATGTGACATGAGGGCCGAGCTATCACTGAAGCATTCCCCACACTCAGCGCATGTGTAGGGCGTCTCTCCGGTGTGGATTCTCTGATGTTTGGTAAGGTTTGAGCTCCGATTGAAGCTTTTCCCACACTCATGGCATGTGTGGCGTGTCTCTTCCGAGTTGATTCTCTCGTGTGTAATAAGGTCTGAGAGGCTACTGAAGTTTTCCTCTGGCCTCTGCTGAGTCTCACAGGCTTTTGCTTTTTCTGGGAGTGCACAACGCCCAGAAACATTCCCATTGGATATTCCTGATAACGTTCCATGTGGTTCTACTTGCTCAGCATTTTCCTGGTGGGGTGAATCCTCATTCTCACTCACCATCCCAACACCTGATGGGAGACAGAGAGAATCCAGACACAGGTCACTCCCTGCACCAGAGAGAAAAGCAATCTCAGAGAGAGGAATGGAAAAAGGTGTGAACAAACCAAAATATGTGCGGGAGAGATCAAACCTATCAGGAGCTGATTTTCCCCAAACCCTTCCCCAGAGGAGAGAGAGGAAGGGATCAATTTTGGGTGTGCATCTCACCAGAACTCTCAGGGGAAAGCGAGATTGGCGAGGGATCTGCTGCCAACTGTCAGTGAGGATAGGTGGGAAGCCATGAGTGACATCTGCCTAATGATTCCACATCTGCAGGGAACAATCCTGAACTTGGAAAGCTCACAAGGTCGTTGTAAGGCATCCCAAATGTTTCCTGTATTCATAGACAGTTTTTGAGTTGGTTTAAGCAATTCCCTACCTCTGCAGGCAGCTCTCGGGAACACTTCTTTCTCAGAGCCCTGGAGGTCTGGGACCCACAGCTCTTCCCCTCATTCCAGCTGCGAGATCACATCAGGTTTGGAAACTGGAAACCCTGCTCAAGGCAAAGAAAACAAGGGAGGTCAGTGTAATTTGTGGGATACTTGTCACAAGGAATATTCCATGGTTTTAAACCCTCCTCATTTTTAAGTAGTAATATCCCAAGGCCATCTTCCTTGACTTAAAGTGGCAGGAGAGTTGTTATTATTATAAATCATATTCATTACCTTTGTGCCTAAGGACCAAGTAAGAAGTGGGTCCCCATTGTGCTAGGCAAGGTACAAACCCAGAATAGTAGATGGCCCATGCCCTGAAGAATTGACAATCTAAATAGACAAGACAGACACAGAATGGGGGAAGAGGTAGAACCCACCAGCAGAGTGAACTATGTGGAGGCAGAGTGACAGATCTGATGAACACAGGCATATCTCTTGAAACTATTGTATTTAATGTTATGACTAGGGCCAGTGTTTTCTGGAAATTGCCGCTTTTACTGCATTTTTTTCTGGAATTACTCCTCATTTCTGGAATCACCCTTCATATCCGGAATTGCTGAACAGAGGGTGGGTGGGGCATGTAGGGTCACAACCCCCCAGATGTCTGCCCAGAGACACCCGACTCATCCCCAGGGTGCGGGGCAGAGGTGATGTGTGGGCAGGGCACACAGGGTCATGCCGCCCTGAGATTTCTGCCTGGGGACACCTGACTCCTCCCCAGGGCACAGGGCAGAGGCTGGGGACTGGCTGCGGTTGAGACTTGCTGCTAATTTCTTCCCTCCTCATGCAAGTCTGGGTTCAGCAAAACCACTGTGCAGCTTCCCCTGGGCAGGTAGGGGAACCCTGCCCAGGGGAACCTTGAAAGGGGGACGCCAGGCTCCCACATCATGCTGCAGAGCACACGGCGCTCGCAGCTGCTCTCGGCTGTGTCCACAGCCCCTCTCCCCTGCTCATCTCCCCTGCGCACAGCGGGTTCATGTCCCGTCTCCCCAGCACACAGCCGGCTCTAGGCTCTCAATGCCCAGTGTCTGGGCCCCACCTCCCCCACACAGCTGGCTCCTGTCCCCTCCCCCCAATGCACTTTCAGGCTGTAAAGGATTATATATTGCTCATGTTTGTCAATTACTCTGTTTTCATTGCCAGCAAACACTGACCCTAGTTCTGACTGTTATCTGTATCTTTGAGCCAGCCCTTGAGAGCATGAATACTTCTCAGACTATGATGCTGAAATGGGCCAGATGATACCGGGCAGGGCTGAGGGATGGGTTTCCTGTGCAATCTGGTGTCACTAAGGGGTGATGAATGCCAGATCTCCAGGCTGGTTATGCAGATCTCCAGCTTCTGAAGCTTTGCCCCACACAGAAAGGGGCAGTGACTGATCTTACCTCTTTCAGGAGACTGAAGACAGACAGACTTCTTGGGGAGAAACACCTGAGTTTGAGCTGACAGAGGGGTCTTTTGGGGCTACAAACTGACATGATCTGATAACCAAGAGGTAAGCTTTTAATACACTTTGGAAACAATCAGGGATTCCCAAGCGGACTGATGAGGGGACGATGGTAAATATGAACTTAGATCCTTTTCTTGTTTTATATCTTTTCCCCATAAGGCACACGGACACTGTCATGGATCCATAGGATCTGTGCAATGTCCTGACTTTTAAACAGTCATTGGGAGGTGCCCCTTGAGTGCACTAGACCCCCAAGGGGTCCCACTCTTTCACAAGGATAGGCCTGAGACCGAGTGTGACAGAGCTCGGTTGGTCCGCCGGCCCGCTAGGGACGGTAGGGAGCTCCTGTCTCACATACAGGCCTGGGTCACACCCTCTGGTAGTGGGGAATTAGTGTAGGGTGTGGGCCTGAGTCCGCGATGCTCCCCTCAGGTAGGGGGGGGCAGGAGTCTATGGCGCGCCCTCAGGCAGGGGGGCGTCGGCAAGAGACTATGGCGCGCCCCTCAGGCAGGGGAGCACCGGCCCGAGTCTGTGGCGCGCCCCTCAGGCAGGGGAGCACCGGCAAGAGTCTGTGATGCGCCCCTCAGGCAGGGGAGCGCCGGCAAGAGTCTGTGATGCGCCCCTCAGGCAGGGGAGCGCCGGCAAGAGTCTGTGGCGCGCCCCTCAGGCAGGGGGGCGTCGGCAAGAGACTATGGCGCGCCCCTCAGGCAGGGGAGCACCGGCACGAGTCTGTGGCGCGCCCCTCAGGCAGGGGAGCGCCGGCAAGAGTCTGTGACGCGCCCCTCAGGCAGGGGAGCGCCGGCAAGAGTCTGTGTCGCTGTTGGGGTTCGCCTACCCGAGGCGGGTTGGCCAGGGTAGGGGAACGCAGGCCCGCCCACCTTCTCTGCGTTCCAGCCCAGGGCCCTATCAGTGGTGGGGGAGAGGGTCCCGCCACTGGGTCAGCGGGGATCCCTCCGCAACACGCTGATCCCCTAGACTCCCCACACTCCAGTTCTGCCCTGGGCTACTTCCTACCCCAAACCCTTGGTTGAATCCCTCCAGCTCTCTGGGATATTCGGCCGTTGGTAGGTGCAGCTCACTCTCGGCGTCAGGCTTCCCCCACCTCAGGTTACTGCTGGGCTCCTCCCGTTCCTCCGGGTATTCTGCTGCTGGCAGCTCTGGTAACCCCGGTCCGTCCTCCAGGGCCAGCTCCGCCTGGTCCAGGGCCTCCCCTGGCTTGGCAGCAGGCTCTGAAGGGAGCAGCCAGCGGTCTGTGTCTGCCTCCCTTCCTGGTGCTCTCCTGCCTGGGCTAAGGGCCCCGCCCTTTATACTTCCTGTTACACCCCTCCCTTTCCTAGGGGTGGAGCCGGCTTGACCTGGCCCCGCCCACTCCGGTTGAGAGAGTGGCTCTTTACCCTCTGGCTCAGAGGGAAGCCACCCTGGCTCCCTACACCGAGTCTCTGGCTTCAACACCTCAGACTGAGCCACTGGCTTCAACACTCCTATTTCAACCTGTGAGCAATGCCAGCAGGTCCAGCTGAGCGACACTCCTGTTCAGAGACTGTTCCTCATTCAATGCACCTCAGCAAGTTTGTGCTGTGACACTGGGCAGACTGTTAAAATATAGCAGGGTTTATTAGTCAACCGAAACACAGCATTAGAAAGTCCTTAGATTAGGACAGAAGCAAAGACGACAATATAGTCCATATTGGCCAATGCTCTTGAGCCATGCTGCTGTTGAAAACAGTTGTGTTTCCTTTCACTTTGCCTGTCCATTTGTCTTTGCTCAGGTAGAGCTTCCTGTGTCTGCGAGCCCAGTTCTTCCTGCTCCCAAAAACATAACAAGTCCATGTATGCTTCACTCAGCCAAGCGGAGATCCTCCCATGGACAGGTGACAATTATTCTCATATCTCTGTTGGGTATCCCACTGATGTAGGTTGGTCCCCGCCAGTCCTTATTGACCCATTCATATCACCCCATGACAGCTATGCTACAAAACACCTCATGTCTCCTGCTCTTTATAATCATAGCAATACCGATCACAGAGGGAAACTGAGGTGCATATTGACATCATAGAAGTATCACCAAAATTCCCACCTCTATCACACACACACTGCTCACAGCCCTTGGAGAGACAGCAAAGCACAGGAACTGGACATTAGTCCAGTGAACACAGTGGAGGACAGGCTGCAATCCTCAAACCCTGGTCAAAAAGGAGAGGCATGTGGGTCCCTACCCACAGAGAGGGGCTGGCTAGAGGCCTGATACCTGAGAGGGCATTCCTTGAGCAGAACATGGAGGCAGGTCAAAGGCTTAGCTACCCCAGAACTGTGACATTGCAAAAGCATATCTGGGGGAATTAGGAAATCTAGTGACTCAGGTGTAATGGGAGGGAGAATTAAATTAGTGGGAAGGAGAAGGTTGGGGAATTAAATACTAAAATTTAGGAGCAACAGCCTCTAATTCTTCCAGGAAAGGGGAATGTTAGAAACAAGAACTGGGCCACGCAACCTCAGGAGGGACAGGCTGAAAGATCCGAGGAGCCTGGAGGGAAGACAGCTTGTGGCTTCTGTGGATGGCGGAGGGGGGGACACAACTCTCTCCAAACTCTCGCTCCTGTTGACTCTGACCTGATTTTACGATCTATGACCCAGTCTCAGGTCTTGCGGGCAATTTTATACTCGCTAGAGGTAAAATGTCAATATCAGAGTATTGCTTATTAGCTTGGAACATGCATGGAGGGGCAAGGAGGTGAACTGAAATGAATGGGTTATTAAGCTTGCTATGGTTAAGGGCCTTATATTAGGTGGAGGCTTTGTGGGAGTAGTTATGCTGAAGTCTGGGATTTACCTGAATAGGCCTCAGGAGAGAATCCCAGGTCAGATATTTTGCACCCTGATTTTGAGACACTAACGAGGAACCACAAATAGGTGCAATATGCCACCGGATTCCGAAAGGAAGTAAGTTTGGGGCAGGCTTTTGCGATTAGGTTGCTATGCAATATCTCTACAGTTGGACCGCATTCATATATTGGAATTAATAAATAAGTGATTTAAATCATGAGTATTAATGCTTGATGCTTAATTATGGGCTTCCCAAAGGCCACATATGGGTTGGGGCCACTGTTCCCTCTAAGCTCTGCGCGTGTGCACACAGATCCTAAACCCCACGCACACGGAGAAACAACACGCGCACAAAAAATGAAATACTACATCGGAGCCAGGCCGAAATATCATTTACAGGCGACTTTTGACATTGTTCACCTGCCATCTATTAACACAGCCAGATTCTACTAGCTGGCAAGGGAGGGAAAGGAGGGCTATGAATCGCACCCCTCACCACCAGCATTTCAAACGTGGAACGTTGATCACGTCGGGACTCGTACATCTCCTTGGATAAGCATTTTACTCGCTTGGGCGCATTTGCCTCATGGCGCACACATTTGAACTCTGCTTCAAAAATTTGCACAGAAGAAATTTTTTGCACACACGGCCTGTCATACATTAGAGGGAACATTGGGGGGCAGCTATTGACATTATTTTAATCAGAGTAAAGGAGCAGATATGGTATATAGCCATCCTATTACCATAAGGAAGTGGACAAAATACCTCGCCGAGTTACCATTTTTTCACTTTGTCAGGTTTCCAAGTAAACTGAAGCACGGCCTCCGTTCTGATGGTCTCCCTTGCCCCTCGATATTGGTTTCCAATGGAGTTCATAACTTGCATAAGGCAAGACCCCCTTTACTATACTTATCTTAGGCTAATCGTTATGTGTATTGATTCTTGCCTATGATTTCAATTATAACTGTCTGTATTAAATCAAGTTTCTGTGTGTTTCACCAAATTCCATCTTCTCAATTAACTTCGGGTAGCCTTGTACAAGGGCAAGTTGTACCCCAATATGTAATCTTAGAGGTGTAAAAAATGCCCATTTGTGCCGGGGTAGTGGGCCTGCTATGGGAGGGAGGAATGCAGCAAGGACTCAGAAACGGTGGCCAGGGTCGCTGTACATAGAGATGGGGAGGTTGTATGGGGATGGGAGTAATGAGTGAGAGAGGGAGGTCAAGAGTTAAAATAATAATATTTGGGGAAAAAATGTAAAAAGAAGTGAAACAACAGAAATAAAACTGGAGCGTAGGCTCTAAAGCAACAAGACTTGGGTAGGGATTAGGAGTTAAAGGTCTGGGACCCCCTGTCACGGAGTGTGGGGGAGTCAGGCCCTGCACCCCTCTTCCCTGGATTCACTGGGAGTCTCAGCCAGCCAGTAGAACAGAAGGTTTATTAGAGATGCCAGGAACACAGTCCAAACAGAGCTTGTAAGTACAACCAGGACCCCTCAGTCGGGCCTTCCGAGGGGCAGGGAGCTTTGACAACAGCCCGGGGGCTCCCTGCATTTCACCCCACAGCTCCAAACGGGGGGGCAGGGAGGCCAGACCCTGTCTGCCCTTTTCCCCTCTTCCCCAGCCGGCTCCAAACTGAAACTGTCCAGCCCCGCCTCCCCCTTTGTCTCCTTCCCAGGCCAGGAGGTCACCTGATACCTTTGTTCGAACACCTTCAGCTCGCAGCTTTGCAGAGAAGGGGCCCAGGCCATCAGTTGCCAGGAGACAGAGTGTCGGCCATTCTCTGTGTCCAGGCCCCTGCCCACACCTGCCTTCTAGGGCTCTGTAACAATCATGCACCCTTGTCCCACCACCTAGATACTCAAGCACTGCATAGGGGAAACCGAGGCACCCACACAGTACTCAGGGAAAACATTAACAACAGTCCTATTTTGTCACACCCCCACAGCTGTAGATCCCAAAACTTCTCCTCCTTTCCACTGACCCACCCCAGCCCACTGCCTGGGTGCCCTTCCTCCACACTCCCCTCCCCTTCTTCCCATTACTCTCAGCCATCACCACCTCCCAGCACCTTAGGAGCTTCTTGTGTTCCCTCCTGGGCTCTTACTACCTTCTCCCTCCCTGCTACTTCTTAGCTCTAACCCTGCACACACCCTCGCCATTTCCTGGCACCCCAGAATTATCTAATCCCCCCGTTCTCCTCCCCTCCCACAGCTCTGTTCTCCCTTCACCCGTGGGGTCCTGAAGGGCAACATTCTGCGCTCTCCTATCAAAAGAGGAGCTCATCTGACGGTCACACAAGCCGTGCGTCAGTCATCGACCTATTTACTCCATTTAGAATTCTACAGGTGCCATATTTTCCTCTTAAAATGAGGAAAAGGCATGAAAGCTCCATTTATCAATGTATCCAATAAGGATACATTAAAAGCAATTTAAAATGACTGACGGCACCAAAAAGGCACATGTCCAAAAATTATTCTAGTGGATGGGAGAGAAGGAAAAAAAAGGAGGGACAAGGAAACTTGTCAAATTTGTATGATGAAAAAAAGTATAAAGTTATTACTACTCAGGTTCTTTAGAGACCCCACAGCTTCTAATAACCGAGGGGACAGGACTCCTTACCCAGAAAGACGACCGTCTCATAGTTCTCCTGCATGACATCCCTGTAGAGGGCTCTCTGAGTGGGGTCCAGCAGAGCCCCCTCTTCCCTGGTGAAATACACAGCCACCTCCTCGAAGGTCACTGGCCCCTGAAAGAGCAAGAATCCAACACTCAGTACCTGCTGCCCCAATCACAACCCCCCTATTCACGGAACAGCAGCACCAGGTAAATGGAAGCTCCGGGAGGCACATGTTAACAGAGTCCCACCCCACCTTGCTTAGAGCAGCCAGGAGGCATCCGAGGGGAGAAAGAGAGAACCTTTGTGTCTCCCAGCTGACAGACGGAGGCAGGCTCTTCGCATTTTTCACATACTACTAGCCAGAGCTTGATAGAGGAGATGGGGCTGTCTCTGCACCCTGCTGGTGGCTCCCTGGTAGGAATCCCAACACACTCCAAATCAAATATATAGAAGAAAGGGGAAGTCAATAGTAAACAATATAAGTGAGAAGGTCAGAATTGTAGAAAAATTGTAAGGGAAGCAATCAGAAATCAATGACCAATCAATGAAAATAGGAAGGAACTTTTTAAAAGTATATTAACTACAAAATGAATCCTAGCAATCGTAGTGGTAAATTACTAGACGGAAATGGCAGAATTATCAAAAATAATGCAGAAGAGGTCAAAGTATTCAATAAATATTTCTCTCCTGGATTTCAAGATAAACAGATGATGTAATCGTATCCTAAGATGTTGACGATGACACGCTTTCCATTCCAACAGGAACTCACGAGGATGTTAAACAGCAGCTATTAAAGTTAGACATGTTTAAACCAGCCCGTCCAGATAACTTGTATCAAAGAGTTTTAAAAGACCTGGTGGAGGAGCGTGGTGGACTGTTAATGTTGATTTTCATTAGGACTTGGAACACTGGGGAAATTCCAGAAGACTGGAATAAAGCTAATGCTGTGCCAATATTTAAAAAGTGTAAAAAAGATGACTCAGCTAATTACAAGAGTGTCAGTCTGACATCGATACTGGACAAGATAATGGAGCAGCAGATACTGGATTTCATTAATAAAGAATTAAAGGAGGGTAATATAAATAGTACCCATTAACAAAGGTTTAGAGCAGGGATCTCAAACTCAAATCACCAGGAGGGTCACAAGAAGACTAGCACATGGCCCCATCACTGACACCTTTTAATACAAAGATACAAAAGCCTCCGCCTACCCCTGGCCCCGCCCACACTCCACCCCTTCCATTAGGCCCCTCCCTCCCTCGAGAACTGCTCATTGCCCCTTCCTCCATTCCCCGAGAACTGCTGATTAGGGAAATTTGTAGCAACACATTAATGCAAAGAACTGTATTTTCAAGGTAAAAATGCCTCTATGACATGCGTAATCCTGTGAACAACAGATAGGGGTGGGTATACTAACTGTATGGGTATTTCTATTACTTAATATGGGGTTTTGGGGTGTTGTAATGGATGTAGGTATGTACATACTTGTCACGGAGTATAGGGGAGTCCGGCCCTGCACCCCTCTTCCCTGGATTCACTGGGCGTCTCAGCCAGCCAGTAGAACAGAAGGTTTAGTAGAGATGCCAGGAACACAGTCCAACCAGAGCTTGTCAGTACATCCAGGACCCCTCAGTTGGGTCCTTCCGGGGGGCAGGGAGCTTAGACCCCAGCCTGGGGGCTCCCTGCATTTCGCCCCACAGCTCCAAATGGGGCAGGGAGGCCAGACCCTGTCTGCCCCCCTCCCCTCCTCTTCCCAAGCCAGCTCCAAACTGAAAACACACAGACAAAAACTCCAGGAGGCTCTTCCCCTCCCCCCGGGGCTCCTCCTCTCGCCTTTTGTCCGGTCTCCCAGCCAAAGGTGTCACCTCCCAACCCCCGGCCTGGCTCATGTTACAGCCACAGGTAAAGTCTCCCTTTCCTAATGCAATGCCGCAGGTCCCAGGGAACCTCCCCCACAAACCTCCCAGGTTGAATCCACCTCACTCTCTACTCCGTCACAATACTAACTTAGATAAAAGGAGTGTGATGTAACTAATCCAGTGCTTACTCCACAATTGGGTCAAGGGGAACAAATATGGCAAAGATAAAGAAGCCTGTACTCATATCCGCCTCTGGGTCAACCTGCTCTTTTTGTCTTCTAACAATAATCACTTAAAATCTATCTTTCTGCAGTTAATAAACTTGTTTTATCCTTTATCTTAACCAGTGTTAAGTATTTTGAGTGAAGTGTCTGGGGGAAATCTCAGCTTGGTTAGCACAAGCTTGTTGTGCATATCTTTCCCATGTCGAGGGGGAAGGCGAACTATATTCGGGGCGGGGGAGGAATAGCTCAGTGGTTTGAGCATTGGCCTGCTAAACCCAGGGTTGTGAGTTCAATCCTTGAGGGGGCCGTTTAGGGATCTGGGGCAAATATCTGTCAGGGGGCAGTACTTGGTCCTGGTAGTGAAGGCAGGGGACTGGACTCGATGACCTTTCAAGGTCGTTCCAGTTCTAGGAGATTGGCATATCTCCATTTAAAAAACAATATATATATATTAATGAGCTTAAATTAGAGAGATCCCTGTGCACTATATGATGGGATAATTCTGGATTTATACTACGGCAAGTGTGCAAGGTTGGGGAGCTGGGAAATTGGCTGTTGTCTTCTATCTGTCCGTGAGTGGCTCAGGTAAAGCACTCAGGTAGCTTAGTAGGATGTATGGCACAACCTGCTGTCATATTGGGTGATAACAGGGCCTGGAGAGGCTGGCTGAATCTCCAGCAAAGCAGTGTAAGAAGGGCCAGCCCAGCTTGAGGGTTAGAGGGCACAGCAGTTCCCAGGAGCTCCCCAGACTGCACCCCAAGGGTGACAACCCATCACACCCTAGATTACACAAATCTCAGCGGGGTTTGTCACATCCTCTCCCCTCCCTTTCTCCACCCTAGATATTTCCTGCCTCCCACCACCTCTAGCAGCGACCGGCTTCCTATGCCTGTACGGCTCCTCTCCTTTCAAGCAGAACCCACCACCAGCTCCCTGATAATCTCTTACCTGAGCCAGATCCATTGCAGCCATTTCCTTCCCCCTGGGAGTATGGGATGATCTGGAGCGAAACGTGGACGTTATTCTGTAGCCTGACAGGACGAGAAGGACAATGTGAGAGAATTCAGACGGGGCTTTCGTCCATTCCACATGCCAATTCCCCCCTTGATTTTTCCCTGCTAATGGATGTTCTAGGTTCTGCCACACTGTGAAGCACAGAGTGACCTTATTCCAGTACAGGCCTAGCCCCCTCCCACCAGGGTGTAACCCTCAGAGACATGGTGAAACCCTCCCAGTAACCGTCTCTGTGTTACACTTCTCAAGTTTGCGGACGATACCAAGCTGGGAGGGGTTGCAAGTGCTTTGGAGGACAGGATAAAAATTCAAAATGATCTGGACAAACTGGAGAAATGGTCTGAAGTAAATAGGATGAAATTCAATAAGGACAAATGCAAAGTACTCCGCTTAGAAAGGAACAATCAGTTGCACACATACACAATGGGAAATGACGGCCTAGGAAGGAGTACTGTGGAAAGGGAGCTGGGGGTCATAGTGGATCACAAGCTAAGTATGAGTCAACAGTGCAAAAAAAGCAAACATCATTCTGGGATGTATTAGCAGGAGTATTGTAAGCAAGACACAAGAAGTAATCCTTCTGCTCTACTCTGCACTGATTAGGCCACAACTGGAGTACTGTGTCCAGTTGTGGGCGCCACATTTCAGGACAGATGTGGACAAATTGGAGAAAGTCCAGAGAAGAGCAACAAAAATGATGAAAGGTCTAGAAAACATGACCTCTGAGGGAAGATTGAAAAAACTGGGTTTGTTTTGTCTGGAGAACAGAAGACTGAGAGGGGACATAGTAATAGTTTTCAAGTACATAAAAGGTTGTTACAAGGATGCGGGAGAAAAATTGTTCTTCTTAACTTCTGAGGACAGGACAAGAAGCAATGGCCTTAAATGGCAGGAAGGGGGGTTTAGGATGGAGATTAGGAAAAAACTTCCTAACGGTCAGAGTGGTTAAGCACTGGAATAAATTGCCTAGGGAGGTTGTGGAATCTCCATAATTGGGGATTTTTAAGAGCAGGCTGGACAAACACCTGTCAGGGATGGTCTAGATAATACTTAGTCCTGTCTTGAGTGCAGGGGACTGGACTAGATGACCTCTCGAGGTCCCTTCCAGTTCTATGTTTCTATGAACCAAAGGCCAGAGAAGGGCAGAATCAAAGGAGTCACTTTGGGGGAAGTCTCCCTGTCATTGTCCCCAAGGCAGCTGTCTCAGGTTTACAAAGTCTCTCCTGGGATTGCCCCCTTTCAAGGGCTGGGCCTAGTTTTATCTTTTGACAAGCAAGAACCCGGGGGCTCTGAGACTGGGCCTTCTTGCCTCAGCACACCATGTTTCTTTCTGTGGCTCCCCAGCGAGTCCAAATGAATTGATACTCCTCATAGAGACTGTGAATATAAGAACGGCCCCTGCGTCAGACCAATGGTCCATCTAGCTCAGTGGCCAATGCCGGGTGCTTCAGAGGGAATGAACAGAAGAGGTGATCATCAAGTGATCCATCCCCTGTCACCCATTCCCAGCTTCTGGCAAACAGAGGCTAGAGACACCATCCCTGCCCATCCCACCTGTGACACTGGCAGATGAGATGTTAGCTCTTGCAAAAGCCCCCATGTCTTAATTGAACATGGACAAACACATAGCTGGAATCAGACTGGCTCACCTGTGTTAGTATTGTTAAAACAGGTATTAGAATGATAAGAATGTGTTTAGTGTTCAGACAATTATGGGATGTTAAAGAAGACAAAAGACGGTTGTTGTGCTGTTGACTTCCCATTAGCTGAGTTTGCAGCTCAGAGCACATGGCAGGAAGGGGATTAAAAAAACCATACAGAAGGAACTGATTATCTGTATGCTGCTTGGACTCTGGGGGGCAAAGTTTCTAGGCATAAGCAAGAGATCCCGAGCTGCTTAGCCTGGGTTAGTCCTAAAGAATATAGAGAGAGTTCTTATTATAGAAACTTCTAGTACAGTTTGAAATTTAAAACTGTAACTCGTCTGCATCTATACGATTACCTGCTTTAACCTTGTAAACAATTCTCATTTCCTTTTAAATAAATCATAATACAGGTTATTACAGGACTGGCTACAAGTGTTGTCTTTGTTGTGAGGCCTATTGCTGTGATTCGTGGTGTAAGGCAGTGGTTCTCCACCAGGGGTCTGGGGCCCCCCGGGGGGCCGTGAGCAGTTATCGGGGGGCTGCCAAGCAAGGCCAGCATTAGACTTGCTGAAGCCCAGGGCAGAAAGCTGCAGTCCCAGCGGATGGGGCTGAAGTCCAGGGCCCTGAGCCCCACCACCGGGGGCTGAAGCCAAAGCCTAAGCAATGTACATTTGTGGGGCCCCTGTGGCATGGTACCTCGAGAGAGGAAGAAAGTGCCCCGAGGCCTCAGCCAGAGGGTTGAGCCCTGACACACTACTGGCTTAGAGGTTCTCTGCCAGTCAGGAAGGGGGAGCAGCGAGGGAAGACTGGCAGCTGATGGTAGGAGGGGGGGAAGAGGTTTGGGGTATGGTGTGGGGCAGAAGAGGCGGGACTGGGTAACCTGGTGCTGGGCAGTCTCCATGGGGGACACTTGCTCCTCCTGTGCCCCTTCCACACCCTCCTGCGAGTAGAGAATGAGCACCCTGTCCCCACCCCCAGAGGCAGCTGTGTCTCAGGACTCTCCCAACTTGCACCCACTAACTCTCTTCCCATTTGCGGTACAGCTCGGGGCAACAATTTCCCACCAAGATGAACCCAACTGGCTGTTGGTTGTTCTGGTGCCACAGGGTGGGTGAAAGGCAGAACTGCAGCACTTCTCGGGCAGAATTTATTTTCTTCATGAAAAAAAAAGAAGAAATTCTGCGCTGGACGTGAATTCTGTGCATACGCAGTGGCACAGAATCCCCACAGGAGTAGCCACTGAAATATCCTTGTGCCTTAGGTTCCACACTGGCCACAGGAGTTTACTAGTACTCGTTCCCCCGACTCCCGGGGGCAGCCAGGGATAATTAGTGGGTTATGGGAAGTAGAAGATGAAAAGTCATTAAGAACAATGACATTTGTGTGTTTATTATTAAATCCCCAGACATCGATCAATCCCCGTCCTTCTTCCGATGAGCTATAAATATCTAAGGGATTCAGCTATTGATCCTGCAGTCAGTTCCTGCCCTTCCCCACTTTCTATAGCAGCACTTTTAAGAACAGGCCAGGGAAACATGTAAATACTTTGAACCAAATTCCGGAAGCTGCTGAGCTTGCACAAGTTAAAATGAAACCAAGGTTCCGCCTCTCCAAGGACCTGGCCCCTACTGCAAAATTATAGACACTCCCCAGAAATATGAAACGGCAACTTCATAACTGAGAGAATGTTATTTATCTATTGACTTCTGGGAATTACCAATAAAAAACAACAACCTAGTGAAGGTGATACCCTGAGGGAAAGATCTCATGTGTCTTTACAAATCGGTATAATCTAATCTGGAACTTTATACACTACAATGCCTAATTCGTAGCCCTATGGCAATTGCCTGGTGTCACTACAGGGCAGAATTAAGGTTGGGTTCCTTAGCTGTGCATTTCCATCCCCTGTCCTATTGTGATTGCTGTTATGTGGGTTTGGCAAAATTCATTTTGTCTATTTCTTTTTTTAACGTCAATTGATGATATCAACATTTATTTTTAAGCCTTTTTTTCAATGTTTACAATTTCAATGTTCAGAGCTGTGGGAAGTTATGGGGGTCGTCAGACAACAATTATTTAATTACACTAAATGTTGAGATTCCAAAAGCCAAATCTTTATAACTGTTCAAACAGAAATTGCCAATGTCACATGCAAAATATAGTGTAAATATCCTTAAATCAAACTCGACTTTCGCCAGAAGCATTTCTGTATTTTGCCTATATAAATATTTTTTCATCTCTGTGTGTGTACTGGGAAATCAACATTTACTGCAATTTAGTAATAAAAATCCAATCCTTTCAAGCATCATTTTAAGTAATGAAGTACTTGAATTCTTTCACTTCCTGGACTGTAATGCTTGATTACAGGATAATTACACCCTCCCTGTGATGTATTTTACTCTCAGTACCGTAACCCCCTTGTGATGTAGCTCCTGTCTGGGAGCTCTGCTGAGGCCAGTGGCATTATGATCAGAAGGTGACACTCTGACACATGATCAGAGACACATGGGGGAGGGGGAGGTAACATGGAGGCTACCAGAGTTGAATATAGCCCTACAGAGTGTGGGGAGCCAACTCCCTCTCAGCCTCTCCTCTCTCCCACCTCCCAGAGTCAGTAACGCTGATAAATCGTTCCCTGAAATCTAAATAGCCCCAGTATGTGAGACAGTGATTGACGCAGGTGCCTTAGGGGCTGCAGCACCAGCCCCCTGCCTGGACGAGGGGGATGAAGAACTGCAGTAGAATCGGGTTAGGCTGGGAGAGGGCACAGCTGATGTGGGACTGGGAGCCGAGTTCACAAAGAGGCCAGAACTCATGGGGGGTTTAGGAGAAGTCAACAGGACTGGGTAGAGGCACTTCAGTGTATTTTCCCCATTAACCATCCTGCCATGTATTTAATTTAGAAATGTTTCATTCATATCGAAACACCTTCGAACTAAGCTGGGTTGATGCATTTCCAGTTACAGTGGCACAGTTTTCATTCAGTCAATAATTGGTGTGTTTTCATGAATTAACTTGACTGTGTGCTGTGAGTGTCAACATTTTCGGCATTAAGAAATGGTAATTAGGTGTCAGTTCATTTCTCATGCATTTATCTCATAATTTTAATTTCAGGTTTGAATCAGTATTCATACCATGTTGTTTTAATAGCATTAGGGTCTATTTGTATAACTGTTTGCAAGATTTCATTGGATATTGTGAACCAGCCGTCTTAACCTTCCATTTTGAGATTCCTAAATACAATCCAGCGCACCACTCCTGAAAGACTGCAAGCCCTGCCCGGTGACATGCTCCCTAGAGAGCAAACAGCTGATGAGCCCTTTCACCGTAAAAAGCGCATTTGACTCTTTGACATTGCTTTATCCGCCCCACCAGAAAATGCTACAGGTAACCAGGTAATTACAGAATATCTTCGCTAGGTATAGTTCTACCAGCTATGTGCCAAAATTCAAATGGTTCTCTTTGTTTTATCTTTCATTCAGCTTTGCAATTATTAGATCCCATTTAAAATCTGGAACTGAAATAACCAAAGCTAGTTAAAAAGAGAGTGGCATTGGGCATAGGCGGGGGGGGAACCAATAAAGGGAAAGAACTGACTATGCAAAAAGGAACATCCCAAACTATCTGAGCCCCAGACCCCCGTCCAACTGAATCCACCCCAGCCAGGCATATCAAGCTGGGCCCCTGAAAAATCGCCCATCCCGTCTGGCAGGGAATGCTGCGTGTTGCAGACGGAGCTATGGTGTATGCGTCTGCTCTGCTGACGTGCTGCTTTGGTACGGATGCACCACGGCCACAGGGAGCAGAGACATGAAACAAAATCCCAGATACACCTCCAATGCCGCGTCCCCCTCCCCCCACACTGTCTGCCATCCCCTCTCCCAGCTCCACATGGCCATTCTCAGCCTATTGCTGACAATTCCTTCCAGCCTTCAGCACTGCAAAGAAATAAAACACGTTGTTACAAAAGGTACATCTTGCCAGAGAAACCTGATCTCCTTCTGTGAGAAGGTAACTTATTTTTTGGACAAAGGACATGCAGTACCTCTAATCTATCTGGATGTCAGTAAGGCATTTGATACAGTTCCACATGGGAAACTATTTGTTAAATTGGAGAAGATGGGGATTAATATGAGAACTGAAAGGTCAATCGAGAATTGGTTAAAGGGGAGTGTGAATTGTCAGGCTGGAGGGAGGTTACTAGTGGAGTTGCTCAGAGATCAATCTTGGGACCAATCTTATTCAACATTTTTATTAAAGACCTTGGCACAAAAAGTGGGAGTGACAGACAAAGCTAGGAGGGATTGCCAATATGGAGGAGGACAGGAAAACTATACAAGAAGATCTGCATGACCTTGAAAGCTGGAGTAATAGAAATAGGATGAAAATTAATATTGCAAACTTATGCACTTAGGGACTAACGACAAGAATTTTTGCAATAAGCTGTGGATTTATCAGTTGGAAGTGACAGAGAAGGAGAAAGACCTAGGTGTATTGGTAGATCACAGGATAATTATGAGCTGCCAATGTGATGTGGCCGTGAAATAGGTTAATGCAGTCCTAGGATGCATCAGGTGAGCTATTTGTAGTAGACAGGGAAGGGTTAGTACTGTTATATAAGGCACTGATGAAACCTCCTCTGAAATACTGTGGGCCATTCTGGTCTCCCATGTTTAAGAAGGATGAATTCAAAGTGGAGCAGGTGCAGAGAAGGGCTACTAGGATGATCCTAGGAATGGAAAATCTGCCTTATGAGTGGAGACTTAAAGAGCTTGGCTTGTTTAGCCTAACCAAAAGAGGGCTGAGGGGAGATACGATCGCTCTCTATAAATACATCAGAAGGATAAACACCAGGGAAGGAGGGGAGTTATTTAGGTTAAGCATCAATGTTGGCACTAGAACAAATGGATATTGGCCATCAATAAGTTTTGGCTTGAAATTAGGCAAAGGTTTCTAACCATCAGAGTGAAGTTTTGGAACAGCCTCCCAAGGGACTGGGGGCAAAAAACTTAAATGGCTTCAAGACTGAGCTCAATACCTTTATGGAAGGATTGGTATGATGGGACTGCCTACAATGGCATGTAGTCGATCTGCAACTTCTAGCAGTAAAAATCTCCAAAGGCCAGTGATGGGACACTAGATGGGGAGGGCTCTCAGTTACCACAGAGAATTCTTTCCCAGGTGTCTGGCTGCTGGGTCTTGCCCACATGCTCAGGGTCTAACTGATTGCCATATTTGGGGATGGGAAGGAATTTAGCCCAGACTCAGATTGGCAGAGACCCTCGGGTTTTCATTATTAATATTATTTGTTTTGCCTTCCTCTGCAGCATGGGGTGGGTCATTTGCAGGTTTAAACTAGTGTAAATGGTGGATTTTTTGTAACTTGAAGCCTTTAAATAATGATTTGAGGGCTTCATTAATTCAGCCAGAGGTTAGGGGTCTGTTACAGGAGTGGGTGAGGGAGGTTCTGTGGCCTGCGATGTGCAGGTCAGACTACATGATCATGATGCTCCCTTGTGGCAGTTAAAGTCTGTGAGTCTATAAACTGTGCTTTGTGTTGCACAGACACTGATGGACATCAGGGCCCCTTTGTGCTGCTCATGGCAGAGAACCTGACTGAGATCAGCACCCCCATTGTGCTGGGCACTGCACAGAGAGGGACAGTCTCTGGGACTGGACTCTATTTCCATCTATTGTTCATAGATGCACAGGCCGTCTTGGCAGGGCAGCTCAGCTGCAGTCCCTGCACACAGCTGGGGGTGTGTGTCCTGGGTCAGGAGAAGTCAGTGTCCAGTCCTGTGGGGCTGAGCTCCTGGCTCATACCTCCAGCACTCACTGCTTCTCCTCCATTCCCAGCTGGTCTGTTCAGCCAGCCCCAGGCCTCAGTGAGGTCACTGTACCACCCCCACACCTTCAAACTGGGATATGGTGCACCAATGCCAATCAAAGTGCACTAGTGTACATTCTGTCTATACGAAGGGTTTGCACCAGTGCCTAAAACACCAGTGTGGCAGAGACCTTCAGTACCCAAAACAGCAGTACGGTGGTACTAGGACTGGGATCTATTTCTAGCTCCGACACGGACAGCCTGGGTGACCTTGGACACGCCAATGTTTCTCCTCCCAACTTTAGTCTATTTATCCAGCTGCCCACTCACTGGGGTCTCCTCTCTCTCCAGAGCCGCTCACCACTAAAATCTGTGTGGGGGTCACCAGAGCTAAGGTAGTTCAGCTCTGGAATAGTCTTACAAGGGCGGCTGTGGAGTCTCTTTCCCTGGAAGTTCTTAAGAACAGGTAGGACAAACCTCTGTCACAGATAATCTACATATACTTGGTCCTGCCTCGGCAGAGAGAGCCTAGACAGCGACACTGCAATTAAACAGCCCCTTGGCCTGAGCCCTGTGAGCCTGAGTCAGCCGGCATGGGCCAGCTGTGGATTGTTAATGGCAGGGTAGAGACACCCTTGGTGTCTGTTCAGCACCTGTCACAATGGGGACCCTGATCTTGGTCAGTGTCTGTGCAGACCCCTGCACAACAGGGGCCTGACCTCAGCCAGGGGCTCTGCAACTCCCGGCATTACAGGATCCCTGAATTGATTTGGGGTCGCTGCATCATCGGGCAAAATGTGGGGGCAGGATCTCTGTCAGGGGCAGTGCAGGGCCAGGCCCAACGGGGACACAGATCTCAGTCGAGGTCTCTGAAGTGCCCAGCACAATGGAGGCAGGAAACCGGGCAGCAGTCGTGCGCTGCCTGGCACAAGGGGGGCCGTGATCTCAGTCTAGGTCTCGGTTTTACCTGGCACAATGGGGGGCAGATCTCAGTTGCGGTCTCCACAGCGCCTGTCACAACAGTGGGGTCTGAGCTCTGTTGGGGTCTCTGCAGCGCCTGGCAGAACGGGGCCCAGATGTCAGTTGGGGTCTCTGCAGCTCCAGGAAGAACAAGGTCCCTGATTTTGTTGGTTGTCTCTGCAGCACCTGGCAGAACGGGAGCCTGATTTCACTTGGTGTCTTTGCAGGGCCTGGCACAACAGGGGCCCGGAGCTCAGTCGGGGTCACTGTCGCCCCCGGCACAACACGCTCCCTGCTCTCTGTAGGGGTCTCTGCAGCTCCTGTCACCAGAGGCCCAAGCTTGGTCAGGGTTTGTGCCGTGCCCGGCACACGGGGGGACCTGATCTCAGGCAAGGCCTGAGCCACGCTCAGAACGAGAGCCCTGATCTCAGCCACACACCTGGGGAGAAAAGCGGGAAGATTTTCAAGAATTTCAGTGTTTCAGAAGTGAGGAGAAAATGGGGCTCAGCGTAAATATTTGCCAAGAGACGAGAGAAGCACCAACGTCGGGGGAGATTTGATGTCACCGTCGAACAGCGCGAGAGAGAAGGGGGGAAATTGGAGGGGATTATACAGCGATATTCAATCCGCAACAGGGCGGGATGGATTCTTCTCCCCTCACATTCCCGTGGCCGGCCGGGAGCCTGGGCGATGTGGCTTTCCCGGGGGGCGGGGGGGGTCAGAAGGTCGCTGGCTGTGGGGAGGGGCTGGCAGTGGGGTCGGGGGGGGGGGCTGCTGGGTTGGTCCGGGCGGGGGAGGGGAAGTAGCTGGGACTGGGGAACCCGGGGCGGGGCCGTCTCCATGGGGGGCGCTGGCTCCCCCAGGCCCTGTTCCCAGCAGAGGGGCCCCCCCGGCCCGGCCCAGCGGGGTCCCTGTCTCAGGCCCCCCCGGCCCCGGCCCGGCTCGGCTCAGGCATCGCTCAGGGGATCGATCCCCCGGAACAGGACAAATCCCGGCCGGGGACAATGGGGGGAAACCCCCGAACCCCGAGATCCGAACCGGCCGTTGGGGGAGGGGGAGACAATGGGGTGCGGGGGGGAGGGGCAGAGACCTGCTCAGGGGTGGGGGGGGGTCACCCTGGGTGCGGCTCGTGGCTCTCTGGGGAGAAAGGGGGCGGGGCGGGGGGCGCCCCAGGGCAGGGGGGCCCCAGCGGTAAATCCGAGGGGTCTCAGCCCCCCCCCCTCGGGGGTCACCTGCTCCTCTCCCCCCGCCCCCGATCTGCGCATGCCCAGCGGCGGGAGACACAAACCGCTCCAACGGCTCCGCGAGAGGCTCCAACGGCCGAGCACGAGCCAGGCAGAGCCGCAGCGCCCCGCGCGTGCTCGCAGCCCGGCTCGTCCGCCCCCCCTGCCCGACGTCACTTCCGGTCCCGGGAGAGTCCAGAACTACATCTCCCAGCCTGCCCTGGGGCCGCTTCTGCGCTCTCCCGCCCAGGCAAGGGAGGGTTTCAGCAGCTCGTCCGCCCCCGCCCAGCGTCACTTCCGCTGCTGGCTCCATTGTGACGCGGGAGCCCGGGCGGAGCTGCTGCTGCTCCCCGGGGTCTGGGGCCCGTCATTAACCCCCCCGTGCCCGGCCGGGGGGGGGGGTGTTTCCGGCCGGGCCCCGCCCCCTTTTCTCTGCCAATCTCAAAGCTGGATATGAAACCCCGGGAGCATCTGCCCCATGTGGCTCTGGGTGTGTCTGGCGCTGGGACCCCCGTCTCTCATGGCACGTTCATAAGCCGATCTCAGAGTCACCGACTCCCAGCAGCGCCCGCAGCTGCAGCCCCCCCCCAGCCCGGCAGGAGCCTCCAGCAACCCCCCCAGCCCCTCGGGGGGAGAGTCTCTGCCGCTCTGCCGGGGGCTCGAACCCGGGCCCCTCGCATTGAGCCTGACGCGCTAAGCACTGAGCTGGCCGGGCTCCCCTGCGGCTCCCGGCCCCGGCACACGTGGCACTGACAGGGAGGAGTATCAGGGCCGGGTTCCCCTGCGGCTCTCGTCCCGGCACACGTGGCACTGACAGGGAGGAGTATCAGGGCCGGGCTCCCCTGCGGCTCCCGGCCCGGCACACGTAGCACTGACAGGGAGGAGTATCAGGGCCGGGTTCCCCTGCGGCTCTCGTCCCGGCACACGTGGCACTGACAGGGAGGAGTATCAGGGCCGGGCTCCCCTGCGGCTCCCGGCCCGGCACACGCGGCACTGACAGGGAGGAGTATCAGGGCCGGGTTCCCCTGCGGCTCTCGTCCCGGCACACGTGGCACTGACAGGGAGGAGTATCAGGGCCGGGCTCCCCTGCGGCTCCCGGCCCGGCACACGCGGCACTGACAGGGAGGAGTATCAGGGCCGGGCTCCCCTGCGGCTCCCGGCCCGGCACCCGTGGCACTGACAGGGAGCAGTATCAGGCCCGGGCTCCCCTGCGGCTCCCGGCCCAGCACACGCGGCACTGACAGGGAGGAGTATCAGGGCCGGGCTCCCCTGCGGCTCCCGGCCCGGCACACGCGGCACTGACAGGGAGGAGTATCAGTGCCGGGCTCCCCTGCGGCTCCCGGCCCGGCACACGTAGCACTGACAGGGAGGAGTATCAGGGCCGGGCTCCCCTGCGGCTCCCGGCCCGGCACACGCGGCACTGACAGGGAGGAGTATCAGGGCCGGGCTCCCCTGCGGCTCCCGGCCCGGCACACGCGGCACTGACAGGGAGGAGTATCAGGGCCGGGCTCCCCTGCGGCACACCAGGAGTGGCGAAAGCTCGCTAAAAGTGGCAGGCCCCGGTGCCCGAACAGTGGCCTCGTCCCACCTCTTCCACTTGAGGCCACACTCTTAATTGCCCCTTCTCCCCAAAGCCCCACTCCTGCCCTGCCTCTTCCCTCCAAAACCCACCTCCTGCTGGCTGCCCCTCCCCAGCATCACTCGCCCTTACGGTCATTACAAAGGGGGAAGGCAGAGCCCTCCCGCTTTTAAAAGTCACGTGGCCTTGTTCCCCCCTGTTCCGGCATCTCCTGGTACCTCCACTGACACGTCTTTCAGTGATTCCAGCTGTTAGTGCGGGAGCCTCACTGCTAGTGCAGACTAGGCAGTTTCTTACATCAGAGACACTGTCCCCAAGCAGGACTAATGCTGAGACCTGGTGAGCAGTGATCTCAGATCTGTTGGTCTGCAGCAAGACTCGAAATTGAGTCTCAATCAGCTCGGTTGTTACACAGCAAAGACCAGGCTGCTGGGGAGGGACGCATGATCACGCTTATGGCTTCCCTTTGCTTCCCCATTAGAAAGTCATTTTTTTGCAGGGGAACAAATAAATCTGTGGGGCGGGGGGACAGTGGGTGGGAGTTAAGAGGAGCCTATATACAAAAAAGACCCAAAAATCGGGACAGTCCCTATACAATCGGGGCATCTGGTCACCCTATGCTGGCTCCACATTTATTTATTGACAAATAAAAATATTGTGCACAGATTTTTATTTTATTTTTTGGGCAGAATCCCTTCAGGAGTAAAACCTACCCGGCCAAACTCAGCTGCCCTGTGACTAAACCCTGCAGGCATCCCCCACACAGAGCAGAGTGGCGCAGCGGAAGCGTGCTGGGCCCATAACCCAGAGGTCGATGAATTGAAACCATCCTCTGCTAGTTTCTGTTGTATTACTTACAGCCCTGGAAATGATTCAGCCGCCTTCTTTTGTTCCGCATAGAAAAGAGGAGCAAATTCTCTCTGTTTACACTTCCACAGCGATGACAGGAAGGAATAAACACCCAGCTGAGCCCGGCCCCACAGGCCCCCCGGGGCTTCCCCTGCAGTGGCCAGAGTGGGAGCGGGCCCCTGGGGCTTCCCCCTCCCCAGGGGTACAATGGGCCCTTTGGAGCTTTCCACCACCCCACACAGCAGATGGTGCTGAGGGACCCCCAGTGACACTGGATGGCCACGTGGGGTAATGCACAAAGTGTCTCTCTCAGAGAGCAACAGTGACACCGCATGGCCACATGGGGTAATGCACACAGCGTCTCTCTCAGAGAGCAACAGTGACACCAGGTGGCCACGTGGGGTAATGCACACAGCGTCTCTCTCAGAGAGCAACAGTGACACCGGGTGGCCACGTGGGGTAATGCACACAGCATCTCTCAGAGCAACAGTGACACCGAGTGGCCACATGAGGTAATGCACACAGCGTCTCTCTCAGAGATCAACAGTGACACCGGGTGGCCACGTGGGGTAATGCACACAGCATCTCTCTCAGAGAGCAACAGTGACACTGGGTGGCCACGTGGGGTAATGCACAGAGCATCTCTCTGAGAGAGCAACAGTGACACCGGGTGGCCACGTGGGGTAATGCACACAGCGTCTCTCTCCGAGAGCAACAGTGACACCGGGTGACCACGTGGGGTAACACACACAGCTTCTCTCTCAGAGAGCAACAGTGACACCGAGTGGCCTCGTGGGGTAATGCACGGAGCATCTCTGTGAGAGAGTGACAGTGACACCCGGTGGCCACGTGGGGTAATGCACACAGCGTCTCTCTCAGAGAGCAACAGTGACACCGGGTGGCCACGTGGGGTAATGCACACAGCGTCTCTCTCAGAGAGCAACAGTGACACCGAGTGACCACGGGTGGGGTAATGCACACAGCATCTCTCTCTGAGAGCAACAGTGACACCGGGTGGCCACGTGGGGTAATGCACAGAGCATCTCTCTGAGAGAGCAACAGTGACACCGGGTGGCCACGTGGGGTAATGCACACAGCGTCTCTCTCCGAGAGCAACAGTGACACCGGGTATATATATCATATATACATTTATAAGCATCTCCCCATAAAGCCTTATGGGGTACACTGTCACACACCCCCACACCCCCACACACAGCCACACACACACCCAGACACACCCCTACACCTCTCCTGGTGGTGGGAGGGGAACAGGGGAAATGACAAAAGAAGTAAGAGGTGAAGAGAAAGGAGGGAGGGATGGAGGAAAAGGTAAAACAAAAAGGACAAACCCTAATGTCCCCAGTGATTCTGAAGAACAAAATCCTAAGTGGGGAATAAAATTCTGCCACCTGAGGGCTACTGTTTTCCATGCCTAGAATTCAGCTGGCACTAGATGGATCAGACTGAACAGGTTCTAGACCTCTCGGAGGCTCTTACCTTCTAACCAGGGACGTCTGTTTTCTAGGAAAGTCAGTAAAAGGAAAGGAGAAAACTCGAATGAGGTTCCTCCTCGCGCTCACATACGTGAACCCTAATACTCTCTCAGTCCTCCGAGAGAGACCTCGACAAGGAGACTTGCTGAAGCAAAGCCACGGGGGTCTCCGAGGTTTCCCTGGCCCTGCGCCCCTGGCCTGGCCTGACTGATGTCAGCATCTCTCTGTGAGGTCACCGCCTCCCCACCACCTTTGACCAATTGGCCGAGGTCCTGCAAAAGGCCTTTGTGATGTCACTGCCACACCCCTCCCTTGCAGTGCTAATGTCCTGCCACTGGCCAGACATTTGGGAGGTTTGAGCTACTCCCTGGGGATCACCCCACTCAATGAGTGTTCATTCTAGGAAGCAAGCCGGCTAGACAGGAAAACATCAGAGGCTGCTCCCAATGCTCCACTCAGTTTTTCAGAAATTAGTAGACTTTATGGTCAGAAAAGACCATTAGAACATCTAATCTGACTCCCCTGCATATCACAGGCCTCCTGTGTACCACAAGAGCTACTTTTTGGGCAAACACATTCCAGAAAGGCATCTAGTCTTCATTAAATGACACCAAGAGATGGAGAATCCACCACTTCCCTTGGTACCTTGTTCCTGTGGTGAATCATCATCACTGTTGAATAATCCTCCCTTATTTGTAATTTGTCTCTTTTTACGTTCCAGCCATTGGGTCTTGTTGTGCCTTTCTCTGCGAGATTAAAGAGCCCTTTAATACCCAATATTTTCTCTCAATTAAGGCACTTCAACACTTCAATGAAGTCACCTTTCAATCTTCTTTTAATAAGCTAAACAGGTGGAGCTCTTTCAATAGCTCACTCGAAGGCATTTTTCTCCAGCCCTCAGAACATTTGGTGGCTCTTTGCTGCCCCAGCTCCAATTTCTCAACATCTCTTTCAAATGAGGACACCAAAACTGGATGCAGTATTCCCATATCAGCCTCTCTGATGCTGTGTCCCCTCCCCCTCCCCCTCCCCCTCCCCCTCCCCCTTCCCCTTCCCTTTCCCTATCCTACTCACGGCTCTGCTGAAACGTCTCATGATGGCTTTAGCCCAGTTCACCACACTGGGAGCTCATGTTGAGTGGCTTCTCCACTACGGCCCCTCAATCCTTTCCAGAGTCACTGCTTTCCTGGATACACTTCCCCATTCTGTAGGTGTGGCCGGCATGCCTTGTTGCTAGGTATCGGACTTTGCATTTGGCTCTGGTCAAACTTGTTTCCTTTGAATGGGCACAGCTTGCCGAATGAGCCAGATCACTCTGTATCACTGCCCTCTCCTCACCAGTAATTACCACTCTGCCGGTATTTTGTCACCCACCAATCTTATAAGCAGTGATTGGATGTTTTCTCCCAATTCATTGATAAAAATTAGTTAAAACATTAGTCCTTGAGAGCTTCTTCAGACCCTTAGTCCCCAGGTCTCTCCGAGATGGCTGAGCGTGTGGTCCCCTCCCGCGCCTGACTAGCCTCTGCCCTGAGAACGATGCATCCAGCTCGCTGTGTGCACAGCCAGGGACATCCTGCTAAACCCACAGTGTTGACAGGATGATGTTCACACGGCTCTCGGGCCAGCCCTTCCCTCCTGCAGGCTGGACGCGTGGGGCGGGGATGGGGAAAGAGGAAATCTGTAACCAGCAACCCGGACCCATTGCTTACCTGGGGCTGCAGCAGAACCACGGTGACATGAGAGGTATCCATGGGAACAGCAGAGCCCTCCTTTTAAAACTGATGGGGCCATGTCACCCCATTGCTGTGCCCCCCTAGAATTGCCCCGCCTGCTGGCAATCACTTGGGGAGCAGAATGGCAACAGCAGCAGCAAACCCTCAGGACCGATCTAAAGATGGCTGCAGAAAGGTGGGGCTCAGCTCTGTCAGTGACCTGCCCAGCTGCCTCGTTGACAGGGGATGCCGACATTTATGTAAGGCTCCTAAAGGGGGTATTTGGCTTCCAAACTGTGAGGAATGTGCAATTATGAGAGGGAATTTCCATCCCCCCATCAGGTGTATTTCAGGGCCCCAGTGGCCTAATGGATAAGGCATTGGCTTCCTAAGCCAGAGATTGTGGGTTCAAGTCCCATCTGGGGTGAGAAACTACTTGTTTTCTTCCTGTACATTGCAAATAAACCTTGGTCAGAGAGCAACAGTGACACTGAGTGGCCACGTGCTCTTTCTCAGCAAGGGGAAGAAAAAGAAGCTCTCCTTCAAGCTGGAGTCAGAAGGGCGACATAAGGATGACTTCCTGAGCGCCGGCTCCAGACCTTTGCTCTACCAGCTGACCCATCAAAGGGCTGCCACCACTTTCTCCAGCTTCGCCACCTGGTATGAGTGAGCTATGCACTCTGTGAGAGAGACACTGTGTGCATTACCCCACGTGACCACCTGGTGTCACTGTCCACTTCCTCCCACATGTCCCTTATTTACACAATATGGAGGTGCCCCTATGGCTGGGGATGTGAGTTTGTGGACACAGCAGTGTGCAGTGGGCTTCCAAGACAGCCTGTAATTCAGCAAGGGGTTTGCAGATGGACCATGGATGGAGGAAATTTTCTCTCTGCACAGCAGATGGGGGATACACTGGGACCAGCTCCTGGCTCTTTTTTGTGAACTGGTTCCCCGTGAGGACCTTGGGGTAATTCTTTTGCCACCTAACACTCAGTAGCATAGCCAAGGCACCACTGGGAATTGAACCCAGGATCTCCTGTTTACAAAACAGGTGCTTTAACTAGCTAAAACATGGTGCCTGCCTGTGACTAAGGGAAGGGGTCTGTTCACACCTGACTCCCTACCAGACCCCACCTGGGCCTTCGCTTGTGTTTGGAATCTGCAAAGCAGAGGAGCAGGGGAAGGTTTCCTGGCAAGCTGTGTGTGTGAATCCTTGGCCAGGTCTGCACTACAAAGTTATTTCAGCATCATTATATTGCTCAGGCGTGTGAAAAACACGCGACGCTCCCTCGGTCACCTCCTTTTGGCAACGCCACGTCTGGCGACAAAACTGCCCTCTGTTGGTGACAAAATCAAACCACCTCGACGAGAGGCCTGGAGCTATTTGCAGCAAACTGAGAGTGACAAAGTGTCAGTGTAGACGCTGCTGGTCATTATATCACCAGAACTGGCCTCCGCCAGTATCCCACAATGCCCGCCGGGAACTCCCTGCCCTGCGATTAATCCACCTCTGTGTTATGGGCACAGCACAGTTCCCCTGTGTCCCTCTGCTGGCTTTTCATAAGCAGCACCCAGCGGCCCTGGCTCCAGGCTGGTGCCTCGCGAGCTCTGGCCCTGGCAGGGAGCGGTGCAGGGGGCTGGACAGGGGCCCTGGCAAACCAGCTGCTAGGAGGCGTCTTTGAGGCAGCAAATCAGTCCCTTAAGAAGCAAGATCAGATTATTACCGTCCCTGGGTGGGCTCAAACCACCAGCCTTTTGGTTAACAGCCGAACGCGCTGACCCATTGCGCCACAGAGACACACAGCAACAAAACTGCTGTTACCAAGGCTGCTCCGAGCAGCCGGCGCATCTCCCTGCCAGCGCTAGAGCTCACAGGGCGCTAGGCCGGATGCTGGAGCTGGGGCTGAAGACCCAGCAGGGGGGCGCAGCAGAAGTGGGCTGGGCCCAAAACCCAGTGGCTGATGGATCAAAACCATCGTATGCTAGACCTGTACATCTTCCTTTTTGCTCTGGGCAATCCAGCAAGGAGCAATCAGCAGAGGGCCAAGAGCCTAGGCCAAGGGGCAAGAGGTGGCTGAGGCGGCGGCCGGCCAGGGAGTTAAATCGGCCCAACCCCCCGAGTCTGGAGCAATGTCACAAGGTCCCAGTCTCTGCATAGAAGACAATTTGTTAAATCCCAGATGAGTGGAGTTAAATCGGTTCTCAGCCTGAGTCCTTTGCTCTTAATCCCGAGGATATTGTCCCACCATGGGGCCTGTCATAAATATAAAGGGAAAGGGGAGAGGGTCTGATGCAGATAAAATCCTCTTACCAGTAAAGGGTTAAGAAATGCAGGTAGCCAGAATGACACCTGACCTGGCTGGCATCTGACCAATAAGGGGACAAGATACTTTCAAATCTTGGGAGGGGGAAAGCTTTGTGTGGGGCTTTTTGTCAGACATGGAGTGGTCTTGGAGTAAAAAGGAACCCTGTGACGGAGTAGAGAGCGAGATGGATCTGACCTGAGAGGCTGGCTGCATTGGGACAGGCTGCATCGGGAATGCGAGACTTTACCTGAGGCTGTAACATGAGCCAGGACGGGGGTTGGGAGGTGACACCTTTGGCTGGGAGAATGGACAGGCAAGAGGGGGAGGGGAAGAGCCTGCTGGAGGTTTGGCTTTTTGTTTTCAGTTTGGAGCAGGGTGGTGAAACGCAGGGAGCCCCAGAGCTGGGGTCTAAGCTCCCTGCCCCCCAGAAGGCCCCAGCTGAGGGGTCCTGGTCATACTTACAAGCTCTGTTTGGACTCTTTCCTGACAACCCTAATAAACCTTCTGTTCTACTGGCTGGCTGAGAGTCACATTGAATCCCGGGAAGAGGGGTGCAGGACCTGACTCCCCCACACTCCGTGACAAACACTAATACTCTCTCAGTCCTCCGAGAGAGACCTCGACAAGGAGACTTGCTGAAGCAAAGCCACGGGGGTCTCCGAGGTTTCCCTGGCCCTGCGCCCCTGGCCTGGCCTGGCTGATGTCAGCATGTCTCTGTGAGGTCACCGCCTCCCCACCACCTTTGACCAATAGGCCGAGGTCCTGCAAAAGGCCTTTGTGATGTCACTGCCTCACCCACCCCCTCCCCTGCAGGGCTAATGTCCTGCCGCTGGCCAGACACTTGGGAAGTTTGAGCTACTCCCTGGGGATCACCCCACTCAATGAGTGTTCATTCTAGGAAGCAAGCCGGCTAGACAGTAAAACATCAGAGGCTGCTCCCAATGCTACACTCACTTTTTCAGAAATTAGTAGACTTTATGGTCAGAAAAGACCATTAGAACATCTAATCTGACCCCCTGCATCTCACAGGCCTCCTGTGTACCACAAGAGCTACTTTTTGGGCAAACACATTCCAGAAAGGCATCTAGTCGCACAGGCGCCGACTTTCTCTGGCGCCGGTGGGAGCTCACGCCCAGCGTCGGGGGCGGGGCCCCGCTCCCGACGCCGGGGTGACGTTGCGGGGCCCCGCCCACGACGCCGGGCCCCTCCCCCGACGCCGAGTGATGTTGCGGGGCCCCGCCCCCGATGCAACGTCGCCCAGCATCAGGGGCGGGGCCCCACAACGTCTCCCGGTGCTAAGGTAAGATGGCGACGGGCACCGGGGTTGGCGGGGAGCTGGCCGCGGGCCCCGGGGATGGTGGGGAGCTGCCGGTGGGTGCAGAGCTCCCACCAATTTTTCCCTGTGGGTGCTCCAGCCCCGGAGCACCCACGAAGTCGGCGCCTATGTCTAGTTGTCATTAAATGACATCAAGAGATGGAAAATCCACCACTTCCCTTGGTACCTTGTTCTTGTGGTGAATCATCCTCACTGCTGAATAACCCTCCCTTATTTGTAATTTGTCTCTTTTTACCTTCCAGCCATTGGATCTTGTTATGCCTTTCTCTGCTAGATTAAAGAGCCCTTTAATACCCAATATTTTCTCTCCATTAAGGCACTTCAGCACTTCAATTAAGTCACCTTTTAATCTTCTTTTGAGAAGCTAAACAGGTGGAGCTCTTTCAATAGCTCACTCGAAGGCATTTTTCTCCAGACCTCAGAACATTTGGTGGCTCTTTGCTTCCCCATCTCCAATTTCTCAACATCTCTTTCAAATGAGGACACCAAAACTGGATGCAGTATTCCCATATCAGCCTCCCCCTCCCCCTCCCCCTCCCCGTCCCCTTCCCCTATCCTATTCTACTCATGGCTCTGCTCAAACGTCTCATGATGGCTTTAGCCCTGTTCACCACACTGGGAGCTCATGTAGAGTGGCTTCTCCACTACGGCCCCTCAATCCTTTCCAGAGTCACTGCTTTCCTGGATACACTTCCCCATTCTGTAGGTGTGGCCGGCATGCCTTGTTGCTAGGTATCGGACTTTGCATTTGGCTCTGGTCAAACTTGTTTCCTTTGAATGGGCCCAGCTTGCCGAATGAGCCAGATCGCTCTGTATCACTGCCCTCTCCTCATCAGTAATTACCACTCTGCCAGTATTTTGTCACCCACCAATCTTATAAGCAGTGATTGGATGTTTTCTCCCAATTCATTGATAAAAATTTGTTAAAAAATTTAGTCCTTGAGAGCTTCTTCAGACCCTTAGTCGCCAGGTCTCTCCGAGATGGCTGAGCGTGTGGTCTCCTCCCGCGCCTGACTAGCCTCTGCCCTGAGAACGATGCGTCCAGCTCGCTGTGTGCACAGGCAGGGACATCCTGCTAACCCCGCAGTGTTGACAGGATGATGTTAACACGGCTCTCGGGCCAGCCCTTCCCTCCTGCAGGCTGGACGCGTGGGGCGGGGATGGGGAAAGAGGAAATCTGTAACCAGCAACCCGGACCCATTGCTTACCTGGGGCTGCAGCAGAACCATGGTGACATGAGAGGTATCCATGGGAACAGCAGAGCCGTCCTTTTAAAACTGATGGGGCCATGTCCCCCAATTGCTGTGCCCCCCTAGAATTGCCCCGCCTGCTGGCCAATCACTTGGGGAGCAGAATGGCAACAGCAGCAGCAAACCCTCAGGACCGATCTAAAGATGGCTGCAGAAAGGTGGGGCTCAGCTCTGTCAGTGACCTGCCCAGCTGCCTCGCTGACAGGGGATGCCGACATTTCTGTAAGGCGCCTAAAGGGGGTATTTGGCTTCCAAACTGTGAGGAATGTGCAATTATGAGAGGGAATTTCCATCCCCCCATCAGGTGTATTTCAGGGCCCCAGTGGCCTAATGGATAAGGCATTGGTTTCCTAAGCGACCACGGAGCTGGGGGGCGGAAGCTCCTTACAGTGGGGGGGGGGGCACCGGCATCCAAACTGTGCTGCCCCCATGATGCCCCTTTCCCCCAAGGACCTGCACTCACGCCTCACCTTCTCCCTGAGACCCCAACCCTACACCGCCCCGTCTCCCTGAGACCCTTCCCCTCCCCTCCCCCTGGGGCCACACCCACAGAACGCCTCTTCCCCCCAAGACTCTGCCTTATCCCCCCATCCAGCCTTCGTCCTTATGGCTGGTAAAAAGTGGTGGGGCCACGGCCCCTAACCCCCCTGTTCCGGCCCCCCTGACACAGAACCAGGCAGGCAGCAGCATGTGTGTGTGTGAGAGAGAGAGAGAGAGAGAGACACTGTTGTGCTGTGATGAGCCAGTGAGGGAAGTGGGGGCGGATGTCGGGGGTGTTCCCCTCCCCCTATCTTATTACTGGGGTGTCCCCCTCCCCCTGCCTCAGGACTGGTTGCTTCCAGCAGCTGTCTGAGCTTAGAGACAGCGTGTGACACACTCACTCTTCCCCAACACACACACACATACACACACACACACACACACACAGTCACACACTCTCTGCCCTGCCACACACACTGCAGCGGAGAAGCAGCTGGCAATCTAGTAGGCTGCCCATGGAACAATGGGACAGAGAAACCTGGCTCATGTGATGCTGCACCGGCCCATGAGCCATTGCAAACCCCTCCCAAAGCCCCCTGCGGCCAGTTGCACAGTGCGATAGCTTCCCACAATGCACTGCTCTTTGGGGCGACGCAAGAGTTGCTAGAGTGGATGCGCTCTGGTGACACAAGGAGCAGAGTGTTTAATTAAAACACTTCAACTAAAGCAGCATAACTCTGTAGTGTGGACACAGCCTGAGAGTGAGACAAGACCGAGCTCCCCTTGACACCAAGGATACTCAGGGACTGAAACTAAAGAACCACAAATTCCTCCATAGCCAACAGGATTCAAACCCGTGCAGGGAAACCCCAACGGATTTCTAGTCCATCGCCTTAACCACTGGGCCACAACTACTGGCTTTGTGCAGTTTCTCACTACACTCTAGTTCTGCTCTCACTGAGTGATCGTTTCCAATTGTTTCCTCAGACCAGCTTCCACAACATACTCACTGCCGTGCCATTGTGTAAGTGTGTCCATGGCTGAACAGCAAGAATTCCTGCTCATTTCCCTTCTGGCTGGAGCATGATGAGAGTGTGTTTGTGGTTAATGATGCTGCTGTAGATTGTTGTCCATTTTCTGCCTCGACAATTCAGACAGTCCCTTTCCCGTCATCCCCAATACATCAGTGATTGCAATAGCAGGGGCAGGTTTTCTCTGGGGCACTGAGCTATGCCAGGGGGTTGGTGGCGCCTTTCTTTCCCCACCCTGGGGTAAACTCAGCTTTTTATTCCATCCTTGATATTTCATGGAATAACAACAGCAGCATGAAGAAAGAGGAGAGCGAATATCTCACTGTCAGGGCTGAAGGTGCCACGTCCCCTTGTCTGACCATTGTCACTGCAGGAGAGAAGGGTTCAGTGGAATTGAATGCCCTGGCTCAGACAAGAGACACAGACAGATTTTACTGTTTTAAAGGAAATTATTTGGGGGAGATTGTTTGGGGGAGTTGATGAGGATGTTACCTTTTGAGATCAAAAATAAAACCTACAGAACTATTTTAGAAACTTGGGACTTCGACGTATTTTATTTCAAGCAAGGGAGGTCTGAGTTCCTGAGAAGGTTTGTGTTTGCTGGAAGCAACACGGTTTAGTCTGTCATTGAACCGACTGGGGAGAGGGCCAGTGGTGTAGCCAGGTTTAGAGCACAGGGGGAGCGGCGGCGCTATAAAAAGGTGCCGCCCCCCCGTACTCACCCTGGCAGCGCTTTAAAGGGCCTGGGGCTCCCACCACTGCGGAGCCTCTGGGCCTTTTTAAAATCCCCACCCGAGCCCGGCTCCGGCAGCGGGGTGGGGTGGGGCGGGGGGCACTTTAAAAGGCCCGCAGCTCCCCACAGCGGCAGGAGCCGCGGGCCTTTTAAAGTGCCCGCCCGGGTCCGGCAGGGCGCTTTAAAGGGCCGGCGGCTCGCGCAGCGGGGCTCGGGCAGCGCCTTAGTGTCGCTTCTCCTCAGAGGGGGAGCGGCCGCTCCCCCCCCCTTGGCTACGCTACGGGAGAGGGTTGTTTGTAAAGGAGGGGAGAAGGCTAAATGTGTACGATGAGGATGGGATTCGAACCCACGCGTGCAGAGCTCACTGGATTAGCATCCATCCCCTTAGCCACTCGGCCACCTCATCTGAGCTGTTAAAGAAGGGACAGGAGCAGAAATCGAAGGCCAGCAGAGATAGGGACAATCATATTAAGTGTAAGCAGGGTCTGGATGAGCCCCCCGCCTCACATCGAGTGATGAGCTGGGGAAAGACGTCAGGACCAGACCGTGTTTGCCCAGACGCCCCTACTCGGCCTGGGTATGCAGCATGATGGGGCCGCTTTGCCAAAAGGCCCAGTTCTGGCTGGTGTTGGGTTACAAATCACTGTAGCATTGAGTGGAATGAAATGTTATTCTCCTTGCTGTCCCTAGACTTTTCACACTGTGCCCTCTTATCTGTGTCTGCGGCCCCTCGGAAGCTGCAGTCGAGAACTGGGGCTGGGAGCGGCGCTGTGGCTTCCTGGGGACAGGGTAAGGGGGACGAGGCTGGGCCAGGAGCCAGGGGCCCAGGCTGAGGTTGGGGAAGAGCTGGGGCAGACGAGGGCTGAGTGGGGCTCCCTCCGTGCCCTCAATGTGGGATCAGAACCCCGACATGGGGGCCGAAGCTGGGAGGAAGGGTCCTGCCATCTAGAGCCTGAGGGCATGGGGCCACCGCCAGAGCAAGTGTCCGACCAGTGGCATCCCTGCACTCCAGCCAGGGCCTGGGACATGTGAGGGGGAGACTGTGAACGTCCCGTCTGTCCCAGAGACGCTGTTTGCGATATCCCTGAGCCACAGAACGAGGTGACGTGTTTTCCTTGAACCGTTCCCATTTTCCTTATGGTTTAAATCGATTGCTCTTTAATCCATTGGATTTGCTTGAAGCACATGCAACGATCCGTGGGTCAGGGAAGCATCCAGAGCGGAGAGAGAACCCCAGAGTGGGGACCCCCCAGCCCCTGTTCTAAGTGACCACAACAAGACTGGGGGTCGAGCCCCCCAGGAATCCTGGGCCCAGCCTTGTCGGGGTCACGAAGACTCTGCCACACATGAGAGTAGACAGAGAGTCCTCGAGGTCAGGCTGCCTCTGGGTGAGGGAGTGGGAGTGGGGACTCAGGGCCTTTCTCTAGCCCATTCCACCGGGGTCGTGGATAAGCCAGGAAAGTTTGCTGCACTAGTAGGACCATAACCCCCTTTACACTGGCACTCTGTCCTCATCGCTTCTCTCCCTCTCTCCCCTCGGGTCTCTCAGCACCTGGCCCCCCAGCGCTTCCTGCCAACCCCAGACTGCGCTGTCTGGGCCTGCTCCTGTCGGTGTGAGCCTCCCTCCTGACTCCTAAGGAGCAAGGGGCCTGTCCAGGAAATGGCCAGGGCTTCTGGGAACCCGGGGGTGGCTCTGGACACCACCAGGGATCATTTGGCTCCTGGCACACAAGGGAACTTAAAATGCTCAGTGCTCAGAGATGGGGCTTGAACCCCAGACTATGAGTTTGATGCTCTACTGACCGAGCTAGCCCAGTTCAGTGAGTTCAGCTGCCCCCTTCCACCACAAGAGCAGGCAGGTAAAACAGAGGCAAAAAAAGTCCCAGGAGCCCTTCCTCTTTTTCTCCATGGCCACAGCCCATCAGCAGGATTCCTCCTGCTCCTCCCTCCTGTGCCCCAGTGCCACTAAATCTCCGCACCTAGACAGCCAGTCCGGCCTCTGCCCCCGCAAACTCCCACGCTTAAGCCTCCCAACCAAATCCTGCCCCTGGCTCCATGGAACTAAGTCTCACATCTCGCTGTGAACTCGACTCCTTGTGCCCAGAGTGTCTCTGTCAACTCCGTAGATGAGCCGAGAAACACAGTGTCCGTCTTTTCCAAAGAAGTGCTTGGAGAAACTTTCGCCATGTGACCACGTGGCCTAACGGCTAAGGCACCTGACTTCGGATGAGGCGATTGAGGGTTTGAGTCTCTTCACAGTTGTGCTTGTGAAGTTTTCTCTTTGTGCTGAAAGTCCTGCTCCCTTCAGGGCTGGAGCCTCTTCTTGGCCGCTCTGGCCAATGCTCCAGGTTCAGCTAGAGCCCTGGGAAGGAGGTTGTCAGGGTTCACTCTGAACTCTAGTGTACACATGTGGGGACCTGCATGAAAGACCTCCCCTAAGCTTATTTTTACCAGTTTAGGATAAAAACGTCCCCAAGGCACGTTTTTGTCCTTGAACGTTACGCTGCCACCACCAAGTGATTTAAACAAACATTCAGGGTGGGTGTAACGAAGTGGGAGTGTTCCTAAAATTTCCTCTGAATACTGAGGGGGTGCCTCAGTTTCCCCTATGCCTCAGTTTCCCCTATGCATTTCTTAAGTCTCTAGGTGGTGGGATAAGGTGTGTGACTGTTGCAAAGCCCTAGAGGGCTAGTGTAATGACACAGAATGGCCAACACACTGTCTCCTGGCAACTGCTGGCCTGGGCCCCTCCCCTGCAAACGTGCCGGCTGAAGGGGTTGGGGAACAAAGGGATCAGTGATCTCCTGGCCCGGGAAGGAGACAAAGGCAGAGGAGGGGCTGGAGAGTTTGGAGCTGGCTGGGCACATGGAGGGAGGTCCAGATGGACCTCTGGCCGCCCCACAACCCAAGATGGACCTGACTGAGGGGTCCTGTTCTCTGTACCTACAAGCTCTGGTTTAGACCCTGTTCCTGTCCTCTAATAAACCTCCTGTTTTACTGGCCGGCTGAGAGTCACGTCTGACTGCGGAGTTGGGGTCAGGGCCCTCTGGCTTCCCCAGGAGCTTCACCCGGAGGACTCGCTGCGGTGAAGAAGGGGATGCTGAACGCTCCGGGGTCAGACCCAGGAAGGTCGAAGCTGTGGAAGCTTCTTGCCCTGGAGACAGTCGGCTCAGAGAGAGGAGCCTCCTCCAGAGTCCTGACTGGCTTCGTAGGGAGCCGTTTCAGAGCATCACCCGGGGACTCTGTGACAGGGGCAGTGACTGGAGTGCTCAGGGCTGGGATAGAAGGGGCTGCAGGTCGGGAGTGAGGGGCACTGGCAGAGCGGTGACTGGGGAGCTCAGGGCTGGGATAGAAGGGGCTGTGGGTCAGGAGTGAGGCGCACCGGCAGAGCGGTGACTGGGGAGCTCAGGGCTAGGATAGAAGGGGCTGCGGGTTGGGAGTGAGGGGCACCGGCAGAGCTGTGACTGGGGAGCTCAGGGCTGGGATAGAAGGGTCTGCAGGTCGGGAGTGAGGGGCACCGGCACAGCGGTGACTGGGGAGCTCAGGGCTGGGATAGAAGGGGTGCGGGTCGGGAGTGAGGGGCACCGGCAGAGCGGTAACTGGGGAGCTCAGGGCTGGGATAGAAGAGGCTGTGGGTCAGGAGTGAGGGGCACCGGCAGAGCGGTGACTGGGGAGCTGAGGGCTGGGATAGAAGGGGCTGCGGGTCAGGAGTGAGGGGCACCAGCAGAGCGGTGACTGGGGAGCTCAGGGCTGGGATAGAAGGCGCTGCGGGTCGGGAGTGAGGGTCAGCGGCTGAGCGGTGACTGGGGAGCTCAGGGCTGGGATAGAAGGGGCTGCGGGTCGGGAGTGAGGGGCACCGGCAGAGCGGTGACTGGGGAGCTCAGGGCTGGGATAGAAGGGGCTTCCGGTCGGGAGTGAGGGGCACTGGCAGAGCAGTGACTGGGGAGCTCAGGGCTGGGTCAGAAGGGGCTGCGGGTCGGGAGTGAGGGGCACCGGCAGAGCGGTGACTGGGGAGCTCAGGGCTGGGATAGAAGGGGCTGCAGATCAGGAGTGAGGGGCACCAGCAGAGCGGTGTCTGGGGAGCTCAGGGCTCGGACAGAAGGGGATGCGGGTCGGGAGTGAGGGGCACCGGCAGAGCAGTGACTGGGGATCTCAGGGCTGGGATAGAAGGGGCTGCGGTTCGGGAGTGAGGGGCACAGGCAGAATCATAGAATCATAGAATCTCAGGGTTGGAAGGGACCTCAGGAGGTCATCTAGTCCAACCCCCTGCTCAAAGCAGGACCAACCCCAACTAGATCATCCCAGCCAGGGCTTTGTCAAGCCTGACCTTAAAAACCTCTAAGGAAGGAGATTCCACCACCTCCCTAGGTAACCCATTCCAGTGCTTCACCACCCTACTAGTGAAAAAGGTTTTCCTAATATCCAACCTAAACCTCCCCCTCTGCAACTTGAGACCATTACTCCTTGTTCTGTCATCTTCTACCACTGAGAACAGTCTAGATCCAGCCTCTTTGGAACCCCCTTTTAGGTAGTTGAAAGCAGCTATCAAATCCCCCCTCACTCTTCTCTTCTGCAGGCTAAACAATCCCAGTTCCCTCAGCCTCTATTCATAAGTCATGTGCTCCAGCCCCCTAATCATTTTTGTTGCCCTCCGTTGGACTCTTTCCAATTTATCCACATCCTTTTTGTAGTGTGGGGCCCAAAACTGGACACAGTACTCCAAATGAGGCCTCACCAGTGCCGAATAGAGGGGAATAATCACGTCCCTCGATCTGCTGGAAATGCCCCTACTTATACAGCCCAAAATGCCGTTAGCCTTCTTGGCAACAAGGGCACACTGTTGACTCATATTCAGCTTTTCATCCACTGTAACCCCTAGGTCCTTTTCTGCAGAACTGCTGCCCAGCCATTCCGTCCCTAGTCTGTAGCAGTGCATGGGATTCTTCCGTCCTAAGTGCAGGACTCTGCACTTGTCCTTGTTGAACCTCATCAGATTTCTTTTGGCCCAATCCTCTAATTTGTCTAGGTCCCTCTGTATCCTATCCCTACCCTCCAGCGTATCAACCACTCCTCCCAGGTTAGTGTCATCTGCAAACTTGCTAAGGGTGCAGTCCACACCATCCTCCAGGTCGTTGATGAAGATATTGAACAAAACCGGCCCCAGCACCGACCCTTGGGGCACTCCACTTGATACCGGCTGCCAACTAGACATGGAGCCATTGATCACTACCCGTTGAGCACGACCATCCAGCCAGTTTTCTATCCACCTTACCGTCCATTCATCCAGCCCATACTTCTTTAACTTGCTGGCAAGAACACTGTGCGAGACTGTATCAAAAGCTTTGCTAAAGTCAAGAAATAGCACATCCACTGCTTTCCCCTCATCCACAGAGCCAGTTATCTCATCATAGAAGGCAATTAGGTTAGTCAGGCATGACTTGCCCTTGGTGAATCCATGCTGACTGTTCCTGATCACTTTCCCCTCCTTTAAGTGGTTCAGAATTGATTCCTTGAGGACCTGTTCCATGATTTTTCCAGGGATTGAGGTGAGACTGACTGGCCTGTAGTTCCCCGGATCTTCCTTCTTCCCTTTTTTAAAGATGGGCACTACATTAGCTTTTTTCCAGTCATCCGGGACCTCCCCCGATTGCCATGATTTGTCAAAGATAATGGCCAATGGCTCTGCAATCACATCGGCCAACTCCTTTAGCACCCTCGGATGCAGTGCATCCGGCCCCATGGACTTGTGTTCGTCCAGCTTTTCTAAATAGTCCCGAACTACTTCTTTCTCCACAGAGGGCTGGTCACCTCCTCCCCATACCGTGCTGCGGAGTGCAGCCATCTGGGAGCTGCCCTTGTCTGTGAAGACAGAGGCAAAAAAAGCATTGAGTACACTAGCTTTCTCCACATCCTCTGTCACTAGGTTCCCTCCCTCATTCAGCAAGAGGCCCACACTTTCCTTGACTTTCTTCTTGTTGCTAACATACCTGAAGAAACCCTTCTTGTTACTCCTAACATCTCCAGCTAGCTGCAACTCCAAGTGTGATTTGGCCTTCCTAATTTCACTCCTGCATGCCTGAACAATATGTTTATACTCCTCCCTGGTCATTTGTCCAATCTTCCACTTCTTGTAAGCTGATTTTTTGTGTTTAAAAATGATGGCATATATCACATTGGTAGATGTGCAGGTGAACAAGCCCCTGGTGGTGTGGCTGATGTGATTAGGTCCTATGATGGTGTCACTTGAATAGATATGTGGACAGAGTTGGCATCGGGTTTTGTCTCTACGCAAAAGAATAAATGGACACAAATCTGACATCAGGAATCATCACATTCAAAAGCCAGTAGGTGAACACTTCAACCTCTCTAATCACTCAATGACAGATTTAAAGGGGGCAATTTTGCAACAGAAAAACTTCAAAAACAGACTCCAACGAGAAGCTGCTGAACTAGAATTCATGTGCAAACTAGATACCATTACCTTAGGTTTGAATAAAGACTGGGAATGGCTCGGTCATTACGTTAATTTAATCTATTTCCCCTGGTTTAATAGCCTAGTTAAATACTCTTAACACCTTTGTGTCAACTGTCTGTAATTGGCCATCTTGATGATCACTTGAAAAGTTTCCTTCCCCTGCTGGTTCCTTTCAATTAATTAGCCTTTTACAGCTGGTATGGGTACTTGCACCTTTTCATGTTTCTCTGAATGTATAAATATCCTCCTACTGGATGTTCCATTCTATGCATCCAACGACGCGGACTGTAGTCCACCAAAGCTTATGCTGAAATAAATGTGTTAGTCTCTAAGGTGCCACAAGTATTCCTTTTCTTATGTTCTTTTTGCTGACACAGACTAACACGGCTACTACTCTGAAACCTGTATTGTTTCCTGCCCGCTTTTTCTTGACTAGTTTCTCTTCTGCACCAAACTTGCCTCTGCCTCACGTGGGCCTGGGTACCTCAGTTGCGAGAGCATCAGACTTTTAATCAGAAGGTCCAGGGTTCAAGTCCCTGGTCAGGTGTCCTGAGCATCATATTCTTCAAGGAGCTCTTCAGTAACCCCCCTACTTGATGTTACTTTTTCCTTTTGAGGACTTGGGCTTTCCTAGGAAGGGCCATTTACAGCCTGCGATTGAAGGGGCAACTTCCGCACACGCCCATTGGCCTCACAGTCTGGAGGAAGAAAGGCTTCTGGGTCTACAGCAAACTGCTGCGTGCCGACTTGTTGAGCAAATGCAGGGCTGGCCAGAGAGGCCTTGAGCAAGAGAGGCAAAAAATTGTCCGCCCAGGCTCTTCTACACCACAAGTGAGAAAACCCCAAGGTTCTGACCAGTGGTCCCATGGCGTAAGGGCAGCACTCGGGGCTTTGAATCCTGCAATCTGAGTTCAAGTCTCCGTGGGACCTTGAGGCAGCTCTTTTGCCACCTAACACTACTGGGTGTTCCAAGGCTGTTCTCCCAGTCCCCCAGGCTGATAGAGGCAAGGACTGACTCCAAACAATGCTAAGTGGAGTTGAGAGAAGGGAGAGCCAAGTGCTGGTACTTGATGGGCTGGGTTCTTCTTAAGGGGCCCAGGCACCATTTGACCCTTTTGGTCTTCGCTGTGTAACAACCGAGCTGATTGAGACTCAATTTTGAGTCTTGCTGCAGACCAACAGATCTGAAATCACTGATCACCAGGTCTCAGCATTAGTCCTGCTTGGGGACAGTGTCTCTGATGTAAGAAACTGCCAGTAGGTGAAGCCGGGAGAACAGGGTGTGGCGGCAAGTGGCGGCAGGACTCTTGCTGCCGGGGTCTAGCTGCCCAAATTCCTCCCCGTGCCGCTGGGCCCCAGTCGCCTTCAGCCACCAGGTAACCCAGGAACTAAGGCAGGAATGGGGTGAGGAAGCAAGTCAAGCTGAGCAAGGCAGGAAAAAAATTCATCTTCCCTCCATGGGCCGCTCGCAATGACGTCCTTTTTGTGTGCCATGACTGACAAAAACATCCTGGACAGAGAAGCAGTAGGCCAGAAAGGTGTCCTGTAGGGGCCGAAGTAGCTCAGTTGGGAGAGTGGGTAATGCTGGAGGATCTCGGCCAGTCACCTCTTGGAGCCTTGTGTCTTGGCCTCCTCAGCCCTTGGAGGTTGGCCTAGGGAGGCCGTTTCTTCCTGCTGGCCTCCCTTGTGTGACTTGCCAAAGGAGGAAGTGAGGCAGGAATGGGGCAAAGGAGGAAGGGAGTTAGGGTGCAGGAGCAGGCTGGGGGTTGGGGTGCAGGGTCTGGCCAGAAGCCAGGGTGAGGGAGGGGGCTCAGGGTTGGGGCAGGGGGTTGGGGTGTGGAGGGCTGACCTGGGGCAGCTCCCGTTTGGTGCGAGGGGTGCAGGTAGGAATGTGGCGGGGGGTGGGGATGTGGGGGGGGTGCAGGAGTCAGGACTGGGGTCGTGGGGGGGTGCAGGAGTCAGGACTGGGGGATGGGGGGGTGAAGGGGGTGCAGGAGTCAGGACTGGGGTCGTGGGGGGGTACAGGAGTCAGGACTGGGGGATGGGGGGGTGAAGGGGGTGCAGGAGTCAGGGTATGGGGTGTGGGGGGCTGGGTATGTGTCACTTTAAATTTGCTGCAAAAAGCTCTAGGCCTCTCGTCGAGGTGGTTTTATTATGTCGCCAAAACAGGGCAGTTTTGTTGCCAGACGTGGCATTGCCGTGTGTGCACCCCACTGAGGGAGTGTTGTGTGTTTTTCACACGCCTGAGCAATATAATGATGCTGCAATAACTTTGTAGTGCAGACCTGGCCAAGGATTGACACACACACAGCTTGCAAGGAAACCTTCCCCTGCTCCTCTGCTTTGCAGAATCCAAACACAAGCAAAGGCCCAGGTGGGGTCTGGCAGGGAGTCAGGTGTAGGCAGACACCATACCCTAGTCACAGGCAGGCACCAGGGCTTAGCTGGTTAAAGCGCTTGTAAACAGGAGATCCTGGGTTCAACTCCCAGTGGTGCCTTTTTCACTGGCTTTTGGGGCACATGGCATTGGCTACCGTCAGAAGACAAGATACAGAGCTAGATGGACCTTAGATCTAGCCCAGTGTGGCTGTTTTTATGGTTTAAATTACACTCCAAGGCACTGATAACAGAGTTACTGAAAGTTTGGGAGTTAAGAGCTGATAGGTCCGTGTTCCAGTCCCCTCCCAGACGACCCCTCCCTCTGGGACAGGGGCAGGTCTGACTCTCACACCAAATGGCTCCTTGTGGCTGCCAGAAGCTGTGGGCGGCTCATTTGAGTTACGTCCAGGGTTGAGTCCTGCTTTGTGCACCGTGTCTGAGACTGAAAATCCTAAACCACCCTTTGAAATAACGAATGCAGCAGGACGTGTTATGGTCCCTGCCCCAAAGCAGACAGACCAATGGGGAACTACCAGTGAGCCCAGGGTAATACTCCACGGCCGATTTACCTTTGTCGCTTGCTGTGATGAACTGGGACTGTTGTTAAGGTTTTCCCTGAGTACTGTGTGGGTGCCTCGGTTTCCCCTATGCAGTGCTTGAGTTTCTAGGTGGTGGAACAAGGATGCATGAGTGTTACAGAGGGGCCTGGACACAGAGAAGGGCTGACACTCGGTCTAGCAACCGATGGCCCTGGGCTCTGCCCTGCAAAGGTATGAGCTGAAGGTGTTCGAACAAAGGGATCAGGTGACCTCCTGGCCCGGGAAGCAGACAAAGGGGGAGGAGGGGCTGGTGAGTTTCAGTTTGGAGCTGGCCGGAGAAGAGGGGAGAGAGGCAGACAGGGTCTGGCCTCCCTGCCCCGTTTGGAGCTGTGGGGCGAAATGCAGGGAGCCCCAGGCTGGGGTCTAAGCTCCCTGCCTCCCGGAAGGACCGACTGCGGGGTCCTGGATGTACTGACAAGCTCTGGTTGGACTGTGTTCCTGGCATCTCTAATAAACTTTCTGTTCTACTGGCTGGCTGAGACTCCCAGTGAATCCGGGGAAGAGGGGTGCAGGGCCGGACTCCCCTATACTCCGTGACAACTGGTGGCAGCGGCGGGACGTTCTGCACCCCGTGAACGGCGCTTCCTGCAGTAAGTAACTGGGGAGCAGTAGAACGAAGGAGGGCTAACGAGGACCAGGCGTGCTGAAGGCTCACTGAGGAGCGGTTTCGGGGAGCGGAGGAGCTACGCTTAACCCCTGGGAGTGTGTGACCAGCAAGAAGGACTGTGCAATGATGGGGTCCCCCTGGGGACTGCAGTGAGCAGTCCCAGGGCCGGAGGAGCCTACGGCTTGGCCCTGGGAGAGAGAAGGAATTTTGCAGGGACAGGGTTCCCCTGGGGGTGCCGTGAGTGGACCCAGGGGCGGAGGAGCTGCAGCTCGACCCTGGCAAAGAGGCGGTGACCTGGAGAAGGGCTGGCACACTTGGGGTTCTTCCTGGAAACCGTGGGGAGCTAAGAGCACACAGGCCTGCGGATCCACAGCAACTTGGGAGCAGTGACATGATGGCGTATCGCCTTCTCCTTAAGAAGAGCATTGTAACCCTGTGCAAAAAGAGAGGGATACACATTGGAAAGCTCACTAAAGCCCAGTTAATCACGCGGCTGGAGGAGGATGACCATTCCAGGGAGCAGATTCCTGACCCCAATGGGGCTACAACAGGATCTGGGAGCAGCTGGAGTGATAGCCTGGCATCCCCAAGAGTCTGGTCCCCAACCAGACGGGGGTCTTCACGATCGGGTTCCCCAGCAGGGGATCGGAGACGGATGGGACTGGAGCTGAGTCCGAGAGAGCAAGAGGACGGTGAGAGACAGCAAGAGCCCGAGAAAGACCTACAGAAGAAGCAGCAGCGTGAACTTGCGGTGGTGGAACGGAGAGGCATAGGGGACTGGCCAGGGGTAAGTGGGGACAGATCCCGGGGTGCCAGCTCCGCAGGGAACCTCGATCCTAAATTGCTGCCCCTGGTTAAGGAGGGTGGGGATGTGGAGGCCCACCTCACTGCCTTGGAGCAGGCTGGTGATTGGAACCAGGGAGACCCTGCGGAAAAGCCCCGGGATCTAACCCCCTTGCTGGGTCCCAAGGCCATAAACTCCACCAGCCAGATGGGTGGGATGGTGGACGGATTTCCACTCCTGGCCCTGGACTCAAGCCCTATGGACCCCCAGTGGAAGCGGAAGCTGATGGTCAATGGAGAGACATTCGGGGGGTGGCAAGACCCCGGGACAGAGAGAATTGTGGTCAGGCCCCGGGTGGTGCACCCCCACCAGATGCTGAGGGGCTGTGTGACCTGGGTGAGGGTCCCAGGGACGGACCCATTCGCCCTGCCTATGGCCCAGATCCCTGTGCAGACCCAGGAGGGGTCGGGCTGGCTGGTGGTTGGGGGTCTCCAGGATATCAGCGGTGAGGTGCTGTTGGGGGGTGACTGTGTATCTTTGGGACAGGATCCAGGCCCTGGCCCTGTAACGGCCGAGGATTTGAATTTGAACTCAGGAAACCAATTGGCTAAGAGGGAAATGGTCAGTGAAAATGCAAATGACCTGGCTGGCAGTGGGGAGGAGCTGCCAGGCTCCGGTTACCTGCCTGCCTGTAACCAGACCCCTAGGGCGGGGTGGGACAGAGAGATGCTCCCCACCCTCCTACACAATGGAGAGGTGGCTCAGGCAGTCTCTGATGCTGTGACCAAAGCAGCGAGCTCGCTGCCTGGCCCCACAGGGACAGCCAAGGCAGCGCTGAGCACCGGGGGAGCAGAGATCCCAGCTGAGTGGGGGGACACACAGGCAGGGCAGGACGGCTGCCAACCAGGCTTGCCTGGTCCAGAGGTGCTGCTGGGAAGTGATTCCACGGCAGGGAGGGAGCCACCAGGGACAGGGCTCAGTGGGGCGGTGACCCCAGGCCTGGCCAGTGAGCTGCAGAGGGATCCCGCCTTGGAGAAGCTAAGGGAACTTGCTGGCCACAGCGCTGCAAACCCCCTTGGGGAAGACTGCAGAGACAGATCCCTGTGGGAGAAGGGATTCCTGTGCCGGGAATGGGCTTCCCAAGGGGAAGTAGAACTGTGGGGAATCAGGAGGCAGCCGGTGAGGCCCCAGAAGTATCATCACCGGTTATTACACCTGGCCCAGGGGAAGGAAGAAGATCCCTGGAGGTCCCTGCCCATCAGAGAGGAACCTTTCCAGAAGGTGGCTATGAATAGGGTGGGCCCCCTCAGCAGGGCAACCCGGTCAGGGAAGAAATACATTCTGGTGGTGGTAGATTTCGCCACCCGCTACCCCGAGGCGGTGCCCTTATCCTCCATTGAAGCAGACACCGTGGCGGATGCGCTGCTGACCATTTTCAGCCGAGTGGGGTTCCCCAAGGAAGGCCTGACAGACCAAGGGTCCAACTTCATGTTGGCCCTGCTCCGGTGCTTGTGGGAGAAATGTGGGGTCCGGCACAGTTGGGCCTCAGCATATCATCCCCAGTTCAACGGGCTGGTGGAGAGAGTTCAGGGGACCGTGAGGCTGATGTTGAAGACTTGCATAAATCAGCATCCACAGGACTGGGACAAGTACCTGCCCCACCGATGGCAAAGGGAAGTGCCCCAGGAATCACCAGGGGGCTTCCCTTTCAAGCTGTGGTATGGGAGGAGAGTAAGGGGACCCCTAGAACCGGTAAGGGACGATTGGGAGGAGAAGGGGGAAGACCCCCTGATGGATCTCTTCCCTGAGATGGGAGGCCATCCTCCCATCAGGTGTCCCCCATTCAGAGTAACTGGGAAAAGAGCCCAGAACCTGGAGAGAGAGGCCAAGGACAGGCTGGCTTTAGAGGTGAACCAGTTATTCAACAGCCCAGGGCTGGCCAAGGTGGAGGCGATCAGAGATTGGCCTGTTCCCCAGACCAAGAAACAGGTCCAGGCCTTTAGCGGGATGGTGGGGTACTACCAGAGGTTTGTACCCCCCTTTAGCTCCCTAGCTGCCCCCATCACAGAGCTAGGTAAGAAGGGGAAGCCAGACGAGGCAGTCTGGACCGAGCAGGGCCAGAGGGCTCTCTGTGCGCTGAAGGAGGCTCTAATCCAGGGCCCAATAGATCGAGTAAACCCAGACGGGGCCAAGCCCTGTACAGTGTTCACCGAAGCCTCAGACACAGGGCTGGGCGCGGTGCTGATGCAGTCCTATGCGAAGGGGGAGAGACACCCCATCGGGTATCTGAGCAAGGAGCTGCTGCCCTGGAGGCAGAACGGTCAGGCCATAGAGAGGGAATGCCTGGCCATGGTGCAGGCCCTTAAGAAGCAGCAGCCGGATCTATTTGGGTGGCACCTTACGGGGTATAGTCACCATTCCGCCCCAACGTGGCTGCATCCAGGAAAAGGGGCCGATGCCGAGCGGCTGGTGACAGAGACACGTGGGCAGAGAGGGGACCAGATCAAGAGGGAGGCTCTTAACCAAGAGAGCCCGAATTACAGCCCTCCAGACTGGAGCGCTGGGAAAAGACCTGATCTCAGCTTGAACCCCAGGGGTTTTGGGATGGGAAAAGGGCACGGGCCGCATAAACCTTCCCACATGCGGCCTGCGGGTGCCATCAAGCACCCCCGACCTAAGGGATCACGTGGAACTGGAACGCCCTGGTTCGAACTTCCCCAGGTCACTGGCTAAAGTGACCCCGCTCAGTTCGTTCTCGAACGGGGGAGAGATGTGATGAACTAGGACTGTTGTTAAGGTTTTCCCTGAGTACTGTGTGGGTGCCTCGGTTTCCCCTATGCAGTGCTTGAGTTTCTAGGTGGTGGAACAAGGATGCATGAGTGTTACAGAGGGGCCTGGACACAGAGAAAGGCTGACACTCAGTCTAGCAACCGATGGCCCCGGGCTCTGCCCTGCAAAGGTATGAGCTGAAGGTGTTCGAACAAAGGGATCAGGTGACCTCCTGGCCCGGGAAGCAGACAAAGGGGGAGGAGGGGCTGGTGAGTTTCAGTTTGGAGCTGGCCGGAGAAGAGGGGAGAGAGGCAGACAGGGTCTGGCCTCCCTGCCCCGTTTGGAGCTGTGGGGCGAAATGCAGGGAGCCCCAGGCTGGGGTCTAAGCTCCCTGCCCCCCGGAAGGACCCGACTGCGGGGTCCTGGATGTACTGACAAGCTCTGGTTGGACTGTGTTCCTGGCATCTCTAATAAACCTTCTGTTCTACTGGCTGGCTAGGACTCCCAGTGAATCCGGGGAAGAGGGGTGCAGGGCTGGACTGCCCTATACTCCGTGACACTTGCTAAACTCCCTCCCAACCTCATGGGGTCCCAGAGCCTGAGCCGAGATGTCTACACTGCAAATTTACCACCCCACAGCCCAGACCTGTGAGCCTGAGCTGGCACGGGACAGCCCTGGGTGTTCATTGCAGTGTGGACATAGCCTAGCGTTACGTCTACACTGCCATTAACACACCCAAGTCACTGTTCTCAAACCCTGGGTCAGCTGATTCAGGCTTGTGGGGCTTGTGCTGCAGGGCTATAAAATTACAGTGTAGACGCTTGGGCTTTTGCCCAGCCTCTGAGATCCCACGAGGGGTGAGGGTCTCCGAGGCCAGGCTCCAGCCTGAGCCCAATGTCCACACTGCAGCTTTTAGCCCCACAACCTGAGACTGAGACGTCCAAGTCAGACGATCGAGGCCAGCTGGGCCGCAGGGCTTGTATCACAGTATAGATGCACCGAGGGATGTGTTTGCTAGGTTTTTATGCATTTGCACCGGAAAACGTTGAGTGTTTCCATCCATTTCAGGCATCCCCATTCAGGGGAATCCTGAACAGAATGGAAATTGATATGCAAAATTTTTTGTTGAAGGTTCAGGTTTCAAAGGGTGCACTTGGATGGGAACCAAGGACCATTTGATCTGCAGTCAAACACTCTACCACTGAGTTATACCCCCATGTTGTGTGTCATTGATTAAACATTATATATATGTGTAAACAGAACAGCTTGCACACCCACCGACATAGCTTCTCCCACTGACATAGCTCCCACCTCTCGGGGAGGTGGGTTAACTACACAAATGGGACAGCTCTCTCCCATCCGCTTAGAGCATCTTCAGTAGTTATGAATAAGTAGGAAATAACCTCCTGAATGGAGAGTAACCAATGCATCGAATATGGCTGTGTCTGCATTCAATAGGGGTGACTGGCCAGGGAACAAGACTGTTTTGAATAACATGTACCTCAGTTCGGATGCAGTGTCACTGACCCTGGATTGGGACTGGTCCTAACAGGGAATTTGTTTTCACAATTGGACACATTGCCACTTCGCTATTGTTATATTATACTCTGAGGGAAATGCCCATTAGATGTTTATTACTAATAAGTTTAGGCAACGTTCTCTCTCTTGTTTTTGAATGTTCTCTCATGAATTGTTATGGTAGTTTCTATGTAACTCTGCTAAGCAGGACAAATAATTTCTTTACAAAATGGTTTTTTCCTTGCCTTCATATCGTCTCCTGAAATTAGTTTATTCATTTTTACTTGTGGTTGGTTGAAAGGTTTAGCCGCGCCTGCACATTGTCAATGCTGTGCTGTTCCTTCAGTAGCCAGGCCCTTAATACCAGGACTTAGAGTTTCAGAGACCGTTCTGCTGACCAACGGTCAAAATAGTTAATTCCCCTCCCCCAAACGGGTGTGCAGAGACGTCCCAGCAGCGCGAAAGTGGCTCCCTGCCCACTCTGCCTCCCTCCCTCCATGCCGTGCTGCTCCCAGAAGTGGCCGGCATGTCCCTGCGTCCATAGGCGCCGACTCCGTGGTTGCTCCGGGGCTGGAGCACCCACGGGGAAAAATTGGTGGGTGCTCAGCACCCACCGGCAGATCCCCGCCAGCCCCAGGGCCCGCGCCCAGCTCCCCGCCAGCCCCGGGGCCCGCGCCCAGCTCCCCGCCAGCCCCAGGGCCCGCGCCCAGCTTACCTCAGCACCGGCAGTGCTTATAATGTAGAAGGTGGGTGAAGAAGAAAAAAGAACAATGAGGGGAGATAGGAGAGAATGTTCTTTTTCTTGGTTGGGTCCCAAGGGGGGGGCCCTGAAAATGAAGCCGTGCACAGGACCCCATTAACTCTAAATCCTCCTGCTTAGTGGGGACACAAACAATCAACTCTATAAAATCAATTTCTAAAGATCGACTTTTATAAATTCGACATAATTTCATAACGTAGACATACCCTGAGTGTAGAAGGAACCCTGAAGGTGTTTATCTGCGAGCTGAGGTTCCATTTCTGACATTTACCTTCTTTCCTGCTTTGTTACATGCCCAGCGAGCAAACCGGAGCTGTTACAAGGCCGGTTAGATGCTGCTTTCTAGACCAGAGAGCTGGGGTTGGCTGAAAACGCTGTCGCCATTAGCTGGTCAGAGAAACCAGGGAGGGAGGGTGGAATTTAGGAGTCTCCCACCATGGGCAGGTGCTGCTGGACTCATCTAGTGGGGGAGAGTCTGAAAAAGCTTCTCAGCTCCCAGAGGGGGGCAGACAAGCCGGTTCCCTGCACGCCACACACACTTTTTCACAGGGAATCAGATCCCCCTGGGGAAAAGCTCCAAAGAAACCCAGCCTCAGGCATGTCAGAGAAGGGAATCGCTGTTTGCCTTGAGAGCTGGGTGAGCGAGACCTGCAGGTCGTCAGATCCCTCCAGCGTCTGATGAAACCATGTGTGGGGAAGGTCCGGGGAGGCCGAGAAGAGGGGAAAGGGGCTTGCAGCTGTTGTGCAATCACCATGCTCCCAGCAGAAGGGTCCGGGGGGTTCAGCTCTGTGGTGGCTTGTTGAGGACACAGAACTCACCAGATGGCAAAGCTCCGAGCCCCGTTCCACGGAGTCAGAATGTGACCAGCTCACACCAAGGGGGAGCAACGCCCCTCCCTTGGTCTCTAGGCCAGAGCTCCTATCAGCTCAGTGTCCTCCCGGTCGGCTGCTGAGAGGGTTGCGATGGGCTAAATGAATTCAGAGGAGGATTGTTCCTCGTGGCTTTTCTTTGAGTTGCTTTGTGACCCTGCTGGAGAAAGCATCAGTTGAGCTTGTTTCGGTACCTTGGGTTGGGCTCAGGTTGTGACCCTGAACACAGGGGTTCCTGCACTCTCTGCTCTCAGCCCCTCAAGGACTGGACAAAAGAACAACTTTAGAAACTGGAGAGAAAGTAACCTGAGAAAGTGCAGTATAAGTGAGAAAAACCAGAACCCTCACCAGCTCCCTGGTGGTCTAGTGGTTAGGATTTGGCACTGCCATGGCCTGGGTTCGATTCCCAGTCAGGGAAACGTGACTTTATATCACAAAACCTTCAATTAGTCTTCACTTGCAGCTTAAACAAATCCCTGTTTTTTTCTGATTCCCCATCTTCGACATGGTGTGGGGAAGGGCTTTGGAGACCATATACAAATCAAAGCTTCCCACTGACTAGTAACAGAATGTCGGCATGTTTCCACTGTGCACCTCGAAGTCCAGGCACCGTGCCCTTTTACATAAATAGACATACACATTATTTTTACCCCTTGCTAGCTAGCCTAACCAACATTATAATAACAATAATAGACATTCAGGTTGACCCAAGATGAATATTTTTTCCAATTTTCTTGCTGAAACAAAACCAAAAAAACATTTTGGGTCAACCAAAATATTTCAGCAAATAAAATATTCCTCCAAAAAACTTTCATCCCACTCTATATACCAGTCTTTGGAAGGAACCATCCCAGAGAAACGGGCCATTAGCCTCTTCCATTCCTGCGGTCTAGCTGCTGAAGTGTTCTAAGCATGGACGATGGACCCGTCCCCTGTTGGCCCCTGGCTATTACCTTGCTCAGGTAGCTTCTGATGAAAGGCAATATAGTATAGTGGCAGCCCTACTTCTATCCCTCTGCCCAACTAGGGGTGTTTGTTTCACATTGCATATAAAAATACAATAAATGCATTTTGTTAGTACTTAAACCTGGGATCAAGATGAAACATTGTGATTGTAAGTCAATGAGAAAGTCTCTGCTGAGTTCTACAGAGGGAAGGTTTTCTTATCAGGTTCTTGCCCAGGATAAAATTTCTGAAGGTTCTTAGAGAATTTGCTCCTCTTTTCTATGTGGAACAAAAGAAGGCGGCTGAATCATTTCCAGGGCTGTAAGTAACACAACAGAAGCTAGCAGAGGATGGTTTCGATCCATCGACCTCTGGGTTAAGGGCCCAGCACGCTTCCGCTGCGCCACTCTGCTCTCTGTGTGTGTGTGTGTGTGTGTGTGTGGGGGGGGGGGGGGGGGGGGTGTTTGTGTGTCTGTGTGTAATATTTTAAAATAAGGCAAAATTTATTTGTCAATAAATAAATGTGGAGCCTCCATAGGGTGACCAGATGTCCCGATTTTATACGGACAGTCCCGATTTTTGAGTCTTTTTTTTTTTATATAGGCTCCTATTACCCCTCACCCCTGTCCTGATTTTTCACACGTGCTGTCTGGTCACCCTAAGCCTCCAGCATGGCAGTGGGGAGAACAGGCTACCGGATGCACAGAGATGGGAGATCACCCTGCAGCCCCCCTCCCCCGGGACACAGACCCAGTGGTGATGCTTCACCTTTCTGCAATGACATGCCTGCGCTGTTGGGGAGGGACGCATGACCACGCTTGTGGCTTCCCTTTACTACCCCATTAGAAAGTCATTTTTTTGCAGGGGAACAAATAAATCTGCAGGGCGGGGGCGGGGGGACAGGGGGTGGGAGTTAAGAGGAGCCTATATACAAAAAAGACCCCAAAATCGGGACTGTCCCTATAAAATCGGCACATCTGGTCACCCTATGGAGGCTCCACATTTATTTATTGACAAATAAAAATATTGTGCACAGATTTTTATTTTATTTTATTTTATTTTATTTTTTGGGCAGAATCCCTTCAGGAGTAAAACCTACTTGGCCAAACTCAGCTGCCCTGTGACTAGAGCTTGCAGGGACCTTCCACACAGAGCAGAGTGGTGCAGCGGAAGTGTGCTGGGCCCATAACCCAGCAGTCGATGGATCGAAACAATCCTCTGCTAGTTTCTGTTGTATTACTTACAGCCCTGGAAATGATTCAGCCGCTTTCTTTTTTTCCGCATAGAAAAGAGGAGCAAATTCTCTCTGTTTACACTTCCACAGCAATGACAGGAAGGAATAAACACCCAGCCGAGCCCGGCCCCACAGGCCCCCCAGGGCTTCCCCTGCAGTGGCCAGAGTGGCAGCGGGCCCCTGAGGCTTCCCCCTCCCCAGGGGTACAATGGGCCCTTTGGAGCTTTCCACCACCACACAGAGCAGATGGTGCTGAGGGAGCCCCAGTGACACTGGGTGGCCACATGGGGTAACGCACACAGCATCTCTCAGAGCAACAGTGACACTGGGTGGCCAGGTGGGGTAATGCACAATGGGCGCTTTGGTGCTTTCCACCACCCCACACAGTAGATGGTGCTGAGGGGCCCCCGGGCTCCCACGTCCCCAAGATTCAGGGGCCATGATTTATACTCTCAGTCAGGAGGGAGGAATAGCTCAGTGGTTTGAGCATTGGCCTGCTAAACTCAGCGTTGTGAGTTCAATCCTTGAGGGGGCCATTTAGGGATTTGGGGCAAAAATCTGTCAGGGGGCAGTACTTGGTCCTGCCAGTAAAAGCAGGGCTCAAAGTCCTTTCAGCTCTATGAGAGAGGCATATCTCCACGTGGGTAATGCAGCATCTCTCTCAGAGAGCAGCAGTGACACTAGGTGGCTTTCCTCTCAGAGCGGGTGGGGAAAGTGGTGGCAGCCCTTCAAGGGGTCAAGCTGGTAGAGCAAAGGTCTGGAACCAGCGCTCAGGAAGTCAACCTTCTCTTGCCCTTGTGACTGCAGCTTGAAGGAGAGCTTCTTTTCCTTCCCCTTGCTGAGAAAGAGCAAGAGAAGATGGAAAGCCCAGGTGGGCACAAGCTGCCACTGTCTTTTTCTGCTGGGGATCCTGACAGGAGGGACTCATGGTGGGTAAAGGTACCCCTGCGGTTCGAGAAAACAGCCCACCCGTGAACACAAAGCACATGCCAAAGCCTGGGATTGAACCTGGGACCTCTAGATCTTCAATCTAACACGTTCCCCACTAAGCTACTTCTGCACCTTTTTGACCTGATGCTTCTCTCTCCAGGATGTTTTTGTCAGCCATGGCACACAAAACCGATGTCATTGCGAGCGGCCCATGGAGGGAAGATGAATTTTTTTTCCTGCCTTGCTCAGCTTGACTTGCTTCATCACCCCATTCCTGCCTTAGTTCCTGGGTTACCTGGACAGGGTAAAAACCTGTGGTGCTCACAGCCTACCACATGCATTGACATCCCCTCAGGCAGAGACGTTATAGGCCCTGGGTCACCTGCCCCCTATAGCCTGGATCTCTGACACACCCAGGCCCAACTGGGTAGCCGCTCTTGCAATCCCTCTATGGGAGAATTGGGAGCCATACTCTCCCAGTGGCAATATTTCAGAGGTGGGTACAGACTTTGTGACAGAAAGCCTGGGCCTTGTCTCTGCACCTCCCCTATCCGGAAGAACAGAGGCTGAGGGGGTACAAGGGCAAAAGGTGACAAACAGGCCCGAACAGGAGAGATTTTCTTTGTGTTACAATTCATGAAAATCTCATCCCTGAAAAGCTCCGAAGGGGTGTCGAACGCGTCGGATCGATGTTCTGGGTTCGATTTATCGTGTCTTGTCAAGACGCGATAAATCGAACCAGGAAGTGCTCCGTTGTCGACGCTGGTACTCCAGCTCGACGAACGGAGTAGGCGGAGTCGACGGGGGAGCCTGCGCGCCGCGTGTGGACCCCGGGTAAGTGCTTTTTCATTCGAACTAAGGTACTGCGACTTCAGCTACGTTATTCACGTAGCTGAAGTTGCGTACCTTAGTTCGATAGGGGGGGGTAGTGTAGACCTAGCCTCAGAGCGCTGCCGTAGATAATTCTGCCACTGAGACTGCTGGCTCCCTGCTCCTCTCCCTCCCCAATGGGGATTTTCACATGTAGAAAGGAGGGTTTGGGGAGCAAAGATTGAGAGGGTGTCAGGGGGGGCTCAAAGGATGGGCAGCGCTCTGGGCTCTGCTTGAGAGATCCTGGCAGAGGGGCCGGTGAGGGAAGAAGGATTGTAGATTTGTGGTGTCTGACCTGCACTCTGCAGGGGAGGTGATTAGTGAAGGGGGCATTTTTGATTCCTCCCCCCTCAGTGTCCTCTGGGAGGGAATTCTAGGTTCCATGGGGCCAAAGAAGTGGGCAAAGCCATCGGGTTAATGAAAACCAGTGCTTCAGGTGAGGCTCGAATTCACAACCTCAGCATGTCTCCATTCAGCACTGCCGTATAAGTACTGTGCGCTAACCCATTGCGCCACTGGAGCCTTTGTTCAGGACTGTTCTCCCAGTCCCCCATGCTGATAGAGGCAAGGATTGACTCCAAACAATGCTAAGTGGAGTTGAGAGAGGGGAGTGCTGGTACTTGATGGGCTGGGTTCTTCTTAAGAGGCCTAGGCACCATTTGACCCTTTTGGTCTTCGCTGTGTAACAACTGAGCTGATTGAGACTCAATTTCGAGTCTTGCTGCAGACCAACAGATCTGAGATCACTGATCACCAGGTCTCAGCATTAGTCCTGCTTGGGGACGTTGACTCTCATGTAAGAAACTGCCTAGTCTGCACTAGCAGTGAGGCTCCCTCACTAACAGCTGGAATCACTGAAAGACATGTCAGTGGAGGAACCAGGACATGCCGGAACAGGGGGGAACAAGGCCACATGACTTTTAAAAGTGGGAGAGCTCTGCCTTCCCCCTTTGTAATGACCGTAAGGACAAGTGATGCTGGGGAGGGGCAGCCAGCTGGAGGTGGGGTTTTGGAGGGAAGAGGCAGGGCAGGAGTGGGGCTTTGGGGAGAAGGGGCAATTAAGAGTGTGGCCTCAAGTGGAAGAGGTGGGATGAGGCCGCTGTTCGGGGACCGGGGCCTGCCACTTTTAGCGAGCTTCCGCCACTCCTGGTGGGACCTCAAGACATCTCAGCTGAGAGAGGACGGCCAGCAGAACGGTGATAGGGTGGATGGCAAGTGACTGCCAATGTGGCCAGACAGCGGAGCCAGAAAGGGTTTCCCCCCCACATCCCCCGACGGTGAGAGGTGAATCCTGCAGATGCTACTCTGGGTTTTCACTGACCCAGGGCAACACCTGTGAGTGAGGTGCAGAGAAGGGAGGGGACATCCGAAGAGGTTTTGGTGTCTGGATATAAGCACCCAAGGCAAAAGGATGTTCCCCAGTGTACTGGGGGGTGGGTGTTTTGTTCATAGTGCTAAGTTATGAATTCGGATTGTGGGGTATTCCCAAATTAATCCAAGGTTGTTTTCCTCCTTTTTATTAAATCTTTCTTTTCTAGACTCAGTGCCTGTGAGTTGGGAAAATATTTCTTCTTGGAGGTACCCAGCCATGGTTATTTTCCCCTGATTACTGGGGGAAGGGGGCTTAGGCAGATTTTGTGTTGTATTCTTGAAGAGGAATCCCAAGAGTGAACCAAAACCTCAATTTTCAGAGCCAGAGGTGCTCTAACTGAGCTAGTCAAGCTGTCTGAAGGCATTTAAGAGCAGTCCCTAGGTGCTTCAGTGCGTCTCAGCAGCTGGGTAAAAGCTTCTTGGGGGAAAATCTCCTTCCCCAGCACCAAAAGGAGCCCCTTGAGTGGGAATGGTAAGAGGTCCCACCGGGGGGTGGGTAGGGTGGCTCTGCTTTCCTACCACCTAGTGACGCTGGCCCCAGAACACATGAACATGCTGGTCAGCGGGTGGCCTTCGGTGGGGGTTTGGCGTGCCAGGTGGCAGGGAGAAGATGGGCTGGGCATCTTTGTGGAGGTCCTCAGGCCACGCGTAGGCATGGTCCTCCCCCCCTCTTGCCCCACCCTCGGCTGCTCTGTGACTTTTAAGCGTCCCTTGGAGTTGTCAGCACCAGCCGCCTCTGCTCTAGGTGCCCAGAGGAGAAGAGGTGGGCCGAACTCTTCCTCCCTCCAACCTACAGCGGACTACTAAACCTGGCCCTGATACTCCTTCCTTTAAGTGCTAGGTCTGTCACGGGAAAGAAGCCACAGGTGAGCCTGGCGAGCTCAGTGGTTAGAGCGTCAGGCTTTTAATCTGCGGGTCCAGGGTTCAAGTCCCCGGCGGGGCAGAGACACTCCCCCCAGAGGGGCTGAGGGTGTTTCTGGAGGATCCTGCCGGACTGTGGGGGGATGCGCTAGTGCTGAGAGTTGGTGAAGGTGAATCTGAGATTTGCTTATTAACGTACAATGAGAGACGGGGGATCTCAGCGCAGCCAGACACACACCTAGAGCGAAGTGGGGCAGATGTTCGCGGTATTTTATATCGATCTTAGATTTGCAGAGAAAAGGGGGCGGGTCCCGGCCGGAGAACCCCCCACCCCCCCGGCCGGGCACGGAGGGGTTAATGACGGGCCCCGCCCCCGCACAGACCCCGGGGAGCAGCAGCGGCTCAGCCCGGGCAGCCGGCTCACAAAGGAGCCAGCAGCGGAAGTGACGTTGGCCGAGGAGCCGCTGAAACCCTCCCTTGCCTGGGCTGGAGAGCGCAGCAGCAGCCCCAGGGCATGCTGGGATATGTAGTTCCTGACTCTCCCGGGACCGGAAGTGACGTTGGGCAGGGGGCAGACGAGCCGGGCTGCGAACGCGCGCGGGTCGCTGCGCCTCTGCCTGACTCGTGCGCGGCCGTTGGAGCCTCTCGCGGAGCCCTTGGAGCGGTTTGTGTCCCCCGGCTCTGGGCATGCGCAGATCGGGGGCGGGGGGAGAAGAGCAGGTGACCCCCGGGGGGGGCTGAGACCCCCTCGGATTTACCGCTGCCCCCGGCCCTGGGGACCCCCCCGACTCGCCCCCTTTCTGCCTAGAGAGCCACGAGCCGCACCCAGGGTGACCCCCCCTCCCCCCCAACCCCTGAGCAGGTCTCTGCGCCCCTCCCCCAGCGCACCCCATTGTCTCCCCCTCCCCCAACGGCCGGTTCGGATTCGGGGTTCGAGGGTTTCCCCCCATTGTCCCCGGCAGGGATTTGTCCTGTTCCCGGGGGGATCGATCCCCTGAGCGATGCCTGAGCCGGGCCGAGGCCGGGGGAGCCTGAGACAGGGACCCCGCTGGGCTGGGCTGGGGGGGGGCCCTCTGCTGGGAACAGGGCCTGGGCTGGGCTGGGCTGGGGGGGGAGGGGGGAGCAAGCGACCCCCATGGAGACGGCCCCGCCCCGGGTTCCCCAGTCCCAGCTAATTCCCCTCCCCCGCCCGGCCCAACCCAGCAGCCCCCGACCCCACTGCCAGCCCCTCCCCACAGCCAGCGACCTTCTGACCCCAGCGCCCCCCCCCCCAAGCCACATCACCCAGGCTCCCTGCTGGCCATGGGAATGTGAGGGGAGAAGAATCCATCCCGTCCTGTTGTTGATTGACTATCGCTGTATAATCCCCTCCAATTTCCCCTCTTCTCTCTCGCGCTGTTCAACGGTGACATCAAATCTCCCCCCGATGTTGGTGCTTCTCTCGTCTATTGGCAAATATTTACGCTGAGCCCCATTTTCTCCTCGCTTCTGAAATACTTGAAAATCTTCCCGCTTTTCTCCCCAGGTGTGTGACTGAGATCAGGGCTCTCGTTAAACCCTGACCAAGCTTGGGCCACTGGTGACAGGAGTTGCAGAGACCCCTACAGAGATCAGGGCCCCTGTTGTGCCAGGCCCTGCAAAGACACCAAGTGAAATCAGGCTCCCGTTCTGCCAGGTGCTGCAGAGACAACAAACAAAATCAGGGACCTTGTTCTTCCTGGAGCTGCAGAGACCCCAACTGACATCTGGGCCCCGTTCTGCCAGGCGCTGCAGAGACCCCAACAGAGGCCAGACCCCACTGTTGTGACAGGCGCTGTGGAGACCGCAACTGAGATCTGCCCCCCATTGTGCCAGGTAAAACTGAGACCGAGACCACAGCCCCCCTTGTGCCAGGCAGCGCACGACTGCTCCCCGGTTTCTTGCCTCCATTGTGCTGGGCACTTCAGTGACCTCGACTGAGATCTGTGTCCCTGTTGGGCCTGGGCCTGGCCCTGCACTGCCCCTGACAGAGATCCTGCCCCCTCATTTTGCCAGATGCTGCAGGGACCCCAAATCAATTCAGGGATCCTGTAATGCCGGGAGTTGCAGAGCCCCCGGCTGAGGTCAGGCCCCCTGTTGTGCAGGGCTCTGCACAGACACTGACCAAGATCAGGGTCCCCATTGTGACAGGTGCTGAACAGACACCAAGGGTGTCTCTACCCTGCCATTAACAACCCACAGCTGGCCCGTGCCGGCTGACTCAGGCTCACAGGGCTCAGGCGAAGGGGCTGTTTAATTGCAGTGTCGCTGTCTGGGCTCGGGCTGGAGCCAGGCTGGAGGACCCTGCGAGGTGGGAGGGTGCCAGACCTTGGGCTGCAGCCCAAGCGGGAACATCTACACCACAATGAAACAGCCCCACAGCCTGAGCCGTGTGAGCCCAAGTGAACGGGCTGTCTCACTGCAGTGTAGACATGCCCACAGTGACAGAGTCCTAGCCACAAAAACCTCAAAGGCTAAATAGGGAAATGGTGGGAGGCTACTCTCCATTTTACAGATGGGGAAACTGAAGCTCAGAGAGCTGAAGTAATCAGCTCAAGTTTGCATGGAGAATTTGGAGCAAAACTGGGAACGGAACCGAGATAGTTTGAATTCTTACCTCTCCCCTTAACCCCAAGCCCAGCCTGTGTGTGTACAGTGTTGTTTTGGTCTGTGTTTGCATTGCATTGGCTTCCAAGGGAGGCTGTGGAATTTCCTTCATTGGAGGTTTTTAGATGAGGTTAGAGGTACACCAGTCTGGGAATGTCTAGGGATACTTGGTCCTGCCTCATCACAGGAGGCTTGAGTAGATGACTTCTCAAGATCCCTTCCATGCCTACATGGAAATAATTCTCTTTTGTGCTGTGTCCTGTTCTACGCTGAGCTCCTTTTGCGTGGTGCCATTTGGAACTCTGATGCACAATATTGTGTTGCATAGTTTTATGGTGCATTGTTTTGCTTCAGCTCGTTTGGTGCCTGTGTTGTGTTGGTTTGAGTTGAGCTATTTTCCATTGTGTACTTTTGTCCTAGGATTTCTTAGTTTGCATTGTGTTGCTTTGTTTTCCTTTCTATTGTCATTTTATGCTGTGGAGTGTAGGTTGTGGGGTGGTTGTTTTTTTCTGAATTGCCTGGCATTATGTTGTCATCACACCAATCCCTCCATAAAGGTATCGAGTTCAGTCTTGAAGCCAGTTAAGTGTTTTTCCCCCACTGCTTCCCTTGGGAGGCTGTTCCAAAACTTAACTCTGATGATTAGAAACCTTCACCTCATTTCAAGCCAAAACGTATTGATGGCCAATATATATATTTGTTCTAGTGCCAGCATTGGTGCTTAACCTAAATAACTCATCTCCTTCCCTGGTATTTATCCTTCTGATGTATTTATAGAGAGCAGTCATATCTCCCCTTAGTCTTCTTTTGGTTAGGCTAAACAAGCCAAGCTCTTTGAGTCTCTTCTCATAAGGCAGATTTTCCATTCCTCGGATCATCCTAGTAGCCCTTCTCTGCACCTGTTCCACTTTGAATTCTTAAACATGGGAGACCAGTACTGTTATACAGACCACCGATGGGACCTCATCTGAAATACAGTGGAGATACAACACAGTATTTCAGATGAGGTCTCATCAGTGCCCTGTATAACTGTACTAACCCTTTCCTGTGTCTACTGGAAATACTTCGCCTGATGCATCCTAGGACTGCATTAACCTATTTCATGGCCGCATCGCATTGGCAGCTCATAGTTATCCTGTGATCAACCAGTACACCTAGGTCTTTCTTCTGTCACTTCCAACTGATAAGTCCCCAGCTTATTGCAGAAACTCTTGTCGTTAGTCCCTAAGTGTATAACTCTGCACTATTTATTTTCATCCCATTTTTATTACTTCAGTTTTCAAGTTCATGCAGATCTTCTTGGATAATATTCCTGCCCTCCTCCATATTGGCAATCCCTCCCAGCTTTGTGTCACGCTCCCACTCTTTGTGCCAAGGTCACTAATAAAAATGTTGAATAAGATTGGTCCCAAGACTGATCTCTGAGGAACTCCACTAGTAACCTCCCTCCAGCCTAACAACTCAACGTTCAGTACGGCATCTTGTAGTCTCCCCTATAACCAATTCCTTACCAACCTTCCAGTTCTCATATTAATCCCCATCTTCTCCAATTTAACAAGTAGTTTCCCACATGGAGCTGTATCAAATGCCTTACTAACACCCAGATAGATTAGAGCTACTGCATTTCCTTCGTCCAAAAATTAGTTACCTTCTCACAGAAGGAGAACAGGTTTATCTGGCACGATCTACCTTTTGTAACACCATGTTTTATTTCTTTGTAGTGCTGAAGGCTGGAAGGAACTGTTAGCAATCAGCTGAGAATGGCCATGTGGAGATGGGTCAGGGGATGTGATGTTGGAGGGGGGTGAGGGGGATGCGGCATTGGAGGTGTATCTGGGATTTTGTTTTGTGGGAGTTCATGTCTCTGCTCCCTGTGACCGTGGAGCATTCTGCAGCATGTCAGCAGAGCAGACGCACACACCATAGCTCCATCTGCAACACGCAGCATTCCCTGCCAGACGGGATGGGCGATTTTTCAGGGGCCCAGCTTGATATGCCTGGCTGGGGTGGATTCAGTTGGACGGGGGTCTGGGGCTCAGATAGTTTGGGATGTTCCTTTTTGCATAGTCAGTTCTTTCCCTTTATTGTTTTTCCCCCCACCTATGCCCGATGCCACTCTCATCTTAACTTGCTTTGGTTATTTCAGTTCCAGTTTTTAAATGGGATCTAATAATTGCAAAGCTGAATGAAAGATAAAATAAACAGAACCATTTGAATGTTGGCACATAGCTGGTGGTCCACCAGTGGTGGAACTGTACCTAGTGAAGGTATGCTGTAATTACCTGGTTACCTATAGCACTGTCTGGTGGGGTGGATAAAGCAATGTCAAAGAGTCAAATGTGCTTTTTAGGGCGAAAGGGCTCATCAGGTGTTTGCTCTCTAGCGAGCATGCCACCGGCCAGGGCTTGCAGTCTTTCAGGAGTGGTGCGCTGGATTGTATTTAGTAATCTCAAAATAAAAGGTTAGGACTACTGGTTCACAATATCCAATTAAATCTTTCAAATAGTTATAGAAATAGACTCGAATGCTATTAAAACAATATGGTATTAATTCTGATTCAAAGCTGAAATTAAAATTACGAGCTAAACACATGTAGGATGACCAGATGTCCCAATTGTATAGGGACTGTCCCTATTTTGGGGGCTTTTTCTTACATAGGCACTTATTACCCCCCCACACCCCCATCCCGATTTTTCACACTTGCTATCTGGTCACCCTAAACATATGAGAAATGAACTGACACCTAATGTCCATTTCTTAATGCCTGAAATGTTGACACTTGCTCACACCATCTTTTTTTCAAAAGCAATGCACAGCACAGTCAAGTTAATTCATGAAAACACACCAATTATTGACTGCTTTGTGTTGTATAAGCATCTGATTAAGTACCTAATTAAAACTGTACCGCTGTAAGTGGCAATGCATCAACACAGTTTAGCTCCAGTGTGTTTAAATGGGAATGAAAAGTTTCTAAATTAAATACATGGCAGGATGATAAACAGGAGGAAAATACACACAAGTGCCTCTACCCAGTCCTGTTGATTTCTTGTCACAACCCCCCATGAGTTCTGACCTCTTGGTCAACTCAGTTCCCAGTCCCACATCAGCTGTGCCCTCTCCCAGCCTAACCCGATTCTACTGCAGTTCTTTATCCCCCTCCTCCAGGAAGGGGGTTGGCGCTGCAGCCCCTAAGGCACCTGCGTCAATCACTGTCTCACATACTGGGGCTATTTAGATTTCAGGGAACGATTTATCAGCGTTACTGACTCTGGGAGGTGGGAGAGAGGAGAGGCTGAGAGGGAGTTGGCTCCCCACACTCTGTAGTGCCATGTTCAACCCTGGTAATCTCCATGTTACCACCCCCTCCCCCATGTGTCTCTGCTCATGTGTGAGAGTGTCACCTTCGGATCACAATGCCAGTGGCTCAGCAGAGCTCCTATACAGGAGCTACATCCCGATGAGGTTACAGTACTGAGAGTAAAATACATCACAGGGAGGGTGTAATTATCTTCAAAGCAAGCCTTACCGTCCAGGAAGTGAAAGAATTCAAGTACTTCATTACTTAAAATGATGCTTGAAAGGATTGGATTTTTATTACTAAATTGCAGTAAATGTTGATTTCACTGTACACACATACAGATGAAAAAAATATTTATATAGGCAAAATACAGAAATGCTTCTGGAGAAAGTCTAGTTTGATTTAAGAATATTTACACTGTATATTTTGCATGTGACATTGACAATTTCTGTTTGAACAGTTATAAAGATTTGGCTTTTGGAATCTCAACTTTTACTGTAATTAAATAATTGTTGTCTGACGACCCCCATAACTTCCCACAGCTCTGAACATTGAAATTGTAAACATGGAAAAAAGGGCTTAAAATAAATATCGATATCATCAATTGACATTAAAAAAAGAAATAGACAAAATGAATGTTGCCAAACCCGCTTAACATCAATCACCATAGGATAGGGGATGGAAATTCACAGCTAAGGAACCCAACCTTAATTCTGCCCTGTAGTGACACCAGGCAAGTGCCATAGGGCTACGAATTAGGCATTTTAGTGTAGAAAGTCCCAGATTAGATCATACCGATTTGTAAAGACACATGAGATCTTTTCCTCAGGGTATCCCCTTCACAAGTTTTTTTATTGATAATTCCCAGAAGTCAATAGATAAATAACATTCTCTCAGTTATGAAGTTGCCGTTTCATATTTCTGAGGAGTGTTCAAAATTTTGCACTAGTGGCCAGGTCCTGGGAGAGGCGGAACCTTGGTTTCATTTTAACTTGTGCATGCTCAGCAGCTTCTGGAATTTGGTTCAAAGTATTTACATGTTTCCCTGGCCTGTTCTTAAAAGTGCTGCTATAGAAAGTGGGGAAAGGCAGGAACTGACTGCAGGATCAATAGCTGAGTCCCTTAGTTATTTATAGCTCATCTGAAGGAGGACGGGGATTGATCAATGTCAGGGGATTCAATAATAAACACATATAAATATATAATAAATATAATATTCTGTTCTTAATGAATTTTCATCTTCTAATTCCCATAACCCACTAATTATCCCGGGAGTCAGGGGAGGGAGTACTAGTAAACCCCTGTGGCCAGTGTGGCACTTAAGGCACAAGGATATTTCTCACTGGCTACTCGTGGGAATTCTGTGCCAGTGCATATGCACAGAATTCACGTCCAGCGCTGAATTTTTTTTTTTTTCATGAAGAAAATAAATTCTGCCCGAGAAGTGCTGCAGTTCTGCCTTTCACCTACCCTGTGGCACCAGAACAGCCAGCAGCCAGCAGGGTTCATCTTGGTGGGAAATTGTTGCCCTGAGCTATACCCCAAATGGGAAGAGAGTTAGTGGGTGCAAGTTGGGAGAGTCCTGAGACACGGCTGCCTCTGGGGGTGGGGACAGGGTGCTCATTCTCTACTCACAGGAGGGTGTGGAAGGGGCACAGGAGGAGCAGGTGTCCCCCATGGAGACTGCCCAGCCCCAGGTTACCCAGTCCCAGCCTCTTCTGCCCCACAGCATACCCCAACCTCTTCCCCCCTCCAACCATCAGCTGCCAGTCTTCCCTCGCTGCTACCCCTTCCTGACTGGCAGAGAACCCCTAAGGCAGTAGTGTGTCAGGGCTCAACCCTCTGGCTGAGGCCTCGGGGCACTTTCTTCCTCTCTCGGGGTACCATGCCACATGGACCCCACAAATCTACATTGCTTAGGCTTTGGCTTCAGCCGCAGGTGGTGGGGCTCAGGGCCCCAGACTTCAGCCCCATCTGCTGGGACTTCAGCTTTCTGCCCTGGGCCTCGGCAAGTCTAATGCTGGCCTTGCTTGGCAGCCCCCCGATAACTGCTCGCGGCCCCCCGGGGCGCCCCAGACCTCTGGTTGAGAACCACTGCCTTACACCATGAATCACAGCAAGGACCAGTCACTTCCTTAGGTCAATTGAATCTTAGGTCTCACAACAAAGACCACACTTGTAGCCAGTCCTGTAATAACCTGTATTAAGATTTATTTAAAAGGAAATGAGAGTTGTTTACAACATTAAAGCAGGTAATCGTATAGATGCAGACGAGTTACAGTTTTACATTTCAAACTGTAATAGAAGCTTCTATAATAAGAACACTCTCTGTATATAAATTGCCCATCGAGGTTGTGGAATCTCCATCTTTGGAGATATTTAAGAGTAGGTTAGATAAATGTCTATCTGGGATGGTCTAGACAGTAATTGGTCCTGCCATGAGGGCAGGGGGCTGGACTCGATGACCTCTCGAGGTCCCTTCCAGCCCTAAAATCTATGAATCTATGAATCTTTAGGACTAATCCAGGCTAAGCAGCTGGGGATGTCTTGCTTATGCCTAGAAACTTTGCCCCCCCAGAGTCCTAGCAGCATACAGATAATCAGTTCCTTCTGTATGGGTTTTTTTTTTTATCCCCTTCCTGCCATGTGCTGTGAGCTGCAAACTCAGCTAATGGGAAGTCAGTAGCACAACAACAGTCTTTTGTCTTCTTTAACATCCCATAATAGTCTATCTGGTGTTGATGGGCCTCTCCTGCCAGGCAGGGTGTATTGCATTCTGTTACCAAGCAGCACTTCACACAGGTAAAGTCTCTCTCCTGTCTGGTGATTTACATAGCCACAGAGGCTCACAATGCAGCTAGTCGGATATTAACCCAGGCAGCAACTCACGAGCATTCAATAAAGTCTGAACACTAACCACATTCTTATCATTCTAATACCTGTTTTAACAATACTAACACAGGTGAGCCAGACTGATTCCAGCTATGTGTTTGTCCATGTTCAATTAAGACATGGGGCTTTTGCAAGAGCTAACACCTCATCTGCCAGTGTCACAGGCATGATGGGCAGGGATGGTGTCTCTAGCCTCTGTTTGCCAGAAGCTGGGAATGGGTGATGGGGGATGGATCACTTGATGATCACCTGTTCTGTTCATTCCCTCTGAAGCACCCAGCATTGGCCACTGAGCTAGATGGACCATTGGTCTGACGCAGGGGCCGTTCTTGTGTTCACAGTCTCTATGAGGAGTATCTATTCATTTGGACTCGCTGGGGAGCCACAGAAAGAAACATGGTGTGCTGAGGCAAGAAGGCCCAGTCTCAGAGCCCCTGGGTTCACGCTTGTCAAAAGATAAAACTAGGCCCAGCCCTTGAAAGGGGGCACTCCCAGGAGAGACTGTATAAAGGCTGGAGCATCAAACAACTTTGTAAACCTGAGACAGCTACCTTGGGGACAATGACAGGGAGACTCCCCCAAAGTGACTCCTTTGATTCTGCTCTTCTCTGGCCTTTGGTTCATAGAAACATAGAACTGGAAGGGACCTCGAGAGGTCATCTAGTCCAGTCCCCTGCACTCAAGGCAGGACTAAGTATTATCTAGACCATCCCTGACAGGTGTTTGTCTAGCCTGCTCTTAAAAATCCCCAATGATGGAGATTCCAAAACTTCCCTAGGCAATTTATTCCACTGCTTAACCACTCTGACAGTTAGGAAGTTTTTTCCTAATCTCCATCCTAAGCCACCATTGCTGCAATTTAAGGCCATTGCTTCTTGTCCTATCCTCAGAGGTTAAGAAGAACAATTTTTCTCCCACATCCTTGTAACAACCTTTTATGTACTTGAAAACTATTACTATGTCCCCTCTCAGTCTTCTGTTCTTGTTACGAATTATTCCTGTTAGGACACGTACAGTTCGTTTCTAGGCTGAGGCAACCAAATAAAAACGAAGCTGCAGAGTTTTTTCCAAGCTAATAAGTTTATTACACTTGCAAGTGTGGTATCGTCTGTTAAGCAGAACAAGACAACGGTTACAGGCTTACACAAAGGTTATATACTGTTCGCAAAGCAGGCTGCCTGCGTGAACCGGGGGGCTTAAACCAATGAACAAGGTCGCCTTCTTATCTACGGCCAATCCCTTATAGTCACGACCCTCGTGCACACTGGCTTTTGCGAACAGGGGCTGCAAACAGGGGAGTTTGAGAGGGAGTTTGGAAGGGGAGTGCGAAGGGGGCAAGCTATCCTTGCCATTCCTAATTCTTTTTACCCAAACTAAAGGGAGAGGCAGAGCAACCAGGTGGCTGCGGACGGGGGAGTGAGTATCTGTTGAGGGGACAGTTTGGCACTTTGACAGTGTGCTAGAGTGTTTGATTTCCTTTTTGAAAAGTGTGATTTGGGAGTGCTTCATTGCAGACTCTTCTAAAAAGACTGTCAGTCAGCTGCGCACCAGTGGAGCAGCGCATAGCAGAGAAACAAACAGGTGGAGTTAGCCTGGGAGTTCGCCTGGTGAGAACCTACTGAGGCATCCCCCTTGCAGGTTTCCCTGAGTAGCTTCTGCCACAAGTGAGAAAACTCTTCGAAGGAAGGAACTATGGATGCTGAGCGATCCGCTGTCGTGACCTGCACAGGATGTGCCATGTTTGTCTTTCTTCCACAGGATAGAAGCGACTTTGTCTGTACAAAGTGCAAGCTGATCTCCATATTGGAGGAGAAGATTCAAGGTCTGGAGAAACGAGTATCAACCCTGCGTTCCATAAAAGAAAATGAGGAGTTCCTGGATAGACGTCAGGATAGGCTTCAGCGGGCACAGTGTTGTGAGGATTCAGAGCAGGCTGCGCAGCGGGGACAGAAGGCCAGCGAGGATAATTGGCGGCATGTGACCTCCAGAAGAGGAAAGAGTATGAGACAAGTCCATGTACAAGAAACGCATATTCAGATGAGCAACCGTTTTCATGTTCTCTCCACAGCCACTAGTGCAGAGAGTGGAGTGAATGATGCATCTGAGGGAACAGAGCAGAAGGAGACTCCACTGATTGGAAGGCATGAGATGCACAGTCCTAGGGATGGGGGTTCCACGACCACCACTCCCAAGAGGAGGAGGAGGGTGGTGGTGGTCGGGGACTCTCTCCTCAGGGGGACTGAGTCATCTATCTGCCGCCCTGACCGGGAAAACCGAGAGGTGTGCTGCTTGCCAGGGGCTAGGATTCGTGATGTGACGGAGAGACTGCCGAGACTCATCAAGCCCTCAGATCGCTACCCCTTCCTGCTTCTCCACGTGGGCACCAATGATACTGCCAAGAATGACCTTGAGCGTATTACTGCAGACTACGTGGCTCTGGGAAGAAGGATAAAGGCGTTTGAGGCGCAAGTGGTGTTCTCGTCCATTCTCCCTGTGGCAGGAAAAGGCCGGGGTAGAGACCGTCGAATCGTGGAAGTCAACGAATGGCTACGCAGATGGTGTCGGAGAGAAGGGTTTGGATTTTTTGACCATGGGATGGTGTTCCAAGAAGAAGGAGTGCTAGGCAGAGACGGGCTCCACCTGACGAAGAGAGGGAAGAGCATCTTTGGAAGCAGGCTGGCCAACCTAGTGAGGAGGGCTTTAAACTAGGTTCACCGGGGGAAGGAGACCAAAGCCCCGAGGTAAGTGGGGAAGTGGGATACCGGGAGGAAGCACAAGTAGGTGAGTGCAAGAGGGGAGGGCTCCTGCCCCATACTGGGACAGCAGGACGATCGGTGAGTTATCTTAAATGCCTATACACAAATGCAAGAAGCCTGGGGAACAAGCAGGGAGAACTGGAAGTCCTGGCACAGTCAAGGAATTATGACGTAATTGGAATAACAGAGACTTGGTGGGATAACTCACACGATTGGAGTACTGTCATGGATGGATATAAACTGTTCAGGAAGGATAGGCAGGGCAGAAAAGGTGGGGGAGTTGCGTTGTATGTAAGAGAGCAGTATGACTGCTCAGAGCTCCAGTATGAAACTGCAGAAAAACCTGAGAGTCTCTGGATTAAATTGAGAAGTGTGAGCAACAAGGGTAATGTCGTGGTGGGAGTCTGCTACAGACCACCAGACCAGGCGGATGAGGTGGACGAGGCTTTCTTCCAGCAACTAACAGAAGTTACTAGATCACAGGCCCTGGTTCTCATGGGTGACTTTAATCACCCCGACATCTGCTGGGAGAGCAATACAGCGGTCCACAGACAATCCAGGAAGTTTTTGGAAAGTGTAGGGGACAATTTCCTGGTGCAAGTGCTGGAGGAACCAACTAGGGGAAAAGCTCTTCTTGACCTGCTGCTCACAAACAGGGAAGAAATAGTAGAGGAAGCAATAGTGGATGGGAACCTGGGAGGCAGTGACCATGAGATGGTCGAGTTCAGGATTCTGACACAAGGAAGAAAGGAGAACAGTAGAATACAGAGCCTGGACTTCAGAAAAGCAGACTTTGACTCCCTCAGGGAACTGATGGGCAAGGTCCCCTGGGAGAATAACATGAGGGGGAAAGGAGTCGAGGAAAGCTGGCTGTATTTTAAAGAAACCTTATTGAGGTTGCAGGAACAAACCATCCCGATGTGTAGAAAGAAAAGTAAATATGGCAGGCGACCAGCTTGGCTTAACAGTGAAATCCTTGCTCGTCTTAAACACAAAAAAGCAGCTTACAAGAAGTGGAAGATTGGACAAATGACCAGGGAGGAGTATAAACATATTGTTCAGGCATGCAGGAGTGAAATTAGGAAGGCCAAATCACACTTGGAGTTGCAGCTAGCTGGAGATGTTAGGAGTAACAAGAAGGGTTTCTTCAGGTATGTTAGCAACAAGAAGAAAGTCAAGGAACGTGTGGGCCCCTTGCTGAATGAGGGAGGGAACCTTGTGACAGAGGATGTGGAGAAAGCTAGTGTACTCAATGCTTTTTTTGCCTCTGTCTTCACAGACAAGGGCAGCTCCCAGATGGCTGCACTCCGCAGCACGGTATGGGGAGGAGGTGACCAGCCCTCTGTGGAGAAAGAAGTAGTTCGGGACTATTTAGAAAAGCTGGACGAACACAAGTCCATGGGGCCGGATGCACTGCATCCGAGGGTTCTAAAGGAGTTGGCCGATGTGATTACAGAGCCATTGGCCATTATCTTTGACAAATCATGGCAATCGGGGGAGGTCCCGGATGACTGGAAAAAAGCTAATGTAGTGCCCATCTTTAAAAAAGGGAAGAAGGAAGATCCGGGGAACTACAGGCCAGTCAGTCTCACCTCAATCCCTGGAAAAATCATGGAACAGGTCCTCAAGGAATCAATTTTGAACCACTTAAAGGAGGGGAAAGTGATCAGGAACAGTCAGCATGGATTCACCAAGGGCAAGTCATGCCTGACTAACCTAATTGCCTTCTGTGATGAGATAACTGGCTCTGTGGATGAGAGGAAAGCAGTGGATGTGCTATTTCTTGACTTTAGCAAAGCTTTTGATACAGTCTCGCACAGCGTTCTTGCCAGCAAGTTAAAGAAGTATGGGCTGGATGAATGGACGGTAAGGTGGATAGAAAACTGGCTGGATGGTCGTGCTCAACGGGTAGTGATCAATGGCTCCATGTCTAGTTGGCAGCCGGTATCAAGTGGAGTGCCCCAAGGGTCGGTGCTGGGGCCGGTTTTGTTCAATATCTTCATCAACGACCTGGAGGATGGTGTGGACTGCACCCTTAGCAAGTTTGCAGATGACACTAAACTGGGAGGAGTGGTTGATACGCTGTAGGGTAGGGATAGGATACAGAGGGACCTAGACAAATTAGAGGATTGGGCCAAAAGAAATCTGATGAGGTTCAACAAGGACAAGTGCAGAGTCCTGCACTTAGGACGGAAGAATCCCATGCACTGCTACAGACTAGGGACCGAATGGCTGGGCAGCAGTTCTGCAGAAAAGGACCTAGGGGTTACAGTGGACGAAAAGCTGAATATGAGTCAACAGTGTGCCCTTGTTGCCAAGAAGGCTAACGGCATTTTGGGCTGTATAAGTAGGGGCATTTCCAGCAGATCGAGGGACGTGATTATTCCCCTCTATTCGGCACTGGTGAGGCCTCATTTGGAGTACTGTGTCCAGTTTTGGGCCCCACACTACAAGAAGGATGTGGATAAATTGGAAAGAGTCCAACGGAGGGCAACAAAAATGATTAGGGGGCTGGAGCACATGACTTATGAGGAGAGGCTGAGGGAACTGAGATTGTTTAGCCTGCAGAAGAGAAGAGTGAGGGGGGATTTGATAGCTGCTTTCAACTACCTAAAAGGGGGTTCCAAAGAGGATGGATCTAGACTGTTCTCAGTGGTAGAAGATGACAGAACAAGGAGTAATGGTCTCAAGTTGCAGAGGGGGAGGTTTAGGTTGGATATTAGGAAAAACTTTTTCACTAGTAGGGTGGTGAAGCACTGGAATGGGTTACCTAGGGAGGTGGTGGAATCTCCTTCCTTAGAGGTTTTTAAGGTCAGGCTTGACAAAGCCCTGGCTGGGATGATCTAGTTGGGGTTGGTCCTGCTTTGAGCAGGGGGTTGGACTAGATGACCTCCTGAGGTCCCTTCCAACCCTGAGATTCTATGATTCTATGATTCTGCCTGTGCCCCTCACTCCCGAACCGCAGCCCCTTCTATCCCAGCCCTGAGATCCCCAGTCACTGCTCTGCCGGTGCCCCTCACTCCCGACCCGCATCCCCTTCTGTCCGAGCCCTGAGCTCCCCAGACACCGCTCTGCTGGTGCCCCTCACTCCTGATCTGCAGCCCCTTCTATCCCAGCCCTGAGCTCCCCAGTCACCGCTCTGCCGGTGCCCCTCACTCCCGACCCGCAGCCCCTTCTGACCCAGCCCTGAGCTCCCCAGTCACTGCTCTGCCAGTGCCCCTCACTCCCGACCGGAAGCCCCTTCTATCCCAGCCCTGAGCTCCCCAGTCACCGCTCTGCCGTGACCAGGTGATTCTATGACCAGGCTGATGTTGCAATTTCTTAAGCAAGCAGCTAGTTCCTGGGTCTGTTGTTCCCCTTATCTCAGACTGACTCCAGATGCCCCCCCTGAAGGCATTTCCCACTCCTTCCTTAGTACGTGATGTGCTCGCTTCTTGCTAATGGCGGCAGGAAACCCAAAATGGAGTCACATATGCTAACTGCCCTTAACAGTTCTCCAGACAAAACAAACCCAATTTTTTCAATCTTCCCTCAGAGGTCATGTTTTCTAGACCTTTTATCATTTTTGTTGCTCTTCTCTGGACTTTCTCCAATTTGTCCACATCTGTCCTGAAATGTGGCGCCCACAACTGGATACAGTATTACAGTTGTGGCCTAATCAGCGCAGAGTAGAGCAGAAGGATTACTTCTTGTGTCTTGTTTACAATACTCCTGCTAATACATCCCAGAATGATATTTACTTTTTTTTGCACTGTTGACTCCTATTTAGCTTGTGATCCACTATGACCCCCAGATCCCTTTCCACAGTACTCCTTCCTAGGCCGTCATTTCCCCTTTTGTATGTGTGCAACTGATTGTTCCTTCCTAAGCGGAGTACTTTCATAGAATCATAGAATCTCAGGGTTGGAAGGGACCTCAGGAGGTCATCTAGTCCAACCCCCTGCTCAAAGCAGGACCAACCCCAACTAGATCATCCCAGCCAGGGCTTTGTCAAGCCTGACCTTACTTTGCATTTGTCCTTATTGAATTTCATCCTATGTACTTCAGACCATTTCTCCAATTTGTCCAGATCATTTTGAATTTTTATCCTATCCTCCAAAGCACTTGCAACCCCTCCCAGCTTGGTATCGTCCGCAAACTTGATAGGTGTAACACAGAGACTATTACTAGGAGGGTTTCACCATGTCTCAGAGGGTTACACCCTGGTGGGAGAGGGCTAGGCCTGTACTGAAATAAGGTCACTCTGTGCTTCACAGTGTGGCAGATCCTAGAATGAACACTAGCAGTGAAAAATCAAGGGGGGAATCGGCATCTGGAATGGACGAAAGCCCCTTCTGAATTCTCTCACATTGTCCTTCTCGTCCTGTCAGGCTACAGAATAACGACCACGTTTCGCTCCAAATCATCCCATACTCCAAGGGGGAAGGAAATGGCTGCAATGGAGCTGGCTCAGGTAAGGGATTATCAGGGAGCTGGTGGTGGGTTCTGCTTGGAAGGAGAGGAGCAGGACAGGCATAGGAAGCCAGTCGCTGCTAGAGGTGGTGGGAGGCAGGAAATATCTAGGGTGGAGAAAGGGAGGGGACAGGATGTGACAAACCTCGCTGAGATTTGTGTAATCTAGGGTGTGATGGGTTGTCACCCCCGGGGTGCAGTCTTGGGGGGCCTCTGGAAATTTTCTGTTCCCTCTAACCCCCAAGCTGGGCTGGTCTTTCTCACACTGCTTTGCTGGTGATTCAGCCAGCCTCTCCAGTCCCAACACGACAGCAGCTGGCGCCATACACCCAACTAAGCTACCTGAGTGCTTTACCTGAGCCAGTCAAGGACAGAGAGAAGACAACAGCCAATTCCCTGCCATAGCTGATAGCAAACAGATTAAAGCAGATGACTTAGCAAATAACCAAAAACTCAAACTAAGTCTAACACACTAGATGGATAGAATTTGAATGATCAATTTCTCACCTTGACTGATGATACAAGCTGATATAGGGCAATTTGTTCAGCAGAGTGATGTAAGCTTCGTTATGATTGCATCATCCATGACTTCTAGGAATAACATGATACAATTCATATCATGTATGACGCAATACCAGCTTCAGATTGCATCATTAATTGTTTTGCCTAAAAAGCAAGTACGGTCCAAACCCTGTCAGATTTATTCATAGATCCAGTCAAAGATGTATTTTAGTCATTTCTGTCTTAAATTGAGATCCCTTCCCTTTATAACTCACTTATCCTCCGCCATTCCCAAGTCAAGGGTCGTATATACTGACCCAATAGCATGTCTTGAAAACTAGAGCCAATCAACAATTTTAAGCATCATTTTCGTTCTCAGTGACCCAGAATTAGTAAAGTTTGACTACATTTATTTCAGAAGCATTTTGGCTGTAGAGCAGTGATACAAGCCGTCCAACAAGTTTCCATACACAAGCTAGAAATCCCTTTATCCTGAGACCAGCACTTCCCCCAGTTCAGTCTATGTTCCTCAGGTGTTTTCACGAGTTCTCTTCTGTGGGGAATGAGGCCAAGAGATGATGTCACACCCCACCTTATGTAGCTGTTCCATAGGGCGGGAACCCTTTGTTCCAAACTCAGTTCCCAGTCCAGTTTGTGGAAAAATACAGGTACCAAAATGGAGTTCAGTGTCATGTGGTCTGGTCACATGCCCTAGCATGCCCTGCTGAGTCCTAGTAGCCATGATTCATAGGTTGGCTAAAACATTCACAGGAAGGCTAAGCCCTTCCACGGTCCATTGTCTTTGTCAATGAGCCATCAGCGCTGTCTGGCTTCTTCATTGTTGTACCTGAAAGGCTAGTTGTTGGTGTTACCCAGAGTAAGCACATTTGAAATACAGATACATCGTCAATATCCGTAACTTCAGATACATACATGATCCATGCAGACAAGTAGGATTATCGTATTCAGCAAGTCATAACTTTTTCCAGTGACCCCGCACGTGATGCATCTTGCATAAAATGCATCATAATTATGTCCCAATCATTTTATAGTTATACCACTTTGCTGAAAGTGGGGTGTAGTGTCAGATAGGGCCTAATTTCAAGGCACAGGAGTTGAGAATTGTGGAAGAAAAATGCAGTCTTCACTCTTAAGTTGTTTGCAACAAGTCAGAGACAGTTTATTCTCCAGCAATTGCAAGGGGGAGAGTGCACACGGACAGGGATTCCCCTTTCCTGGGCAGGTCTCCGTGAGATAAATAATTAGGGCAAGCATTTATACCTTTTGTTGCATACAATAATGATCAACAGCCGCGTCTTGTTTATACATATTCCTTCCTGATGTCTTACTTTTCTGAGCAGTTCCTGCTCCAGTCTGCGTTCCATTCTTCTCTAACACAAGGTCAAAACAGCATCTCTTACAGTTTTCCAACTCGCCCAGCCCCTGCTTTAAAGTCTCGTGTTATTAGAGTTAGCCCTGGTCTACACTACGAGTTTAGGTCAAATTTATTAGCGATATTCCAATTGATCCGTGCACCCATCCACACGACGAAGCCCTTAACATCGACTTCTAGGGCTCTTAAAATCGATCTCGCCACTCCACCCCCAATGAGGGGATTAGCGCTTAAAGCAATATTGCCGAATCGATGTAGGCTTAGTGAGGACGCAATTCGACAGTATTGGCCTCCTAAATCTATCCCACGGTGCAACAGCTGACCGCTCTGGACAGCGGTCTGAGCTCGAATGCTCTGCCCAGGTAGACAGGAAAAGCCCCGCGAACGTTTGAATTTCATTTCCTGTTTGGCCAGCGTGGTGAGCTGCAGGTGAGCGCAGATCTCATCAGCAGAGGTGACCATGATGGAGTCCCAGAACCGAAGACGAGCTCCAGCCTGGACCGAGCGTGAGGTACTCGATCTGATCGCTGTATGGGGAGACGAAACCGTGCTAGCAGAGCTAGGGTCCAAAAGAAGAAACACCAAGACATATGCCAAAGTCTCCAAGGGCATGCAGGACAGAGGCTACAACAGGGATGTGCAACAGTGCCGCGTGAAAATTAAGGAGCTCAGGCAAGCCTACCAAAAAACCAGAGATGCAAACAACCGCTCTGGGTCACAGCCCCAGACATACCGCTTCTATGATGAGCTGCATGCCATTCTAGGAGGTGCAGCCAGCACTGACCCACCCATGTGGTTTGACTCCATTTGTGGATCATCAGAACCCACAGAGGAGCATGATGATGATAATGATGCTGAAAATAGCACACAGACACAGCAAGGAAGTGGAGAAGCCCTTTTCCCCGACAGCTAGGAACTCTTTGTCACCCTGGAGCCAGTACAGTACGAACCCTCCCAAGGCATGCTCGATGCAGGAGAAGGGACCTCTGGTGAGTGTACCTCTGTTAAATTAATACATGTTTTATAAGCAAGCGTGTTTAATGATTAATTCGTGGCCAGTACAGCTACTGGAAAACTCTGTTAACATGTTCGGGGATGGAGCAGAAATCCTCCGGGGACATCTCCAGAAAGATCTCCTGGATGTACTCCCAAAGCCTGTGCAAAAGGTTTCTGGGGAGGGCAGCCTTATCCTGTGCTCCGTGGTAACACACTCTACCACACCAGGCCAGTAGCACGTAGTCTGGAATCAGTGCTTTGCAAAGCATGGCGGCGTATGGTCCCGGTGTTTGCTGGCATTCAAGCAACATCCGTTCTTTATCTGTCTGTGTTATCCTCAGAAGAGTGATATCATTCATGATCACCTGGTTGAAATACGGGAAATTTTATTAAGGGGGTATTCAGAGGGGCTCCGTCCCTGCTGGGCTGTTTGCCTGTGGCTGAACGGAAATCTTCCCCGCTGTGACCCACGCGGTGCAGGGAGGGGGAACAGCGAACATCTTGGATGTGTGTCTGTGTGGAGGGGGTGGGGGGAGATTAGGTTCGCGCTGCATGTTAACCCGAAAACCGCCGCCCCTCACTTTTCAATTGCCAACCTGTTTGTTTTAAATTGCCAGCCCACGGGATGTTTGTTATGGGAAATGAGGGGGTTGCTGTTTGAAAACAATCCCACATGTTATGAAGCTTAAAGAAGCCTATAGAGTGTCTTACCATGGCTGTCTGCAAGCCGAATTCTGTTGCCCGCCGGACCTGCTTGTGTGATCTCTCACACCAAACCGGCAGACCAAACAGGCACAGTTCAACCTTGGACCAAATGCACATGTGATATTTAATGTTTGGAGCATTGTTCGCTAATATGTGTCTTTTAAACTACTCCTCTCCCGTTTGTTTCCTCCCGCAGCTGCAAATGTTTCAACGCCACCCCTTTCATCACCGTCCCAGAGGCTAGCGAAGATTAGAAGTAAAAAAAAAAGGAATCGAGACGATATGTTCTCAGAACTCATGGAATCCTCCCACACTGAGGCTGCCCAGCAGAATGCGTGGAGGCAGACACTGTCGGAGTCCAGGAAGGCAGAATTTGATCGCGCGGACAAGTGGCGTGCTGAAGACAATGACTGGCGGGATGAAGTGAGTAGGTGGCGTCAGCGTGCAGAGAGAAGGCAGGATGCAATTCTAAGGCTACTGGAGGATCAAACGGAAATCCTCCGGCTTATGGCTGAGGACAGGCGTAGGGTTCAGGAAAGGCCGCCTGAGCACAGACCGCCGCTACAGCCCCTGTGTAACCAACAGCCCTCCTTCCCGAGTCCCATAACCTCATCCCCGAGACGCCCAAGAACGCATTTGGGTGGCCTCCGTGCACCCAGCCACTCAAGCCAAGAGAACAGTCCAAGCAAGAAAGGGCTGGCATTCAATAAGTTTTAAAGTGCTGTGTGTCCTTGTCCTTCCCTCATCCCCTCCTCCACCACCCATCCTGGTGCTTCCCTTCCTCCACCACCTATCCCGGGAGACTGTGGCAGTTACCCCCATAGTTCCCCCTCTGTGTTTTATGAATTAATAAAGAATGCATGATTTTTAAGCAACAATGACTTTATTTCCTCTGCAAGCGGTGACCGAGGGGGGGAGGGCAGGGCAGTTTGGGTAAAGGGAAGTAGAGTGAATGAAGGGGCGGGGCTTTTCATTACTGGGGAAAAACAGAACTTTCACACAGCATTCTGGCCATTCATGAAACTGGTTTTCAAAGCTTCCCTGATGCGCAACGCACCCTGCTGTACTCTTGTAATAGCCCTGGTGTCTGGCTGCGCATAACCAGCGGCCAGGCGATTTGCCTCAACCTCCCACCCCGCCATAAACGTCTCCCCCTTACTCTCACAGATATTGTGGCGTGCACAGCAAGCAGTAATAATAATGGGAATATTGTTTTTGCTGAGATCTAACCTAGTTAATAAACTTCTCCAGCGAGCTTTTAAACGGCCAAATGCACATTCCACCACCATTCTGCACTTGCTCAGCCTATAGTTGAAAAGGTCCTGACTACTGTCCAGGCTACCTGTGTATGGCTTCATGAGCCATGGCATTAAGGAGTAGGCTGGGTCCCCAAGGATAACTATGGGCATCTCAACATCCCCAACGGTTATTTTCTGGTCTGGGAAGAAAGTCCCTTGCTGCAGCAGCTGAAACAGACCAGAGTTCCTGAAGATGCGAGCGTCATGTACCTTTCCCGGCCATCCCACGTTGATGTTGGTGAAACGTCCCTTATGATCCACCAGTGCTTGCAGCACTATTGAAAAGTAACCCTTTCGGTTTATGTACTCGCTGGCTTGGTGGTCCGGTGCTAAGATAGGGATATGGGTTCCGTCTATCGCCCCTCCACAGTTCGGGAACCCCATTGCTGCAAAGCCATCCAGTATGAGCTGCACATTTCCCAGACTCACAACCCTTGGTACAAGCAGCTTGGTGATCGCCCTGGCTACTTGCATGACAACAGCCCCCACTGTAGATTTTCCCACTCCGAATTGATTCACGACTGACCGGTAGCTGTCTGGCGTTGCAAGCTTCCACAGGGCTATCGCCAGTCGCTTCTCTACTGTGAGGGCTGCTCTCATCTTGGTGTTGTGGCGCTTCAGGGCAGGGGAAAGCAACTCACAAAGTTCCATGAAAGTGCCCTTACGCATGCGAAAGTTTCGCAGCCACTGGGATTCATCCCAGACCTGCAGCACTATGTGGTCCCACCAGTCTGTGCTTGTTTCCCGGGCCCAGAATCGGTGTTCCACTGTATCAACGAGCCCCATTACCACCATGATGTCCACCTTGCGGGGGGGCCTTTTTTGAGAGAGGTCTGTGTCCATGTCCTCTTCACTGTCCTCAGGCTGATGCTGTCCCCTCCTCGCCTCCTGTTGCTCTAGCAGCTCCCGGTTCTCGTTCTCTATATACTCCTGGACAATGCGTGTGGTGTTCATAACGGCGATAACAGTTGCGGTGATCTGATCGTGCTCCATGCTTTCCCTGGTATGCTGTTTGCAGGACAGCAGAGTGGGAGCAGAAGCGGCGGGTGGATAACAATGGTGTCAGCAATATGGCGCCCGCATGAAAAAAGGCGCGAAAGGATTTTTGGCTCTCCCCTCAGTTGCTTTCACGGAGGGAGGGGGGAGCAAGAGTTAGGCTCATTTCCTTTTAGCTGCAGATAGTACAATATGCGGTGAGCAAGGGTTAGGCGCCTTCCCTTCTAGCTGCAGATGGTACAATAAGCTCTCCTGGCCCCCTCAAGGATTGAACTCGCAACCCCGGGTTTAGCGGGCCAACGCTCATACCGCTGAGCTATCCCTCTGCCCGTGTTCCAGGCAGTGCTGAATCTCCCTTAAACAAAACGTAAAAAAGAGTATGACCAGAGTCACTCTGGTCACTCCCATTTATGTCCAAGCGCCCCCAGCCAGCCACAACATAGGCCGCCGGCCAGGAGCACACGAATTTCAAGCATATTGTACGATCTGCAGCTAGAAGGCAAGGAGCTGCTGCTATATGGTCCCGCGACCACAACCATTTATGGCATATTGCACCATCTGCAGCTAGAAGGCAAGGAGCTTATGCTGTGCAGTCCCGTGACTACCAGCCTCAGGCGGAATGGCCCCCTCAAGGATTGAACTCGCAACCCCGGGTTTAGCGGGCCAACGCTCAGAACGCTGAGCTATCCCTCTGCCCGTATTATAGCGTGACTGAATCCCCACTAGACCTAATGTGCAGGCGTACGCTGGAGATGTACGGTAATTGTGAGCTGAGCAGGCTTCCGTAGCAAACAGGGAAACCCCGGAGACAAGGCGCGAAAAAGATTGCTTTCAAGGAGGGAGGGAGGGACGTTTGATGGCTTGATGACATGTACCCAGAACCACCAGCGACAATGTTTTCTGCCCCATCAGGCTTTGGGATGGCAACCCAGAATTCCAATGGGCGGCGGAGACTGCAGGAACTGTGGGATAGCTACCCGCAATGCAATGCTCCGAAGGTCGATGCTAGTCTTGCTACTGTGGACACAGTCAATCGACCTCATGGTCTTAATGCTCTTTAGTGGGGACACACACAATCGATTCCATAAATTCGGGTTTTAATATATCGACTTCTATAATTTCAACCTAATTCTGTAGTGTAGACGTACCCTTAGAGTTAGCCTGACTCTTGCTCTGTTCCTAAAAAAACTAAGATGTCTGCGTTCAAATTCCCTTCATCCCTTTTTCCACTTCCACTAACTGGAACTTCCCCTCTTTGTGGAACTGGAAATAACCCTCCAGCGAGGCCTGGGAAAACTTCCCAGACTCCCAGTGCTGAAGCCTGAATCTACTGACACTTCATTAGTTACCACCACTCCCAATCTTTGTGGCAACTGCAAACTTCATCAATGATGATTTTAGATTCTCTTCTAGGTCATTGATAAGAATGTTAAATAGCACAGGGCCAAGAACCAATCCTTGAGGGAACCCGCTAGAAAGAAATCCACTCGACCATGGTTCCCTATTTACAATCCCAGTTTTTAATCTATTTAATGTGTGCCAGGTGTATTTTGTATCTTTCTAGTCAAAATATTGTGCTGACCCAAGTCATATGCCTTACAGAAGTCTAGGTATATTACATCAATACTATTAGCTGCAACCAAACTTTTGATCTCATCCAATAAGGAAATCCAGTTAGTTTGATAGGATCTATTGTGTCTAAACCTTTGTTAATGGGTACTAATTATATTTCCCTCCTTTAATTTTTTATTAATGAAATCCAGTCTCGGTTGTTCCATTCTCTTGCCCAGTATCAATGTCAGACTGACACTCTTGTAATTAGCTGGGTCATGTCTTTTATACTTTTTAAATATTGTCACAGCATTAGCTTTTTTCCAGTCTTATGGAATTTCTCCAGTGTTCCAAGTCCTCATTAAAATCAACATTAACAGTCCACGATGCTCCTCCACCAGGTCTTTCAAAACTCTTGTTATCTCTGGACCCACTGATTTAAACATGTCTAACTTTAATAGCTGCCATTTAACATTCTCATGAGTTATTGTTGGAATAACAAGAATGGAAAGAGTGTCGTCGTCAACATCTTATGATATGAGTACATCATCTGTTTTTCTCCAAATCCAGGAGAGAAATATTTATTGAAGACATTACCTCTTCTCCATTATTTTTGATAATTCTACCATTTCCATCTAGTAATTTACCACTACCATTGTTAGGATTAATTTTGTACTTTTAAAAACTTCCTTCTTGTTTTCATTGATTGATCGTTGATTTCTGATAGCTTCCCTTACCAATTTTCTACAATTCTGACCTTCTAACTTATATTCTTTAAAATTGACTTCCCCCTTCTTCCATATATTTTATTTGGAGAGTTTTGGGATTCTTACCAGAGAGCCACCAGCAGGGCCCAGAGACAGCCCCATCTCCTATATCAAGCTCTGTCTAGTAGGTATGTGATAAATGTGAAGACGCTGCCTCCATCTGTCAGCTGGGAGACACAAAGGTTCTCTCTTTCTACCCTCTGAGGCCTCCTGGCTGCTCTAAGCAAGGTGGGGTGGGATTCTGTTAACATGTGACTCCCGGAGCTTCCATTTACCTGGTGCTGCTGTTCCGTGAATAGTGGGGTTGTGACTGGGGCAGCAGGTGTTGAGTGTTGGACTCTCTCTTTCAGGGACCGGTGACTTTCCAGGAGGTGGCTGTGTATTTCACCAAGGGGGAATGGGCTCTGCTGGACCCCGCTCAGAGAGCTCTCTACAGGGACATCATGCAGGAGAACTATGAGACGGTGGTCTTGCTGGGTAAGGAGTACTGTCCCCTCGGTTAGTAGAAGCTGTGGGGTCTCTAAAGAACCTGAGTAGTAATAACTTTATACCTTTATTCGTCATACAAGTTTTGACAAGTTTCCTTGCCCCCCTTTTTTTGCCTTATCTCCCACCCACTAGTATAATTTTTGGACATGTGCCTTTCGGGTGAAGGGAGAAAAGTGCCGTGGGAGGGGAGGAGAAGGGGGGCAGTAGATAATTCTGGGGTGCCACGACATGGGGAAGGTGTGTGCAGGGTTAGAGCTAAGAAGCAGCAGGGAGGGAGGAGGTAGTGAGAGACGAGGAGGGAACACAAGAAGCTGTCAAGGTGCCGGGAGGTGGTGCCGGCTGAGAGTAATGGGAAGAAGGGGAGGGGAGTGTGGAGGAAGAACACCCAGGAAGTGGGCTGGGTGGGTGAGTGGGAGGGAGGAGAGGTTTGGGGATCTAGAGCTGTGGGGATCCCAGACCTTTAAACCCGAATCCTTGCCCCGGCCTTGTTGCTTTAGAGCCTACACTCCAGTTTTATATCTGTTTAGTTTCACTTCATTATACATTTTTAACTCCAAATATTATTATTTTAACTCTTAACCTCCCTCTCCCACTCATTACCCCCTCCCCATATAACCTCCCCATCTAACCCTAAGTGATGGACATTGTTGGAAACAAAGATCGAAGGGCAAGGTGGACCAGCAAAAGGGAGGCCCTGCTTCAGTTTACACTCTCTTGGGGACCTGAAAAAATGGTAACTAGGAGAAGTATTTTATCCGCTTTCTTATGGTAATAGGATGGCTATATACCATTCTCTGATTACACAATGTCAATAGCTGCCCCAATCCATATGTGGCCTTTGGGGAGTCCATAATTAACCATCAAGCATTAATACTCATGATTTACATCACTTATCTATTAATAATTCCAATATATGAATGCGGTCCAACTGCTGAGATACTGCATAGCAACCTAATCGCTAAAGCCCGCCCCAAACTTCCTTCTTTCAGAGTCCTGTGGCGTATTTCACCTGTTTGTGGTTCCTCGTTAGTCTCTCAAAATGGGGGTGCAAAATATCTGACTTGGGATTCTCTCCTGAGGCCTATTCAGGTAAATCCCAGACTACAGCATAACTACTCCCACAAAGCCTCAGCTTAATATAAGCCCCTTAGCACTGTAGCTAGCTTAGGCTAGGTCTGCACTACCTCGGTCAGTCGACCTACGCTACGCAACTCCAGCTACGTGAATAACATAGCTGGAGTCGATGTACCTTAGGTCGAGTTACCGCCGGGTCTACTTACCTTACTCTTCTCTTCAGGGGTAGAGTACAGGGGTCGACTGGAGAGCGATCTGCAGTCAATTTGGCGGGTCTTTACTAGACCCGCTACATCGACCACCGGTGGATCGATCTCAGAGCTTTGATCCGGGCTGTAGCTTAGTGCCTGCCCTTAATAACCCATTTATTGATGTTCACCTCCTTGCCCCTCCACGCATGTTCCAAGCTAATAAGCAATACTCTGATCACGGCATTTTACCTCTAGCGAGTACAAAATTGCCCACAAGACATGAGAATAGGTCGTAGATCATAAAATCAGGTCAGGTTCAAGAGGAGCGAGAGTTTGGGGAGAGTGTTGTCCCCCCTCTCCCGATCTGCAGCAGCCACAAGCTGTCTTCCCTCCAGGCTCCTTGGATCTCTGAGCCTGTCCCTCCTGAGGTTGCGTGGCCCAGTTCTTTTTTCTAACATTCTCCTTTTCCGGAAGAATTACAGGCTGTTGCTCCTGACTTTTAGCGTTTAATTCCCCCGCCTCCTCCGCACACTGGGGGAGTTTAATTCTCCCTCCCATTACACCTGAGTCACTAGATTTCCTAATTCCCCAAAATGTGCTTTTGCGATGTCACAGTTCTGGGGTAGCTAAGCCGTTGACCTGCCTCCATGGTCTGCTCAAGGAATGCCCTCTCGGGTATCAGGCCTCTAGCCAGCCCCTCTCTATGGGTAGAGACCCACATGCCTCTCCTTTTTGACCAGGGTTTGAGGATTGCAGCTTGTCCTCCACTGTGTTCACTGGACTAACCTCCAGTTCCTGTGCTTTGCTTTCTCTCCAAGGGCTGTGAGCAGTGTGTGTGTGTGTGTGTGTGAGTGAGATAGAGGAAGGAATTTTGGTGATATTGTATGATGCCAATATATACCTCAGTTTCCCTCTGTGATTGGTATTGCTATGATTATAAAGAGCAGGAAACATTAGGTGATTTGTCACATAGCTGTCATGGGGTGATATGAATGGGTCATTAAGGACTGACTGGGACCAACCTACATCAAAGGCATACCCGACAAAGACAAGGGAATAATTGTCACCTGTCCATGGGAGGATCTCCGCTTGGCTGAGTGAAGCATACATGGACTCGTTATGTTTTTGGGAGCAGGAAGAACTGGGCTCGCAGACGAAGGTAGCTCTGCCGGAGCGAAGATCAATGGTAACAGGCACAGTGATAGGAAACCAAAGTGTTTTCTACACCAGCATGGCTCAAGGGCATTGGACTATATTGTCTTCTTCGCTTCTCTGTGCTAATCTAAGGACTTTCCAATGCTGTGTTTCGGTTGGCTAATAAACCCTGCTATGTTTTAACAGTCTGCCCAGTGTCACAGCACAAACTTGCTGAGGTGCATCGAATGAGGAACAGTCTCTGAACAGGAGTGTCGCTCGGCTGGACCTGCTGGCAGAGCTCACAGGTTGAAATAGGAGTGTTGAAGCCAGAGGCTCAGTCTCAGGTGTTGAAGTTACATAGCCTATCCTTGTGGAAGAGTGGGACTCCTTGGGGGTCTAGCGTACTCAAGGGGCACCTCCCAAGGGTTGTTTAAAAGCCAGGGCATTGCACAGATCCTATGGATCCCTGCCAGTGTGCCAGAGGTTAAGCCTTATGGGGAAAAGATATAAAACAAGAATAGGATCTACATGTGTATTTACCATCGCCCCCTCATCAGTCCTCGTGGGAATCCCTGATCCATTCCAAAGTGTATTAAAACCTTCCATAAGGGCTTATCTGTTGGTTCTCAGGTCATGTCAGTTTTGTTAGAGGGCTTTCCCTTCACCCTCCCACTTCCCTGGTTCTTGTCATGCAGACAGCAAGCAGCAAAAAAAACAGAAGTCGGAAGTGCAGACAGTGCAATGTTTATTGGGGTTAGTTTCCAAGCAAGCATATTCCGAAGCCCTTCACACCAGTCGGGCTCATCTCTCTACGCCGATAGACTCTGTTCTCCAGGGTTCCCTTCCCTGCTCTGACACCGCAGAGCCTTACCTGTGTCCCTGTTCCCGTTCTCCCCCCCCCCCCATTAACAAACATAATTTCAATTTTCCTTCCCCCTCCTGTTTGACCCTGTTTATATAGTAATATACCTTAACCAATCATTGTACTGAAATTTAACTAACCAGTTCTAAGGCCTGGTCCACACTAGGAGTTTATGTCAAATTTAGCAGCGTTAAATCCAATTAACCCTGCACCCATCCACACAACGAAGCAACTTATTTCGACATAAAGGGCTCTTTAAATCGATTTTTGTACTCCTCCCCGACGAGGGGAGTAGCGCTAAAATCGACATGGTCATGTCGAATTAGGGTTAGTGTGGACGGAATTCGACGCTAATAGCTCCGGGAGGTATCCCACAGTGCACCACTGTCGCCTCTCTGGACAGCAGTCCGAGCTCAGATGCCCTGCCCAGCCACACAGGAAAAGACCCGGGAACATTTGAATTCCATTTCCTGTTTGGCCAGTTTGAATTTCATTTCCTGTTTGGACATCGTGGCGAGCTCAGCAGCACTGGTAACGATGCAGAGCTCTCCAGCAGAGGTGACCATGCAATCCCAGAATCGAAAGAGGGCTCCAGCATGGACTGATCGGGAAGTGTTAGATCTGATAGCTGTATGGGGAGATGAATCCGTGCTATCAGAGTTGCAATCGAAAAGACGTAATGCGAAAATCTATGAAAAAATCTCCAAGGCCATGACGGAGAGAGGATGCTGCAGGGATGCAACGCAGTGCCATTTGAAAATTAAGGCGCTGAGACAAGCGTACCAGAAAACCAAAGAGTCCAACGGACGCTCCGGGTCTCAGCCCCAGACATGCCGTTTCTACGCCGCGCTGCATGCTATCCTAAGGGGGGCCGCCACCACTACCCCACCCCTGTCCGTGGACTCCGACGATGGGGTATTCTCATCGGTCGCTTCCTCTGAGGTTTTCACGGACGGGGAAGATGATGAAGGAGATGATGAGGACGAGGTAGTCAACAGCGCTTTGCACGCTGATTTCCCCGAAAGCCAGGATCTCTTCTTCACCCTGACAGAGATCCCCTCCCAACCCTCCATCCCGGACCGTGAATCCGGAGAAGGAACAGTAGGTGAGTGTATTTTTTGAATACAATAGACATGGTATTAAAGCAATTGGTTTTTAATGATTAATTTGACCTGAGGACTTTGGATGCATTTGTGGCCAGTACAGCTACTGGAAAAGTCTGTTAACATGTGTGGGGATGGAGCAGAAATCCTCCTGGGACATCGCCATGAAGCTCTCCTGGAGGTACTGTGAAAGCCTTTGCAGAAGGTTTCTGGGGAGAGCAGCCTTATTGCGTCCTCCATGGTAGGAGACTTTACCGCGCCAGGCCAGTAGCAGGTACTCTGGTATCATTGCCTGACAAAGCATGGCGGCATATGGCCCCGGTGTTTGCTGGCATTCATGCAACATCTGTTCTTTCTCTGCGTAATCCTCATCAGAGTGATATCAGTCATGCTGACCTGGTTGGAATACGGGAATTTAATTACGGGGACTGTTTGCCTATGCCTTTTAAAAAATCCTCCCAGCAGTTTCAAGCCACGCGGTGGGTGCGGGGAGCGGTTCGCGGTCAGCTAGCAGGGATCTTCCCCGAGAACAGCCACGCGGTGGGGGCAGGGAGGAGGACCGTTCATGCTGAGCGGTTCGCGGTCTGCTAGCAGGGATCTTCCCCGAGAACAGCCATGCGGTGGGGTGAAGGCTAAAGCGACCATCCCAGAGAATGGGATGGCTGGGGTTACTTTGGTTTCTGCCGCTGCACGTTAACCCGCACAGCGCGGCAGTAACTGGCCAACTCTAGGAGCTCTGCTTGGAACGTGAAAGGAGGGCGCTGCTGTTCAGTAAAGTTTCAGCAGCCGAAAGTCTACGGCTTACCATGGCCACCTGCTAGCCAAATTCTGTTGCCCGGCCCTACTTGTGTGATCTGTACACCAAAGCCCCAGGCACTCAATATAAAGATGCAAAATGTGACCTTGTACTGAAAGCACATGTGCTAGGTGTACTGTGAATCGTCTTGTTCACCGCGAAAGACTATATTCATTGTTCTGTGAAACGTATCTTTTTGAAGAATTCACTCGCTTTTTTTCATCCCACAGCTGCAACTGTAGCTAGGCTTCCTCCGGCATCTCCCTCCCAAAGGCTGTCACAGATAAGGCGGCGAAAGAAACGCACACGAGATGACATGTTCTCTGAGCTAATGCAGTGCTCGCGCACTGAGGTAGCTCAGCAGAATGAGTGGAGGGACACAATTTCCCAGTAGAAGCGAGCTGCCAGCGAATGGGAGGGCAGGAGGGACACCCGTGAGGACAGGAGGGACGCTCGAGATGAGAGGTGGCGGCTGGAAGACTAGAGGGTGACTGAGGCGATGCTTGGGCTACTGCGGGAGCAAACCGACACGCTCCGGCGTCTGGTGGATGTTCTGCAGGAACGGAAGCAGGATGACAGAGCGCCGCTACAGCACATCTATAACCGCCCTCACCTGCCTCCAAGTCCCATAGCCCCCTCACCCAGAGTCCCAAAAATGAGGGGTGGGAGGCTCCATGCGAACAACCAGTCCACCCCGGCGGATTGCTCAAGCAGCAGAAGGCTGTCGTTCCCCAAGTTTTGAAGCGTCCTTTCCCTCCCTCCACCCGCACCCCACCCTGCCCACCATCCCAGTTCCCTCCCTTTATTGATAAATCTTGAATAAAAAATATTTTTGTTGAACAATGTTACCTTTATTTCCTTTCAAAGCAAGGTGTGCTTGAAGGGGGGGAAGGGGGTTGGTAATTGGAGAGGATAGGCAATATAAACAGAGTAAACAAACGGGGGCAGGTTCTCCTCAAGGAGAAACAAACGCAAGAGTCACTAGTTACCCTGGTCAGTCTGGAAGCTTGTTTTCAAAGCTTCCCTGATGCGCAGCACATCCCACTGTGCTCTTCTAATCACCCTGGTGTCTGGCTGAGCGTAATCAGCGGCCAGGCGATTTGCCTCAACCTCCCACCCCGCCATAAATGTCTCCCCCTTACTCTCACAAAGATTGTGGAGCACACAGCAAGCTGCAATAACAATGGGTATATTGGTTTCACTGAGATCTGAACGAGTCAATAAGCTGCACCATCACCCTTTCAAACGTCCAAGAGCACACTCCACCACCATTCTGCACTTGCTCAGCCTGTAGTTGAAGAGCTCCTTATCACTGTCCAGGGCGCCTGTGTACAGCTTCATGAGCCAGGGCATTAGTGGGTAGGCTGGGTCCCCAAGGATCACTACAGGCATCTCCACATCCCCAACAGTTATTTTCTGGTCCAGGAAGTAAATTCCTTCCTGCAGTCATCTAAACAGACCAGAGTTCCTGAAAACGAAAGCGTCATGAACCTTTCCCAGCCATCGGACGTTGATGTTGGTGAAACGTCCCTTATGATCCACCAGTGCTTGCAGCACCATTGAAAAGTAGCCCTTTCAGTTAATGTACTGGCTCCCCTGGTGGTCTGGTCCCAGGATAGGGATGTGCATTCCGTCTATGGCCCCACCACAGTTAGGGAATCCCATCGCAGCGTAGCCATCTACTATCACCTGCACATTTCCCAGGGTCACTACCTTTGATAGCAACAGCTCAACGATTCCGTTGGCTACTTGCATCACAGCAACCCCCACGGTAGATTTGCCCACTCCAAATTGATTCGTGACTGACCGGTAGCTGTCAGGCATTGCAAGCTTCCAGAGGGCTATGGCCACTCGCTTCTGGACTGTGATGGCTGCTCTCATCCTGGTGTCCTGGCGCTTCAGGGCAGGGGACAGCAAGTCACAAAGTTCCAGGAAAGTGCCCTTACGCATGCGAAAGTTTCGCAGCCACTGGGATTCATCCCAGACCTGCAGCACTATGCGGTCCCACCAGTCTGTGCTTGTTTCCTGGGCCCAGAATTGGCTTTCCACTGTATCAACATGTCCTACTGCCACCAGGATGTCCAATTTGCGGGGTCCCGTATTTGAGAGAGGTCTGTGTCCCTGTCATCGTCACTGTCATCACCACGCTGCCGTAGCCGCCTCGCCTGATTTCTCAAGATCAGCCTCTGCATAAAGTGCACGATAAGGCACGAGGTGTTGACAACGGCCATAACTGCTGGGATGATCTCACCGGGCTCCATGCTCGTGGTGCTATGGCGTCCACGCTGTCAATCAAGGGGAAAGGGCGCGAAATGATTGTCTGCCGCCGCTTTCACGGAGGGAGGGGGGGAGTGAGGGTTGAATGACGACAGTTACCCAAAACAACCTGCAACAAATTTCTTGCCCCATCAGGCATTGGGAGCTCGACCCAGAATTCAAATGGGCAGCGGGAACTGTGGGATAGCTACCCACAGTGCACCGCTTGGAATGTTGACGCTTGCCCCAGTACTGTGGACTCACAATGCCGAATTAATGTGCTTAGTGTGGACACACACGTTCGACTTTGTAATATCGGTTTCAAAAAATCGGTTTAAGTAAAATTAAACTACTATCGTAGTGTAGACATACCCTAACATATTGTAACATAATTCTCTAACCAATTATATCCCACTACCCTAATTAACTTACACCTAGAAAAATTAATTATACAGCAGACAGAAACAATTAGAGAACCTGACGGATTAACAATGTAAAAGTGGTGTCCATGAAGATAAAACAATACAGAAATGAGGGTGTCACAACCACAACCATTGATAAGTGATTTCTTGCCAGAAAGTTTTCTTTAACCATCTTAAGATCTGTTTCTTTATCTGGTGGTGATGGGCACCATCCAGACAGGATCGTCTTCCTAACAGCCCAATACCACCTTATTTCAGTGTGGCTGGTTTGGGATGTGACCCTACGCTTCCCAGCTTATGGCTGCCCCTGCTGCTTAGCCAAAGGCTTTAGCCTAAGAACAAGGCATCAGACTATCCTAGTGAGAGAAGGCCCATACACAGGCGGACTGTGATTTTGAGTCTTTGTTTTTATAGCCCTGTAAGTAGCTAAGTGATACGAATACACCTACGTTCTTAAAGTCTAGGCTTTACAGACAGGCCTGAATATCTCTATTCTAACCGTGGGTTCTACCCCTTCCCCCATTCTGTGTCTGTCTTGTCTATTTAGAGTGTAAATTCTTCAGGGCATGGGCCATCTACTATTCTCTGTTTGTACTTTGCCTAGCACAATGGGGACCCACTGTTATTTGCTCCTTAGGCACTAAGGTAATGAATATGATTTATAACAATAATAACTATTCTGCCACTTTGAGCCAGTGAAGATGGCCTTGGGATGTTACTGCTTAAAAATGATCTGGGGTTAAAACCATGGAATATTCTTTGTGACAACTATCCCACAAATTCCACTGACCTCCCTTGTTTTCTTTGCCTGGAGTAGGGTTTCCAGTTTCCAAACCTGATGTGATCTTGCAGCTGGAACGAGGGGAAGAGCCGTGGGTCCCTGACCTCCAGGGCTCTGAGAAAGAAGTGCTCCCAACAGCTGCCTGCCCAGGTGAGGAATTGGTTAAACCAGTGCAAAAACTGTCCGTGAATACAGGAAACATTTGGGATGCCCTACCAAGAATTTGTGACTCTCCAAGTTCAGGATTGTTCCCTGCAGAATGGAATCATTATGGTGGATGTCACTCATGGCTTCCCACCTATTCTGACTGGCAGTAGGTCTCTCCCCGATCTCATAGAATCATAGAATATCAGGGTTGGAAGGAACCTTAGGCCGTCATCTAGTCCAACACCCTGCTCAAAGCAGGACCAATCCCCAATTTTTGCCCCGATCCCTAAATTGCCCCCTCAAGGATTGAACTCACAACCCTGGGTTTAGCAGACCAATGCTCAAACCACTGAGCTATCCCTCCCTTGAGCATTCTGGTGAGATGCAGACCAAAACTGATCCCTTCCTTTCTCCTCTGAGGAAGGGTTTGGGGAAAATCCGCTCATGATAGGTTTGATGTCTCCAAAATGTATTTTGGTTTGTTCATCCCTTTTTCCAGTCCTCTCTCTGAGATTTCCTTTCTCTCTGGTGCAGGGAGTGATCTGTGTCTGGATTCTCTCTGTCTCCCAGCAGGTGATGGGATGATGAGTGAGAATGAGAAGCAGGAAGATGCTGAGCAAGTAGAACCACATGGAATGTTATCAGGAAGATCCAAAGGGAATGTTTCCAGGAGTTGTGCACTCCTAGAAAAAGCAAAAGCCTGTGAGACCCAGCAGAGGCCAGAGGAAAACTTCCGTAGATACTCAGACCTTACTACACGCAACATAATAACCTTGGAAGAGAGACAGTACACATGCCATGAGTGTGGGAAAAGCTTCAGTAGGAGCTCAAACCTTATCAGACATCGTAGAATCCACACAGGAGAGACGCCCTACACGTGCTCGGAGTGCGGGAAACGCTTCAGTCAGAGCTCGACCCTTATCGCACATCAGAGAATCCACACAGGAGAGAGACCCTACACGTGCTCTGAGTGCGGGAAAAGCTTCAGTAGGAGCTCACACCTTATCACACATCGTAGAATCCACACAGGAGAGATGCCCTACGCGTGCTCTGAGTGTGGGAAAAGCTTCAATGGCAGATCAACCCTTATCACACATCGTAGAATCCACACAGGAGAGACGCCCTACACGTGCTCTGAGTGCGGGAAACGCTTCAATCGGCGCTCACACCTTATCACACATCGTAGAATCCACACAGGAGAGACGCACTACACGTGCTCTGAGTGCGGGAAAAGCTTCAGTCGGAACTCAAACCTTATCAGACATCGTAGAATCCACACAGGAGAGACGCCCTACACATGCTCTGAGTGCGGTAAAAGCTTCAATCAGAGCTCTGACCTTATCAGACATCAGAGAATTCACACAGGTGAGAAACCTTACAGATGCTCTGAGTGTGGGAAACGCTTCATTCATAATTCAACCCTCATCACACATCAGAGAATCCACACAGGAAAGATGCCCTACACATGCTCTGAGTGTGGGAAATGCTTTAATCAGAGCTCACACCTTATCAAACATCAGAGAATCCACACAGGAGAGACGCCCCACACATGCTCTGAGTGTGGGGAAGGCTTCAATCAGAGCGTGAACCTTATCAGACATCGTAGAATCCACACAGGAGAGACGCCCTACACGTGCTCTGAGTGCGGGAAAAGCTTCAGTCGAAGCTCAAACCTTATCAGACATCGTAGAATCCACACAGGAGAGACGCCCTACACGTGCTCTGAGTGTGGGAAACGCTTTAATCAGAGCTCACACCTTATCAAACATCAGAGAATCCACACAGGAGAGACGCCTCACACATGCTCTGAGTGTGGGGAAGGCTTCAATCAAAGCGCGAACCTTATCAGACATCGTAGAATCCACACAGGAGAGACGCCCTACACGTGCTCTGAGTGCGGGAAAAGCTTCAATCAGAGCTCTGACCTTATCAGACATCAGAGAATTCACACAGGTGAGACGCCTCACACATGCTCTGAGTGTGGGAAATGCTTCATTCATAATTCAACCCTCATCACACATCGTAGAATCCACACAGGAGAAACGCCCTACACGTGCTCTGAGTGCGGGAAAAGCTTCAATCAGAGCTCTGACCTTATCAGACATCGTACAGTCCACACAGGAGAGACGCCCTACACGTGCTCTGAGTGCGGGAAATGCTTCAATCGGAGCTCACACCTTATTAGACATCAGAAAATACACGTGAGAGAGAACCGTAACAAATGTGTTGATTAGGGCTGGGCAAAAATTTTTTTTTTTAAATCACATTTGCTAATTCTCACATACTGATCTGTGCACCATCTTCACCGTGGTCTCTCAGCTCGCCCAGATCCGTTGCCTGCTTCTGCCTTTTGCAGCTCACCCTTCTTTGGGGTCAGTCCTGTGATCTTTTCTATCAACTCCTTTCCTTTTGCGTCATAGGAGTCAAAAATGATTAGGGGGCTGTAGCACATGACTTATGAGGAGAGGCTGAGGGAACTGGGATTGTTTAGCCTGCAGAAGAGAAGAATGAGGGGGGATTTGATAGCTCCTTTCAACTACCTGAAAGTGGGTTCCAAAGAGGATGGATCTAGACTGTTCTCAGTGGTAGAAGATGACAGAACAAGGAGTAATGGTCTCAAGTTGCAGAGGGGGAGGTTTAGGTTGGATATTAGGAAACACTATTTCACTAGGCGGGTGGTGAAGAATTGGAATGGGTTACCTAGGGAGATGGTGGAATCTCCTTCCTTATAGGTTTTTAAGGTCAGGCTTGACAAAGCCCTGGCTGGGGTGATTTAGTTGGGGTTGGTCCTGCTTTGAGCAGGGGGTTGGACTAGATGACCTCCTGAGGTCCCTTCCAACCCTGAGATTCTATGATTCTAAGATAGGGTAAGTCAGAGGAAGCGACAAAGAGTCCTGTGGCACCTTATAGATTAACAGACATATTGGAGCATAAGCTTTCGTGGGTGAATACCCACTTCGTCGGATGCATTCTACGCAAGAGAAGTGTAAAAGTGACTCCAAGTAAGGTCAAAGATTTGGCAAGAACTCAGGTAGAAATTGTAGGTAGTGGTGGTTGATTTTCACCCCAGAGATGGAAGCTATGGTGACCCGTGGCCCAGATAAACTATTTGTAGAACCCTGCTCCCTAGTTAAGTGGCATTCGTCACACTCCTGAAGGATGCCAGGATTACATTGGGCACAACTGTCTTTTACCATTTGGATCCAAAGTTTTCATGAAGCACAGAGAGAAACAGCTGATTCCTTCAGAGCCTTTCCATGCCTATGGGTCCCAATCTGGCTGCCTTGTTGGACAAGAAGCATTTCCATGCTGGGCAAGTGATGGTAGCCAATGAGGGAATGTATCCGTTTCCAATTCAGACTGTACGATACATGAATGCGAAGTCCAGAGTCTGTGGTTTGGTCTCAGTTTTACTGCTAAGTCTAATGTATTTGTATCACTTCTCCACCTCCTGCTACTTTGAAAGATTAGAAAGTGTGAAAATAGAGCACAGGTGGTTTTTCTCATGATGCAGCCTTCCCACATGGTGTGAGACCCCTTCCCCCCACACTTACGGGGAGAAACCCAGGAAGAAATGAACTCTCAGAAATGGAAGGTTCCTAGCTTATTGCAGAATGTGACTTCACACAAAGCTCACTGGGTGGAAATGGGAATTAAGAGAAAACTGCCCTATAGGTTTGTATTTTGAAATCATTGAATAAATTGTTAACACCGACAATGAAATTAAACATGAATTTAATTAGTATAACGTAAGAGGCTGATTATGTGATAACTTTCAGTGTTACAATATAATTCAGGCTTTCTTCTAGTTCTCTCCCTGCCGCCTCCTACTACATAGAAAATGGTGGCTAATCCTGAAATTAAAACCTCATTCAAAAATAATTAGAGTGGGGGAATATGTGAGAGAAATAGCATGTATGAGAATTAAGACCCAGTGTAGACTATAATAATTTGTTTTTCAAATGGAATTTATTTTGATACATTTCAAAATAAATCTTCCCTTAAGAGGAAAATTACTTGAGACAAGATGTGTAGCCTTTTACCCAGTTAGAGCTTAACAGCCACAGAGTTCTCCAGGTCTCTTCTTTGCAAAGCAAAGATGTCACATCAGGCAGGAGATGTCAAAATCTAAAATGGGGATGGATGTGTGATGGGAGCTTTTCTGGGTTATTTTTTCGGTTTTGTTTGGTTTTTTAATTTAATTAAATTTTGCAACCAATTATTCTTATAGGTGCTGAGGTCCCTTTTCCTTTTGAGCACAAGTGTTTAACCCTCAGGCCTGGCTCTGGAAACCTCCTCAGAACTGGCCTTGTGTTTCTTTATTTTTGATATCTTTGGGGTTCACACATCCGCACTACATGCGGTTCACAGCAAGAGATACTTTGAGAAACCTGCTGGGTTAAGCGGGCCTTTTCCAAACTGACATTGGCCACCTGGTGTCGCTGTTGCTCTCTGAGAGCGATGCTGTGTGCGTTACCCCACGTGGCCACCCAGTATCACTGTTGCTCTCTGAGAGAGATGCTGTGTGGGTTACCCCAGGTGGCCACCCAGTGTCACTGTTGCTCACGTGGCCGCCCGGTGTCACTGTTGCTCTCTGAGAGAAATGCTGTTTGCATTACCCCACGTGGCCACCTGGTGTCACTGTTGCTCTCTGAGGGAGACACTGTGTGCATTACCCCACGTGGCCACCCAGTGTCACTGTTGCTCTCTGAGAGAGATGCTGTGTGCATTACCCCACGTGGCCACCCAGTGTCACTGTTGCTCTCTGAGAGAGATGCTGTGTGCATTACCCCACCTGTTGCTCTGTGAGAGAGGGCGTGGGAGTCCCAGGGGGCCTGTCAGGGGTGGGGGTGTGGCTAGGGGCCAGGGCAGTCAGGGGACAGGGGATTTGAATAGTTGGAGGAGTTCTGGGGGGTGATTAGGCGCCGGGAGGGGGTCTCTGGACGGGGTGGTCAGGGAACAAGGAACAGGGGGGGTTGGATGGGTGAAGGGTTCGGGGGGGGCTGTCAGTGGCGGGGGTGTGGAGAGGGGTCGGGGCAGTCAGGGGACAGGGTCCTAGGGAGGCAGTTACAGTGGGGGGGGTCTCAGCAGGGGGCAGTCAGCGGACAAGGAGCAGGGAGGTTTAGATAGGGGGTGGGGTCCTGGGGGGCAGTTAGGGGCAGCGTCCCAGGAGGGAGCAGTCAGGGGACAAGGAGCACGGAGGGTTGGGGGTTTTGAGCGGGGGAGGGAGTGGATGGGGGCGGGGCTAGGGCAGGTCTCCCTGGGTGCACACCCTAGTGAAATGTGCTACGCACGCCTATGCTTGGCGAGTTTCTCTTCTGCACCAAACTTACTCTTTCCGTATGTGAGCCCGGCTAGTTCAGTTGGTCAAGCGTCAGTCTGTTAATCTGAGGGTCCAGAGTTCCAGTCCCTGGTCAAGTGTAGGGAAGATCCTTTCCCCCTGCGGTGTCCCCTGAGAGCTTCGGGAGTCAGCTCTTCAACATAGGCGCCGACTCCGTGGGTGCTCCGGTGCTGGAGCACCCACAGAGAAAAAATTGGTGGGTGCTCTGCACCCACCGGCAACTCCCCGCCCGCCTCGGACCCGCAGCAAACTTACCGGGCACCAGGAGATGTTGCGGGGCCCCGCCCCCGACGCTGGGCAACGCCCCCGACGCCGGGTGACAGCACCCACGGGCGGGGCTGGAAGTCAGCCCCTGTGCTCTTCAGTCCCCTCCTTGATATTACTCTTTTCAGGACTTGGGCTTTCCTCGGAAGGGCCATTTATTGCCTGGGACTTCCTCACACGCCCACTGGCCTCACAGTCTGGAGGAAGAAAGGCTTCTGGGTCTACAGCAAACCCACAAGGCTCCAAGAGGTGACTGGCCAAGATCCTGCAGTTTTCCCTGGCTGATGGCAAAGTGCTTTCTCAGCTCACTTCACCACCCTCTGTCCTGCAGGGGTTGAGGTTATCCCAGGGACAGGGCCGTGGCAGATGGAGGAGTGTCTTGCTGGACAGCTAGGGAAAAGGAAGCCATCATGTTCCTGCCTGGTGTCAAACCAGGGGCCTTTTGCGTGTGAGGGGAAACATGATAACCACTACACCACAGAAACTCTGCAACAGGACTCTGCCCCTTCCCTTCAAACTCCATCCGCTTGGCTGGCGCTCGCTCTGGCACACACCGCTGGGCAAACCTAGAGAAAGTGGTGGCAGCTCTTCGGTGGGTCGGCTGATAGAACAAAGAACTGGAGCCGGCTCCCAGGAAGTCATCCTTACCTCGCCCTTGTGACTCCAGCTTGAAGGAGAGCTTCTTTCCTTCCCCTTGCTGAGAAAGAGCAAGGGAAGAAGGAAAGCCCACATCCATAGGGTGGCAGAGGCTTCAGGAGCCCACAGTGTTTGCCCATCTGGGGCATTGTGGCTGAGATCTCTGCTGGCCAGCGCCAGCGCTCGCAAGGCGCTAGTGTGGATGCTGGAGGCTGGGTGCTGGATGCAATAGGCAGAGACCCAGCAGAGTGGGGCAGCGGCAGCGTGCTGGGCCCATAACCCAGAGGTCGATGGATCGAAACCATCCTCTGCTAGGCAGGTGCTTGTTTCTTTTTGCGAGGGGGCGACCAGCAGAGCGCTGAGAGCCGAGGCCGTGAGGCAAGAGGTGGCTGAGGTGTGGGACTGCCAGGGAGCTCCCCGGCCCCTCTGGCTGCCTGGGCTGAAGGCGAGAGCCAGGCCTGTGCGTGAGGTCTGAGTGCCGGTGGCTCCCCCACTCCTCGGGAGGGTCTGTCCCAAGGCAGCGGCCCAGCCCCCCTCCAAGGGGGGTGCGTCCCACCAGCATTTCTTGCCCCGTTTGGGGAGCTTCAGCCTCCCTGAGCCCCTTGTACCCGCCACCCACGCGCAGTGTCACTGGTAGATATCGGCAGAGGAGACTCGGGGGCCTGGACTGGGAAATCCCTGGGTGAAACTGGCTGCCTGAGCCCAGCCCCACTGCACTCAGGGGAGCGGTGAGAGGGGGAGGGGCTCAGGGACTAAATCCTCAGAAATCTCCCCCCTGGGTTTGTAATGTCAGACCCCAGCGAACAAGTCCCTCCGTGTGTGAGGGGAGGGGCTGTGAGGGGGTGGGTCCATGGGGGTGTCAGTGTGAGCGGGAGGGGCTGTGATGGGGAGGGCTAGCCTATGGAGTGTCTTTGTGAGGGGAGGGGCTGGGCTCCCCAGTCACTGCTCTTCCGGTGCCCCTCACTCCTGACCCGCAGCCCCTTCTATCCCAGCCCTGAGCTCCCCAGTCACTGCTCTGTCGATGCCCCTGTCGGGCGATGCTCTGGAACTGCTCCCTACGAAGCCAGTCAGGACTCTGGAGGAGCCTCCTCGCTGAGCCGACTGTCTCCAGGGCAAGAAGCTTCCCCAGCTTCCACCTTCCTGGGTCTGACCCCGGAGCATTCAGCATCCCCTTCTTCACCCAGCGGGGCTCGTGGGGAAGCCAGTGGGCCCTGCCCCCCAACTCCGCAGTCAGACGTGACTCTCAGCCAGCCAGTAAAACAGAAGGTTTATTAGACGATAGGAACAGGAACATGGTACCCGACCCGCAGCCCCTTCTATCCCAGCCCTGAGCTCCCCAGTCACCGCTCTGCCGGTTCCCCTCACTCCCGACCCGCAGCCCCTTCTATCCCAGCCCTGAGCACCCCAGTCACTGCCCCTGTCACAGAGTCCCCGGGCGATGCTCTGGAACTGCTGCCTACAAAGCCAGTCAGGACTCTGGAGGAGGCTCCTCTCTCTGAGCCGACTGTCTCCAGGGCAAGAAGCTTCCCCAGCTTCGACCTTCCTGGGTCTGACCCGGAGCGTTCAGCATCCCCTTCTTTACCGCAGCGAGTCCTTCCAGGTGAGGCTCCTGGGGAAGCCAGTGGGCCCTGACCCCAACTCCGCAGTCAGATGTGACTCTCAGCCAGCCAGTAAAACAGGAGGTTTATAGGACAGGAACAGGGTCTAAATCAGATCTTGTAGGTACAGAGAACAGGACCCCTCAGTCAGGTCCATCTTGGGTTGTGGGGAGGCCAGAGGTCCATCTGGACCTCCCTCCATGTGCCCAGCCAGCTCTGCCTTTGTCTCCTTCCCGGGCCAGGAGATCACCTGATCCCTTTGTTCCCCAAACCCTTCAGCCGGCACCTTTGCAGGGGAGGGGCCCAGGCCAACAGTTGCCAGGAGACAGGGTGTCGGCCATTCTGTGTCATCACACTGGCCCTCTAGGGCTTTGCAACAGTCACACACCCTTATCCCACCACCTAGAGACTTAAGAAATGCAGAGGGGAAACTGAGGCATAGGGGAAACTGAGGCACCCCCTCAGTATTCAGAGGAAATTTTAGGAACACTCCCACTTCATTACACCCACCCTGAATGTTTGTTTAAATCACTTGGTGGTGGCAGCATACCGTTCAAGGACAAAAACGTGCCTTGGGGACGTTTTTATCCTAAACTGGTAAAAATAAGCTTAGGGGGTGTTTCATGCAGGTCCCCACATCTGTACACTAGAGTTCAGAGTGAACCCTGACAACCTCCTTCCCAGGGCTCTAGCTGAACCCAGAGCATTGGCCAGAGCGGCCAAGAAGAGGCTCCAGCCCTGAAGGGAGCAGGACTTTTAGCACAAAGGGGAAAGTGAACAAAGCACAACCGTGAAGGGACTCGAACCCTCAATCGTCTGATCTAAAGTCAGACACCTGATCCATTAGGCCGCGCGGTCACACGGGAAAAGTCTCTCCAAGCACTTCTTTGGAAAAGACGGACACTGTGGTTGTCGGGTCATCTACGGAGGGGGCAGAGACACTCTGGGCACAAGGAGTCGAGTTCCCAGCGAGATGTGAGACTTAGTTCTATGGAGCCAGGGGCAGGATTTGGTCGGGAGGCTTAAACATGGGGGATTGGGGGCAGAGGACGGACCGGCTGTCTAGGTGCGGAGATTTAGTGGCACTGGGGCACAGGAGGGAGGAGCAGGAGGAATCCTGCTGATGGGCTGTGGCCATGGAGAAAAAGAGGAAGGGCTCCTGGGCCTTTTTTTTGCCTCTGTTTTAGCTGCCTGCTCTTGTGGTGGAAGGGAGGTCGCTATACTCCCTAAACTGGGCTATCTCCGTCAGTAGAGCATCAAGCTCTTAGTCTGGGGTTCAAGCCCCATGTCTGGGTGCTCAGCTTTTTAAGTTCCTTTGTGTGCCAGGAGCCAAATGATCCCTGGTGGTTTCCAGAGCCACCCCCGGGTTCCCAGAAGCCCTGGCCATTTCCTGGACAGGCCCCTTGCTCCTGCTGAGTCCTTAGGGCCGCATGTTGTGCAGGCCTGGTCTAGGGCCTGGGTTATACAGGAGGTGCAACTGGATGCACATAATGGTCCTTTCTTACCCTAACATCCATCAATCTCTACAACTAATGCAGAGAAGCAGCAAAATTTGTCACACATGTGACTGGTTATGACTTATTTACTTGGTCTTAAAAGAGAACAACAAGGACCCGAGTCTCCTCCCTGTCAATAACTCCCTGCTCAGCCAATCAGGGTAGAGACTGAGGGGTGGGAGGCTGAGGGTTCTCACCAGAGAGCCCAAAGGACGGCCCAGGTCACCGGTGGGGTCACTGTCCGAGCACTATTTCAGCCCCACATTTTTGGGTAGACCACCCACAATGGGAGCTGCAGAGCACCCCCCACCAGACACACACACCCCTACACCTCTCCTGTGGGTAGGAGGGGAGCAGGGGAAAGGACAAAAGAAGTAAGAGATGAAGAGAAAGGAGGGAGGGATGGAGGAAAAGGTCAAACAAAAAGGACAAACCCTAATGTCCCCAGTGATTCTGAGGGACAAAATCCCAAGTGGGGAATAAAATTCTGCCACCTGAAGCTACTGTTTTCCATGCCTGGAATTCAGCTGGCACCAGATGGATCAGACTGAACAGGTTCCACACCTCTCGGAGGCTCTTACCTTCTAACCAGGGACGTCTGTTTTCTAGGAAAGTCCATAAAAGGAAAGGAGAAAACTCGAAAGAGGTTCCTCCTCGCGCTCACGTACGTGAACCCTAATATTCTCTCAGTCCTCCGAGAGAGACCTCGACAAGGAGACTTGCTGAAGCAAAGCCACGGGGGTCTCCGAGGTTTCCCTGGCCCTGCGCCCCTGGCCTGGCCTGACTGATGTCAGCATCTCTCTGTGATGTCACCGCCTCCCCACCACCTTTGACCAATAGGCCGAGGTCCTGCAAAAGGCCTTTGTTATGTCACTGCCACACCCACCCCTCCCCTGCAGTGCTAATGTCCTGCCACTGGCCAGACACTTGGGAGGTTTGAGCTACTCCCTGGGGATCACCCCACTCAATGAGTGTTCATTCTAGGAAGCAAGCGGGCTAGACAGTAAAACATCAGGGGCTGCTCCCAATGCTACACTCACTTTTTCAGAAATTAGTAGACTTTATGATCAGAAGAGACCATTAGAACATCTAATCTGACCCCCCTGCATATCACAGGCCCCCTGTGTACCACAAGAACTACTTTTTGGGCAAACACATTCCAGAAAGGCATCTAGTCTTCATTAAATGACATCAAGAGATGGAGAATCCATCACTTCCCTTGGTACCTTGTTCCTGTGGTGAATCATCCTCGCTGTTGAATAATCCTCCATTATTTGTAATTTGTCCTTTTTTACGTTCCAGCCATTGGGTCTTGTTATGCCTTTCTCTGCAAGATTAAAGAGCCCTTTAATACCCAATATTGTCTCTCCATTAAGGCACTTCAACACTTCAATTAAGTCACCTTTTAATCTTTTGAGAAGCTAAACAGGTGGAGCTCTTTCAATAGCTCACTAGAAGACATTTTTCTCCAGACCGCAGAACAGTTGGTGGCTCTTTGCTGCCCCAGCTCCAATTTCTCAACATCTCTTTCAAATGAGGACACCAAAACTGGATGCAGTATTCCAATATCAGCCTCACTGATGCTTTGTCTCCCCACCCCCATCCTACTCATGGCTCTGCTCAAACGTCTCATGATGGCTTTAGCCCTGTTCACCACACTGGGAGCTCATGTTGAGTGGCTTCTCCACGATGGCCCCTCAATCCTTTCCACAGTCACTGCTTTCCTGGATACACTTCCCCATTCTGTAGGTGTGGCCGGCATGCCTTGTTGCTAGGTATCGGACTTTGCATTTGGCTCTGGTCAAACTTGTTTCCTTTGAATGGGCCCAGCTTGCCGAATGAGCCAGATCGCGCTGTATCACTGCCCTCTCCTCATCAGTAATTACCGCTCTGCCGGTATTTTGTCACCCACCAATCTTACCAGCAGTGATTGGATGTTATCTCCCAATTCATTGATTAAAAATATTTTAAAAAATTAGTCCTTGAGAGCTTCTTCAGACCCTTAGTCCCCAGGTCTCTCCGAGATGGCTGAGCATGTGGTCTCCTCCCGCGCCTGACTAGCCTCTGCCCTGAGAATGATGCGTCCAGCTCACTGTGTGCACAACCAGGGACATCCTGCTAACCCCGCAGTGTTGACAGGATGATGTTCACACGGCTCTCGGGCCAGCCCTTCCCTCCTGCAGGCGGGACGCGTGGGGCGGGGATGGAGAAAGAGGAAATCTGTAACCAGCAACCCGAACCCATTGCTTACCTGTGGCTGCAGCAGAACCACGGTGACGTGAGAGGTATCCATGGGAATAGCAGAGCCCTCCTTTTAAAACTGATGGGGCCATGCCCCCCCATTGCTGTGCCCCCCTAGAATTGCCCCGCCTGCTGGCTAGTCAGGGCAATGTGCTTCCCATAGAAGAGCAGTAACAGGGCTAGAGGGAAGCCAGTCAACATTTTTTGTTTCTCTGATGAAAACTGGCCCAGTCCCTGCCCCAAACCGAACTTGTCACAAATAATTGTCAACAACTTAATTTTCTGTTTGTGGCTAAGATATTGATTTTTTAAAAAATATTGAAATTGGATTCAGGATTGTTGGGAAGCATTTTTGGCAAACAAAGTTGTTAAATGACCATGTAAATGGCAACACAGTTCTGCTTCCATGCTTGGCTCACCCCCCAGCTTGCGGGTCCAACAGCTGCAGTAGAGGAGGAGATCGGTGAAAGCTGCAGGACCCCCAAATCCATCTCTTGGGGAGCAGAGCGGCAACAGCAGCAGCAAACCCTCAGGTCCGATCACACGCCACTGGGCACCACCGCCAGCCCCATGGACCATGGTGAAGTTAGCCCAGCATCTGATCTCAGGGACTGGGCACCCACGGAGCCACAGCAGCTCATCCTGCCCTGCACAGCTCCCCCCGAAAGAGGTGGATCGCTGCAAGCCCGGGGGAGAGACGCTCCCCAGCGAGGGTGACCAGATGTCCTGGTTTTATACGGCCACTTCCGCTATTTGGGGCTTTGTCTTATATAGGCACCAATTACCCCCCACCTAGGGTGACCAGACAGCAAGTGTGAAAAATCAGGGACGGGGGTGGGGGGTAATAGGAGCCTATATAAAGAAAAGACCCTAAAATTGGGACTGTCCCTATACAAGTGGGACATCTGGTCACCCCACCCACCCCCTGTCCTGGTTTTTCACACATGTTCTCTGGTCACCCTGTCCCCAGCCCAGCCAGCTGGGGGTGATAATTCCAGCCGGCCCCTGTTGCTTGCGCTGGCTGCTTAGGAAGTGAGTGACTTTCATTTTTACTTCTTCAGCACGCAGCCGCCCCCCCCCCAGCACCTCACCCAACCCAGCCCTGCCGCAGGGGAGGGGGGAGAGAGGGGTGCTGCGTGGGGGAGAGGGGAAAGGGGGGTGCTCTGTGGGGGGGGGGAAGAATGGACGTTATGGGGGGCAACAAAGGACACTGCCAGAGCCGCCCAGCCTGCCTCCCCTCACGCCGGGGGAGAGTCACACTCACAGGTAAGTTCCTCCCCCCCCTTCCCAGAGACCCCAGCAGCCAATCCCCTCCCCAGACTGTGCTGCAGGCAGCGCATTGGGCTCTCTCTAGGACCCAGCTCTGCTCTTACCTGCCCCACGGCTTCCCGTCCCTCCCGGCTCCCGGCAGAGTGTCTGGTGCCCCAGGCATAGCGGTGCCCTACGTGCCCGTCTGTTCTGCCCATGGCTAAGGACAGCCCTGCCCCCACCTCTCTGCGAGATCTACAGCTCCTTCCTGCAGCTGGGGATGGACCGACATGCCCTGAGCAGCTCCAGCTGGTTCAATCTGCCCCACAGGTCACCCCAGCACCCGGTCCCTGCTCCGGCTCCTCTCACAGAGCCCAGGGCCAGGCTCCAGCCGCTGTCCAAACCTTCTCCACCAGGGAGATCGTCCCTTCTCCTGCCACCACGACTTCTCCTGACAGCCGCGTCCCACCAGCTCACCCAGACAGGAAGGCTTTTCCATACAGGAGCCAGAGCTCCCCCTGGAGCTGTGGAACTCACTGCCACATGACAGAGGAGACCACAGGCCGGAACGACAGGCAAAGCTCAGCTCTTCCACGGAGCCATCTTCAGCCAGTGATTCCCCCTCACCGACAGCCCCAGAAAAACCCTTTGAGCCACCAGCCCGCTTCTCCCACAGCTGAGAGGGACGGCCGGCAGGGCGGCACCGAAGGCCCCAGACAGTCAAGCAGGTGAGGAAGCACCAGGTGTTAAAGCCAGGCCTGCGGCAGCAGCCACATCCCGCCCGCTGCCAGTGCGCCTTACAGAAATGTCGGCATCTCCTGTCAGCGAGGCAACTGGGCAGGTCGCTGACAGAGCTGAGCCCCACCTTTCTGCAGTCATCTTTAGAGAAGAACCCCATCCCAGAGTCACCCCTCCCTCCATCAGCACCTCCACGGCTGTTGCTCTGAGTGGCAGTAGGATGATTGGGGGGTGAATCCAGGGCTGGAAGCGGGGTCAGGTCAGCCTGTGAGGATTGACCAGGTGGGTCAGACCCAGGATGAGGCTGTGGGCTGCTGGTGGGATGTTGGTATCAGAGCTCTAGATCAAAGCTGCACAGCGACCTGACACCCAGTGTTACAAGGCCGACATAGCGACCTCCTTACCGGCCTCGTGAACCCCAAACCCTAGTTACTCTGGGCACTTAGGAGTCTCTGTCCCTTAATCACTTCTGGGAGCTCCCTAGCAGGCTGCGGGCGTCAGCCGCCTCCTGCCTCACAGGTGAGACTCTTGGCGCTGTGCAAGCCGCCCCCTCTCTTGCAGGCCCAGGGTAGGAAGCGGGAGGCCCGGTGCTAGCAGAAGAGGGGTTGATTAATCCACCTCTGTGTTATGGGCGCAGCACAGTTCCCCGGGGTCCCTCTGCTGGCTTTTCGTAAGCAGCACCCAGTGGCCCTGGCTCCAGGCTGGTGCCTTGCGAGCTCTGGCCCTGGCAGGGAGCGGTGCAGGGGGCTTGGCAGGGGCACTGGCAAACCAGCTGCTGGGAGGCATCTCTGTGGTTTTGAAGCAGCAAAACAGGCCTGTGAGGAACGAGGAAGCGGCATGGGGTTACCACCATCCCTTGATATGTGCCTGAAGGTATCGTAATTCCTACGGCTGGAGCGCAGCTGGGACTGCACAGCTTCCTCCCCCCAAACACTGAGGAGATCCAGCACCTCACCATTGCTCCATACTGGGGATCGCCTGGCGCGTGGAGGCATGGTCACCTGGAAAGATGTGCTGAGAGCTCTCCAAGCCTGGCTGAGCAAACAGGAAGGGGATTTTCAAAATCCCCACGGAATTTAAAGGGCGGGTCTGATGGTTGGTCACCTGAGGACAGGGCAGCAGAAGTCAAAAGTGATGACCAGAGTGGCTAGACCAGGCATTGTGGGACGCGTCCGGAGGCCAATCGGAGCGCATTAGGTGTCCACACTGGCACCGTGGCGCTCCAGCGAGAGCACAACAAGCGTTGTTCCTCTCGGGGAGGTGGAGTCCCCGGCGCGCTCCAGCCGCGGAGTCAGAGCGCTCTACGTGCCTTGCCCGTGTGGACGGGTAAGGTAGAGCGCTCTTGGCGGCTTTATTGCGCTATCACGCGCAAGTGTAGCCACGCCCTCTCTCTGTGCACTGGTGTGAGGCTGAGTGGGTCACCGAGCAGTGACACTGCAAGGAGGGTCCCTGAGTAGGTTTCACTCCTCAGGAGATTCTGAACCAAAACAATTACAATTCTGGGCACAAGATTTTAAAATTCTGAAAATCTTATTTGTCAATAAATAAATGCAGAGGCTCCAGCATGACAGTGGGGAGCACAGTTTACTGGATTCAAGGAGGTGGGAGATCACCCTGCAGCCCCCCTCCCCTCCTGGGAAACAGACTCGGTGGTGAGGCTGCACCTCTGTGCCGCCTACTCCACATGCCCAAAACAACGCTCCAGGACGTCTGCGCCACTCTGCTTGTGGGTGACTAGATCCTCCAGGCAGCTTTCCGATAGAGCAGAGCGATGCAGCGGCAGCGTGCTGGGCCCATAACCCAGAGATCGATGGATCGAAACCATCCTCTGCTAGTTTCTGTTTTATTACTTACAGCCCTGGAAATGATACAGCCGCCTTTATTTGTTCCGCATAGAAAAGAGGAGCAAATTCTCTCTGTTTACACTTCCACAGCGATGACAGGAAGGAATAAACACCCAGCCGAGCCCGGCCCTATAGGCCCCCCGGGGCTTCCCCTGCAGTGGCCAGAGTGGCAGCGGGCCCCTGGGGCTTCCCCCTCCGCAGTGGTACAATGGGCCCTTTGGGGCTTCCCACCACCCCACACAGTAGATGTTGCTGAGGGGCCCCAGGGCTTCCACCCCCCAAGATTCAATCTGGGGTATTTACAGTATAGGTCGGGGGGGGGGAGCATGATTTATACTATGGGTGAAGAGGGAGGAATAGCTCAGTGGTTTGAGCATTGGCCTGCTACACCCAGGGTTGTGAGTTCAATCCTTGAGGGGGCCGTTATTGATCTGGGGCAAAAATCTGTCAGGAGACAGTACTTCGTCCTGCTAGTGAAAGCGGGGCTCAAAGTCCTTTCAGCTCTATGAGACAGGTAAATCTCCACGTAGAGTAATGCAGGGTCTCTCTCAGAGAGCGACAGTGACACCGGGTGGCCACGTGGGGTAATGCACACAGCATCCCTCTCAGAGAGCGACAGTGACACCAGGTGCCCACGTGGGGTAATGCACACAGCATCTCTCTCAGAGAGAGCGACAGTGACACTGGGTGGCCATGTGGGGTAACGCACACAGCGTCTCTCTCAGAGAGCAACTGTAACACCCGTTACCTCTCATACCGGGTATCAAACTGGAGAAAGTGGGAGCAGACCTTCGATGGGTCAGCTGGTAGACCAGAGGCCTGGAGCTTTTTGCAGCAAACTCAGAGTGACAAAGTGTCAGTGTAGACGCTGCCGGTCATTATATCACCAGAACTGGCCTCCTCCAGTATCCCACAATGCCCGCCGGGAACTCTCCTGCCCTGCGTTCCTGCTCCAGAGGCTGGGCCCCTCCCCTTTCATCGCTCCGGGAAGTTCTGATGGCTGAGCCTGCTGCTCTGCTCCGGCAGCAAGGAGCAAATCACTGCCGGGGATGCTGCTCCCCCGCACGGCGAGCATGGAGGTACCACTGCGCTTTGAGAAAACAGCCCAGCCCTGCACACACAGAGCATGCCAAGGCCTGGGATTGAACTAGGAACCTCTAGATCGTCAGTGTAACGCTAACCTGACTGAGCTACTTCAGCACCTTTATCATAGAATCATAGAATCATAGAATCTCAGGGTTGGAAGGGACCTCAGGAGGTCATCTAGTCCAACCCCCTGCTCAAAGCAGGACCAACCCCAACTAGATCATCCCAGCCAGGGCTTTGTCAAGCCTGACCTTAAAAACCTCCAAGGAAGGAGACTCCACCACCTCCCTAGGTAACCCATTCCAGTGCTTCACCACCCTACTAGTGAAAAAGTTTTTCCTAATATCCAACCTAAACCTTCCCCTCTGCAACTTGAGACCATTACTCCTTGTTCTGTCATCTTCTACCACTGAGAACAGTCTAGATCCATCCTCTATGGAACCCCCTTTTAGGTAGTTGAAAGCAGCTATCAAATCCCCCCTCACTCTTCTCTTCTGCAGGCTAAACAATCTCAGTTCCCTCAGCCTCTCCTCATAAGTCATGTGCTCCAGCCCCCTAATCATTTTTGTTGCCCTCCGTTGGACTCTTTCCAATTTATCCACATCCTTCTTGTAGTGTGGGGCCCAAAACTGGACACAGTACTCCAAATGAGGCCTCACCAGTGCCGAATAGAGGGGAATAATCACGTCCCTCGATCTGCTGGAAATGCCCCTACTTATACAGCCCAAAATGCCGTTAGCCTTCTTGGCAACAAGGGCACACTGTTGACTCATATTCAGCTTTTCGTCCACTGTAACCCCTAGGTCCTTTTCTGCAGAACTGCTGCCCAGCCATTCGGTCCCTAGTCTGTAGCAGTGCATGGGATTCTTCCGTCCTAAGTGCAGGACTCTGCACTTGTCCTTGTTGAACCTCATCAGATTTCTTTTGGCCCAATCCTCTAATTTGTCTAGGTCCCTCTGTATCCTATCCCTACCCTCCAGCGTATCAACCACTCCTCCCAGTTTAGTGTCATCTGCAAACTTGCTAAGGGTGCAGTCCACACCATCCTCCAGGTCGTTGATGAAGATATTGAACAAAACCGGCCCCAGCACCGACCCTTGGGGCACTCCACTTGATACCGGCTGCCAACTAGACATGGAGCCATTGATCACTACCCGTTGAGCACGACCATCCAGCCAGTTTTCTATCCACCTTACCGTCCATTCATCCAGCCCATACTTCTTTAACTTGCTGGCAAGAACGCTGTGCGAGACTGTATCAAAAGCTTTGCTAAAGTCAAGAAATAGCACATCCACTGCTTTCCCCTCATCCACAGAGCCAGTTATCTCATCATAGAAGGCAATTAGGTTAGTCAGGCATGACTTGCCCTTGGTGAATCCATGCTGACTGTTTCTGATCACTTTCCCCTCCTTTAAGTGGTTCAAAATTGATTCCTTGAGGACCTGTTCCATGATTTTTCCAGGGATTGAGGTGAGACTGACTGGCCTGTAGTTCCCCGGATCTTCCTTCTTCCCTTTTTTAAAGATGGGCACTACATTAGCTTTTTTCCAGTCATCCGGGACCTCCCCCGATTGCCATGATTTGTCAAAGATAATGGCCAATGGCTCTGCAATCACATCGGCCAACTCCTTTAGCACCCTCGGATGCAGTGCATCCGGCCCCATGGACTTGTGTTCGTCCAGCTTTTCTAAATAGTCCCGAACTACTTCTTTCTCCACAGAGGGCTGGTCACCTCCTCCCCATACCGTGCTGCGGAGTGCAGCCATCTGGGAGCTGCCCTTGTCTGTGAAGACAGAGGCAAAAAAAGCATTGAGTACACTAGCTTTCTCCACATCCTCTGTCACTAGGTTCCCTCCCTCATTCAGCAAGGGGCCCACACGTTCCTTGACTTTCTTCTTGTTGCTAACATACCTGAAGAAACCCTTCTTGTTACTCCTAACATCTCCGGCTAGCTGCAACTCCAAGTGTGATTTGGCCTTCCTAATTTCACTCCTGCATGCCTGAACAATATTTTTATACTCCTCCCTGGTCATTTGTCCAATCTTCCACTTCTTGTAAGCTGCTTTTTTGTGTTTAAGACGAGCAAGGATTTCACTATTAAGCCAAGCTGGTCGCCTGCCATATTTACTTTTCTTTCTACACATCGGGATGGTTTGTTCCTGCAACCTCAATAAGGTTTCTTTAAAATACAGCCAGCTTTCCTCCACTCCTTTCCCCCTCATGTTATTCTCCCAGGGGACCTTGCCCATCAGTTCCCTGAGGGAGTCAAAGTCTGCTTTTCTGAAGTCCAGGCTCTGTATTCTACTGTTCTCCTTTCTTCCTTGTGTCAGGATCCTGAACTCGACCATCTCATGGTCACTGCCTCCCAGGTTCCCATCCACTATTGCTTCCTCTACTATTTCTTCCCTGTTTGTGAGCAGCAGGTCAAGAAGAGCTTTTCCCCTAGTTGGTTCCTCCAGCACTTGCACCAGGAAATTGTCCCCTACACTTTCCAAAAACTTCCTGGATTGTCTGTGGACCGCTGTATTGCTCTCCCAGCAGATGTCGGGGTGATTAAAGTCACCCATGAGAACCAGGGCCTGTGATCTAGTAACTTCTGTTAGTTGCTGGAAGAAAGCCTCGTCCACCTCATCCCCCTGGTCTGGTGGTCTGTAGCAGACTCCCACCACGACATTACCCTTGTTGCTCACGCTTCTCAATTTAATCCAGAGACTCTCAGGTTTTTCTGCAGTTTCATACTGGAGCTCTGAGCAGTCATACTGCTCTCTTACATACAACGCAACTCCCCCACCTTTTCTGCCCTGCCTATCCTTCCTGAACAGTTTATATCCATCCATGACAGTACTCCAATCGTGTGAGTTATCCCACCAAGTCTCTGTTATTCCAATTACGTCATAATTCCTTGACTGTGCCAGGACTTCCAGTTCTCCCTGCTTGTTCCCCAGGCTTCTTGCATTTGTGTAAGAATATTTATGACTTGTTGTTTCTCTGTCCAGGTTGTTTTTGTCAGTCATGGCACACTAAAAGGATGCTGGAGGCTGGGTGCTGGACGCTGTAGGTAAAAACCCAGCAGAGTGGCGCAGCGGAAGCGTGCTGGGCCCATAATCCACATGTCGATGGATCGAAACCAGCCTATGCTATGCATCTCCCAGCTTCCTTGGCGATAATATGACCAACGTTTCCTTGCAATATACAGGGGTTGGTGGCTCCTTTCTTTTCTCACCCTGGAATCAACTCATCTTTTTATACCAGCCTTGACCTTTTATGAAATAACAACATCCTTCACTTTTCCAGTAATAGCAGCAGCAGCAGCAGCATGAAGAAAGAGGAGAGCGAATATGTCACTGTCAAGGCTGAAGGTGCCACGTCCCCTCTGTCAGACCATTGCCACTGCAGGAGAGAAGGTTTCAATGGACAAGAGACAGAGGGAGGTTTTGCTGTTCATGGATCTGTGCAAAGGAAATTGTGTCCCTGTGTGAAGCTGAGGTGGGAAATGAAACACCCACACGGTGGCACAAGGCCCTAAGGAATGAGGGTGAAGGAATCAGGCTGAGAAATCATAGAATCATAGAATATCAGGGTTGGAAGGGACCTTAGGAGGTCATCTAGTCCAACCCCCTGCTCAAAGCAGGACCAATCCCCAATTTTTGCCTCAGATCCCCAAATGGCCCCCTCAAAGATTGAACGCACAACCCTGGGTTTAGCAGGCCAATGCTCAAACCACTGCGCTACCCCTCCGCCCTTTCAAATGATTGAAATGGGCTCACCTGGGATTGAAATGACGTTTGTTTCTGTCCTGTAGCTAGTGAAAAATGTGACATTCATTCAGATGCGGGGTTGCGGCTCCGTTAGCTCTTTGTAGAAACTGGAACTTGACTCCCAGGAAAGGCGAGAGGGAAAGTCTGGAGCTGCCTTTAGTCCCTGGCTGGGGGACTTTAGTCCCAGGGGCTGCAGCAGGGCACAGAGCTTCTCTGATTTCAGGGCCGCAGCGGAGCGGGGAGGGGTAAAGGAGTGAGCAGGGTGGGGCAGTGGGGGAAGGGGTGGAGCTCATTCAGACCCTGCGTACACTTAATATATAAAAACTCCTGAGTGTCCCTATCTCTGCTGGCCTTTGATTTCTGCTCCTGTCCTTTTCCTAAAAGTGCAGATGAGGTGGCCGAGTGGTTAAGGTGATGGACTGCTAATCCATTGTGCTTTGCACGCATGGGCTCGCATCTCATCGGATGCAATTAGTCTTCCTCCTCTCCTTTAAAAACAACGGTCTCCCCATTTGGTACAATGGCAGACAAAACCATGTTGATTCCTGCAATCAGAAACCTACTCAGACCTCCCTTGCTTTAAATAAAATATGTCTAAATCCCAGGTTTCTAATACAATTCAGTAGGTCCGGTTTTTTATCTGAAAAGGTAACAGCCTCATCATCTCCCCCAAACAATCTCCCCCAAATAATTTCCCTTGTACAGATCCATGAACAGTAAAAGAGATGAATGGCAGGAGAGAGATCACTTGATCATTACCGGTGAGGTTCACTCCCTCTGGGGCACCTGGCATTGGCCAGGATCAGTAGACAGGATACTGGGCTGGATGGACCTTTCTCTGACTCAGTACGGCCATTCTTATGTTCTTAAAATCTTCCTGTGTCTCTTGTCTGAGCCAGGGCATTCGATTCCATTGAAACCTTCTCTCCTGCAGTGACAATGGTCAGACAAAGGGGACGTGGCACCTTCAGCCCTGACAGTGAGATATTCGCTCTCCTCTTTCTTCATGCTGCTGTTGTTATTCCGTGAAACATCAAGGATGGAATAAAAAGCTGAGTTTACTCCAGGGTGAGGAAAGAAAGGAGCCACCAACCCCCTGGCAAAGCTCAGTGCCCCAGAGAAAACCTGCCCCCTGCTATTGCAATCACTGATGTATTGGGGATATGACGGGAAAGGGACTGTCTGAATTGTCGAGGCAGGAAATGGACAATAATCTACAGCAGCGTCATTAACCACAAACACGCTCTCATCATGCTCCAGCCAGCAGGGAAATGAGCAGGAATTCTTGCTGTTCAGCCATGGACACACTTACACAATGGCACAGCAGTGAGTGTGTTGTGGAAGCTGGTCTGAGGAAACAATAGGAAACGATCACTCAGTGAGAACAGAACTAGAGCGTAGTGAGAAAACTGCCTGATGTAAGTAGTTGTGGCCGAGTGGTTAAGGCGATGGGCTGGAAATCCATTGGGGTTTTCCCTGCACAGGTTTGAATTCTGTCAACTATGGAGAAACTTGTGGTTCTTTAGTTTCAGTGCCTGAGCATCCTTGGTGTCAAGGGGAGCTCGGTCTTGTCTCACTCTCAGGCTGTGTCCACACTGCAGGGTTTTGCTGCTTTAGTTGAAGTGTTTCAATTAAACACTCTGCTCCTTGTGTCACCAGAGCGCATCCACTCTAGCAACTCTTGCGTTGCCCCCAAAGAGCAGTGCACTGTGGGTAGCTATCGCACTGTGCAACTGGCCACAGGGGGCTTTGGGAGGGGTTTGCAGTGGCTCATGGGCCGGTGCAGCATCACACGATGCAGGTTTCTCTGTCCCATTGTTCCATGGGCAGCCTACTAGATTGCCAGCTGCTTCTCAGGTGAAGTGTGTGTGGCAGGGCAGAGTGTGTGTGTGTGTGTGTGTGTGTGTGTGTGTGTGTGTGTCTGTGTCTGTGTCTGTGTCTGTGTCTGTGTGTGTGTGTTGGGGAAGAGTGAGTGTGTCGCACGCTGTCTCTAAGCTCAGACAGCTGCTGGAAGCCACCAGTCCTGAGGCAGGGGGAGGGGACACCCCAGTAATGAGATAGTTGGAGGGGCACAGCCCCAAATTTAGCCCTCACTGGCTCAGCTCAGCACACCAGTCTCTCTCTCTCTCTCTCACACACACACACGCACACACATGTTGCTGCCTGCCAGGCTCTGTGTCGGGGGGGCTTAGAGGGCCGTGGCCCCAGCACTTTTTACCAGCCGTAAGGACGAAGGATGGATGGGGGGAAAGGCAGAGTCTTCGGGGGAGGGGGGTGTAACAGCTGCTGACTCTGAAGGTCCTGGGCTAAATCCACTTGCAGGTGGAAGCGTTTCGATGTATTTGATGGCTAATGAGCACCAGCTACCGGGGGAGAAGCCCTGGGGCCCGGTGCTACTCCGGCTGCTGTGGGGAATGGGGAACCCCAGGGGGCAGCTGCTGCTCCGGCCACCCCAGGAGTGCTGCCGGGGGCCACTGGTCAAGGGGTCCCCAGGGCCAGCCCCATTGGTCACTGCTCGGGCAGTCCCCAGAGTCAGCTGCTTGGGTGGTTCTGGAGTCAGCCACAGCGGTTGCTGCAGAAGTCACGGAGGTCACAGCAAGTCACAGAATCCGTCACGTCCACGACCTCAGTGACAGACACGGATCCCTTACAATGAGACGAAGCCCTCCCTGCTGTGACTGCCGTTCCTGGAAGGAAAGAGAAGAAGAGAAAGTGAAGAGAAGGAAAAAGAGAGACTCCCTGTCCCCTCTCTCCCCTGCTGCCTCCCCCCTTGTGTTCTGTAAGCCCATCCCACTGGGTTCCCTGGGCTGCTGCCATGGGGGTGACACTAGAGTTCTGGGGATGGGGGGGGAAGGGGGCTCGTCACTTCTCAACATTTCACACAAATTTGTCTTTGTGCTGAAATTTCTCCTGTGGGGCCTCTCAGTCAGAGCTGTACCCCACCCCCGTTCGTGGGGGGGCGTAATTTGGGGGGTGGGCAGAGGAGTTTCCCATAAAGGGTCAATTTGTTCTGGTGGCTGGTTCTGACCTGGGTCACACGTCCTGACACAGGATCACGTGCCGAACATGGAAGCTCTGGCTTGTCCTAAACGCTGCAGAGTGAGAGTCCCTGGGACAGGGCAGGGGGAGAGGGAGCAAGAGGAGAAAGACAGAGCCACTGGAGAAGAGAAATGGGGGGAGAAGGAAGAGAAAGATAACACTGTGAGACAATAAATGATTGAAGCAGAACAGGTGTCCCAACTCGATGTTGCTCACCACAGGTGTGCAGAGAGACGGGCAGTAGTATGTTTCCCACAGTGTCAAGTCTGAACTTTGATTCTAGCAACGTGAGTTCAAATATCAAAGGGCTTTTGACATTCCTGATCTCTTCTCCCCTCCCCCTCTTTAGTATTAATTTTTATTTTGACGTGTTTGGCTTAAGCGTGATCTTCTCTTTCCGTACCTCTAGTGCAATTTTGGGTTTATTTTTATTTTGCCTCCCTTTAGTTCATGTCATTATAATTGTAACAGCAAAGGAATCTGCAGGAGCAAAAACTGACCCAAAACTTTATTTCTCCATCACGCAGGAGCATCATGCAAACATCGCACACAGCTGGAATCATAACAGTGAAGGGAAGGGGATGGGAGATGCAGGTTTCCAAATGTTCTTTCTCCGATGATACATCCCAGCCCCTTGTGTCTCCATGCTGTGTAACCTGCGTGACCGGCTGGGCTTTGAAACATTTAATGTCTCATTCTATTGATAATGTGATTCTAACACAATGTGACTGAAATTAAACCACTTCCAGACAAGGTACTAACAAAAGAAAAAAAGCGATTATTGCATTGCCTGGGAATCGAACCCAGGTCAACTGCTTGGAAGGCAGCTATGCTCACCACTATACCACCAATGCACCTGGTTAGAGGACCTTTCCTGCATGTTATAGGTGCTAGCAAAGGTGGTGACACCTGACCATGGAGCTCATAAGCAGGGCGGATGGGCTGAAGGCTGCCTGACAGATGGGAGCAGAGTTACCATCCCAGAGTGACTGAAATGGGGCAAAAGTGACAACAGATCTCATTGGGAGCTGGCCCCACACCCAACCCGCCCCTAGGAGAGGGGAACTGAAGCTCAACTTCAATCACAGAAAATCTTCCCTGAGAAAGAAGGGAACAGCTTGTTTCAAAGACAAGGTTTGTGTTTGTTCCTGCTACACACAGAGAGGCTGGATAGTGCTGAGTCCAGCCCCCAGACTCCAGGGGGATAAGGAACAAACTCAGGCTGCCAGTGACCTGCAGGAGGGAGATGATTTTTTGACAGTGACAGATGCCTCATCTTAAAGGCCTTTGTCTGCCCCCTTCTAGTGATGGTTTGGTACAGGAATGCAGCCCCCACTTCTGGGTCTCTCCTGTGGAAATAATGTTTCTGTGCAAAACACCAAAGCTTGTAACAGAAAGGAGGGAAAGGAAATGGCCACAGGATGGGACCAGGACACAAGGAATGAAACGCAAGATGCTTCTTCCATGTGCATTGACTTTGAACCTTGTTGTTTGCAGTGTTGGTGTATCCATGTTGGTCCCAGGACATGAGAGACAGGGAGTGGTGTGTGTGTGTCACATAATATCTTTTAAAGGACCAAGGTTGGGAGTGTTATTTACTCCTTCTCATAACACAAAAACTAGGGGTTACCAAATGAAATGAATAGGCTGCAGGTTTGAAAAGAACAAAAGGAAGTATTCACACAACGCACAGTCAACCTGTGGAACTCTTTTCTAGAGGATGTTGTAAAGGCCAAGACTAGAACAGGGTTCAAAACTGGACTAGATAAGTTCATGGAGAATGGGTCCATCAATAGCTATTATCCAGCATGGGTAGGGATGGTGTCCCTATCCTCTCTTTGCCAGAAGACGGGAATGGGCAAGGGGATGGATCACTTGATGATTACCTGTTCTGTTCATTTCCTTTGGGGCACCTGGCATTGACCACTGTTAAAAGACACGATAGTGGGGTATATGGACCTTTGGTCTGACCCAGCAGGACCGTTCTTGTGGAAGAGACAAACTTTGGGGCTATACAGAGCTGAAGAAGAGTTCTGGGTTAGCTCCAAAACTTGCCTTCACCAACAGAAGCTGCTCTACTACAAGCTCTGACCCTCACCTGCCTTCTCTCTCTTGGACTCTGGAAAGTGTTTTCTCTCAACTCCCTTTGGAGAGAAGTTACGTTTTCCCTCTGGAAAACCATAACGCTGAAGCACTTATATTGATTGTGACACTAGGATGGAAGGATTACTTAATATTATCAATAAATTAATCTAAACCTGAGCTTCCTGTTTTGAAACTGGTTTTCCCAACTCAGTTCCAAATTGTGTTCTAGAAAGGCCTCCAAGATGCGTGCCCAAGCCAGCAGAAGTGGCAAGGAGAAAGCCCCCTAGTACTGCTCTTAGTCCCATGTGGGTTGCTCACTGGCAGGGGGAGTTGGTTAGTTTGGTGCTCAGAAAGCTGCCAGGACAGGCCTCTGGGCACCAGATCTTCCTGCTTCTCCCAGCACGTCCCTGGCTCCTTCCCTGCCCCAGTCACTGCTGCAGGAGGGTCCTACATGCACTTAGCCAAAAGCCTTTCACAGCCTTCTAAGTACAGTTGGCAGTGTGTCAGCCTCCTAATCTACAGGCCCCGAATTCAAGCCTCAGAGAGGGCAGGTGATTTTGCTCCCTGCTTCAACTTTTCTGAAGGAAATCCCAGAGAAAAGAAACCGGAGCAAACTGATTTCTGGACACTCTCCCACCCCTCTAACACACACAGACTTTTCTAAGATATTATCTCTTCCTTCTCCTTTATGATTCTTTAATGCAGCTGGAAATACCAGTTCCTAGAAGCACCTTGTGACGTTATTGACAATAACTGGGACCATATAGATCATTGTTACAACCAAGGTCCTGTAGTGGCCCCAAATCTTGTATAAAGGGGGTCAAATGAGGTGTCTAAGACCGGGTTATGTTTGGCTGGTTAGGATTATGCCGTTTATATGCATGTATCAGTGTTGTAGTTGAAGTTATGAATATTGGCTTCATACTGTCTGTAGTTGAATGGCTTTATACTGTATGTCTGTATTTCAAACTGGGGCTGGGCTTCTGGGACCCAGGACAAGCTATCAGCTCTGCCAGGCATGCTGATGGCCCATTAAGGACCATCGACTATACAATTAGCCCATTGAGAGGAGGCAGACACACCTTATGATTCAGTAAGGTATGCAGAGACTTGCCCATGTGACTCCAGACTCCATTTTGCTGTGATTTTCCACAGTAAGGAAAGAGGTGTCTTTACACCTGGAAGAAACTATAAAAGGCAACTGCCTCATCTCCATTTTGTCTTCATTTCCTGCTTCTTACCTCTGGAGGAACCTTGCTACACATGGAAGCTTTGAACAAAGGACTGAAGGACCCATCCCACCGGGGGATGTAATCCAGAGATTTGATTTGAACCTGCAGTATTCCATCTCTGCAAGCCTGAACCAAGAACTTTGCCATTACTGTATGTAATTGATTCCTTTTAACCAATTCTAGCTCTCACCTATACCTTTTTCCTTTTATGAATAAACCTTTAGATTTTAGATTCTAAAGGATTGGCAACAGCGTGATTTGTGGGTAAGATCTAAGTTGTATATTGACCTGGCTCTGAGGTTCGGTCCGCTGGGATCGGGAGAACCTGTTTTCTTTTACTGGGGCATTGGTTTTCATGACCATTTGTCCCCATAACGAGTGGCACTGGTGGTGAGACTGGGAAACTGGAGTGTCTAAGGGAATTGCTTGTGTGACTTGTGGTTAGCCAGTGGGGTAAAACCAAAGTCTCCTCTGTCTGGCTGGTTTGGTTTGCCTTAGAGGTGGAAAAACCCCAGCCTTGGGCTGTAGTTGCCCTGTTTGAAGCAATTTGTCCTGAACTGGCACTCTCAGTTAGGTCCCGCCAGTACCAGCATCGTTACAGTGGCGTAGTCGGCAGGATCCACAGAACCAGGTCAGTTAAGCTTTGGGTCAGAACCCCACGCTATCCAAATTTGATTTTTGGTATTGAGAGTGGGTTGGTTAAAGATCAGTGACCATGAGCCAGAAAGCATCAGCAAAAGCAATGAAACTGCAAGCCCTGAGAGACCGCCTGCAGTTTGAACATGAACAAAAACTGGCAGAAATTCGTATGAAAGAGAAGCAAGCCGTGGCCCAGCTGGAGAGAGAAGCTGTAGAGAGGGAGAAAGCAGCTCAAAAGAGGCGTCCGGAACTGTTGGCTGCTGAAAAGAGAGCTCAAGAGAGGCAACAAGAAACTGCAAGACTTCAGCTCCAAGTCAAAAAAGCAGTGGAAGAACGGCAGAAACTGTATCCTCTTGAATGTCGAGTTTATAACTGTGTTGATATGTTTTACTCTGAGCAGTTTTCTGTGTTTAACCAGTTTTGCTATGGCCAGAGAGGGGGATTCTAACCTGGGGGGAAATAGCTGTTTGTCTGGGAATGAAGTTTCTCAATGTCTATCCAATGTCTCAGAACTCATTGGTCAGGAAACTGTTTCTCAGGAGCAGAATAAAGTGGATGGTCAGGTGAAAACCCTAACTGAGGAAGGAAAGGGTAAAATAGTGTTGGCTAGTACAGCTTGTAAAAGTGAACCTGAAAAGGGTAACTATGATTTGCTGGAAATAGCTCAGTGTAGTGAGAAGAGCAGCAGTTTGTCTGTTGGGAGTGGCAATGTGCCTGGTAGGGAAAGTTGGGATGAGCCTAGGCAGCCTTGTGAGCGGATGGTTTTATCTAGTTAGCAGTTTGGGAAGGCGAGGATAGTGGAAGATGAGTGTCCCTATACCTTTCCTGTTTCCTGTGTGGAGCAATGTGACAGTGAAGAAAATGTGTCTGTCAGGGGTATTGACTTGCCTATGGAGGAAGCTACCTCGGTCTCCAAGCAGTTGTCTGTGAACAGCCCTGTGTGCTGGGACAAGGGAAATGGGATCCCAAGCTGTGTGTCTGGTAAAGGAGAAGGTGTCTCCAGCTCTTCTTTGTCTGTGGAGCAGACAGAAGGTGCCTCTCAGCCTGTGATGGTTGAGAATAGTGCAGTTGTCTCAGAGTTGGTTCTAAATTCAACTAAAGCCCAGGAAGGGAAGGGTCCCAAGTTTGTGTCTGCTAGGGAGAAGGGCACTGTAACTAGGTTGCATCCAGTTAGTGTCTATGCAGAATCCCAGAGACCAGACAATTCTGGTGCTTGTAGTTTGCCTGTTGCTAATGTGTGGCTGGGAAAGGGTGTAGCTACTCTGTCTAATCGGGGTGATACCCTAGTCAGAGCACAAGGAGAGCAGAAAGGTGATTTAGTTGTGTTATCTACTGAGAGTTTGACAACTTGTAGCAAAAAGGAAAAGATTCCTGACCTGGTGTGTGGCAAAGGGAAGGAGAATGCTTCTAACCTTTTATCTGGGAAGTCTATAAGTTTGCCTGAAAGGGGATTGTGTAGGAATCCACTTGATGGGCCAAAGGTGATCATGGATGTAAGTAAGACCCAGAAAGAGTCTGTTGTGGCTCAGGAAAGTGTTCCTTTAGAGCAAGCCCTAGGTGAAGCGGGTAAGGGCAGAATTTCTGTGAGGGGTGAATTGTTGCTTAGAAAAGTTTCTAGGGAGAGGAATCCTCATAGTGATCTGTGCAAGCAGTTCGCTGTAGCTGAAGGGTGTGAAAGTGATTTGATCAAGGAAGTTTCAGTTCCTAACAGCCAGAAATTTTCTGTTGTGAATGGATCCACTGACTTTCCTTTTGAAAGATCCAGTGTGGATAGCTTTGAAAAGGTCTCGGATGGAGGGAAAGCTGTTAAAGTTGATCAGTCCTATGACCAAATGGCTGAGTTTGGCCAGCTTGTTGGGGAGACAAGGTTGTTGAGAGAGGAATCTCTCCATGCTGATTCTATAAGTGAACAGTCTGTGTCTCAGGTTCAGAGGGAAGGCTGGGTAGCTGAGTCTGCAGAGCAGGACAGCTGTGTAGTTAATCTCTCAAGAATGCAGGGGATGGCAGGTATACTCTCATCCCTAGACACTTTGGAGGGAACTTGTAGTCTCTCAGTGAACTTAACTTCAGATTCCATGTGGAAGCACAGGTTGGTAGGGAAAGAGCAACAGAACTTTGAGGCTAGCTTGTTAGAGAAAATGAATGGTTTCTCTTTAAGACAGAGTCCAGCCTGAACTGGCTCCTGTCTGTGTTGATGCAAATTACCTGACTGACTGGGGGAAGAAAGACTTGCTAATAGCTGTTAGCACAGAAAGCACTCCCAATCAGCCAGTGAATTCTGTTAAGTGAGAGAGATCAGGGTTTGATGCTTCAGAACAGGAAGAGAAGAGAGACCTTAAGTTTGCAAAGGGAAGCCGCAGGCTAATACTCAAAGGCCCAAACCTCGATGGTATTGAGCCAAAAGTGTGGCATGACAAAAATGATTGTAAATGGACACACGAAATGTATTTGTTATTGCTCATGGTAATTTGTGTAACTATTGTGTTGTTGTTACCAAAAACTGAAAGAGTGTACAATGTGCCTGATCTTTTGGAAAATCCCTGGAACATGTTAAAAGGAATACATGAGAACACACTGTATGTTAAAAGGCCTTGTTATACTGATGTTGCACAGTTAATGCCTGAAAAGAGTATTGGAACTTTTCACAAGGGAAAAGACATTCCAGACCTAATGTGCTGTATGAAAAGGGAAACTGAGGCACGCTACCACATTGCTTTCACGGCTAAATGCCAAGATTTCTGTACTACGGACAACAGTAATATCTACATTGACTTGATGTTAATTGGGTTTCAGACATTGGCCAGAGCTTGTATGAATGACGTAGCTATGTTCTTTAGCTCTTGGCAATATCACATGAGACACACAGGGACCATGCTGCTAAAGCAGATCCAATCCACCATTGTTCTAACCAAGTTTTACCTTGAGTTGGTAAGAAGATTCAATCATGTTAGGGAACATGACTTTGATAAACCATTTCTGTTACACACTGGTACGGCTTCTAACCCAATAATAGCTGTAGTAAGACAGACCCATGGATGGGGAGCTCTTGGGCTGCAGCCAGTGATGCTTGGGTCATCCCTTCCTGCATCAATTTGGCGTTGGGGGTGTGACGTTATTGACAATAACTGGGACCATATAGATCATTGTTACAATCAAGGTCCTGTAGTGGCCCCAAATCTTGTATAAAGGGGGTCAAATGAGGTGTCTAAGACCGGGTTATGCTTGGCTGGTTAGGATTATGCCGTTTATATGCATGTATCAGTGTTGTAGTTGAAGTTATGAATATTGGCTTCATACTGTCTGTAGTTGAATGGCTTTATACTGTATGTCTGTATTTCAAACTGGGGCTGGGCTTCTGGGACCCAGGACAAGCTATCAGCTCTGCCAGGCATGCTGATGGCCCATTAAGGACCATCGACTATACAATTAGCCCATTGAGAGGAGGCAGACACACCTTATGATTCAGTAAGGTATGCAGAGACTTGCTCATGTGACTCCAGACTCCATTTTGCTGTGATTTTCCACAGTAAGGAAAGAGGTGTCTTTACACCTGGAAGAAACTATAAAAGGCAACTGCCTCATCTCTATTTTGTCTTCATTTCCTGCTTCTTACCTCTGGAGGAACCTTGCTACACATGGAAGCTTTGAACAAAGGACTGAAGGACCCATCCCACCGGGGGATGTAATCCAGAGATTTGATTTGAACCTGCAGTATTCCATCTCTGCAAGCCTGAACCAAGAACTTTGCCATTACTGTATGTAATTGATTCCTTTTAACCAATTCTAGCTCTCACCTATACCTTTTTCCTTTTATGAATAAACCTTTAGATTTTAGATTCTAAAGGATTGGCAACAGCGTGATTTGTGGGTAAGATCTAAGTTGTATATTGACCTGGCTCTGAGGTTCGGTCCGCTGGGATCGGGAGAACCTGTTTTCTTTTACTGGGGCATTGGTTTTCATGACCATTTGTCCCCATAACGAGTGGCACTGGTGGTGAGACTGGGAAACTGGAGTGTCTTAGGGAATTGCTTGTGTGACTTGTGGTTAGCCAGTGGGGTAAAACCAAAGTCTCCTCTGTCTGGCTGGTTTGGTTTGCCTTAGAGCTGGAAAAACCCCAGTCTTGGGCTGTAACTGCCCTGCTTGAAGCAATTTGTCCTGAACTGGCACTCTCAGTTGGGTCCCGCCAGAACCAGCCTCATTACAGAGATATCATTTGAAAATGCATAATCTACTGAATATTATCCTCCTGTTAAAATATGTGTAGCAACACTGTATGTAATGTTATGAGATTTTTCTGTATGATATTACCGAAAAAGTTACAATTCTGGGGAACACCCACAGATCAGTTCCTCAGAGACAGCAAGGCAAACAGCTGGTCAAATAGCCATTCTCTGGCAGGGAGAAGGTGTGAAGACGACATTTACATTCCATCACAGGGACCTCTTGAAGTTTATATCTAGAACAGACAGCCTGTCATTATGACTCAGCTGAGAACTGAAGTTGTTTCTAGGACAAAGGACTCAATTGTAAGAAGAGGTGAGGAAAATGCTTGAGACTCTCTCTCTCCCCTTGGCTCATGAAAACGTCTGAAGAACTGAACTTGGGCGGCAGGGGTGGGTTAGCGGGAATCCTGGCTGAAAGGAAAGTCAGCCTGTCTCAGCATATGTGAGAGAAACATTTACTTTGAATCCGTTTTAGCTTGTTAAGTTAAACATTAGTTTGTGTTTTATCTTGCATTTCTTTTGTAAACAATTCTGACTTTTATGCCTCATTGCACGTAATCGCTGAAAATCTTTTTTTTCAGTAGTTGTTTTATTGTTTTATCTAACCAGTTCATTTGGATTAAAATGTGTTGTAAACTCCATTTGGGATAACAAGTCTGGTGCATGTCATTTTCCACTGATACAATGACTTCTTACGAGCTTGCGTTGTTCAGCAGTGTGCTGAACAGTGCAAGATGCACATTTGCAGGGGAGGTCTGGGACCAGATAATTTTCTGGGGTTCTCCGGTAGTGTACTGTGATTTGGGAGTCGTTGACTAGCAGCACTCAATACTGTGTAGCTGGGAGCAAGTTACATGCTGGAGACATGCATAGGTTGGTCTATGCACCTCCACCTTATCATGTTTCTCTGACTGTATAAATATCTGTCTACTGTATGAATCATAGGATCATAGAATCATAGAATCTCAGGGTTGGAAGGGACCTCAGGAGGTCATCTAGTCCAACCCCCTGCTCAAAGCAGGACCAACCCCAACTAGATCATCCCAGCCAGGGCTTTGTCAAGTCTGACCTTAAAAACCTCTAAGGAAGGAGATTCCACCACCTCCCTAGGTAACCCATTCCAGTGCTTCACCACCCTACTAGTGAAAAAGTTTTTCCTAATATCCAACCTAAACCTCCCCCTCTGCAACTTGAGACCATTACTCCTTGTTCTGTCATCTTCTACCACTGAGAACAGTCTAGATCCATCCTCTTTGGAACCCCCTTTCAGGTACTTGAAAGTAGCTATCAAATCCCCCCTCATTCTTCTCTTCTGCAGGCTAAACAATCCCAGTTCCCTCAGCCTCTCCTCATAAGTCATGTGCTGCTGAGGGTGTCCGGGGAAGCAAGGGAGGGTCTTCTACTGCAATGTGGCTTCCGCCCTGGTCCATATGCAGCTTGCCTGTGTGAAGCAATGGTCCCCCTGCCCCTCGCAGCACAGTGGCATGGACACATTACCCTGAATGGGACAAGGACCACGGCGGCTCTCCCAATAAACCTGTGCAAGCGCATTGCCCACGTTCTGGCTGAGACTTTCGAAGAGATTACAGTGGCCGATTTCTCCGATGTGATAGACCACATCAATGCGCTCTTCCGCATCTAGGCATGCATGCAGCCCAAACCCTCCTCGCCGAAGGACCCCACACCGAAAAAACTCCTTCCCGAAAATAAAAGCTGCTTACCGCGAACCTGTTCTTCTCTTTCTCTCCCAGCGCGTACCGGCCGCTGCGACTGGCTGCCTTCCTCCTGGCTCGAGAAGAGCTCCTGGCTGCATGCACCCAGGGAGTCAGTTGTGTCTCCCCCAGCCACAGCACCCTCGCTCCTGTTTTCTTCAACCCGCTCCTCCTCCTCCTCCTCCTCTCCTTCCTCCTCCTCATTCCGCTCTCCCGTGTCCACGGTGGTGCTCGGAACAGTAGTGGGGTCACCCCCAAGTGTTGCATCCAGCTCTTTGTAGAATCGGCAGGTTTGGGGGGGAGCACCCGAGCGGCTGTTTGCCTCGCAGGCTTTGTGGTAAGCACTCCACAGCTCCTTTACTTTTATCCTGCACTGCATTGCATCCCAGTCATGGCCCCTTTCAGTCATGGCCCTTGATATCTGGCCGAAAGTATCGAAATTCCTCCTGCTGGATCGCAGCTGGGACTGGACAGCTTCCTCCCCCCAAACAGCGATGAGGTCCAGCAACTCGCCATTGCTCCATACTGGGGCTCGTCTGGCACGTGGAGGCATGGTTACCTGGAAAGATGCGCTGAGAGCACTCCACGCCTGGCTGAGCAAACAGGAAGGGGATATTTAAAATTCCAAGGGAATTTAAAGGGTTGGAGTGGCGGTTGGTTACCTGAGGCCAGGGCAGTAGAGTTCTAATTGATGACCAGAGTGGCTAGAACAGGCATTGTGGGATACTTCTGAATACTTCTGGAGGCCAATAACAGCGCATTGGGTGGCCACACTGTAGCCGCAGCGCACCAGCAGCAGCGCAACAAACGTTATTCCTCTCAGGGAGGTGGAGTACATGCAGCGCTGTACCTGAGGAGATGCAGGCAGTTTTATTGCACTGTAACTTGAGAGTGTAGCAAAGGCCTTAGGTCGCTTTAGCCCCGTAGTGTGCACCTGCCCTTAGGCTCTCTACACTCACACCTGCTGTAGCACTTTGCAGCAGACAGTCACTGCGGCGATGGGAGGTGTTTCCCATCACTGGAGTAGTCAGGTTGACAGAAGAATTCTTCCACCCATCTAGCGCTATCTACGCCAGGGCTTCGCTCAGCTTAACTACACTGGGTGTGAAAAATCCACGCCCCTAACCCGAGAGAGGTAGCTATGCAGTTAGGTGTCCAGAATACATCAGACAAGCTCCTGCCCCAGCCTAGTGCCCCAGCCCCCTCCCAGCCCCAGAGTGGGCTGCGTGGCCCCAGCCACCCCAGAACCGGAGCACTGGGAGGTCAGGTTACGGGGCCCCGACTCGACCTGCCATTGACTCGCGTGGCTCTGCTCCGTCAGCCGCTCCGGCCACGCACCCCTGATGAGGCATGAAGCAGGCCAAGAGCTTTGTGCAGCCCACAGGGAAGCGGGAGGGAGGCGTCTTCGAGCCGGCGAGTCTCGTCCATTTCTCTCTTGCCGCTTGGGAGGAGGCGGGATGGGAGCGAAACGTGCCCGGCTGAAGGTTTTGCGCTCGGCCTTGAGGATTAAGCCCGAGCCCCCGGCCTGGCTGCTGGGAGATGGGTTTCTGAGTCGCATCCAGCGCACTCTTTGGACCACCAGCTGGAAGCAGTGAGGCCAAGAGGGACGGTGTTGAGGCAGCAAAAGGGGCAAGGAAATAGCATGGGGCTGTCACCGTCCCTGGTTGGGGTCGAACCACCATCCTCTCGGTTAACAGCCGAACGCGCTGACCCATTGCACCACAGCGACACATAGATACTGTTACCAAGGCTGCAGCCTCCCAGCCGGCGCATCTACCTGCCAGCGCTAGAGCTCACACGGTCCGGATGCTGGAGGCTGGGTACTGGATAGGGCAGGTGAAGAGGCAGCAGAGTGCTGCAGGGGACGCGTGCCGGGCCCATAACCCAGAGGTTGGTGAATCGAAACCATCCTCTGCTAGGCATGTGCTTGTTTTCTTCTGCTCCGGGCCTTCAAGTGAGGCGGCGACCAGCAGAGCGCCAAGAGCCAAGGCAAGAGGTGGCTGAGGTGATGGCCTACCAGGGAGCTCCCGGCCCCTCTGGCTACCTGGGCTCAAGGCAAGAGACAGGCCTGGGCATGGTGAGGGCTCCTGTCCTGGCCTGAGGCAGCCGTGCATCCTCGTCCCCTTTTCCCACCCACACGGGAGGCGGCTGATGCGGGAGAGCACTAGGGAAGCTCTCAGGACGCTAGGGAGCTCCGTGTGGCTGTCAGATTTTACACTTGGATTAAACCCGAGTCCCCGCCGTGGCTGCTCGGAAAAGGGCTTTTGCGGCCCAGCCCCCCCACTCTTCCAGCCGGCAGGTGACCCCACAGTGTCCCTGAGGGAGCCTTCGAGGCAGCAAAAGGGGGACTTCACAGCTGCCAGCAGACCTTGAGGAGCCCACGAGGACGACGCCTTCAGCGGCATCCATGGGGGAGCATAATCCCCCCTCCTTTCGATGAACAGCTGAACTCACTGACCCACCATACCCCAGAGACACCTACCAGCAGCTGTTTGCCAGGGCCCCTGCCCAGCCCCCTGCACCGCTCCCTGCCAGTGCCAGACCTCACAAGGCACCAGCCTGGAGCCAGGGCCGCTAGGTGCTGCTTACGAAAAGCCAGCAGAGGGACACAGGGGAACTGTGCTGTGCCCATAACACAGAGGTGGATTAATCAAACCCTCTTCTGCTAGCACCCGGCCTCCCGCTTCCTACCCTGGGCCTGCAAGCGAGGGGGCGGCTTGCACAGTGCCAAGAGTCTCACCTGTGAGGCAGGAGGTGGCTGACGCCCGCAGCCTGCTGGGGAGCTCCCAGAAGTGATTAAGGGACAGAGACTCCCAAGTGCCTTCAGTGAGAAGGGTTTGGGGTTCATGAGGCCAGTAAGGGGGTCACCATGTCGGCCTTGTAACCCTGGGTGTCAGGTCAGTAGCGCAGCCAGGTGCACACGGGGAGCGGTGCTATAAAAGACGCCTCCCCCTGGACTCACCCGGCGGCGCTCCGGGTCTTCAGCGGCACTTCACCAGCGGGTCCTCACTCACTACGGGTCTTCAGTGGTACCCGCCCCCGAAATGCGGCCGAAGACCCGGAGTGCCGCCGGGTGAGTGCAAGAAGCGGCGCCTTTTTTTAGCTCTGCTCTGCTAAAAAAAAATGCCGCTTTCTTTTTAAGGAGCCGCTTTTGCTCACAGGGGTTGGTGGCCGCTCCCCCTGCTCCCCGCTGGCTACGCTGCTGTGTCAGGTCGCTGTGCAGCTTTGATCTAGAGCTCTGATCCCAACGACCGACCAGCAGCCCACAGCCTCCCCCTGGGTCTGCCCCACCTGGTTACTCCTCACAGGCTGACCTGACCCCCCTTCCAGCCCTGGATTCACCCCCCAATCATCCTACTGCCACTCAGAGCCACAGCTGTGGGGGTGCTGACGGAGGGAGCTGGGACTCTAGGATGGGGTTCTTCTCGAAAAATGGCTGCAGAAAGGTGGGGCTCAGCTCTGTCAGCGACCTGCCCAGTTGTCTCGGTGACAGGGGATGTGACATTTCTGTAAGTGCATAAAGGGGGTATTTGGCTTCCACGTCAATGTGAGGAATGTGCATTTATGAGAGGGAATATCTGTGTTTCTTTTGCTTCCACTTCAGTGGCCTAATGAGTAAGGCAATGGTTTTTTAAGCCAGAGATTGTGGCTTCAAGTCCCACCTGGGGTGAAAAAGCTGTTTTCTGTCTGTATATTGCAAAGAAACCTTGGTCTTAGTTTCAAGGAAGCTGGGAGATGTTTGAACACAAAGTTCTGGATCCTCCAATATGCTGGGGGGCTTTGGCCAAGTCAGTGCAGCCCTGTGTGCCTCTGGTTCGCAGTGGGGTGCAGTTCATTTCCCCACCTCACGGGGGCACTGTGCACTTCCAGGCAGGAGAAGTGGTGTAAGAATTATCATTAGTGTTAGCCAACCCAGTGGAAGTGCTGCCCTGTCACTCTCCTGGTTTGTTTTCGGGACTGCCTCTCTCACCTGCCTTCCAACTCCAGCTAATGGGAGCAGCTGCTGTTGTCTCTGTTTCTCCTTCTCCCAGCAAGTGGGGCTGCCCCAGAGACTGGCCACCGGGTGTCGCTGCGGCTCCAATGGAAAGAGTCTGTGCATTACCCCGACTGGCCAACTGGTGTCGCTGCTGCTCCAGAGGATAGAGTCTGTGCATTACCGCAACTGGCCACCCGGTGTCGCTGCTGCTCCAAGGGAAACGCTTGCTCCCCCGGGTCGGGGAGGTGTCAATTGGTGGGGGCACCAGGCAGGGGGAAGGAGCTGGGGGAGGGGAGAGCCGGCTGCTGGTGGATGCTAAGTACAGCTGCCAAGGAGGGATTTTATGCTACTGCAGACATAAAGGTTGCTACCCTTCCCCCTCTATTTATGACAATGGTAAAGGGCAGTTTAATAATTATTAGTATTATTGGAAATAGACCCAACATCTAGTGACAAGCTGGGGGAAAAGGACGTCAGGAGCAGACTGTATTTTCATGGAGCTGCCTTTGCTACCTGGGTGCTCAGCCAATGCAGCTGATTTCCCAGAATGAGATTTTGGCTGGTTCTGGGTTTCAGTTCACTGGAGAGGCGCCGACTCCGTGGATGCTCAAGGCCTGGAGCACCCACAGGGAAAAACTGGTGGGTGCTGAGCACCCACCGGCAGCTCCCCGCCGCGCGCCCACAACTCACCTCCCGGGTTCCGGGTCCCGGCGCTTTGTTTAGCGCAGCAGCCGGCACCTCCCAGCTGTTCGGCAAGGGGGCGGGCGAGGGGGAAGCACCACTAGACGGGCTGTGAGGGTGCAGGAGCTGGGACAGCTGCCAAAGCCGAGGCTCCTCCCGCCTCCCAGGTAGGGGATGCGCTGCAGGGAGGGCAACAAACCAGGGTGGAAGGCGTGGGGGTGAGAGCGAGACCTGGGCCAGTGCTCCAGCCTGCTCAGTGGTGCCGCTAACCCCGCCAGGGGGCCGGGCCTTGCGGACCCGACCCCGCACACACAGCAGTTAACCCTTTCCGCCCCGCCACAGCGCCCCGGATCCCCGGCACGAGCAGGGAGGGGACGACGTGCACTGGCTGGGGGGGAGCCTCAGGGCTTGAGCAGCTGCCTCCCCCCCCTCCCCGCTCTGCTGCTTTAGCGCTGGGAAAGCAGGAGAGAGGAGGAGGGGGCGGTGGGTGCAGCCGCTGGGGGTTGCTCACGGTCATGGCTGGTTGCCCGGCAGGGGATGAGATCCCAGCAGCCCCCCTGTGTGCCGGGCGGCAGCTGCCCCCTTCCCTTGCTCCCCACTCGTGTGTGGGGAGAGGGCGCAACGGGCCATTGGTGACCCTCGCTTCCTGCCCAGGCAAGCCGCCGCATTGCCCTCCTGCTGCTGCCCGGCCTCTGCCTTTGTCTGGCCCCACCTCGCCGCACGTTTCAGCCCCTCCACCCATCCCACTGCGGGCCCCTGGCCTGGGTCCTCCCCCCTCTCCCCGCTCGTGTGAGCACCCCATAGTGGGGAGTTGCCAATCCCACAGTGACCCTGCAGAACATGGAGCAAAATTTGCCCCCCCTTGCGGGGGGAGCCAAAGGAGGGAGATTGCAGCTGCTTCCTCCTCCTCCAGCTGCGGACAAGCCCCCTGCAGTGCCAGGGTGAACTCTCCCTGCCTGCCGCGGGGCTGCCAAGTGCCCACAAGTTTGGGCACCAGAGCAGTTTTGCAACCCCCTTTCGCCCCCCCCCCCACCCCGCAGCTCTTCCCCTCCACTTGTGGCCTCCCCACTTGCAACATTCAAGCGGGATGAAGAGGAGGAGGCGAGCAGAGCGTGCCGGGGTGGATCACTCCCCACCCCCGTGGGACCACGCTTGAAACTCTTGTTAGGTACCGGAGAGATTTCCAGACAAAGATCCCCGGCTGAATACAGTGTCTGTGGATCAGGGGCAGATGATGATGATGATGATGGTGGAGCAGAGGGAAGGGGACGGGAAACCGGAACCCAGACGGTGAGTTGTGGGCGCGCGGCAGCGGGGGCTGGCTGGGAGCTCCCGGTGGGTGCTTAGCACCCACCAATTTTTCCCGGGCGGGGGGGGGATTTGGGGAAGTGGCGGGGCCGGAGTTGAGGGGGGCGCGAGCACCCACCGGCGCCGACAAAAGTCGACACCTATGGTTCACTGTAGTATTGAGTGCGGGGACAGAGAGGGGCGGGTAATGAAATGTTGTTCTCCTTATTGATACCTCTCTGATGGACCGCAATCTTGTCGTGGTGGGGAGGCTTTCATTGGATAAAGACCGTCATCACTATATTGTCCGGAGCTTTTATACTCCTCGTAGGGTCCCCCTTCCCAACTCTGGAGAGGCACAATGGGCAAAGAAGGGGTGGGAAATGTAAAACCCAATGGTATTGTCCTCAGCAAATGTGTGGAGCATGACCTGCTCATCTCAAATACCATCTTTAGGCAGAGTAACAAATTTAAGACCACCTGGAAACATCCTCAGTCCAAACATTGGCACCTCCTTGACGATGTTATAGTCAGAGCCCGAGACTATACTGACGTCCGTATAACACTAGCTATGAGAGGTATCGATCACTGTTGGACAGACCATGGATTAGTAAGATCAGTCACGTACCTCCAGCTCACTCCACAACACCACAAACACAAAAGGACTAAGCGAATGCAGTACAACATCAAAGCACTTTGGGACCAAGCCAGCTGCGAGATTTCCAGCAACATCAGTCTCAGAAACTATCTAACCTGCCTGACAACATCATTGACATTCAAAAACACTGGGATCAACTGAAAAACACCATTCACAATGCATGTGCTGAAACCATAGGGTATTCCACTCATCGGCACCAAGACTGGTACAACAAAAACCACAAGGAAATCCTAGCATTAATTCACAGAAAAGAAATTCATTTTGTAACTGGCAAAATGATTCCTCTAACAAACGAAAACACGAGGCCTACCACCTGCTTAAAGCCAAAGTCCAAAGGAGGCTACGTGACATCAAAATCAAGTGGTGGCAAGAGAAGGCCTCTGAGATCCAGGGTTTCATAGACCAGGATGACACGAAGAGCTTCTTTCAAGCAACCAAAGCTATATATGGGCCACGCTCCAAAGGCCCAAACCCCTTACGGATGGTTCCACCCCCATCAAGGACAATGCAGCCATTAAACAATGCTGGAAGGAGCATTTTGAGAGCCTACTAAACCACGAATCCACGGGTCTCTGAAGACACCATCGAGTTTATTCCACAACGATCAGCAATGGATCACCTTGCTGATCCCCCTATCTTCTGAGGAAGTCCAGCATGCTGTGACCCAGACAAAAAATCACAAGGCTTCAGGCCCAGAAGGAATCCCAGCTGAGGTTTTTAAAGCTGGTGGAACAATGCTTCAGCACAAACTTCGCCAACTCCTCCAAAAATCTGGACCTGCAAAGAAATTCCACCTGACTTTAAGAACGCCAACATTATTATAATATACAAGAAAGGGGACAAATCTTTGTCAGGAACTAAAGAGGTATAGTTCTCCTCTCCATCGCAGGGAAGATTCTTCCCCAGATCCTACAAAACCACCTCCTCCCCCTTGCTGAGGAACTCCTCCCCGAATCACAGTGTGGCTTCAGGCTATCCCGAGCCACAATCGACATGATCTTCATGGTACGACAGATTCAGGAGAAGTGCAGAAAGCAACACCAGGAACTGTTCATGGCATTCATCGACCTAACCAAAGCCTTTGACTCTATCAGTCATGATGCCCTATGGAAGCTGTTGTGTCTGTCCACAGAAATTCATTTCCATCATCAGACTACTCCACGATGGGATGACTGCCACCATTTTGTGCAACAGCTCAGAGACCGAATCATTCACTGTTTGCTCCAGTCTCAAGCAGGGCTGTGTTATTGCTCCAACACTCTTCTCCATTTACCTTGCCATGACCCTGATTCTCATCCATGACAGCCTTCATGACAGAATTGGGATTGCGTGTCGTATGGATGGTCAGCTCCTCAATCGCCATCTCCTCCAGACAAACTCTAAGATCACGAGAATTGGCATCACTAACCTTCAGTATTCAGATCACATTGTCATTCTTCCACACAGAGGCCGACCTGCAAAGCCCCTAAATCTTTCTGCAGATGCCTATCACAGCCTCGGTCTCTCTCTCAAGCTCGGGAAAAGCAAGGTACTCTACCAGCCCTCACCTGAACAAACTACTCTTCCTAATCTACAAATCGCCATCAGCGGAGAACCCATGGAAAATGTGGACCATTTTCCACACCTTGGCAGTCATTTCTCCCAAACAGCCAGCATTGACACAGAAATTGAATACAGGATCCTCTGTGCCAGCACATCTTTTGGAAGACTACTCAAATGAGTCTTACAGACTCATAGACTTTAAGGTCAGAAGTGATCATTATGATCATCTAGTCTGACCTCCTGCACAATGCAGGCTACAGAGTCTCACTCACCCACTTCTGGAATAATCCCCTCACCTATGTCTCAGCTATTGAAATCCTCAAATCATGGTTTAAAGACTTCAAGATGCAGAGAATCCTCCAACAAGTGACCCGTGCCCCATGCTGTAGAGGAAGGCGAAAAACCTCCAGGGCCTCTGCCAATCTCCCCTGGAGGAAAATTCCTTCCCGACCCCAAATATGGCGATCAGCTGAACCCTGAGCATGTGGGCAAGACTCACCAACCAGACACCCAGGAAAAATGTTCTCTGTAGTAATTTCTAACATCTCATCACTGACCATTGGGCCTATTTACCACTGATAGTCAAAGGTCAATTAATTGCTGAGATCATGTTATCCCATCAAACGATCCCCTCATAGAATCATAGGGCTTGTCTTCACTACCCGCCGGATAGCAATCGATCTATCGGGGATCGATTTTTCGCGTCTCATTAAGACGCGCTTAATCGATCCCCGATCGCGCTCCCCGTCGACTCCGGAAAACCACGTCATCAAGCGGCGTCGACGGGGGAGCTGCAGCGATCGACGCGCCGCCGTCTTCATGGTCAGGTAAGCCGATTACGATACGCCGACTTCAGCTACGTTATTCATGTAGCTGAATCTGCGTATCGTAGATCGACCCCCCCTTCCCTAGTGTAGCCCTGGGCATAGAATATCAGGATTGGAAGGGACCTTAGAAGGTCATCTAGTCCAACCCCCTGCTCAAAGCAGGACCAATACCCAATTTTTGCCCCAGATCCCCAAATGGCCCCCTCAAGGATTGAACTCACAACCCTGGGTTTAGCAGGCCAATGCTCAAACCACTGAGCTATCCCTCCCCGCTTTAGCTCTACTGGAAATACCTCGCTTAATGCATCCCAAGACTGCATAAGCTTTTTTCACGGCCATATCACATTGGCGACTCATAGTATCCTGTGATCAACCAGGTCCTCAAGGAATCAATTCTGAACCACTTAAAGGAGGGGAAAGTGATCAGGAACAGTCAGCATGGATTCACCAAGGGCAAGTCATGCCTGACTAACCTAATTGCCTTCTATGATGAGATAACTGGCTCTGTGGATGAGGGGAAAGCAGTGGATGTGCTATTTCTTGACTTTAGCAAAGCTTTTGATACAGTCTCGCACAGTGTTCTTGCCAGCAAGTTAAAGAAGTATGGGCTGGATGAATGGACGGTAAGGTGGATAGAAAACTGGCTGGATGGTCGTGCTCAACGGGTAGTGATCAATGGCTCCATGTCTAGTTGGCAGCCAGTATCAAGTGGAGTGCCCCAAGGGTCGGTGCTGGGGCCGGTTTTGTTCAATATCTTCATCGACGACCTGGAGGATGGTGTGGACTGCACCCTTAGCAAGTTTGCAGATGACACTAAACTGGGAGGAGTGGTTGATACGCTGGAGGGTAGGGATAGGATACAGAGGGACCTAGACAAATTAGAGGATAGGGCCAAAAGAAATCTGATGAGGTTCAACAAGGACAAGTGCAGAGTCCTGCACTTAGGACGGAAGAATCCCATGCACTGCTACAGACTAGGGACCGAATGGCTGGGCAGCAGTTCTGCAGAAAAGGACCTAGGGGTTACAGTGGATGAAAAGCTGAATATGAGTCAACAGTGTGCCCTTGTTGCCAAGAAGGCTAACGGCATTTGGGGCTGTATAAGTAGGGGCATTTCCAGCAGATCGAGGAACGTGATTATTCCCCTCTATTCGGCACTGGTGAGGCCTCATTTGGAGTACTGTGTTCAGTTTTGGGCCCCTGTGATGAACTAGGACTGTAGTTAAGGTTTCCCTGAGTACTGTGTGGGTGCCTCAGTTTCCCCTATGTGGTGCTTGAGTATCTAGGTGGTGGGACAATGGTGCATGATTGTTACAAAGCCCTAGAAGGCAGAGGCCTGGACACAGAGAAGGGCTCTGTCTCCTGGCAACAGATGGCCCGGCCCCTTGCCCGGCAAAGGTGAGAGCTGAAGGTGTGAGAACAAAGGGATCAGGTGACCTCCTGGCCCGGGAAGCAGACAAAGGCGGAGGAGGGGCTAGAGAGTTTGAGTTTGGTGCTGGCTTGGGAAGAGGAAGGGAGGGGGGCAGACAGGGTCTGGCCTCCCTGCCCCATGTGGAGCTGCGGGGCGAAATGCAGGGAGCCCCAGGCTGGGGTCTAAGCTCCCTGCCCCCCGGAAGGACCCAACTGAGGGGTCCTGGATGTACTGACAAGCTCTGGTTGGACTGTGTTCCTGGCATCTCTAATAAACCTTCTGTTCTACTGGCTGGCTGAGACTCCCAGTGAATCCGGGGAAGAGGGGTGCAGGGCCGGACTCCCCTATACTCCGTGACAACTGGTGGCAGCGGTGGGATGTTCTGCACCCCGTGAACAGCGCTTCCTGCAGTAAGTAACTGGGGAGCAGTAGAATGAAGGGGGGCTAACGAGGACCAGGCGTGCTGAAGGCTCACGGAGGAGCGGTTTCGGGGAGCGGAGGAGCTACGCTTAACCCCTGGGAGTGTGTGTCCAGCGAGAAGGACTGTGCAATGAGGGGGTCCCCCTGGGGGCTACAGTGAGCAGTCCCAGGGGCGGAGGAGCCTGCGGCTTGGCCCTGGGAGAGAGAAGGAATTTTGCAGTGACAGGGTTCCCCTGGGGGTGCCGTGAGTGGACCCAGGGGCGGAGGAGCTGCAGCTCGACCCTGGCAAAGAGGCGGTGACCTGGAGAAGGGCTGGCACACTTGGGGTTCTTCCTGGAAACCGTGGGGAGCTAAGAGCACACAGGCCTGCGAGTCCACAGCAAACTTGGGAGCAGTGAAGTGATGGCGTATCGCCTTCTCCTTAAGAAGAGCATTGTAACCCTGTGCAAAAAGAGAGGGATACCCATTGGAAAGCTCACTAAAGCCCAGTTAATCACGCGGCTGGAGGAAGATGACCATTCCAGGGAGCAGATTCCTGACCCCAATGGGGCTACAGCAGGATCTGGGAGCAGCTGGAGTGATAGCCTGGCATTCCCAAGAGTCTGGTCCCCAACCAGACGGGGGTCTTCACGATCGGGTTCCCCAGCAGGGGATCGGAGACGGATGGGACTGGAGCTAAGTCCGAGAGAGCAAGAGGACGGTGAGAGACAGCAAGAGCCCGAGAAAGACCTACAGAAGAAGCAGCAGCGTGAACTTGCGGTGGTGGAACTGAGAGGCATAGGGGACTGGCCAGGGGTAAGTGGGGACAGATCCCGGGGTGCCAGCTCCGCAGGGAACCTCGATCCTAAATTGCTGCCCCTGGTTAAGGAGGGTGGGGATGTGGAGGCCCACCTCACTGCCTTGGAGCAGGCTGGTGATTGGAACCAGGGAGACCCTGCGGAAAAGCCCCGGGATCTAAGCCCCTTGCTGGGTCCCAAGGCCATAAACTCCACCAGCCAGAAGGGTGGGATGGTGGATGGATTTCCACTCCTGGCCCTGGACTCAAGCCCTATGGACCCCCAGTGGAAGCGGAAGCTGATGGTCAATGGAGAGACATTCGGGGGGTGGCAAGACCCCGGGACAGAGAGAATTGTGGTCAGGCCCCGGGTGGTGCACCCCCACCAGCTGCTGGGGGGCTGTGTGACCAGGGTGAGGGTCCCAGGGACGGACCCATTCGCCCTGCCTATGGCCCAGATCCCTGTGCAGACCCAGGAGGGGTCGGGCTGGCTGGTGGTTGGGGGTCTCCAGGATATCAGCGGTGAGGTGCTGTTGGGGGGTGACTGTGTATCTTTGGGACAGGATCCAGGCCCTGTAACGGCCGAGGATTTGAATTTGAACTCAGGAAACCAATTGGCTAAGAGGGAAATGGTCAGTGAAAATGCAAATGACCTGGCTGGCAGGGGGGAGGAGCTGCCAGGCCCCGGTTACCTGCCTGCCTGTAACCAGACCCCTAGGGCGGGGTGGGTCAGAGAGATGCTCCCCACCCCCCTGCACACTGGAGAGGTGGCTCACGCTGGCTCTGATGCTGTGACCAAAGCAGCGAGCTCACTGCCTGGCCCCACAGGGACAGCCAGGGCAGCGCTGAGCCCGGGAGGAGCAGAGACCCCAGCTGAGTGGGGGAACACACAGGCAGGGCAGGACGGCTGCCAACCAGGCTTGCCTGGTCCAGAGGTGCTGCCGGGAAGTGATTCCATGGCAGGGAGGGAGCCACCAGGGACAGGGCTCAGTGGGGCCGTGACCCCAGGCCTGGCCAGTGAGCTGCAGAGGGATCCCGCTTTGGAGAAGCTAAGGGAACTTGCTGGCCACAGCGCTGCAAACCCCCTTGGGGAAGACTGCAGAGACAGATCCCTGTGGGAGAAGGGATTCCTGTGCCGGGAATGGGCTTCCCAAGGGGAAGTAGAACTGCGGGGAATCAGGAGGCAGCTGGTGGGGCACCCGAAGTATCATCACCGGCGATTATACCTGGTCCAGGGTAAGGGAGAAGATCCCTGGAGGTCCCTGCCCATCAGGGAGGAACCTTTCCAGAAGGTGGCTATGAATGGGGTGGGCCCCCTCAGCAGGGCAACCCAGTCGGGGAAGAAGTACATTTGGGTGGTGGTAGATTTTGCCACCCGCTACCCCGAGGCGGTACCCTTATCCTCCATTGAAGCAGACACCGTGGCGGATGCGCTGCTGACCATTTTCAGCCGAGTGGGGTTCCCCAAGGAAGTCCTGACAGACCAAGGGTCCAACTTCATGTCGGCCCTGCTCCGGTGCTTGTGGGAGAAATGTGGGGTCCGGCACAGTTGGGCCTCAGCATATCATCCCCAGTGCAATGGGCTGGTGGAGAGAGTTCAGGGGACCGTGAGGCTGATGCTGAAGACTTGCATCAATCAGCATCCACAGGACTGGGACAAGTACCTGCCCACCGATGGCACAAGGAAATGCCCCAGGAATCACCAGGGGGCTTCCCTTTCAAGCTGTGGTATGGGAGGAGAGTAAGGGGACCCCTAGAACCGGTAAGGGACAATTGGGAGGAGAATGGGGAAGACCCCCTGATGGATCTCTCCCCTGAGATGGGAGCCCATCCTTCCATCAGGTGTCCCCCAGTCAGAGTAACTGGGAAAAGAGCCCAGAACCTGGAGAGAGAGGCCAAGGACAGGCTGGCTTTAGAGGTGAACCAGTCATTCAACAGTCCAGGGCTGGCCAAGGTGGAGGCGATCAGAGTTTGGCCTGTTCCCCAGACCAAGAAACAGGTCCAGGCCTTTAGCGGGATGGTGGGATACTACCAGAGGTTTGTACCCCCCTTTAGGTCCCTAGCTGCCCCCATCACAGAGCTAGGTAAGAAGGGGAAGCCAGACGAGGCAGTCTGGACCGAGCAGGGCCAGAGGACTCTCTGTGCGCTGAAGGAGGCTCTAATCCAGGGCCCAATAGATCGAGTAAACCCAGACGGGGCCAAGCCCTGTACAGTGTTCACCGAAGCCTCAGACACAGGGCTGGGCGCGGTGCTGATGCAGGCCTATGCGAAGGGGGAGAGATACCCCATCGGGTATCTGAGCAAGGAGCGGCTGCCCTGGAGGCAGAACGGTCAGGCCATAGAGAAGGAATGCCTGGCCATGGGGCAGGCCCTTAAGAAGCAGCAGCCGGATCTATTTGGGTGACGCTTTACGGGGTATGGTCACCATTCCGCCCCAACGTGGCTGCATCCAGGAAAAGGGGCCGATGCCGAGCGGCTGGTGACAGAGACACGTGGGCAGAGAGGGGACCAGATCAAGAGGGAGGCTCTTAACCAAGAGAGCCCGAACTACAGCCCTCCAGACTGGAGCGCTGGGAAAAGACCTGATCTCAGCTTGAACCCCAGGGGTTTTGGGATGGGAAGAGGGCACGGGCCACATAAACCTTCCCACATGCGGCCTGCGGGTGCCATCAAGCCCACCCAACCTAAGGGAGCCCATGGAACTGGAACGGCCTAGTGTGACCAGGTTCGAACTTCCCCGGGTCACTGGCTAAAGTGACCCCGCTCAGTTTGGTCTCGGAGGGGGGAGAGATGTCACAAACTAGGACTGTAGTTAAGGTTTCCCTGAGTACTGTGTGGGTGCCTCAGTTTCCCCTATGCGGTGCTTGAGTATCTAGGTGGTGGGACAATGGTGCATGATTGTTACAAAGCCCTAGAAGGCAGAGGCCTGGACACAGAGAAGGGCTCTGTCTCCTGGCAACAGATGGCCCGGCCCCTTGCCCGGCAAAGGTGAGAGCTGAAGGTGTGAGAACAAAGGGATCAGGTGACCTCCTGGCCCGGGAAGCAGACAAAGGCGGAGGAGGGGCTAGAGAGTTTGAGTTTGGTGCTGGCTTGGGAAGAGGAAGGGAGGGGGGCAGACAGGGTCTGGCCTCCCTGCCCCATGTGGAGCTGCGGGGCGAAATGCAGGGAGCCCCAGGCTGGGGTCTAAGCTCCCTGCCCCCCGGAAGGACCCGACTGAGGGGGTCCTGGATGTACTGACAAGCTCTGGTTGGACTGTGTTCCTGGCATCTCTAATAAACCTTCTGTTCTACTGGCTGGCTGAGACTCCCAGTGAATCCGGGGAAGAGGGGTGCAGGGCCGGACTCCCCTATACTCCGTGACAGCCCCACACTACAAAAAGGATGTGGATAAATTGGAAAGAGTCCAACGGAGGGCAACAAAAATGATTAGGGGGCTGGAGCACATGACTTATGAGGAGAGGCTGAGGGAACTGGGATTGTTTAGCCTGCAGAAGAGAAGAGTGAGGGGGGATTTGATAGCTGCTTTCAACTACCTAAAAGGGGGTTCCAAAGAGGATGGATCTAGACTGTTCTCAGTGGTAGAAGATGACAGAACAAGGAGTAATGGTCTCAAGTTGCAGAGGGGGAGGTTTAGGTTGGATATTAGGAAAAACTTTTTCACTAGTAGGGTGGTGAAGCACTGGAATGGGTTACCTAGGGAGGTGGTGGAATCTCCTTCCTTAGAGGTTTTTAAGGTCAGGCTTGACAAAGCCCTGGCTGGGATGATCTAGTTGGGGTTGGTCCTGCTTTGAGCAGGGGGTTGGACTAGATGACCTCCTGAGGTCCCTTCCAACCCTGAGATTCTATGATTCTATGACTCCGAGGTCCTTCTCCTCTTCCTTTTCTTGAAGCTTACAACTAAAATTCTTGTTATTAATCCCTTACACTTCTCACGATTACATTTCATCCTATTACTATTACTCCAGTTTACAAGGTCATCCAGATCTTCCTGTATGATATCCCGATCCTTTCCCGATTTGGCAATACCTCCCAACTTTGTGTCATCCGCAAACTTTATTAGCACACTCACACTTTTGGTGCCAAGGTCAGTATTAAAAAGATTAAATAAGATTGGTCCCAAAACTGAACCTTGAGGAACTCCACTAGTAACCTCCCTCCAACCTGACAGTTCACCTTTCAGTATGACCTGCTGTAGTCTCCCCTTTAACCAGTTCCCTATCCACCTCTCCATTTTCATACTGATCCCCATCTTTTCCAATTTGACCAATAATTCCCCATGTGGTACTGTATCAAATGCCTTACTGAAATCAAGGTAGATTAGATCCACTGCGTTTCCTTTATCTAAAAAATCTGTTACTTTCGCAAAGAAGGAGATCAGGTTGGTTTGGCATGATCTATATGGCTTTTTATGGCATGGTTTTGTAAAACCATGTTGTAATTTGTCCCAATTGCCATTGACCTCAATGTCCTTAACTACTTTCTCCTTCAAATTTTTTCCAAGAGCTTGCATACTACAGATGTCAAACTAACATGTCTGTAGTTACCTGGGTCACTTTTTTCCCTTTCTTTAAAATAGGAACGATATTAGCAATTCTCCAGTCAAATGTTACAACCCCTGAGTTTAGAGATTTATTAAAAATTTTTGCTAATGGGCTTGCAATTTCATGTGCCAGTTCCTTTCATATTCTTGAATGAAAATTATCTGGGCCCCCCGATTTACTCTTTCCAATTTATCCACATCCTTCTTGTAGTGTGGGGCCCAAAACTGGACACAGTACTCTCCACCATTACTGCGATTTGTTGTCTGAAACAGTGAATCAAGATGGCATCTCGTATCTAAAAGGGTGTCATAAGGAGGAGGGAGAAAACTTGTTCATCTTAGCCTCTGAGGATAGAACAAGAAGCAATGGGCAACTTGCAAACTGCAGCAAGGGAGGTTTAGGTTGGACATTAGGAAAAAGTTCCTAACTGTCAGGGTGGTTAAACACTGGAATAAACTGCCCAGGGAGGTTGTGGAATCTCCATCTTTGGAGATATTTAAGAGTAGGTTAGATAAATGTCTATCAGGGATGGTCTAGACAGTATTTGGTCCTGCCCAGGGGGCTGGACTAGATGACCTCTCAAGATCCCTTCCAGCCCTAGAATCTATGAATCTATGAAAATCTATGAATCTCCTGCCTGTATGAAGGTAAGGAAATAGCTCTGTGTGTTTGTGCCTCTGTGGGAAGTACAGGGGTGCAGCACTGGGCCTGAACACAGGTTTGAATGTGTCCCTCTCTGTCTAAGGACAGTGTTTAAGGAAGAAGGATGGTCATGCGAGCTTTCATTGAGGTACCACAATATGTGTATGGGAGCAGGGGAATTCCATCCCTAGCTCCTAGTATAGACGTAGCCTTAGAGATGTGTGGGGAGACTATCTTCATCAAGGTCAGTGTCATAAATATGAAGGGAAGGGGGAGAGGGTCTGATGCAGTGCTATAAAATCCTCTTTCCAGTAAAGGGTTAAGAAATGCAGGTAGCCAGACTGACACCTGACCTGGCTGGGCTCTGACCAATAAGGGGACAAGATACTTTCAAACTTTGGGAGGGGGGAAGGTTTTAGTGAGTGTCTTTGTCTCAGAGAGAGTGATCTTGGAAGACAGAAGGAACCTACAGAAAATCAAACCTCCCTTTTCTGAAGTAAGTTTAGATAGTATAGCGTATAGATTTCTGTTTATTTTTGCTTGGTATATCCCCTGTGTTAGAAAGGGCAAGGGGGGGGGAGGTATTCATGGTTTTCTGTAACGTTAAGGTTTTGTCCAGAGGGGGAAATCTCTCTGAGTTTGGAAAAATAGTGCCCTGTGAAATAGTTACCATCCTGATTTTGCAGAGATGATTTTACCTTCTTTATTTTTAATAAAATCCTTCTTTTAAGAAGTTGACTGTTTTCTATAGTGTTAAAACCCAGGGGGTGGGTTTTTAGATCACTGTGTACCAATTGGTTGGGAGATTGTTCTCAAGCTTCCCCAGGAAAGGGGGTGTATGGCTTGAGGGGGCATTTTGGGGGGGAGGGAAGTTCAAGTGATTCCTTTCCTGGATTCCTGTTAGACATTTGATGGTGGCAGCAAGAAGCATTTCTCGGGGTGCAGGGAATTTTGTACCTTGGGGGGGGTTTACCCTAAGCTGGTAAAAATAGGCTTAGGGGCTCTGAATGCGGGTCCCCACGTCTTTACCCTAGAGTTTAGAGTGGGGAGGGAACCCTGACATGGTGGCAGAGCGGTGGGATCTATTGAACCAGAGAGTGTTTTTGAACCAGACACAGGGAGTTTAGATTTTTTTTCTCTTCTCTCTAGCTCTTCCCTGTAGCTGCTGGAAGCAGGGAGGGGGGAGGGGTTAAGCTGCTAGGAGCTAGAGTATCTACATATGAAAGCAGGTAGTTAACCCCTACAGGGAATACCCAAGCAAGGTTTTTTTTTCTTTTCTAACACTATCGGGTTAAGACAGATTAAAAACAGAAAGGCTATGATGACTGCCAGTGAAGCAGCTATTAAACTTGAGATAGCCCGGCTACAAGCTGATGAGGAGGAGAAGAAACATGCAAGACTGCTACAACTTAAACAGATGGAGATGGAAGAGAAGGAGAGAGAGAGGAGGCATGCTGAGGAGGAGAAGGAGAGAGAGAGGAGGCATGCTGAGGAGGAGAAGGAGAGAGAGAGGAAGCATGCTGAGGAGGAGAGGAAGTATGCTATGGAGGAGAAGGAGAGAGAGAGGAAGCATGCTGAGGAGGAGAAAGAGAGAGAGGAAGTATGCTGAGGAGGAGAAAGACAGAGAGAGGAAGCATGCCCTGGAGATGGAGAAGACCAGGGCGGAGCAGAATCTACCGGATAACACTAATAATCCTTCCCCAACAACCCACAAATGGGAGCGACTATGTCCACCGTATGATGAATCCCGGGATATTGCTGAATATTTTCTCACCTTTGAGAGACTATGCAATCTCCATCACATTCCTGATGATCACAAAATGACCCTATTGGTAGCAAAGTTGACTGGAAGTGCTCTGGACATATTCAATGACATGCATATTGATGAGGCTTCTGACTATGAGAAATTCAAGGATTTGGTTTTTAAACAATTTCAAGTTACACCTGAAACTTACAGAGTAAAATTTCGAACCCTTATCCGAGGGCCTGGACTAAGTAATGTAGCTTATGTAAACCGGATAAAGGAGCTGTTAAAAAAATGGGTCAAGGGAAGGAATGTTACTAGCTTTGAAGGGGTGTGTGATTTGATGGCTCAGGAACAATTCCTGAATATGTCCAAGGATGATATAAGACAGTGTTTATGGGATAAGAAAATGGACTCAGCAGACAGCCTTGCTGCTTATGCTGATCAATACGAACAGTCCGAGATCAGCAGAGGGGCAAGGAAATTTGGCACACAAGGGGTGCAGGAAGCAGAGAGGAACAACCCTGGTCATAGTTTGGGGAGATACCAGAAAGGAAAACCCGAGACCACATCCCCTCACCAGGAGCAGCCCAAGGCCCCACAAGGGAAAACCCAGACCCCTTATTGCCCCACCACCCCATTCTCCAGCAACCCACCTCGCCCCACTGACCAGTCAGCTGGGCGATGTTTCAAATGTAACGAATTGGGGCATGTGAAGGCCAACTGCCCCAAGAACCCCAACAGAATACAGTTCATTGCACCGGGGTCACACCAAAGGTCCTCAGGCCCAGATGCCTCCCAGATACCCTTGGAACGAAGGGAAACGGTGAGTGTGGGCGGAAAAAGGGTTACAGCGTGGAGGGACACCGGAGCACAAGTGTCGGCTATCCACAAATCCTTAGTGGACCCCAGCTTAATCAACCCAGAGGCACAAGTGACAATTCAACCCTTCAAGTCCAACTCTTTTAATTTACCTACAGCCGTGTTGCCTGTCCAGTACAAGGGCTGGTCAGGAAATTGGACTTTTGCAGTCTATGATGATTATCCAATTCCCATGTTGCTGGGGGAAGACTTGACCAATTGTGTGAAGCTAGCCAAGAGGGTGGGAATGGTCACCTGCAGCCAGGCTAAGCAAGCTGTCACACCTAGCTCTGTTCCTGGGACTTCCACCGGAACCCCATCTGTACTACCAGAGACCCAGATAGAGGTGGTGGAACCAGACACCCTGCCAACGACTGCAACAGCCGTCGTAGATCCAATCACAGAAACCCGACCCAAGCCAGTCTCGGAACTGGAACAGATGAAACAACCAGCACCAGAACCATTGCCAGCACTGAGTCCAGCACTTGCAACCCCAGCTACCGTACCAACACCCGAGGGCACCACCGAGCCTGCAATGGCAGCAGCAGCCGATAACTCCATACAAGAGGCTCAGCCAGAGCCTGAATTACCACATTGTGCACCAGCGGAGAGTGGTTCACAGTCAATGGAAACAACCCCATCACCTACATCGCTTCCAGAGGGACCCAGCCCAGGTCTACAAGCCAGTGAGGAACTGATGTCTCCAGCATCTAGGGAACAGTTCCAAGCCGAGCAGGAAGCAGATGAAAGCCTACAGAGAGCTTGGACAGTGGGACGGAGCACCCCACTGCCTCTCAGCTCTTCTAATCAATCCCGGTTTGTTATAGAAAAAGGCCTTTTATATAAGGAGACTCTTTCTGGTGGACACCAGGAAGATTGGCGTCCTCAGAGACAGTTAGTGGTTCCGACTAAGTACCAGCTAAAGCTCTTGAGCTTAGCCCATGATCATCCTAGTGGTCATGCTGGGGTGAACAGAACCAAAGACCGTTTGGGGAGGTCATTCCACTGGGAGGGAATGGGCAAGGATGTTTCTACCTATGTCCGGTCTTGTGAGGTGTGCCAAAGAGTGGGAAAACCCCAAGACCAGGTCAAAGCCCCTCTCCAGCCACTCCCCATAATTGAAGTTCCATTTCAGCGGGTAGCTGTGGATATTCTGGGTCCTTTTCCGAAAAAGACACCCAGAGGAAAGCAGTACATACTGACTTTCATGGATTTTGCCACCCGATGGCCAGAAGCAGTAGCTCTGAGCAACACCCGGGCTAAAAGTGTATGCCAGGCATTAACAGAGATTTTTGCCAGGGTAGGTTGGCCCGCCGACATCCTTACTGATTCGGGAACTAATTTCCTGGCAGGGAGCATGAAAAGCCTGTGGGAAGCTCATGGGGTGAACCACTTGGTTGCCACCCCTTACCACCATCAAACAAATGGTCTGGTGGAGAAGTTTAATGGAACTTTGGGAGCCATGATACGTAAATTCGTAACCCAGCACTCCAACGATTGGGACCTAGTGTTACAGCAGTTGCTCTTTGCCTACAGGGCTGTACCACATCCCAGTTTAGGGTTTTCACCATTTGAACTTGTGTATGGCCGCGAGGTTAAAGGGCCATTACAGCTGGTGAAACAGCAATGGGAGGGGTTTACGCCTTCTTCGGAAACTAACATTCTGGACTTTGTAAGCAACCTACAAAACACCCTCCGAGACTCTTTAGCCCTTGCTAGAGAAAACCTAAAAGGGGCTCAGGAAGAGCAAAAGGCCTGGTATGATAAACATGCCAGAGAGCGTTCCTTTAAAGTAGGGGACCAAGTCATGGTCTTGAAGGCGCTCCGGGCCCATAAAATGGAAGCGTCATGGGAAGGGCCATTTACGGTCTGTAAGGGTCTCAGTCTATGGCGGGGTGGTGGGGCGCCAGCCCGCCTCGCTGTGCTCGGTCGATTATCTTGGGGAATCGGCAGTCTCGGACCCGATCTCCTCGGGTCGGGTCCGGTGCGGTAGCGGCTAAGCCCTGGCCCCTGGTCAGGGCGGGCAACAAACAGCCCAGAGCTCAGACCCTCAAGCAGGGGCTGAGCAAACAGTAAGTCAGTGAGCCCTGGCCCTGGGGCAGGGCGGGGCAGCTAATAGTTCAGGGCTCAGACCCTCAAGCAGGGGCTGAGCAAACAGTAAGTCAATAAGCCCTGGCCCTGGGGCAGGGCGGGGCAGCTAACAGTTCAGGGCTCAGACCCTCAAGCAGGGGCTGAGCAAACAGTAAGTCAATAAGCCCTGGCCCTGGGGCAGGGCGGGGCAGCTAACAGTTCAGGGCTCAGACCCTCAAGCAGGGGCTGAGCAAACCCAGGTCCTGGTTCTGGGGAACCTGGGAGAGGGGGAGACTGCCACCCACACCTTGGGTGGCAGGGGGGACGCAGGCCCACCCACTCCACTGCGTCCCGGCCCGGGGCCCTAACAGCGGCAAAGGATCCGCCGCTGGGTCAGTGGGGATCCTGGCCGCAACACACTGACATGGGCTCTGGCCCCGGTGCAGCCAGACTGGGGTCGGCTGTCCCCGGGCCACTTCCTAACTCCCCCTCGGGCGGTACCTGAGTCCAGGGGGTGTCCTCGGCGGGTTCTAGCCCCATGGGCTCCTCGTCCGACTCGCGGTCACTCGGCAGGTCCGGCAGCTCTTCTGGAAAGTGGCCGCTTGGCAGGTCTGGCCACTCCTCTGGAGAGGGGCCGCTCGGCGGGCCCGGCCACTCCTCTGGAGAGGGGCCGCTCGGCGGGCCCGGCCAGTCCAGGCGAGTACCTGGGGCCACAGGGGTTTCCCAGTCCCGAGGTAAGCCGGCTGCGTCTGGTCTCCCTGCTGGCTGGGTTTCTAGTGAGCTCCGCAGGCCCGCCTTTATACTTCCGGGTCGCTCCCTTCTACTTCCGGGTCGCGCCATTCTACTTCCGGGTCGCGGCCCGTCTCTGGGTGGAGCGGGCCCTGAGCCTCCTGGCCCCGCCCACTCTGGCCACTGGGCTGGTGTTTCACTCTGCGGGGAGGTGGGGCGCCAGCCCGCCTCGCTACACACCCCCCTCCTCAAGGCTGGTTCCCGTTCATCGGGGCCAGACCAGTCCAAATCCCTCAAGCGGGAGAAGAAGTCGGCGTTGACGTGGTCCTTACCTGCCCTATGGCGGACAGTAAAAGCATAGGGCAGCAGCGTCAGGTACCAGCGTGTCAGCCTCATGTTGTTATTCTTCATCTTGGCCAGCCACTGAAGGGCGGCATGATCGGTGACTAGCAGGAACGGGGCTCCAAGGAGGTAGTAACGCAATGCATCACAGGCCCATTTCACCGCCAGGGCCTCTTTTTCGATTACTGCGTAGTTCCATTCACGGGGAAACAATTTCCGACTAAGGTAGAGGATGGGATGTTCTTCTCCATCCACTTCCTGGGACAGGACAGCCCCCAGTCCCACCTCTGAGGCGTCCGTCTGGAGAATGAACTCGCGATGAAAGTCCGGACTATAGAGAACGGGCTCCCGACAGAGACTGGCTTTGAGCTCCTGGAAAGCGTCCTCACACTCCGAGGTCCACACTATCCGGCGGGGGCTGTCCTTCGTCAAGAGTCCCGTCAAAGGGGTTGCGATAGAGGTGAACTGAGGGATGAACCGTCGATAGTATCCGGCAAGTCCCCAAAACTGACGCACTTGTCGCTTTGTCGTGGGGGCCGGGCAGGCCGTCAAGGCCTGGACCTTTCCCACCAGGGGTCTCACTTGTCCTCTCCCGATGGTGTACCCCAGATAGGTGGTTTCCTGCCATCCAAGGCGGCACTTCTTGGGATTGGCCGTCAACCCGGCGGCCCGGAGGGACCTCAAAACCACCGCTACCCGCTCCAGGTGGTCCTCCCACTGGCTACTGTACACCACCACGTCGTCAAGATAAGCCGCGGCGTAATCTCGATGGGGTTGGAGGAGGCGGTCCATTAGTCTTTGGAACGTTGCAGGGGCCCCATGGAGGCCGAAGGGCATCCGAGTGAACTGGTAGAGGCCGGTCGGTGTGGCAAAGGCGGTCTTCTCCCTGGAGGCGGGGTCGAGGGGAATCTGCCAATACCCTTTGCTCAGGTCGAGGGTAGTGATGAACCGGGCCTCTCCTAACCGGCCCAGCAACTCGTCCACCCGGGGCATCGGGTACGCATCAAACTTGGAGACGGCGTTGACGCATCGAAAGTCGATGCAAAACCGCCGCGTGCCATCAGGTTTGGGGACCAGCACTACGGGGCTGCGCCATTCGCTCTGCGAGGGCTCGATAACCCCCAGGTCCAGCATGGCCTGCACTTCCTCCTCAATAATTTGCCGCATGTGATAAGGCACTGGCCGGGTCGCCTCTCTGATCACCACCCCCGGTTCCGTCTGGATGGTGTGCAGGACGAGGGTCGTGTATCCGGGCTGGACCGTAAAGGTTCGCGGGAACGCCCGGAGGAGGCACTGGGTCTGCTTGAGCTGTTCCTCTGTCAGGGTCTCCCCGAGCTGAGGGCTTACGGGGTCCTCCGGAAGGGTGGCCCGGGGGCCCAGTTCGGGCTCCGGCGGGGAAGGGTTGATAAAGAGTCCCTCCCGCTCCCGCCACGGTTTTAGGAGGTTAACATGATACCGCTGCGTCCTCCGGTGCCGGTCGGGCTGGTGGATCTCGTAGGTGACGGGCCCAACCTTCCGGGCTACCTCATACGGCCCTTGCCACCGGGCCAGTAATTTTGATTCGCTGGAGGGCAAGAGGAGCAGAACCCGATCACCGGGTTGGAAGTCGCGGACTCGTGCGCCGCGGTTATACATCTGGGCCTGAGCTTCTTGTGCGGCCTTCAGATTCTCCCTAGCTAGAGCCCCGGCTTGCGTAAGGTGATCCTGGAGCTGGAAGACATATTTCAAGAGACCCTGGGTCGGAGACGGGGCTTGCTCCCAGGTTTCGCGCATCAGGTCCAGTAGCCCCCGGGGGCGGCGCCCATATAGCAGCTCAAACGGGGAAAACTTGGTGGACGACTGGGGTACTTCTCGGACCGCCAAGAGCAGCGGTGGGAGTAGCTGGTCCCACCGGCGTAGCTCTTCTGGGGGGAACTTCCGTAACATGGCCTTCAGGGTGCGGTTGAACCGTTCGACCAAACCGTCCGTTTGCGGGTGGTAGACCGACGTACGTAACTGTTTAATCCCCAGGAGTTCGCACACCTGCTGCAGCAGCCGGGACGTAAAGTTGGTCCCCTGATCCGTGAGGATCTCCCGGGGCAGGCCTACCCGAGCAAAGACCTTCACCAGTTCCCCCGCGATGGTTCGGGCGGTGATGCTCCGGAGTGGTATTGCCTCTGGGAACCGGGTAGCGTAGTCCACCATCACCAGGATGTATTGGAACCCGGCCGAACTTTTTTGAAGGGGCCCCACCAGGTCCATAGCCACCCGTTCGAATGGTGTTTCGACGAGGGGCATAGGGATCAGGGGGGCCTTAGGTGTCTGCGGCGGGGCAGCCAACTGGCACTCTGGACATGACTGGCAGTAGCTCCTCACCTCTTGGTGTATACCTGGCCAGAAAAACCGCATCAGTATGCGGGCCAGGGTCTTTTCGTGGCCCAAATGCCCAGCTGCGGGAATATCATGGGCGAGCTTCATCACCGCTCGTCGGTGACACCGGGGCACGAGCAGTTGGGTTCGGGATTCCCCGGTATGCCGGTCCCGCTCAATCCGGTACAGGCGGTCCTGGCGCAGCTCGAAGTGGGGCCACTGTGTCGCCCGCTGGGGGTCAGTTATGGCTCCATCGACGGCTGCCAGCTGCTCATACGCATGGCTGAGCGCAGGATCCGCCCGTTGATCACGGCAGAAATCCGTATGCAGCTGGGGGCCATCCGCGGCGTCCCGCGGAGAGTCTTCGGGTTCCTCCCTTGGTCCAGTATAGTCTGGTGCCTCACCGCCTTCCGACTGGGCCTCGGGAGGATCTCCTTCCAGGGCTGGGGTAGCCGCCGGACCCTCCTCGGTGTTCGCCCGGAGGACTTCAGGGAACTCCGGCCAGTCTCGCCCTAGGATCACTGGATAGGCTAGCCGAGGAGCCAGACCAATCACCATCAGTCGTGTCACCCCATCCACGGTTAGCCGGACTCGGGCGCTGGGGTATGGCCTTACGTCCCCGTGGATGCACTGCAGACGAATCGTCCCCAGGCCTGGATCAGTCTGTAGGCCGAGGTTTTGCCGCACTAAGGTCTGGCCACAGCCTGAATCAATCAGGGCCAGAGTTGGGCGCTCCCCGACAACCACTGGCACTGTGATCTTGGCGGCTTGGGGCCGCCGGGCACGGGCATCTCCCGCACAGACCTGGCCAAAGCTGCAGTCCATCTCGGTGCAGTCCCGCTGCAAGTGGCCATGCCTCCCGCAGGAGAAACATGGTCCGAGCTCCGGTCGTCCCGGCCGGGGCGGGGTTCTGGTCGGGTCCTTTGGGAGGCTTCGGTTGGCCCCCCGGGGTAAGGGCCGAGGTATCGGGGCTTGTCGGACCGGGCCCGCGGTCATCCGGGGTTGGGGCTCGGTGTCCCGCCAGGACTTTCGCGGTTCGCCCCGGATGGGGTCCCTCTTCTCTGGAGTGGGGCGCCCCGGTACCGGCGGGGCAGCTCGGGTAGTTGGCCCCACGGGGGCCTCGGCCGCGAGGAAATCCTCCATCAAGGTGATGGCAGCGGCGACTGTCACTGGCCGATGACAGAGGACCCACGCCTTCCCTCGTGGTGGGAGTATATGGGTGAACTGCTCTAGAAGGATCTGTTCCAGGAGTTCCCCTGGGGTCCGCCGCTCGGGCTGTAGCCATCGTTTGCATGCCTCCCGAAGCTCCTGAGCCACCACCCGGGGTCGGGCTCCCGTAGGATAGGCTAGGGTCCGGAACCGCTGGCGAAAGGTCTCGGGACTAATGTCCAAGGCATCCAGGATGGCCGCCTTTACTTGGGTGTAGTCACGGGCCTCCTCCGCGGACAGGCCCCGATACACCGTTTGGGCAGTCCCGGTCAGATACGGGGCCAGGAGGGTCGCCCATTGGTCTGGGGCCCACCCAGCGACTAGCGCCACCCTCTCAAAGGTCACTAGGAAGGCCTCGGGGTCGTCGGTGGGGCCCATCTTGGTCAATCGGACTGGGGGGGCCGCGCTGGGTGACCCGGTGGCCCCCGCTGACTGGGGCTCCGCAGAGCGGGGTAGCATCGTCGCCAGTTGCTGCAGGCATTGTTGCTGATGCTCCCGGTTCTGGCGCCCCAGTTCCACAAGCAGCTGCTGTTGTTGAGTGCTGAGCTGCTGGACCAGCTGCTGCTGCTGCTGGAGCTGGGCGGCAGCCTGCTGCTGCTGCTGCTGGAGCTGGGTAGCCTGCTGCTGTTGTTGGCTCTCGGCCAAGAACTTAATAAGCTTCTCCATGTCCATTTTGGTCAGGCACGCTCTCCCTCGGGTCCCTTCTCACAGGGTTAAGGCGAACAGGGGCTGCAAACAGGGGAGTTTGAGAGGAATTGCTCCAGGCAAAGCAGGAGCAAATACAGGACCCTTGGGGTAAGTGGCTGTCTGTAGTGTGTGTTTGGGGGTACTTGCTGTGTGCTGAGCTTGTGTCTGTCTGTTTGTTTGTTCATTTGTTTGTTTGCAGGACCGTGTGCTGTGGCTGGCAGTTGGAAGCTGTGAGCTTCTACACCAGGGGGCGGGGCTAATCAATCAGGGAGGCCGGGGCTTTATAAAGCCGTCCACAAGCGACCAGGGAGCTTTGCGAACAGGGGCTGCAAACAGGGGAGTTTGAGAGGAATTGCTCCAGGCAAAGCAGGAGCAAATACAGGACCCTTGGGGTAAGTGGCTGTCTGTAGTGTGTGTTTGGGGGTACTTGCTGTGTGCTGAGCTTGTGTCTGTCTGTTTGTTTGTTCATTTGTTTGTTTGCAGGACCGTGTGCTGTGGCTGGCAGTTGGAAGCTGTGAGCTTCTACACCAGGGGGCGGGGCTAATCAATCAGGGAGGCCGGGGCTTTATAAAGCCGTCCACAAGCGACCAGGGAGCTTTGCGAACAGGGGCTGCAAACAGGGGAGTTTGAGAGGAATTGCTCCAGGCAAAGCAGGAGCAAATACAGGACCCTTGGGGTAAGTGGCTGTCTGTAGTGTGTGTTTGGGGGTACTTGCTGTGTGCTGAGCTTGTGTCTGTCTGTTTGTTTGTTCATTTGTTTGTTTGCAGGACCGTGTGCTGTGGCTGGCAGTTGGAAGCTGTGAGCTTCTACACCAGGGGGCGGGGCTAATCAATCAGGGAGGCCGGGGCTTTATAAAGCCGTCCACAAGCGACCAGGGAGCTTTGCGAACAGGGGCTGCAAACAGGGGAGTTTGAGAGGAATTGCTCCAGGCAAAGCAGGAGCAAATACAGGACCCTTGGGGTAAGTGGCTGTCTGTAGTGTGTGTTTGGGGGTACTTGCTGTGTGCTGAGCTTGTGTCTGTCTGTTTGTTTGTTCATTTGTTTGTTTGCAGGACCGTGTGCTGTGGCTGGCAGTTGGAAGCTGTGAGCTTCTACACCAGGGGGCGGGGCTAATCAATCAGGGAGGCCGGGGCTTTATAAAGCCGTCCACAAGCGACCAGGGAGCTTTGCGAACAGGGGCTGCAAACAGGGGAGTTTGAGAGGAATTGCTCCAGGCAAAGCAGGAGCAAATACAGGACCCTTGGGGTAAGTGGCTGTCTGTAGTGTGTGTTTGGGGGTACTTGCTGGGGGGTACTTGCTGTGTGCTGAGCTTGTGTCTGTCTGTTTGTTTGTTCATTTGTTTGTTTGCAGGACCGTGTGCTGTGGCTGGCAGTTGGAAGCTGTGAGCTTCTACACCAGGGGGCGGGGCTAATCAATCAGGGAGGCCGGGGCTTTATAAAGCCGTCCACAAGCGACCAGGGAGCTTTGCGAACAGGGGCTGCAAACAGGGGAGTTTGAGAGGAATTGCTCCAGGCAAAGCAGGAGCAAATACAGGACCCTTGGGGTAAGTGGAGGCACTGCAGTTTGGGGGGTACTTGCTGTGTGCTGAGCTTGTGTCTGTCTGTTTGTTTGTTCATTTGTTTGTTTGCAGGACCGTGTGCTGTGGCTGGCAGTTGGAAGCTGTGAGCTTCTACACCAGGGGGCGGGGCTAATCAATCAGGGAGGCCGGGGCTTTATAAAGCCGTCCACAAGCGACCAGGGAGCTTTGCGAACAGGGGCTGCAAACAGGGGAGTTTGAGAGGAATTGCTCCAGGCAAAGCAGGAGCAAATACAGGACCCTTGGGGTAAGTGGCTGTCTGTAGTGTGTGTTTGGGGGTACTTGCTGTGTGCTGAGCTTGTGTCTGTCTGTTTGTTTGTTCATTTGTTTGTTTGCAGGACCGTGTGCTGTGGCTGGCAGTTGGAAGCTGTGAGCTTCTACACCAGGGGGCGGGGCTAATCAATCAGGGAGGCCGGGGCTTTATAAAGCCGTCCACAAGCGACCAGGGAGCTTTGCGAACAGGGGCTGCAAACAGGGGAGTTTGAGAGGAATTGCTCCAGGCAAAGCAGGAGCAAATACAGGACCCTTGGGGTAAGTGGCTGTCTGTAGTGTGTGTTTGGGGGTACTTGCTGTGTGCTGAGCTTGTGTCTGTCTGTTTGTTTGTTCATTTGTTTGTTTGCAGGACCGTGTGCTGTGGCTGGCAGTTGGAAGCTGTGAGCTTCTACACCAGGGGGCGGGGCTAATCAATCAGGGAGGCCGGGGCTTTATAAAGCCGTCCACAAGCGACCAGGGAGCTTTGCGAACAGGGGCTGCAAACAGGGGAGTTTGAGAGGAATTGCTCCAGGCAAAGCAGGAGCAAATACAGGACCCTTGGGGTAAGTGGCTGTCTGTAGTGTGTGTTTGGGGGTACTTGCTGTGTGCTGAGCTTGTGTCTGTCTGTTTGTTTGTTCATTTGTTTGTTTGCAGGACCGTGTGCTGTGGCTGGCAGTTGGAAGCTGTGAGCTTCTACACCAGGGGGCGGGGCTAATCAATCAGGGAGGCCGGGGCTTTATAAAGCCGTCCACAAGCGACCAGGGAGCTTTGCGAACAGGGGCTGCAAACAGGGGAGTTTGAGAGGAATTGCTCCAGGCAAAGCAGGAGCAAATACAGGACCCTTGGGGTAAGTGGCTGTCTGTAGTGTGTGTTTGGGGGTACTTGCTGTGTGCTGAGCTTGTGTCTGTCTGTTTGTTTGTTCATTTGTTTGTTTGCAGGACCGTGTGCTGTGGCTGGCAGTTGGAAGCTGTGAGCTTCTACACCAGGGGGCGGGGCTAATCAATCAGGGAGGCCGGGGCTTTATAAAGCCGTCCACAAGCGACCAGGGAGCTTTGCGAACAGGGGCTGCAAACAGGGGAGTTTGAGAGGAATTGCTCCAGGCAAAGCAGGAGCAAATACAGGACCCTTGGGGTAAGTGGCTGTCTGTAGTGTGTGTTTGGGGGTACTTGCTGTGTGCTGAGCTTGTGTCTGTCTGTTTGTTTGTTCATTTGTTTGTTTGCAGGACCGTGTGCTGTGGCTGGCAGTTGGAAGCTGTGAGCTTCTACACCAGGGGGCGGGGCTAATCAATCAGGGAGGCCGGGGCTTTATAAAGCCGTCCACAAGCGACCAGGGAGCTTTGCGAACAGGGGCTGCAAACAGGGGAGTTTGAGAGGAATTGCTCCAGGCAAAGCAGGAGCAAATACAGGACCCTTGGGGTAAGTGGCTGTCTGTAGTGTGTGTTTGGGGGTACTTGCTGTGTGCTGAGCTTGTGTCTGTCTGTTTGTTTGTTCATTTGTTTGTTTGCAGGACCGTGTGCTGTGGCTGGCAGTTGGAAGCTGTGAGCTTCTACACCAGGGGGCGGGGCTAATCAATCAGGGAGGCCGGGGCTTTATAAAGCCGTCCACAAGCGACCAGGGAGCTTTGCGAACAGGGGCTGCAAACAGGGGAGTTTGAGAGGAATTGCTCCAGGCAAAGCAGGAGCAAATACAGGACCCTTGGGGTAAGTGGCTGTCTGTAGTGTGTGTTTGGGGGTACTTGCTGTGTGCTGAGCTTGTGTCTGTCTGTTTGTTTGTTCATTTGTTTGTTTGCAGGACCGTGTGCTGTGGCTGGCAGTTGGAAGCTGTGAGCTTCTACACCAGGGGGCGGGGCTAATCAATCAGGGAGGCCGGGGCTTTATAAAGCCGTCCACAAGCGACCAGGGAGCTTTGCGAACAGGGGCTGCAAACAGGGGAGTTTGAGAGGAATTGCTCCAGGCAAAGCAGGAGCAAATACAGGACCCTTGGGGTAAGTGGCTGTCTGTAGTGTGTGTTTGGGGGTACTTGCTGTGTGCTGAGCTTGTGTCTGTCTGTTTGTTTGTTCATTTGTTTGTTTGCAGGACCGTGTGCTGTGGCTGGCAGTTGGAAGCTGTGAGCTTCTACACCAGGGGGCGGGGCTAATCAATCAGGGAGGCCGGGGCTTTATAAAGCCGTCCACAAGCGACCAGGGAGCTTTGCGAACAGGGGCTGCAAACAGGGGAGTTTGAGAGGAATTGCTCCAGGCAAAGCAGGAGCAAATACAGGACCCTTGGGGTAAGTGGCTGTCTGTAGTGTGTGTTTGGGGGTACTTGCTGTGTGCTGAGCTTGTGTCTGTCTGTTTGTTTGTTCATTTGTTTGTTTGCAGGACCGTGTGCTGTGGCTGGCAGTTGGAAGCTGTGAGCTTCTACACCAGGGGGCGGGGCTAATCAATCAGGGAGGCCGGGGCTTTATAAAGCCGTCCACAAGCGACCAGGGAGCTTTGCGAACAGGGGCTGCAAACAGGGGAGTTTGAGAGGAATTGCTCCAGGCAAAGCAGGAGCAAATACAGGACCCTTGGGGTAAGTGGCTGTCTGTAGTGTGTGTTTGGGGGTACTTGCTGTGTGCTGAGCTTGTGTCTGTCTGTTTGTTTGTTCATTTGTTTGTTTGCAGGACCGTGTGCTGTGGCTGGCAGTTGGAAGCTGTGAGCTTCTACACCAGGGGGCGGGGCTAATCAATCAGGGAGGCCGGGGCTTTATAAAGCCGTCCACAAGCGACCAGGGAGCTTTGCGAACAGGGGCTGCAAACAGGGGAGTTTGAGAGGAATTGCTCCAGGCAAAGCAGGAGCAAATACAGGACCCTTGGGGTAAGTGGCTGTCTGTAGTGTGTGTTTGGGGGTACTTGCTGTGTGCTGAGCTTGTGTCTGTCTGTTTGTTTGTTCATTTGTTTGTTTGCAGGACCGTGTGCTGTGGCTGGCAGTTGGAAGCTGTGAGCTTCTACACCAGGGGGCGGGGCTAATCAATCAGGGAGGCCGGGGCTTTATAAAGCCGTCCACAAGCGACCAGGGAGCTTTGCGAACAGGGGCTGCAAACAGGGGAGTTTGAGAGGAATTGCTCCAGGCAAAGCAGGAGCAAATACAGGACCCTTGGGGTAAGTGGCTGTCTGTAGTGTGTGTTTGGGGGTACTTGCTGTGTGCTGAGCTTGTGTCTGTCTGTTTGTTTGTTCATTTGTTTGTTTGCAGGACCGTGTGCTGTGGCTGGCAGTTGGAAGCTGTGAGCTTCTACACCAGGGGGCGGGGCTAATCAATCAGGGAGGCCGGGGCTTTATAAAGCCGTCCACAAGCGACCAGGGAGCTTTGCGAACAGGGGCTGCAAACAGGGGAGTTTGAGAGGAATTGCTCCAGGCAAAGCAGGAGCAAATACAGGACCCTTGGGGTAAGTGGCTGTCTGTAGTGTGTGTTTGGGGGTACTTGCTGTGTGCTGAGCTTGTGTCTGTCTGTTTGTTTGTTCATTTGTTTGTTTGCAGGACCGTGTGCTGTGGCTGGCAGTTGGAAGCTGTGAGCTTCTACACCAGGGGGCGGGGCTAATCAATCAGGGAGGCCGGGGCTTTATAAAGCCGTCCACAAGCGACCAGGGAGCTTTGCGAACAGGGGCTGCAAACAGGGGAGTTTGAGAGGAATTGCTCCAGGCAAAGCAGGAGCAAATACAGGACCCTTGGGGTAAGTGGCTGTCTGTAGTGTGTGTTTGGGGGTACTTGCTGTGTGCTGAGCTTGTGTCTGTCTGTTTGTTTGTTCATTTGTTTGTTTGCAGGACCGTGTGCTGTGGCTGGCAGTTGGAAGCTGTGAGCTTCTACACCAGGGGGCGGGGCTAATCAATCAGGGAGGCCGGGGCTTTATAAAGCCGTCCACAAGCGACCAGGGAGCTTTGCGAACAGGGGCTGCAAACAGGGGAGTTTGAGAGGAATTGCTCCAGGCAAAGCAGGAGCAAATACAGGACCCTTGGGGTAAGTGGCTGTCTGTAGTGTGTGTTTGGGGGTACTTGCTGTGTGCTGAGCTTGTGTCTGTCTGTTTGTTTGTTCATTTGTTTGTTTGCAGGACCGTGTGCTGTGGCTGGCAGTTGGAAGCTGTGAGCTTCTACACCAGGGGGCGGGGCTAATCAATCAGGGAGGCCGGGGCTTTATAAAGCCGTCCACAAGCGACCAGGGAGCTTTGCGAACAGGGGCTGCAAACAGGGGAGTTTGAGAGGAATTGCTCCAGGCAAAGCAGGAGCAAATACAGGACCCTTGGGGTAAGTGGCTGTCTGTAGTGTGTGTTTGGGGGTACTTGCTGTGTGCTGAGCTTGTGTCTGTCTGTTTGTTTGTTCATTTGTTTGTTTGCAGGACCGTGTGCTGTGGCTGGCAGTTGGAAGCTGTGAGCTTCTACACCAGGGGGCGGGGCTAATCAATCAGGGAGGCCGGGGCTTTATAAAGCCGTCCACAAGCGACCAGGGAGCTTTGCGAACAGGGGCTGCAAACAGGGGAGTTTGAGAGGAATTGCTCCAGGCAAAGCAGGAGCAAATACAGGACCCTTGGGGTAAGTGGCTGTCTGTAGTGTGTGTTTGGGGGTACTTGCTGTGTGCTGAGCTTGTGTCTGTCTGTTTGTTTGTTCATTTGTTTGTTTGCAGGACCGTGTGCTGTGGCTGGCAGTTGGAAGCTGTGAGCTTCTACACCAGGGGGCGGGGCTAATCAATCAGGGAGGCCGGGGCTTTATAAAGCCGTCCACAAGCGACCAGGGAGCTTTGCGAACAGGGGCTGCAAACAGGGGAGTTTGAGAGGAATTGCTCCAGGCAAAGCAGGAGCAAATACAGGACCCTTGGGGTAAGTGGCTGTCTGTAGTGTGTGTTTGGGGGTACTTGCTGTGTGCTGAGCTTGTGTCTGTCTGTTTGTTTGTTCATTTGTTTGTTTGCAGGACCGTGTGCTGTGGCTGGCAGTTGGAAGCTGTGAGCTTCTACACCAGGGGGCGGGGCTAATCAATCAGGGAGGCCGGGGCTTTATAAAGCCGTCCACAAGCGACCAGGGAGCTTTGCGAACAGGGGCTGCAAACAGGGGAGTTTGAGAGGAATTGCTCCAGGCAAAGCAGGAGCAAATACAGGACCCTTGGGGTAAGTGGCTGTCTGTAGTGTGTGTTTGGGGGTACTTGCTGTGTGCTGAGCTTGTGTCTGTCTGTTTGTTTGTTCATTTGTTTGTTTGCAGGACCGTGTGCTGTGGCTGGCAGTTGGAAGCTGTGAGCTTCTACACCAGGGGGCGGGGCTAATCAATCAGGGAGGCCGGGGCTTTATAAAGCCGTCCACAAGCGACCAGGGAGCTTTGCGAACAGGGGCTGCAAACAGGGGAGTTTGAGAGGAATTGCTCCAGGCAAAGCAGGAGCAAATACAGGACCCTTGGGGTAAGTGGCTGTCTGTAGTGTGTGTTTGGGGGTACTTGCTGTGTGCTGAGCTTGTGTCTGTCTGTTTGTTTGTTCATTTGTTTGTTTGCAGGACCGTGTGCTGTGGCTGGCAGTTGGAAGCTGTGAGCTTCTACACCAGGGGGCGGGGCTAATCAATCAGGGAGGCCGGGGCTTTATAAAGCCGTCCACAAGCGACCAGGGAGCTTTGCGAACAGGGGCTGCAAACAGGGGAGTTTGAGAGGAATTGCTCCAGGCAAAGCAGGAGCAAATACAGGACCCTTGGGGTAAGTGGCTGTCTGTAGTGTGTGTTTGGGGGTACTTGCTGTGTGCTGAGCTTGTGTCTGTCTGTTTGTTTGTTCATTTGTTTGTTTGCAGGACCGTGTGCTGTGGCTGGCAGTTGGAAGCTGTGAGCTTCTACACCAGGGGGCGGGGCTAATCAATCAGGGAGGCCGGGGCTTTATAAAGCCGTCCACAAGCGACCAGGGAGCTTTGCGAACAGGGGCTGCAAACAGGGGAGTTTGAGAGGAATTGCTCCAGGCAAAGCAGGAGCAAATACAGGACCCTTGGGGTAAGTGGCTGTCTGTAGTGTGTGTTTGGGGGTACTTGCTGTGTGCTGAGCTTGTGTCTGTCTGTTTGTTTGTTCATTTGTTTGTTTGCAGGACCGTGTGCTGTGGCTGGCAGTTGGAAGCTGTGAGCTTCTACACCAGGGGGCGGGGCTAATCAATCAGGGAGGCCGGGGCTTTATAAAGCCGTCCACAAGCGACCAGGGAGCTTTGCGAACAGGGGCTGCAAACAGGGGAGTTTGAGAGGAATTGCTCCAGGCAAAGCAGGAGCAAATACAGGACCCTTGGGGTAAGTGGCTGTCTGTAGTGTGTGTTTGGGGGTACTTGCTGTGTGCTGAGCTTGTGTCTGTCTGTTTGTTTGTTCATTTGTTTGTTTGCAGGACCGTGTGCTGTGGCTGGCAGTTGGAAGCTGTGAGCTTCTACACCAGGGGGCGGGGCTAATCAATCAGGGAGGCCGGGGCTTTATAAAGCCGTCCACAAGCGACCAGGGAGCTTTGCGAACAGGGGCTGCAAACAGGGGAGTTTGAGAGGAATTGCTCCAGGCAAAGCAGGAGCAAATACAGGACCCTTGGGGTAAGTGGCTGTCTGTAGTGTGTGTTTGGGGGTACTTGCTGTGTGCTGAGCTTGTGTCTGTCTGTTTGTTTGTTCATTTGTTTGTTTGCAGGACCGTGTGCTGTGGCTGGCAGTTGGAAGCTGTGAGCTTCTACACCAGGGGGCGGGGCTAATCAATCAGGGAGGCCGGGGCTTTATAAAGCCGTCCACAAGCGACCAGGGAGCTTTGCGAACAGGGGCTGCAAACAGGGGAGTTTGAGAGGAATTGCTCCAGGCAAAGCAGGAGCAAATACAGGACCCTTGGGGTAAGTGGCTGTCTGTAGTGTGTGTTTGGGGGTACTTGCTGTGTGCTGAGCTTGTGTCTGTCTGTTTGTTTGTTCATTTGTTTGTTTGCAGGACCGTGTGCTGTGGCTGGCAGTTGGAAGCTGTGAGCTTCTACACCAGGGGGCGGGGCTAATCAATCAGGGAGGCCGGGGCTTTATAAAGCCGTCCACAAGCGACCAGGGAGCTTTGCGAACAGGGGCTGCAAACAGGGGAGTTTGAGAGGAATTGCTCCAGGCAAAGCAGGAGCAAATACAGGACCCTTGGGGTAAGTGGCTGTCTGTAGTGTGTGTTTGGGGGTACTTGCTGTGTGCTGAGCTTGTGTCTGTCTGTTTGTTTGTTCATTTGTTTGTTTGCAGGACCGTGTGCTGTGGCTGGCAGTTGGAAGCTGTGAGCTTCTACACCAGGGGGCGGGGCTAATCAATCAGGGAGGCCGGGGCTTTATAAAGCCGTCCACAAGCGACCAGGGAGCTTTGCGAACAGGGGCTGCAAACAGGGGAGTTTGAGAGGAATTGCTCCAGGCAAAGCAGGAGCAAATACAGGACCCTTGGGGTAAGTGGCTGTCTGTAGTGTGTGTTTGGGGGTACTTGCTGTGTGCTGAGCTTGTGTCTGTCTGTTTGTTTGTTCATTTGTTTGTTTGCAGGACCGTGTGCTGTGGCTGGCAGTTGGAAGCTGTGAGCTTCTACACCAGGGGGCGGGGCTAATCAATCAGGGAGGCCGGGGCTTTATAAAGCCGTCCACAAGCGACCAGGGAGCTTTGCGAACAGGGGCTGCAAACAGGGGAGTTTGAGAGGAATTGCTCCAGGCAAAGCAGGAGCAAATACAGGACCCTTGGGGTAAGTGGCTGTCTGTAGTGTGTGTTTGGGGGTACTTGCTGTGTGCTGAGCTTGTGTCTGTCTGTTTGTTTGTTCATTTGTTTGTTTGCAGGACCGTGTGCTGTGGCTGGCAGTTGGAAGCTGTGAGCTTCTACACCAGGGGGCGGGGCTAATCAATCAGGGAGGCCGGGGCTTTATAAAGCCGTCCACAAGCGACCAGGGAGCTTTGCGAACAGGGGCTGCAAACAGGGGAGTTTGAGAGGAATTGCTCCAGGCAAAGCAGGAGCAAATACAGGACCCTTGGGGTAAGTGGCTGTCTGTAGTGTGTGTTTGGGGGTACTTGCTGTGTGCTGAGCTTGTGTCTGTCTGTTTGTTTGTTCATTTGTTTGTTTGCAGGACCGTGTGCTGTGGCTGGCAGTTGGAAGCTGTGAGCTTCTACACCAGGGGGCGGGGCTAATCAATCAGGGAGGCCGGGGCTTTATAAAGCCGTCCACAAGCGACCAGGGAGCTTTGCGAACAGGGGCTGCAAACAGGGGAGTTTGAGAGGAATTGCTCCAGGCAAAGCAGGAGCAAATACAGGACCCTTGGGGTAAGTGGCTGTCTGTAGTGTGTGTTTGGGGGTACTTGCTGTGTGCTGAGCTTGTGTCTGTCTGTTTGTTTGTTCATTTGTTTGTTTGCAGGACCGTGTGCTGTGGCTGGCAGTTGGAAGCTGTGAGCTTCTACACCAGGGGGCGGGGCTAATCAATCAGGGAGGCCGGGGCTTTATAAAGCCGTCCACAAGCGACCAGGGAGCTTTGCGAACAGGGGCTGCAAACAGGGGAGTTTGAGAGGAATTGCTCCAGGCAAAGCAGGAGCAAATACAGGACCCTTGGGGTAAGTGGCTGTCTGTAGTGTGTGTTTGGGGGTACTTGCTGTGTGCTGAGCTTGTGTCTGTCTGTTTGTTTGTTCATTTGTTTGTTTGCAGGACCGTGTGCTGTGGCTGGCAGTTGGAAGCTGTGAGCTTCTACACCAGGGGGCGGGGCTAATCAATCAGGGAGGCCGGGGCTTTATAAAGCCGTCCACAAGCGACCAGGGAGCTTTGCGAACAGGGGCTGCAAACAGGGGAGTTTGAGAGGAATTGCTCCAGGCAAAGCAGGAGCAAATACAGGACCCTTGGGGTAAGTGGCTGTCTGTAGTGTGTGTTTGGGGGTACTTGCTGTGTGCTGAGCTTGTGTCTGTCTGTTTGTTTGTTCATTTGTTTGTTTGCAGGACCGTGTGCTGTGGCTGGCAGTTGGAAGCTGTGAGCTTCTACACCAGGGGGCGGGGCTAATCAATCAGGGAGGCCGGGGCTTTATAAAGCCGTCCACAAGCGACCAGGGAGCTTTGCGAACAGGGGCTGCAAACAGGGGAGTTTGAGAGGAATTGCTCCAGGCAAAGCAGGAGCAAATACAGGACCCTTGGGGTAAGTGGCTGTCTGTAGTGTGTGTTTGGGGGTACTTGCTGTGTGCTGAGCTTGTGTCTGTCTGTTTGTTTGTTCATTTGTTTGTTTGCAGGACCGTGTGCTGTGGCTGGCAGTTGGAAGCTGTGAGCTTCTACACCAGGGGGCGGGGCTAATCAATCAGGGAGGCCGGGGCTTTATAAAGCCGTCCACAAGCGACCAGGGAGCTTTGCGAACAGGGGCTGCAAACAGGGGAGTTTGAGAGGAATTGCTCCAGGCAAAGCAGGAGCAAATACAGGACCCTTGGGGTAAGTGGCTGTCTGTAGTGTGTGTTTGGGGGTACTTGCTGTGTGCTGAGCTTGTGTCTGTCTGTTTGTTTGTTCATTTGTTTGTTTGCAGGACCGTGTGCTGTGGCTGGCAGTTGGAAGCTGTGAGCTTCTACACCAGGGGGCGGGGCTAATCAATCAGGGAGGCCGGGGCTTTATAAAGCCGTCCACAAGCGACCAGGGAGCTTTGCGAACAGGGGCTGCAAACAGGGGAGTTTGAGAGGAATTGCTCCAGGCAAAGCAGGAGCAAATACAGGACCCTTGGGGTAAGTGGCTGTCTGTAGTGTGTGTTTGGGGGTACTTGCTGTGTGCTGAGCTTGTGTCTGTCTGTTTGTTTGTTCATTTGTTTGTTTGCAGGACCGTGTGCTGTGGCTGGCAGTTGGAAGCTGTGAGCTTCTACACCAGGGGGCGGGGCTAATCAATCAGGGAGGCCGGGGCTTTATAAAGCCGTCCACAAGCGACCAGGGAGCTTTGCGAACAGGGGCTGCAAACAGGGGAGTTTGAGAGGAATTGCTCCAGGCAAAGCAGGAGCAAATACAGGACCCTTGGGGTAAGTGGCTGTCTGTAGTGTGTGTTTGGGGGTACTTGCTGTGTGCTGAGCTTGTGTCTGTCTGTTTGTTTGTTCATTTGTTTGTTTGCAGGACCGTGTGCTGTGGCTGGCAGTTGGAAGCTGTGAGCTTCTACACCAGGGGGCGGGGCTAATCAATCAGGGAGGCCGGGGCTTTATAAAGCCGTCCACAAGCGACCAGGGAGCTTTGCGAACAGGGGCTGCAAACAGGGGAGTTTGAGAGGAATTGCTCCAGGCAAAGCAGGAGCAAATACAGGACCCTTGGGGTAAGTGGCTGTCTGTAGTGTGTGTTTGGGGGTACTTGCTGTGTGCTGAGCTTGTGTCTGTCTGTTTGTTTGTTCATTTGTTTGTTTGCAGGACCGTGTGCTGTGGCTGGCAGTTGGAAGCTGTGAGCTTCTACACCAGGGGGCGGGGCTAATCAATCAGGGAGGCCGGGGCTTTATAAAGCCGTCCACAAGCGACCAGGGAGCTTTGCGAACAGGGGCTGCAAACAGGGGAGTTTGAGAGGAATTGCTCCAGGCAAAGCAGGAGCAAATACAGGACCCTTGGGGTAAGTGGCTGTCTGTAGTGTGTGTTTGGGGGTACTTGCTGTGTGCTGAGCTTGTGTCTGTCTGTTTGTTTGTTCATTTGTTTGTTTGCAGGACCGTGTGCTGTGGCTGGCAGTTGGAAGCTGTGAGCTTCTACACCAGGGGGCGGGGCTAATCAATCAGGGAGGCCGGGGCTTTATAAAGCCGTCCACAAGCGACCAGGGAGCTTTGCGAACAGGGGAGTTTGAGAGGAATTGCTCCAGGCAAAGCAGGAGCAAATACAGGACCCTTGGGGTAAGTGGCTGTCTGTAGTGTGTGTTTGGGGGTACTTGCTGTGTGCTGAGCTTGTGTCTGTCTGTTTGTTTGTTCATTTGTTTGTTTGCAGGACCGTGTGCTGTGGCTGGCAGTTGGAAGCTGTGAGCTTCTACACCAGGGGGCGGGGCTAATCAATCAGGGAGGCCGGGGCTTTATAAAGCCGTCCACAAGCGACCAGGGAGCTTTGCGAACAGGGGAGTTTGAGAGGAATTGCTCCAGGCAAAGCAGGAGCAAATACAGGACCCTTGGGGTAAGTGGCTGTCTGTAGTGTGTGTTTGGGGGTACTTGCTGTGTGCTGAGCTTGTGTCTGTCTGTTTGTTTGTTCATTTGTTTGTTTGCAGGACCGTGTGCTGTGGCTGGCAGTTGGAAGCTGTGAGCTTCTACACCAGGGGGCGGGGCTAATCAATCAGGGAGGCCGGGGCTTTATAAAGCCGTCCACAAGCGACCAGGGAGCTTTGCGAACAGGGGAGTTTGAGAGGAATTGCTCCAGGCAAAGCAGGAGCAAATACAGGACCCTTGGGGTAAGTGGCTGTCTGTAGTGTGTGTTTGGGGGTACTTGCTGTGTGCTGAGCTTGTGTCTGTCTGTTTGTTTGTTCATTTGTTTGTTTGCAGGACCGTGTGCTGTGGCTGGCAGTTGGAAGCTGTGAGCTTCTACACCAGGGGGCGGGGCTAATCAATCAGGGAGGCCGGGGCTTTATAAAGCCGTCCACAAGCGACCAGGGAGCTTTGCGAACAGGGGAGTTTGAGAGGAATTGCTCCAGGCAAAGCAGGAGCAAATACAGGACCCTTGGGGTAAGTGGCTGTCTGTAGTGTGTGTTTGGGGGTACTTGCTGTGTGCTGAGCTTGTGTCTGTCTGTTTGTTTGTTCATTTGTTTGTTTGCAGGACCGTGTGCTGTGGCTGGCAGTTGGAAGCTGTGAGCTTCTACACCAGGGGGCGGGGCTAATCAATCAGGGAGGCCGGGGCTTTATAAAGCCGTCCACAAGCGACCAGGGAGCTTTGCGAACAGGGGAGTTTGAGAGGAATTGCTCCAGGCAAAGCAGGAGCAAATACAGGACCCTTGGGGTAAGTGGCTGTCTGTAGTGTGTGTTTGGGGGTACTTGCTGTGTGCTGAGCTTGTGTCTGTCTGTTTGTTTGTTCATTTGTTTGTTTGCAGGACCGTGTGCTGTGGCTGGCAGTTGGAAGCTGTGAGCTTCTACACCAGGGGGCGGGGCTAATCAATCAGGGAGGCCGGGGCTTTATAAAGCCGTCCACAAGCGACCAGGGAGCTTTGCGAACAGGGGAGTTTGAGAGGAATTGCTCCAGGCAAAGCAGGAGCAAATACAGGACCCTTGGGGTAAGTGGCTGTCTGTAGTGTGTGTTTGGGGGTACTTGCTGTGTGCTGAGCTTGTGTCTGTCTGTTTGTTTGTTCATTTGTTTGTTTGCAGGACCGTGTGCTGTGGCTGGCAGTTGGAAGCTGTGAGCTTCTACACCAGGGGGCGGGGCTAATCAATCAGGGAGGCCGGGGCTTTATAAAGCCGTCCACAAGCGACCAGGGAGCTTTGCGAACAGGGGCTGCAAACAGGGGAGTTTGAGAGGAATTGCTCCAGGCAAAGCAGGAGCAAATACAGGACCCTTGGGGTAAGTGGCTGTCTGTAGTGTGTGTTTGGGGGTACTTGCTGTGTGCTGAGCTTGTGTCTGTCTGTTTGTTTGTTCATTTGTTTGTTTGCAGGACCGTGTGCTGTGGCTGGCAGTTGGAAGCTGTGAGCTTCTACACCAGGGGGCGGGGCTAATCAATCAGGGAGGCCGGGGCTTTATAAAGCCGTCCACAAGCGACCAGGGAGCTTTGCGAACAGGGGCTGCAAACAGGGGAGTTTGAGAGGAATTGCTCCAGGCAAAGCAGGAGCAAATACAGGACCCTTGGGGTAAGTGGCTGTCTGTAGTGTGTGTTTGGGGGTACTTGCTGTGTGCTGAGCTTGTGTCTGTCTGTTTGTTTGTTCATTTGTTTGTTTGCAGGACCGTGTGCTGTGGCTGGCAGTTGGAAGCTGTGAGCTTCTACACCAGGGGGCGGGGCTAATCAATCAGGGAGGCCGGGGCTTTATAAAGCCGTCCACAAGCGACCAGGGAGCTTTGCGAACAGGGGCTGCAAACAGGGGAGTTTGAGAGGAATTGCTCCAGGCAAAGCAGGAGCAAATACAGGACCCTTGGGGTAAGTGGCTGTCTGTAGTGTGTGTTTGGGGGTACTTGCTGTGTGCTGAGCTTGTGTCTGTCTGTTTGTTTGTTCATTTGTTTGTTTGCAGGACCGTGTGCTGTGGCTGGCAGTTGGAAGCTGTGAGCTTCTACACCAGGGGGCGGGGCTAATCAATCAGGGAGGCCGGGGCTTTATAAAGCCGTCCACAAGCGACCAGGGAGCTTTGCGAACAGGGGCTGCAAACAGGGGAGTTTGAGAGGAATTGCTCCAGGCAAAGCAGGAGCAAATACAGGACCCTTGGGGTAAGTGGCTGTCTGTAGTGTGTGTTTGGGGGTACTTGCTGTGTGCTGAGCTTGTGTCTGTCTGTTTGTTTGTTCATTTGTTTGTTTGCAGGACCGTGTGCTGTGGCTGGCAGTTGGAAGCTGTGAGCTTCTACACCAGGGGGCGGGGCTAATCAATCAGGGAGGCCGGGGCTTTATAAAGCCGTCCACAAGCGACCAGGGAGCTTTGCGAACAGGGGCTGCAAACAGGGGAGTTTGAGAGGAATTGCTCCAGGCAAAGCAGGAGCAAATACAGGACCCTTGGGGTAAGTGGCTGTCTGTAGTGTGTGTTTGGGGGTACTTGCTGTGTGCTGAGCTTGTGTCTGTCTGTTTGTTTGTTCATTTGTTTGTTTGCAGGACCGTGTGCTGTGGCTGGCAGTTGGAAGCTGTGAGCTTCTACACCAGGGGGCGGGGCTAATCAATCAGGGAGGCCGGGGCTTTATAAAGCCGTCCACAAGCGACCAGGGAGCTTTGCGAACAGGGGCTGCAAACAGGGGAGTTTGAGAGGAATTGCTCCAGGCAAAGCAGGAGCAAATACAGGACCCTTGGGGTAAGTGGCTGTCTGTAGTGTGTGTTTGGGGGTACTTGCTGTGTGCTGAGCTTGTGTCTGTCTGTTTGTTTGTTCATTTGTTTGTTTGCAGGACCGTGTGCTGTGGCTGGCAGTTGGAAGCTGTGAGCTTCTACACCAGGGGGCGGGGCTAATCAATCAGGGAGGCCGGGGCTTTATAAAGCCGTCCACAAGCGACCAGGGAGCTTTGCGAACAGGGGCTGCAAACAGGGGAGTTTGAGAGGAATTGCTCCAGGCAAAGCAGGAGCAAATACAGGACCCTTGGGGTAAGTGGCTGTCTGTAGTGTGTGTTTGGGGGTACTTGCTGTGTGCTGAGCTTGTGTCTGTCTGTTTGTTTGTTCATTTGTTTGTTTGCAGGACCGTGTGCTGTGGCTGGCAGTTGGAAGCTGTGAGCTTCTACACCAGGGGGCGGGGCTAATCAATCAGGGAGGCCGGGGCTTTATAAAGCCGTCCACAAGCGACCAGGGAGCTTTGCGAACAGGGGCTGCAAACAGGGGAGTTTGAGAGGAATTGCTCCAGGCAAAGCAGGAGCAAATACAGGACCCTTGGGGTAAGTGGCTGTCTGTAGTGTGTGTTTGGGGGTACTTGCTGTGTGCTGAGCTTGTGTCTGTCTGTTTGTTTGTTCATTTGTTTGTTTGCAGGACCGTGTGCTGTGGCTGGCAGTTGGAAGCTGTGAGCTTCTACACCAGGGGGCGGGGCTAATCAATCAGGGAGGCCGGGGCTTTATAAAGCCGTCCACAAGCGACCAGGGAGCTTTGCGAACAGGGGCTGCAAACAGGGGAGTTTGAGAGGAATTGCTCCAGGCAAAGCAGGAGCAAATACAGGACCCTTGGGGTAAGTGGCTGTCTGTAGTGTGTGTTTGGGGGTACTTGCTGTGTGCTGAGCTTGTGTCTGTCTGTTTGTTTGTTCATTTGTTTGTTTGCAGGACCGTGTGCTGTGGCTGGCAGTTGGAAGCTGTGAGCTTCTACACCAGGGGGCGGGGCTAATCAATCAGGGAGGCCGGGGCTTTATAAAGCCGTCCACAAGCGACCAGGGAGCTTTGCGAACAGGGGCTGCAAACAGGGGAGTTTGAGAGGAATTGCTCCAGGCAAAGCAGGAGCAAATACAGGACCCTTGGGGTAAGTGGCTGTCTGTAGTGTGTGTTTGGGGGTACTTGCTGTGTGCTGAGCTTGTGTCTGTCTGTTTGTTTGTTCATTTGTTTGTTTGCAGGACCGTGTGCTGTGGCTGGCAGTTGGAAGCTGTGAGCTTCTACACCAGGGGGCGGGGCTAATCAATCAGGGAGGCCGGGGCTTTATAAAGCCGTCCACAAGCGACCAGGGAGCTTTGCGAACAGGGGCTGCAAACAGGGGAGTTTGAGAGGAATTGCTCCAGGCAAAGCAGGAGCAAATACAGGACCCTTGGGGTAAGTGGCTGTCTGTAGTGTGTGTTTGGGGGTACTTGCTGTGTGCTGAGCTTGTGTCTGTCTGTTTGTTTGTTCATTTGTTTGTTTGCAGGACCGTGTGCTGTGGCTGGCAGTTGGAAGCTGTGAGCTTCTACACCAGGGGGCGGGGCTAATCAATCAGGGAGGCCGGGGCTTTATAAAGCCGTCCACAAGCGACCAGGGAGCTTTGCGAACAGGGGCTGCAAACAGGGGAGTTTGAGAGGAATTGCTCCAGGCAAAGCAGGAGCAAATACAGGACCCTTGGGGTAAGTGGCTGTCTGTAGTGTGTGTTTGGGGGTACTTGCTGTGTGCTGAGCTTGTGTCTGTCTGTTTGTTTGTTCATTTGTTTGTTTGCAGGACCGTGTGCTGTGGCTGGCAGTTGGAAGCTGTGAGCTTCTACACCAGGGGGCGGGGCTAATCAATCAGGGAGGCCGGGGCTTTATAAAGCCGTCCACAAGCGACCAGGGAGCTTTGCGAACAGGGGCTGCAAACAGGGGAGTTTGAGAGGAATTGCTCCAGGCAAAGCAGGAGCAAATACAGGACCCTTGGGGTAAGTGGCTGTCTGTAGTGTGTGTTTGGGGGTACTTGCTGTGTGCTGAGCTTGTGTCTGTCTGTTTGTTTGTTCATTTGTTTGTTTGCAGGACCGTGTGCTGTGGCTGGCAGTTGGAAGCTGTGAGCTTCTACACCAGGGGGCGGGGCTAATCAATCAGGGAGGCCGGGGCTTTATAAAGCCGTCCACAAGCGACCAGGGAGCTTTGCGAACAGGGGCTGCAAACAGGGGAGTTTGAGAGGAATTGCTCCAGGCAAAGCAGGAGCAAATACAGGACCCTTGGGGTAAGTGGCTGTCTGTAGTGTGTGTTTGGGGGTACTTGCTGTGTGCTGAGCTTGTGTCTGTCTGTTTGTTTGTTCATTTGTTTGTTTGCAGGACCGTGTGCTGTGGCTGGCAGTTGGAAGCTGTGAGCTTCTACACCAGGGGGCGGGGCTAATCAATCAGGGAGGCCGGGGCTTTATAAAGCCGTCCACAAGCGACCAGGGAGCTTTGCGAACAGGGGCTGCAAACAGGGGAGTTTGAGAGGAATTGCTCCAGGCAAAGCAGGAGCAAATACAGGACCCTTGGGGTAAGTGGCTGTCTGTAGTGTGTGTTTGGGGGTACTTGCTGTGTGCTGAGCTTGTGTCTGTCTGTTTGTTTGTTCATTTGTTTGTTTGCAGGACCGTGTGCTGTGGCTGGCAGTTGGAAGCTGTGAGCTTCTACACCAGGGGGCGGGGCTAATCAATCAGGGAGGCCGGGGCTTTATAAAGCCGTCCACAAGCGACCAGGGAGCTTTGCGAACAGGGGCTGCAAACAGGGGAGTTTGAGAGGAATTGCTCCAGGCAAAGCAGGAGCAAATACAGGACCCTTGGGGTAAGTGGCTGTCTGTAGTGTGTGTTTGGGGGTACTTGCTGTGTGCTGAGCTTGTGTCTGTCTGTTTGTTTGTTCATTTGTTTGTTTGCAGGACCGTGTGCTGTGGCTGGCAGTTGGAAGCTGTGAGCTTCTACACCAGGGGGCGGGGCTAATCAATCAGGGAGGCCGGGGCTTTATAAAGCCGTCCACAAGCGACCAGGGAGCTTTGCGAACAGGGGCTGCAAACAGGGGAGTTTGAGAGGAATTGCTCCAGGCAAAGCAGGAGCAAATACAGGACCCTTGGGGTAAGTGGCTGTCTGTAGTGTGTGTTTGGGGGTACTTGCTGTGTGCTGAGCTTGTGTCTGTCTGTTTGTTTGTTCATTTGTTTGTTTGCAGGACCGTGTGCTGTGGCTGGCAGTTGGAAGCTGTGAGCTTCTACACCAGGGGGCGGGGCTAATCAATCAGGGAGGCCGGGGCTTTATAAAGCCGTCCACAAGCGACCAGGGAGCTTTGCGAACAGGGGCTGCAAACAGGGGAGTTTGAGAGGAATTGCTCCAGGCAAAGCAGGAGCAAATACAGGACCCTTGGGGTAAGTGGCTGTCTGTAGTGTGTGTTTGGGGGTACTTGCTGTGTGCTGAGCTTGTGTCTGTCTGTTTGTTTGTTCATTTGTTTGTTTGCAGGACCGTGTGCTGTGGCTGGCAGTTGGAAGCTGTGAGCTTCTACACCAGGGGGCGGGGCTAATCAATCAGGGAGGCCGGGGCTTTATAAAGCCGTCCACAAGCGACCAGGGAGCTTTGCGAACAGGGGCTGCAAACAGGGGAGTTTGAGAGGAATTGCTCCAGGCAAAGCAGGAGCAAATACAGGACCCTTGGGGTAAGTGGCTGTCTGTAGTGTGTGTTTGGGGGTACTTGCTGTGTGCTGAGCTTGTGTCTGTCTGTCTGTTTGTTCATTTGTTTGTTTGCAGGACCGTGTGCTGTGGCTGGCAGTTGGAAGCTGTGAGCTTCTACACCAGGGGGCGGGGCTAATCAATCAGGGAGGCCGGGGCTTTATAAAGCCGTCCACAAGCGACCAGGGAGCTTTGCGAACAGGGGCTGCAAACAGGGGAGTTTGAGAGGGAGTTTGGAAGGGGAGTGCGAAGGGGGCAAGCTATCCTTGCCATTCCTAACTCCTTGAACCCAAACTAAAGGCAGAGGCAGAGCAGCCAGGTGGCTGCGGACGGGGGAGTGAGTATCTGTTGAGGGGACAGTTTGGCACTTTGACAGTGTGCTAGAGTGTTTGATTTCCTGTTTGAAAAGTGTGATTTGGGAGTGCTTCATTGCAGACTCTTCTAAAAAGACTGTCAGTCAGCTGCGCACCAGCGGAGCAGCGCATAGCAGAGAAGCAAACAGGTGGAGTTCGCCTGGGAGTTCGCCTGGAGAGAACCTACTGAGGCATCCCCCTTGCAGGTTTCCCTGAGTAGCTTCTGCCACAAGTGAGAAAACTCTTCGAAGGAAGGAACTATGGATGCTGAGCGATCCGCTGTCGTGACCTGCACAGGATGTGCCATGTTTGTCTTTCTTCCACAGGATAGAAGCGACTTTGTCTGTACAAAGTGCAAGCTGATCTCTATATTGGAGGAGAAGATTCAAGGTCTGGAGAAACGAGTATCAACCCTGCGTTCCATAAAAGAAAATGAGGAGTTCCTGGATAGACGTCAGGATAGGCTTCAGCGGGCGCAGTGTTGTGAGGATTCAGAGCAGGCTGCGCAGCGGGGACAGAAGGCCAGCGAGGATAATTGGCGGCATGTGACTTCCAGAAGAGGAAAGAGTATGAGACAAGTCCATGTACAAGAAACGCATATTCAGATGAGCAACCGTTTTCATGTTCTCTCCACAGCCACTAGTGCAGAGAGTGGAGTGAATGATGCATCTGAGGGAACAGAGCAGAAGGAGACTCCACTGATTGGAAGGCATGAGATGCACAGTCCTAGGGATGGGGGTTCCACGACCACCACTCCCAAGAGGAGGAGGAGGGTGGTGGTGGTCGGGGACTCTCTCCTCAGGGGGACTGAGTCATCTATCTGCCGCCCTGACCGGGAAAACCGAGAGGTGTGCTGCTTGCCAGGGGCTAGGATTCGTGATGTGACGGAGAGACTGCCGAGACTCATCAAGCCCTCAGATCGCTACCCCTTCCTGCTTCTCCACGTGGGCACCAATGATACTGCCAAGAATGACCTTGAGCGTATTACTGCAGACTACGTGGCTCTGGGAAGAAGGATAAAGGAGTTTGAGGCGCAAGTGGTGTTCTCGTCCATTCTCCCTGTGGCAGGAAAAGGCCGGGGTAGAGACCGTCGAATCGTGGAAGTCAACGAATGGCTACGCAGATGGTGTCGGAGAGAAGGGTTTGGATTCTTTGACCATGGGATGGTGTTCCAAGAAGGAGTGCTAGGCAGAGACGGGCTCCACCTGACGAAGAGAGGGAAGAGCATCTTTGGAAGCAGGCTGGCCAACCTAGTGAGGAGGGCTTTAAACTAGGTTCACCGGGGGAAGGAGACCAAAGCCCCGAGGTAAGTGGGGAAGTGGGATACCGGGAGGAATCACAAGTAGGTGAGTGCAAGAGGGGAGGGCTCCTGCCCCATACTGGGACAGCAGGACGATCGGTGAGTTATCTTAAATGCCTATACACAAATGCAAGAAGCCTGGGGAACAAGCAGGGAGAACTGGAAGTCCTGGCACAGTCAAGGAATTATGACGTAATTGGAATAACAGAGACTTGGTGGGATAACTCACACGATTGGAGTACTGTCATGGATGGATATAAACTGTTCAGGAAGGATAGGCAGGGCAGAAAAGGTGGGGGAGTTGCGTTGTATGTAAGAGAGCAGTATGACTGCTCAGAGCTCCAGTATGAAACTGCAGAAAAACCTGAGAGTCTCTGGATCAAATTGAGAAGTGTGAGCAACAAGGGTAATGTCGTGGTGGGAGTCTGCTACAGACCACCAGACCAGGCGGATGAGGTGGACGAGGCTTTCTTCCAGCAACTAACAGAAGTTACTAGATCACAGGCCCTGGTTCTCATGGGTGACTTTAATCACCCCGACATCTGCTGGGAGAGCAATACAGCGGTCCACAGACAATCCAGGAAGTTTTTGGAAAGTGTAGGGGACAATTTCCTGGTGCAAGTGCTGGAGGAACCAACTAGGGGAAAAGCTCTTCTTGACCTGCTGCTCACAAACAGGGAAGAAATAGTAGAGGAAGCAATAGTGGATGGGAACCTGGGAGGCAGTGACCATGAGATGGTCGAGTTCAGGATCCTGACACAAGGAAGAAAGGAGAACAGTAGAATACAGAGCCTGGACTTCAGAAAAGCAGACTTTGACTCCCTCAGGGAACTGATGGGCAAGGTCCCCTGGGAGAATAACATGAGGGGGAAAGGAGTCGAGGAAAGCTGGCTGTATTTTAAAGAAACCTTATTGAGGTTGCAGGAACAAACCATCCCGATGTGTAGAAAGAAAAGTAAATATGGCAGGCGACCAGCTTGGCTTAACAGTGAAATCCTTGCTCGTCTTAAACACAAAAAAGCAGCTTACAAGAAGTGGAAGATTGGACAAATGACCAGGGAGGAGTATAAAAATATTGTTCAGGCATGCAGGAGTGAAATTAGGAAGGCCAAATCACACTTGGAGTTGCAGCTAGCTGGAGATGTTAGGAGTAACAAGAAGGGTTTCTTCAGGTATGTTAGCAACAAGAAGAAAGTCAAGGAACGTGTGGGCCCCTTGCTGAATGAGGGAGGGAACCTTGTGACAGAGGATGCGGAGAAAGCTAGTGTACTCAATGCTTTTTTTGCCTCTGTCTTCACAGACAAGGGCAGCTCCCAGATGGCTGCACTCCGCAGCACGGTATGGGGAGGAGGTGACCAGCCCTCTGTGGAGAAAGAAGTAGTTCGGGACTATTTAGAAAAGCTGGACGAACACAAGTCCATGGGGCCGGATGCACTGCATCCGAGGGTACTAAAGGAGTTGGCCGATGTGATTACAGAGCCATTGGCCATTATCTTTGACAAATCATGGCAATCGGGGGAGGTCCCGGATGACTGGAAAAAAGCTAATGTAGTGCCCATCTTTAAAAAAGGGAAGAAGGAAGATCCGGGGAACTACAGGCCAGTCAGTCTCACCTCAATCCCTGGAAAAATCATGGAACAGGTCCTCAAGGAATCAATTTTGAACCACTTAAAGGAGGGGAAAGTGATCAGGAACAGTCAGCATGGATTCACCAAGGGCAAGTCATGCCTGACTAACCTAATTGCGTTCTATGATGAGATAACTGGCTCTGTGGATGAGGGGAAAGCAGTGGATGTGCTATTTCTTGACTTTAGCAAAGCTTTTGATACAGTCTCGCACAGCGTTCTTGCCAGCAAGTTAAAGAAGTATGGGCTGGATGAATGGACGGTAAGGTGGATAGAAAACTGGCTGGATGGTCGTGCTCAACGGGTAGTGATCAATGGCTCCATGTCTAGTTGGCAGCCGGTATCAAGTGGAGTGCCCCAAGGGTCGGTGCTGGGGCCGGTTTTGTTCAATATCTTCATCAACGACCTGGAGGATGGTGTGGACTGCACCCTTAGCAAGTTTGCAGATGACACTAAACTGGGAGGAGTGGTTGATACGCTGGAGGGTAGGGATAGGATACAGAGGGACCTAGACAAATTAGAGGATTGGGCCAAAAGAAATCTGATGAGGTTCAACAAGGACAAGTGCAGAGTCCTGCACTTAGGACGGAAGAATCCCATGCACTGCTACAGACTAGGGACCGAATGGCTGGGCAGCAGTTCTGCAGAAAAGGACCTAGGGGTTACAGTGGACGAAAAGCTGAATATGAGTCAACAGTGTGCCCTTGTTGCCAAGAAGGCTAACGGCATTTTGGGCTGTATAAGTAGGGGCATTTCCAGCAGATCGAGGGATGTGATTATTCCCCTCTATTCGGCACTGGTGAGGCCTCATTTGGAGTACTGTGTCCAGTTTTGGGCCCCACACTACAAGAAGGATGTGGATAAATTGGAAAGAGTCCAACGGAGGGCAACAAAAATGATTAGGGGGCTGGAGCACATGACTTATGAGGAGAGGCTGAGGGAACTGAGATTGTTTAGCCTGCAGAAGAGAAGAGTGAGGGGGGATTTGATAGCTGCTTTCAACTACCTAAAAGGGGGTTCCAAAGAGGATGGATCTAGACTGTTCTCAGTAGAAGATGACAGAACAAGGAGTAATGGTCTCAAGTTGCAGAGGGGGAGGTTTAGGTTGGATATTAGGAAAAACTTTTTCACTAGTAGGGTGGTGAAGCACTGGAATGGGTTACCTAGGGAGGTGGTGGAATCTCCTTCCTTAGAGGTTTTTAAGGTCAGGCTTGACAAAGCCCTGGCTGGGATGATCTAGTTGGGGTTGGTCCTGCTTTGAGCAGGGGGTTGGACTAGATGACCTCCTGAGGTCCCTTCCAACCCTGAGATTCTATGATTCTATGATGCCCACATTCTCCACCACGTGTAAGAGTCTCGGTCTATGGCGGGGTGGTGGGGCGCCAGCCCGCCTCGCTGTGCTCGGTCGAGTATCTTGGGGAATCGGCAGTCTCGGACCCGATCTCCTCGGGTCGGGTCCGGTGCGGTAGCGGCTAAGCCCTGGCCCTGGTCAGGGCGGGCAACAAACAGCCCAGAGCTCAGACCCTCAAGCAGGGGCTGAGCAAACAGTAAGTCAGTGAGCCCTGGCCCTGGGGCAGGGCGGGGCAGCTAATAGTTCAGGGCTCAGACCCTCAAGCAGGGGCTGAGCAAACAGTAAGTCAATAAGCCCTGGCCCTGGGGCAGGGCGGGGCAGCTAACAGTTCAGGGCTCAGACCCTCAAGCAGGGGCTGAGCAAACAGTAAGTCAATAAGCCCTGGCCCTGGGGCAGGGCGGGGCAGCTAACAGTTCAGGGCTCAGACCCTCAAGCAGGGGCTGAGCAAACAGTAAGTCAATAAGCCCTGGCCCTGGGGCAGGGCGGGGCAGCTAATAGTTCAGGGCTCAGACCCTCAAGCAGGGGCTGAGCAAACAGTAAGTCGATGAGCCCTGGCCCTGGGGCAGGGCGGGGCAGCTAATAGTTCAGGGCTCAGACCCTCAAGCAGGGGCTGAGCAAACAGTAAGTCAATGAGCCCTGGCCCTGGGGCAGGGCGGGGCAGCTAATAGTTCAGGGCTCAGACCCTCAAGCAGGGGCTGAGCAAACCCAGGTCCTGGTTCTGGGGAACCTGGGAGAGGGGGAGACTGCCACCCACACCTTGGGTGGCAGGGGGGACGCAGGCCCACCCACTCCACTGCGTCCCGGCCCGGGGCCCTAACAGCGGCAAAGGATCCGCCGCTGGGTCAGTGGGGATCCTGGCCGCAACACACTGACATGGGCTCTGGCCCCGGTGCAGCCAGACTGGGGTCGGCTGTCCCCGGGCCACTTCCTAACTCCCCCTCGGGCGGTACCTGAGTCCAGGGGGTGTCCTCGGCGGGTTCTAGCCCCATGGGCTCCTCGTCCGACTCGCGGTCACTCGGCAGGTCCGGCAGCTCTTCTGGAAAGTGGCCGCTTGGCAGGTCTGGCCACTCCTCTGGAGAGGGGCCGCTCGGCGGGCCCGGCCACTCCTCTGGAGAGGGGCCGCTCGGCGGGCCCGGCCAGTCCAGGCGAGTACCTGGGGCCACAGGGGTTTCCCAGTCCCGAGGTAAGCCGGCTGCGTCTGGTCTCCCTGCTGGCTGGGTTTCTAGTGAGCTCCGCAGGCCCGCCTTTATACTTCCGGGTCGCTCCCTTCTACTTCCGGGTCGCGCCATTCTACTTCCGGGTCGCGGCCCGTCTCTGGGTGGAGCGGGCCCTGAGCCTCCTGGCCCCACCCACTCTGGCCACTGGGCTGGTGTTTCACTCTGCGGGGAGGTGGGGCGCCAGCCCGCCTCGCTACACGGTCCAAGAACGCCTGGGAGCTGTGAACTATCTCATAGCATTCCCCACCACAACTCTCAAGCCTAAAGTGTACCATGTTAATTCTCTAAAGCCTTTTTTCCCCCGAGAATTGAAGGTTTGTCAGTTTACTGCCCAGGGAGCAGAAGACGCTGAGTGGCCTGAAGGTGTCTACTATGAAGGGAAAAATGACGGTGCCGTGGAAGAGGTGAACCTCTCCATGACCCTCGGACGTATGCAGCGCCAGCAAATCCAGGAGCTGTGCACTAAATTCGCACCGATGTTCTCAGCCATCCCAGGACTGACCGAACGGGCATACCACTCCATTGACACAGGTAATGCCCACCCAATTAGAGCCCGACCTTACCGAGTGGCTCCTCACGCCAAAACTGCTATAGAATGGGAGGTTCAAGACATGCTACAGATGGGTATAATCCGTCCCTCTAGCAGTGCATGGGCCTCTCCCGTGGTTCTAGTCCCCAAACCAGATGGGGAAATACGCTTTTGTGTGGACTACCGTACGCTAAATGCTGTGACTTGCCCAGACAACTATCCAATGCCTCGCACAGATGAACTATTGGAGAAACTGGGACGTGCCCAGTTCATCTCCACCTTAGACTTAACCAAGGGGTACTGGCAGGTGCCGCTAGATGAATCCGCCAAGGAAAAGTCAGCCTTCATCACCCATGTCGGGCTGTATGAATTTAATGTGCTCCCTTTCGGGCTGCGGAATGCACCTGCCACATTCCAGAAACTGGTAGATAATCTCCTAGCGGGATTGGGAGAATCGGCAGTTGCCTATCTTGACGATGTGGCCATATTTTCTGACTCATGGGCCGAACACCTGGAGCATCTCCAGAAGGTCTTCGAGCGCATACGAGAGGCTGGACTAACTGTTAAGGCTAAAAAGTGTCAAATAGGCCTCAACAGAGTGACTTACCTTGGACACCAGGTGGGTCAAGGAACTATTAACCCCCTACAGGCCAAGGTGGAGGCTATCCAAAAGTGGCCTGTCCCAAAGTCAAAGAAACAGGTCCAATCTTTCTTAGGCTTGGCCGGATATTACAGGCGATTTGTACCGCACTACAGCCAAATCGCCGCCCCTCTAACTGACCTAACCAGAAAGAACCAGCCAAATGCGGTTCAGTGGACTGATGAGTGTCGGAAGGCCTTTAATCAGCTTAAAGCAACACTCATGTCTGACCCTGTGCTAAGGGCCCCGGACTTTGATAAACCGTTCCTAGTAACCACAGATGCGTCCGAGCGTGGTGTGGGAGCAGTCTTAATGAAGGAAGGACCAGATCAAGAATTCCATCCTGTCGTGTTTCTCAGCAAGAAGCTGTCTGAGAGGGAAAGCCACTGGTCAATCAGTGAGAAGGAATGTTACGCCATTGTCTACGCTCTGGAAAAGCTACGCCCATACGTTTGGGGACGGCGTTTCCACCTGCAAACTGACCATGCTGCACTAAAGTGGCTTAATACCGCCAAGGGAAATAACAAAAAACTCCTTCGATGGAGTTTAGCTCTCCAAGATTTTGATTTTGAAATACAACACATTTCAGGAGCTTCTAACAAAGTGGCTGATGCACTCTCCCGTGAAAGTTTCCCCGAACCAACTGGTTAAAATCGTCCTTGCAATGTGGACAATATTGTTAGTCTTTATCCAGTTATTAGTATATTTGGAGATTCATGTGTCTTATTACTTTGTTTTCTTTTAAAACTCCAGGAAGAAATCACAGCCAGTGTTTCACACTATCGGTGATTTGGGGGGCGTGTCATAAATATGAAGGGAAGGGGGAGAGGGTCTGATGCAGTGCTATAAAATCATCTTTCCAGTAAAGGGTTAAGAAATGCAGGTAGCCAGACTGACACCTGACCTGGCTGGGCTCTGACCAATAAGGGGACAAGATACTTTCAAACTTTGGGAGGGGGGAAGGTTTTAGTGAGTGTCTTTGTCTGAGAGAGAGTGATCTTGGAAGACAGAAGGAACCTACAGAAAATCAAACCTCCCTTTTCTGAAGTAAGTTTAGATAGTATAGCGTATAGATTTCTGTTTATTTTTGCTTGGTATATCCCCTGTGTTAGAAAGAGCAAGGGGGGGGAGGTATTCATGGTTTTCTGTAATGTTAAGGTTTTGTCCAGAGGGGGAAATCTCTCTGAGTTTGGAAAAATAGTGCCCTGTGAAATAGTTACCATCCTGATTTTACAGAGATGATTTTACCTTCTTTATTTTTAATAAAATCCTTCTTTTAAGAAGTTGACTGTTTTCTATAGTGTTAAAACCCAGGGGGTGGGTTTTTAGATCACTGTGTACCAATTGGTTGGGAGATTGTTCTCAAGCTTCCCCAGGAAAGGGGGTGTACGGCTTGAGGGGGCATTTTGGGGGGGAGGGAAGTTCAAGTGATTCCTTTCCTGGATTCCTGTTAGACATTTGATGGTGGCAGCAAGAAGCATTTCTCGGGGTGCAGGGAATTTTGTACCTTGGGGGGGGTTTACCCTAAGCTGGTAAAAATAGGCTTAGGGGCTCTGAATGCGGGTCCCCACGTCTTTACCCTAGAGTTTAGAGTGGGGAGGGAACCCTGACAGTCAGAAAGTCTCTAAAGGAAGCCCTGACAGAATTGAAAAGGGCTGTTGTTATTAAGGATGATGATGATGATGAAGATGATTACCCTCTGTAGGGAAAGATTCATCACCTGCCCTTCCTGTAATGGAGTGATTGCAGGCCAGGGAACTTCACTCAGAGATTGGTTATCAGCTCCTAGGAAATCCCATGAGTGCACATGGGAAACACATTTCCCTGTGACCTCTTAAGGAACGAAGGCACAGGCACACAAAGGATCCCAGTGGACATAGAATCATAGAATCTCAGGGTTGGAAGGGACCTCAGGAGGTCATCTAGTCCAACCCCCTGCTCAAAGCAGGACCAACCCCAACTAGATCATCCCAGCCAGGATGATTAGGAGCCTAAATCCCTTTGTTGATCTCGGCCTAAATGTTTGATGGTTTAACGCCACTGCTGCTGTCACTTTCCTGTTTTATCCAAAGAACAGGTGCCCCCAACCGTCTGTGTGTACATGTGTGTGTACTGGTGTGTGTACTGGTGTGTGTACAGGTGTATGCCGGCGGAGAGGGAAGTTACGCTAGAATGGGGGTCTCTCTCTGTCCAGGGCTATTTTGGGACTAGCTGAGTTGTTGTTGTGCCCTTAGAATCTTGGGTAGCGAATAGCACGTGGCAATGGCCATCTGAAGGGGAGGTTTCCTAGGCACCAGTCACATCAGCACCAAGGGGTTTTCAACCCGTTTCCTCTTTGTTTCAGCTTTTCAGGAAGTGCCTTTGAAATCTGACAGGACCACGTGGTACATTCTCAACAGACATTATAAATGGTTGCAGAAGCGTCCCCTCCCCCCCAGATCCCGCTCCCACCTCGTGAGCCAGCGAGGTGGGGCATAGTGTAGCGGGGTCAGGAGTACTGCTGCCGGCCCCGGCACGGCTCAGGTCCTGCGTCCCCTCTGCTGGTTCATTTCTGCAGGTGTTACAATCCCTTCACATTGTTGAAATTCTTCTCCACAACTATCAGACCTCCAAACTTTTGTCTTTTAAAATGAAAGCTGAGGTTCTGGAGAACACAATAATAACGCCAGAGAGGTGCTGCTACAGTGTATGGGTTCATATTGGCTGTTGCCATCATGCCCTGGCTGTATGCTTTGGCTTTCCTAGACTATTCACTGTGGGAAGAACATGTCATTTGCATATTGTGCATTTTTTCCTTATTCCTAGATGCTGAACAACAAGAGTCACATCCCCAAATTCCTGTTCCAGGCCCTAGAGTACCTTGAAAGCTCACAGACAACAATCAGACATTCTGCAGCCCTGTTCATTGGTAAGCAGAGCAAATTCACTTGATCTTTTTTAAATGCTTCCTTCAAAAGCCCTTTTCTAGACTGCTGCTCTGTTCCCTCCGACAGCACCAGAATCCTAAAACGGTGGGTGTGTGTGTGTGTCTGTCTATGTGTGTCTGTGAGAGAGAGAGAGATTGAGAGAGAATTAACATGTATTCCAAGATGAAGGGAGCAACTAAGTAATGAGATCCATTGTATTCTAACCCATGAAAGCTTATGCTGAAATAAATTTGTTAGTCTCTTATTTTCTTTTTGCTGACACAGACTAACACGGCTACTACACTAAAACCTGACATTGTATTCATTGTGGGTCTAGGAAATCATAGAATCATAGAATCTCACGGTTGGAAGGGACCTCAGGAGGTCATCTAGTCCAATCCCCTGCTCAAAGCAGGACCAACCCCAACTAGATCATCCCAGCCAGGACTTTGTCAAGCCTGACCTTAAAAACCTCTAAGGAAGGAGATTCCACCACCTCCCTAGATAACCCATACCACTGCTTCACCACCCTACTAGTGAAAAAGTTTTTCCTAATGTCCAACCTAAACCTCCCCCTCTGCAACTTGAGACCATTACTCCTTGTTCTGTCATCTTCTACCACTGAGAACAGTCTAGATCCATCCTCTTTGGAACCCCCTTTTAGGTAGTTGAAAGCAGCTATCAAATCCCCCCTCACTCTTCTCTTCTGCAGGCTAAACAATCCCAGTTCCCTCAGCCTCTCCTCATAAGTCATGTGCTCCAGCCCCCTAATCATTTTTGTTGCCCTCCATTGGACTCTTTCCAATTTATCCACATCCTTCTTGTAGTGTGGGGCCCAAAACTGGACACAGTACTCCAAATGAGGCCTCACCAGTGCCGAATAGAGGGGAATAATCACGTCCCTCGATCTGCTGGAAATGCCCCTACTTATACAGCCCCAAATGTCATTAGCCTTCTTGGCAACAAGGGCACACTGTTGACTCATATTCAGCTTTTCGTCCACTGTAACCCCTAGGTCCTTTTCTGCAGAACTACTGCCCAGCCATTCGGTCCCTAGTCTGTAGCAGTGCATGGGATTCTTCAGTCCTAAGTGTAGGACTCTGCGCTTGTCCTTGTTGAACCTCATCAGATTTCTTTTGGCCCAATCCTCTAATTTGTCTAGGTCCCTCTGTATCCTGTCCCTACCCTCCAGCGTATCAACCACTCCTCCCAGTTTAGTGTCATCTGCAAACTTGTTAAGGGTGCAGTCCACACCATCCTCCAGATCGTTGATGAAGATATTGAACAAAACCGGCCACAGCACCGACCCTTGGGGCACTCCACTTGATACCGGCTGCCAACTAGACATGGAGCCATTGATCACTAGACATGGAGCCAGTGATCACATTGATTTCTGCTGTTAGTGAGGGAGTCTCACTGCTAGCACAGACTGGGCAGTTTCTTGCATGAGAGATCGTCAAAGCTTGCCACGGTACTGTGGATGCAGGCACTCGACTTTATACTATCTGTTGCCAACAATCGATTTCTGTAAAATCAGACTCATTTTGTAGTGTAGACGTAGCCATAGAGTCTGTAGCCACCTCTGAAATATTGCCACTGGAGACTATGGCTCCCACTTCTTCCATAGAGGGACAGCAACAGCGGCTCCCCAAACCGCCCCCTGGAACTCCCTGGCCTTTATCCAACCCCCCCGCTCTCTGCCCCCAGCCATGCCGCTCAGAGTGACAGGAGCTTGCAGCCCCGCCCCCGCGCTCCCCGGCAGGAGGGATGGGCAGGAGCCGGTTTTGCAGCGAGCGGAGGCTGTGGGGGAGGGGCCGGGAGCTCAAGGGCCGGGCAGGAGGGTCCCGCGTGCCGGATGTGGCCCCTGGGCCATAGTTTTCCCACCTCGGCCCTCGCCTGTTGGCCAGAGGCTGGGAACAGGCGACAGGGGCCGGGTCCCAGGACGGTTCCCTGCTCGGCTCAGTCCCTCGGGGCACCTGGCGCTGGCCGCTGGGGGGAGACAGGACACGGGGCGGGAGGGACTGGCCGGGCTCATGCTCTGTGGGCAGGGGGCTGGTGGGGGCTGCAGCCCCCCCACACTGTGCATTAGTCCCGCCCCCCATGGCCAGTAGCCGGGCAAAGCTCACACCGGCCGCAGCACTAGGGGGCGCTGCTGCACTGCGGCTGCTTCCCACCACCCGCAACGACCCCACAGGGGCTGGGTGGGACCTGGGGGCGTGGCCAGGGACCCGGGACTCTCCCCCACAGGGGAAGCCTTGCACACCATGGGAAGCTCCACGTCTGGCCTCCAATCACAGCCAGAGTTAGTCTCTGCACGGGCCAATCAGCGGCCATGGAACGCACATTTAAATGCTCTGATTGGGCGGGAGATAGCTCAACTACAATAGGGGGAGGTGAGGCTTTTTTGGCACCAATTAGAACAGGGGAGGTGTGATAGGCTAATGGGAGCGCCAATCAGAGACCAGAGAGGAGCTCAGTGTGCCTGTGGGCGGTGCTGGCTGCACAGGGGTGGGGAATCTCCAGCAGGGCCCTTCCCTCCGCCCCCGGACTGTGGGGGGCGGGGCTAGACACGGCATGTGGGGGAGGGGCCGGCGCGCAGGGCTGGGGAGGAACATGTCGCCTGCAAGAGCCCGGCCCCGCCTCCCCCCAAGGGCGCAGCTTCCACTTCCGCCCCGCTGTGGCCTCATTTCTGCCCTGCGGGGCTCACTGGGTCCGGCCCCATCACACCTCGAGCCTGGGGCTGGAATAGCAGGTGGGGAGTGGCCTGGGGGGTGGAACAGGGGGCGGGGTTGGAGATCCCAGGGCTGGACTAGCAGGTGGGGAGCATCCTGGGGGGCGGGACTCGGGGCGGGGGGGTTGGAGGTCCCAGGGGTGGAATAGCAGGTGGGGAGCAGCCTGGGGGCCGGACTGGGGGGGCAGGACTGGGGGGGTTGGGGGTCCCAGGGCTGCAATAGCGGATGGGGAGCAGCCTAGGGGGCGGGACTTAGTAGACATCAGAAAACTCACCCGGGAGAGGAGCCCTGTCAGTGTCTGATGTGTGGGAAAAGCCTCCTTAGCACAGATCAGAGACTGCACACAGGGGAGAGGTCATAGAAACATATAAATGCCTTGAGTGTGGGAAAGGTTTCATGATACGATCAGCCCGTATTACACACAGGAGACCCCACAAGGGAGAGAAACCCTGTACGTGCCTTGAGTGTGGGGAAAGTGACAGTGACAACTCAAAGTTTGCTTGACATCGGAGAATCCACAGGGGTGAAGCCTCAGCAAATCTCACAGGGAAGAAACCTCTTAGCTTTCATTAGCCATGAAATTCATGACTCTGGGTGTGAAACAGGGTAGGGCGGTGGGCAGAGCAGGGGCGGGATGAGGTGGAGTGGGGGCTTGGGGGGAGGGGTGGAGTGGGGGAGGGGCCTGGGGTGGAATGCGGGGGTTCTCCTGGGCCCTGAGCCCCTCTATGGACTGCCTTGGAAAGAGTCATAAGAGATCTCCACAGCTCAGTCCTTCTGCGCAGAGACTGTATGAGAGCGTGAGTCAGCTTTGGGATCCCAAAGAGTCTGACCATAGGAGCCCCCAGATCAGGCTTCCCTCCACCTCCCAGTTGGCCTAACGAAAGAGGGCAACGTCCGGTGAATGTTGGGCAGCTGGGACCTGGAGAAGTTCTCTCAGGAGCGCCAGGGAAGACGGCAGGGCAGCTGCACCCACTTTCCAGAAGGCTGTGGGCATGTATCAGCTCCCTGAAACGAAGGGGCACTTACAGATCTATGCTCCCTTTTCTTTTACTGCCTCTTGCTGTGAACCTTTGGATGCAGCAGCCCAAAGGCCTGAGGCCTGTCTTTGCAATAGAGAGTCAGGACTGTTTCCCAGAAGGGTTTTCTTCCAGACTGTGCTGCATGCTGCGAGAATGGATGAGGCACTAGGCTCCAGCATGGAGTGAAGCAGGGAGGAGAAGACTCTGCTTGGGCAAGGGGCTCTGGCGATTAATGGAGTGGGGGCCCCAGGGGATTCTGGCTCCTTGCCCTTAAGGAAATAATGACCATGGCACTTACCAGTGTCACACCCTTATCCTGGTCTTCAAGATGCAGCAGCAGCGGGAGCAAGCAGTGGATGATTTCCTGCTGCACGCTGGGTTTCTCTGGGTCCCTCATCCTGCTCACCACATTGCCAAACAGTACCCCTCTCCTGGCAATGACACACAGGGAGTGGGGACGCCCGGTTAAAGCCAGGCAGTATCAGAGCATAACGCGACAGAGTCATAATCCGCACGCCGCTCCGGTTCCCCCCGTGTTCACTGACTTGGCTCGCGAGAGCAGTGAGGCCACCGGGCCAGCGCCATAGACATCTTGTGCAGAACAGGGCCTGAGACACTGTGCAGGACAGTGCCGCCCCATGGTGTCCTAGACACAATTTCTGTCTGGAGAGCACCGAATCCTAGAATCCTAGAAGACGAGGGGAGAGGGAGGGAAGGCTGCTGGAGACTGGTCTGGGGAAGGGGAGAAGCAGCTGCTGGGGCCTTGCAGGGATGTGCTGCTACAAAACACAGCGTTTCTTTTGCTCTTCAGTGCCCCTGAGAGCCGGGCCATTCCCAACCCACCTCTTTCCTGCTGCGAATCTCCACCTCTTTGGGGGCCTGTGTTCTCCAGACAACTGGTCGTCTGCCCTTGGGGCTCCCTGCGTTTCACCACCCAGCTCCAAACTGAAACCAACCAGACTAACCCTCCAGCAGCCTCTGTCCATTCTCCCAGCCAAAGGTGTCACCTCCCAACCCCCCTCCTGGCTCATGTTACAGCCTCAGGTAAAGTCTCGCATTCCCAATGCAGCAGGTCCCAATGAACCTCCCCCGCAAGCCTCCCAGGTCAGATCCACCTTGCTCCCTACTCCGTCACAGCATGGCACTGAGGTTTGCTGAGAAGAGGACTGACAGGGTTGTGGCTGAGCAGCAGGGCCAGCTCTAGGCACCAGCAAAACAAGCAGATGCTTGGGGTGGCACGTTTCCAGGGGCGGCATTCTGGCGCCGGCCATGCCACCCCTAGAAATGTGCCCCAGCCGCCCCAGCTCACCTCCGCTCTGCACCGCTGCCACTCGGCTTCTCCCCCTCCCTCCCAGGCTTTCACGCGCGGCATGCCTGGGAGAGAGTCACACGTAGCAAGCCTTGGATGGAGGGGGACGCTCGGCTTCTCCCCGTCCCTCCCAGAGCGGAGGTGAGCTGGGGTGGGGAGCGGTTCCTATTCCTCTACCCCCATTACTTCCTGCGCCCCCCTCGCCCTAGCTCACCTCTGCTCCACCTGCTCCCCTGAAGGCGCCGCCGCTTCGCTTCTCTCCCCTCCCTCGCCTGAGAGCAGTGACATATTCATGGGAGCAGGAGGAGCGGAGGTGAGCTAGGGCGGAGGGGTTGCGGGGGGGGGCACAGGAAGCAATGGGGTGGGGGAAATGGAGCACGTGCGGGGGAGGAGGCGAGGCTGGGGATTTGGGGAAGGGGTTGGGAAGGGGCGGAGTTGAGGCAGAGCCGGGGGCCGGGGGGAAAGTCTCACAGCTGGCAGGTAAACTGCCAATCTCTTCTGCGCCCCTGCCTCCAGTGCCGAAATTCCTAGCTACGGCTCTGGTCCTTCCCCCCAGATTGTCACTAGATGTTGGGTCTATTTCCAATAATACTAATAACTATTAAACTGCCCTTTACCATTGTCATAAATCTAGGGGGAAGGATACCAACCTTTATGTCTGCAGTAGCATAAAATCCCTCCTAGGCAGCTGTACTTAGCATCCACCAGCAGCCAGCTCTCCCCTCCCCCCAGCTCCTCCCACCTGCCTGGTGCCCCCACCAATCGACACCTCCCCGACCCTAGGGAGCAAGTGTTTCCCCTGGAGCAGCAGTGACACCCGGTGGCCAGTCGGGGTAATGCACAGACTCTTTCCCCTGGAGGAGCCGCGACACCCGGTGGCCAGTCGGGGTAAGGCACAGACTCTTTCCCCTGGAGGAGCAGCGACACCTGGTGGCCAGTCGGGGTAATGCACAGACTCTTCCCCCTGGAGCAGCAGCGACACCCGGTGGTCAGTAGGGGTAATGCACAGACTCTTATCCCTGGAGCACCAGCAACACCCGGTGGCCAGTAGGGGTAATGCACAGACTCTTTCCCCTGGAGCACCAGCGACACCCGGTGGCCCTTTGGGGTAATGCACAGACTCTTTCCCCTGGAGCAGCAGCGACACCCGGTGGCCAGTTTGGAGTAATGCACAGACTCTTCCCCTGGAGCAGCAGCGACACCCGGTGGCCAGTCAGGGTAATGCGACAAGCTGTGGCCAGCAGGGGCAGTGCCAGCCTCTACCCAGTGGCAGGGGTCTGAGGTGGAGTAGACAGAAGATTGTGGGAGCTGTGCCCCCCCCATGAATCCCTGCTGCTCTCTGTGGCCCCACCCCCTGCACCGTCTCAATGAAATGTAAGCCCCACCTCCTCACCCACAAGGCCCCGCCCCCTGCCCAGGTCAGAAGCCAGAGCCGGGAGGGAGCTAGCTGGTGCCATGGTGCAGGGAGCCGCAGTGCTGCCCTCTCTTGTCCTCCTGCTGCTTGGGGCTGTGACTGCCCCTCAGCTCCCGGCTGCCACCTTTCTACTGCTCGCAGCCATGAGAGCTGCCCGGGTGGGGGCCGGGCTAGGCCCCGGTGCCAGCAGCGACACCCGGTGGCAAAAGGGGGACTTCACAGCTGCCAGCAGACCTTGAGGAGCCCACGAGGATGACACCTTCAGCGGCATCCCTGGGGGAGCATAATCCCCCCTCCTTTTGATGAACAGCTGAACTAACTGACCCACAATACCCCAGAGACACCTACCAGCAGCTGTTTGCCAGGGCCCCTGCCCAGCCCCCTGCACCGCTCCCTGCCAGTGCCAGAGCTCGCAAGGCACCAGCCTGGAGCCAGGGCCGCTAGGTGCTGCTTACGAAAAGCCAGCAGAGGGACACAGGGGAACTGTGCTGCACCCATAACGCAGAGGTCGAGTAATCAAACCCTCTTCTGCTAGCACCCGGCCTCCCGCTTCCTACACTGGGCCTGCAAGCGAGGGGGCGGCTTGCACAGCGCCAAGAGTCTCACCTGTGAGGCAGGAGGTGGCTGACGCCCGCAGCCTGCTGGGGAGCTCCCAGAAGTGATTAAGGGACAGAGACTCCCAAGTGCCCTCAGTAAGAAGGGTTTGGGGTTCACGAGGCCAGTAAGGGGGTCACTATGTCGGCCTTGTAACCCTGGGTGTCAGGTCAGTAGCGCAGCCAGGTCTGGAGCACAGGGGGAGCGGCGCTATAAAAAGGCGCCTCCCCCTATACTCACCCAGCGGCGCTCCGGGTCTTCGGTGGCACTTCGGCAGAGGGTCCTCACCCACTCCGGGTTTTCAGTGGTACCCGCCCCCGAAATGCCGCCGAAGACCCGGAGCGCCACCGGGTGAGTGCAAGAAGCAGCGCTTAAAAAGAAGCGGCACCGTTTTTTAGCTCTGCTCTGCTCTTTCTTTTTAAGGCACCGCTTTTGCTCACAGTGGGAGTGGCCGCCCCTGGCCTACGCTACTGTGTCAGGTCGCTGTGTAGCTTTGATCTAGAGCTCTGATCCCAATGACCGACCAGCAGCCCACAGCCTCACCCTGGGTCTGCCCCACCTGGTAACTCCTCACAGGCTGACCTGACCCCCCTTCCAGCCCACAATCATCCTACTGCCACTCAGAGCCACAGACACGGAGGTGCTGACGGAGGGAGCTGGAACTCTAGGATGGGGTTCTTCTCGAAAGATGGCTGCAGAAAGGTGGGGCTCAGCTCTGTCAGCGACCTGCCCAGTTGTCTCGGTGACAGGGGATGTGACATTTCTGTAAATGCATAAAGGGGGTATTTGGCTTCCTAGTGAAGGTGAGGAATGTGCATTTATGAGAGGAAATTTCTGTGTTTCTTTTGCTTCCACTTCAGTGGCCTATTTCTGCCTGTAGACTGCAAAGAAACCTTGGCCTGAGTTTCAAGGAATCTGGGAGATGTTTGAACACAAAGTTCTGGATCCTCCAATACGCTGGGGGGCTTTGGCCAACTCAGTGCAGCCCTATGCGCCTCTGGTTTCCAGTGGGGTGCAGTTCATATCCCCACCTCACGGGGGCACTGTGCACTTCCAGGCAGGAGGAGTGGTGTAAGAATTATCATTAGTGTTAGCCAACCCAGTGGACGTGCTGTCCTGTCACTCTCCTGGCTTGTTTTTGAGACGGCCTCTCTCACCTGCCTTCCAACTCCAGCTAGCGGGAGCAGCTGCTGATGTCTCTGTTTCTCCTTCTCCCAGGAAGCGGGGCTGCCCCAGAGACTGGCCACCAGGTGTCGATGCTGCTCCAATGGAAAGAGTCTGTGCATTACCCCGACTGGCCACTGGGTGTCGCTGCTGCTCCAGGGGAAACACTTGCTCCCCCGGGTCGGGGAGGTGTCGATTGTTGGGAGCACCAGGCAGGTGGGAGGAGCTGGGGGGAGAGGAGAGCCGGCTGCTGGTGGATGCTATGTACAGCTGCCAAGGAGGGATTTTATGCTACTGCAGACATAAAGGTTGCTACCCTTCCCCCTCTATTTATGACAATGGTAAAGGGCAGTTTAATAGTTATTAGTATTATTAGAAGCAGACCCAACATCTAGTGACAAGCTGGGGGAAAAGGACGTCAGGAGCAGACTGTATTTTCATGGAGCTGCCTTTGCTACCTGGGTGCTCAGCCAATGCAGCTGATTTCCCAGAATGAGATTTTGGCTGGTTCTGGGTTTCAGTTCACTGGAGAGGCGCCGACTCCGTGGATGCTCAAGGCCTGGAGCACCCACAGGGAAAAACTGGTGGGTGCTGAGCACCCACCGGCAGCTCCCCGCCGCGCGCCCACAACTCACCTCCCGGGTTCCGGGTCCCGGCGCTTTGTTTAGCGCAGCAGCTGGCACCTCCCAGCTGTTCGGCAAGGGGGCGGGCGAGGGGGAATCACCACTAGACGGGCTGTGAGGGTGCAGGAGCTGGGCCAGCTGCCAAAGCCGAGGCTCCTCCCGCCTCCCAGGTAGGGGATGCACTGCAGGGAGGGCAACAAATCAGGGTGGAAGGCGCGGGGGTGAGAGCGAGACCTGGGCCAGTGCTCCAGCCCGCTCAGTGGCGCCGCTAACCCCGCCAGGGGGCTGGGCCTTGCGGACCCGACCCCGCACACACAGCAGTTAACCCTTCCCGCCCCGCCACAGCGCCCCGGATCCCCGGCACGAGCAGGGAGGGGAAGACGTGCACTGGCTGGAGGGGAGGCTGAGGGCTTGAGCAGCTGCTGCCCCCCCCTCCCCGTTCTGCTGCTTTAGCGCTGGGAAAGCAGGAGAGAGGAGGAGGGGCGGCGGGTGCAGCCGCTGGGGGTTGCTCATGGTCACGGTTGGTTGCCCGGCAGGGGATGAGATCCCAGCCGCCCCCCTGTGTGCCGGGCGGCAGCTGCCCCCTTCCCTTGCTCCCCACTCGTGTGTGGTGTGGGGAGAGGGCGCAATGGGCCATGGGTGACCCTCGCTTCCTGCCCAGGCAAGCCGCCGCGTTGCCCTCCTGCTGCTGCCCGGCCTCTGCCTTTGTCTGGCCCCACCTCGCCGCACATTTCAGCCCCTCCACCCGTCCCATTGCGGGCCCCTGGCCTGGGTCCTCCCCCCTCTCCCCACTCGTGTGAGTGCCCCATAGTGGGGAGTTGCCAATCCCACAGTGACCCTGCAGAACAGGGAGAAAAATTTGCCCCCCTGTTGGCAGGGGAGCCAAAGGAGGGAGACAAGCCCCCTGCAGTGCCAGGGTGAACTCTCCCTGCCTGCCGCGGGGCTGCCAAGTGCCCACAAGTTTGGGCACCAGAGCAGTTTTGCAACCCCCTTTCGCCCCCCCGCCCCGCAGCTCTTCCCCTCCACTTGTGGCCTCCCCACTTGCAACATTCAAGCGGGATGAAGAGGAGGAGGCGAGCAGAGCGTGCCGGGGTGGATCACTCCCCACCCCCGTGGGACCACGCTTGAAACTCTTGTTAGGTACCGGAGAGATTTCCAGACAAAGATCCCCAGCTCAATGCAGTGTTAGTGGATCAGGGGCAGATTATGATGATGATGATGGTGGAGCAGAGGGAAGGGGACGGGAACCCGGAACCCAGAAGGTGAGTTGTGGGCACGCGGCAGGGGCGGGGCTGACGGGGAGCTGCCGGTGTGTGCTTAGCACCCACCAAATTTTCCCAGAGGGCAAAGGCGGGGGCGGGGATTTGGGGAAGGGGCGGGGCCGGGAGTAGATTTGTGGCGGGGCCAGATTTGAGGGGGGGCGCGAGCACCCACCGGCACCGACAAAAGTCCCCACCTATGGCATAGGTGCCAACTCTGTGGGTGCTCCGGGGCTGGAGCACCCACAGGGAAAAATTGGTGGGTGCTCAGAACCCACCGGCAGCTTGCCGCCAGCCCCGGGGCCCCTCAACGTCGCCCGGTGCTGAGGTGAGCTGGGCGTGGCCCCGCACACTTCTGGGAGCTCCCCAGCAGGCGTGTGGGTGTCAGCCGCCTCCTGCCTCACAGGTGAGACTCTTGGCGCTGTGCAAGCCGCCCCCTCGCTTGCAGGCCCAGTGTAGGAAGCGGGAGGCCACGTGCTAGCAGAAGAGGGTTTGATTACTCGACCTCTGCGTTATGGGTGCAGCACAGTTCCCCTGTGTCCCTCTGCTGGCTTTTCGTAAGCAGCACCTAGCGGCCCTGGCTCCAGGCTGGTGCCTTGCAAGCTCTGGCACTGGCAGGGAGCGGTGCAGGGGGCTGGGCAGGGGCCCTGGCAAACAGCTGCTGGTAGGTGTCTCTGGGGTATTGTGGGTCAGTTAGTTCAGCTGTTCATCGAAAGGAGGGGGGATTATGCTCCCCCAGGGATGCCGCTGAAGGCGTCATCCTTGTGGGCTCCTCAAGGTCTGCTGGCAGCTGTGAAGTCCCACTTTTGCTGCCTCGAAGGCTCCCTCAGGGACACTGTGGGGTCACCTGCCGGCTGGAAGAGTAGGGGGGCTGGGCCACAATAGCCTGTCTCGGAGCAGCCATGGCAGGGACTTGGGTTTAATCCAAGTGTAAAATCTGACAGCCACACGGAGCTCCCTAGTGTCCCGAGAGCCTCCCTAGTGCTCTCCCGCAGCAGCCGCCTGCCGGTGTGGGGAAAAGGGGACGAGGAAGCGCTGCTGCCTCAGGCCAGGCCAGGAGCCCTCACCACACCCAGGCCTGTCTCTTGCCTTGAGCCCAGGCAGCCAGAGAGTCCCTGGCAGGCCACCGCCTCAGCCACCTCTTGCCTTGGCTCTTGGCGCTTTCCTGGTCACGGCCTCATTTGAAAGCCCAGAGCAAAAAGAAAGCGCTTACCTAGCAGAGGATGGTTTCAATCCACCGACCTCTGGGTTATGGGCCCGGCACGCTGCCACTAAACCACTCTGCTTCCTCTTCACTTGCCGTATCCAGTACCCAGCCTCCAGCATCCGGACCGTGTGAGCGCTAGTGCTGGCAGGCAGATGTGCTGGCTGTGAGGCAGCAGCCTTGGTAACAGCAGCCTCGTATCTATGTGTCTCTGTGGCGCAATGGGTCAGTGTGTTCGGCTGTTAACCGAGAGGATGGTGGTTTGAGTCCCCCCTGCCCCGCAGGGACAGTGGGAGGCCCGTGCTATTTCCTCGCCACTGGGGGGCCCTTTTGCTGCCTCAACACCGTCCCTCTTGGCCTCACTGCTCCCAGCTGGTGGCCCGAAGCGTGCGCTGGATGCGAATCAGAAACCCATATCCCAGCAGCCATGCCGGGGGCTCGGGCTTAATCCTCAAGGCCGAGTGCAAAACCTTCAGCCGGGCATGTTTTGCTCCCTTCCCACCTCCGACCAAGCGGCAAGAGAGAAACAGATTAGACTCGCCGGCTTGAAGACGCCTCCCTCCCGCTTTCCTGTGGGCTGCACAAAGCTCTTGGCCTGCTTCATGCCCCGTCAGGGGAGCGCGGCCATGCTGCCCACGCCTGAGTCACGTCTGCAGCCTGGCCCGCCCCGGATGACGGAGCAGAGCCACGCGAGTCAATGGCAGGTCGAGTCGGGGCCCCGTAACCTGACCTCCTGGCACTCTGGGGCTAGGGTGGTTGGTACCACGTAGCCCACTCTGGGGCTGGGAGGGAGCACCAGCGACACCCGGTGGCCAGTCGGGGTAATGCACAGACTCTTCCCCCTGTAGCAGCAGCGACACCCGGTGGCCACTAGGGGTAATGCACAGACTCTTTCCCCTCAAGCACCAGCGACACCCGGTGGCCAGTCGGGGTAATGCACAGACTCTTTTCCCTGGAGCAGCAGCGACACCCGGTGGCCACTAGGGGTAATGCACAGACTCTTTCCCCTGGAGCAGCAGCGACACCCGGTGGCCAGTCGGGGTAATGCACAGACTCTTTCCCCTGGAGCAGCAGCGACACCCGGTGGCCAGTCGGGGTAATGCACAGACTCTTTCCCCTGGAGCAGCAGCGACACCCGGTGGCCAGTCGTGGTAATGCACAGACTCTTCCCCCTCGAGCAGCAGCACTCCCCTCTCCCCACCCCACTTTCATTGCAGGGGCAGCCTCACCCAGTTAGTGAGCCTGTGGCCCTGCTATGCAGGTAAGTGTCCAGAATACATCAGCCCAGCTCCCACCCCAGCCTAGTGCCCCAGCCTCCTCCCAGCCCCAGAATCGGCTGTTCTGGCACCACCGCAGCTTCTGGTGGGCAAAAGGTGGAACTGCGGCACTTCTTGGCCAGAATGTATTTTTTGTGCGGAAAAAATTGGGTGCCAGACATGAATTCTGCTTGTGCGCAGTGGCGCAGAATTCCCCAGGAGTAGATGGAGGGAGTGTCTGGGAAGGCGAAACTTCCCTGCACCAGCCCTGCTCCCCCACCCCAAGTAACGCTGTCCCCCCCAGTCAGTCCCCTCCCACCCACGGGAGCTCAGACCCCCCGCCCGCAGACCGTGGGACCTCAGTGGGGAGTCGGGGGTGGGGGGAGGGCTCACCGTGGCTGCCTCTCGGCTCCCTTCTCAGCAGCTGAGCCTGGAGCCGGGAGGCAGCCGCCCGCCACCCCCCAAATCTGCTTGAGCCATCGCGACACAGAGAGTTGGTGGACAGCAGAGTATCATAGAGCTGTAGATTCTGCCCTGCGCTCTGTGGTTTTCAACCTGGGGCCCTATCACCAGAGATTTGGCCCATGTGACATCCTCAGAGACACAATTAGTGTAGATATTGTGTGGATGCAGCCCACATAACACACAGAGAGCTGCATATGCACCCCACAATGGCAAATAGGTTGAGACAAAGTAACAAGTGAAGGGAACTGACCTTGATGTCTCCCTTTCTCAGTGTCTACTGAGCTGGAATTGTATTTTCCACAGGGCGGGATGAATGGCAGATGCCATTTGATTAAAGAAAACAGACAGTGCTTCAGGTAAAGCTTAAACTCCACCTCAGCATCCCTCCCCTCAGCACTGCTCTAGAAGTACTGTGCGCTAACCCCTTGCCCCCTGGAGCACACATTGACGTGCTGGCCTCCTTGTCTCAAGGAGGGATCTGGGGGTGGGGGAGGGAGTTGAGTGAAGTCTCTCAGGAAGGCAGGAACAGGGGCCATCCTTCAGTGCTAAAGCTGGATCCTGCCACCAGCTGGTAATGGGCAGGTGACTGGTTTGAACCACCTAGGGCTGGATCTTCTCAAGGGAGAGATTAAGGTGTCTCTTACGAGGAGGAGGAGGCAGTGTCTCTTCCATTCCTGTCTAGCCCCACCTGTCTCTTGTCCTCCTTCAGACTCTCTCCTTCCCTGCTGGGGTGATGCAGAGACAAGCCCCATCTGGGGGAGTCACAGAGAGGCTGTAGCCAATGGAGTGTGTGTGGGACACAGAGAGGGTTGTGACTGTGTGTGTGTGTGGAGGGTCTGTCAGGGAATGAGTGATGGAAAACAAAGGGCAAGTGAAAGTGAGGCCCCTGTCTGAGTATAATGACCCCGTGTGGCGCTGCCATTCCCCTTCCAGAACCTCCCCTGATCTCATCTGTCATTGAACCCAGCATTTGTAACCCGTCGTCATCCCAGATGTGCTGCGTATCTATGCCTCAAATAGCGAGTGTCCCTCGTAAACAGCAGAAGCAGATCACAAACTCACGTAGGAGACATGGGCAGACCCCCTGTCAGTGCTGCATTCATCTGGAAGGTGCTTCACAAAACACAACACATCCCTTGTGTAGGAGAAACACCCTCCTCTCACACCCCCCTCACTGCCACCACTTACTTTGCTCTCCATGGGGCTGTTTGTCCTGTGTAAGTCATAAAAGAGCATTAGGGGAGCAGAAGTCAGCCCCATAGAAAACTCTTCATTTCTTTCTCAGGGCCACCTTCTTAGCCCTGGCTTTGGGTTTGGTTTTAGCCTTGCTCTCTCCTGTCTTGCTTTCAGGTGGGCTCTTGACCACCTTCTGGGGTTTGTCAGCAGTGACCTTTGGGGGGCTCTACTCGGCCTTTTTTTGTCCCTGCTGCAGCCACCACTTCCTTACGACTACTCCTGGACATGGGCGTGGTGGCCTTTCTGGGGATCCTGGCAGCTCTAGCCAGCTTCTTGGTGGCTATTTTCCTGCTCAGAGCCACTGGCTGGTTCTTTTGCCTTCTCCTGGGGCCCAGTTACTGCTGGCTGACTGTGAAGGAGCCAAGGTGCTGGTGATCTCTGCTAACTCCTGAGGCCCAACTGGACGTGGTTCTTGTTCTTCTGCACAGCATCGCTCGTGGAGAACAAGGACCTGCAAATGTACATTCATATTCTGTCTTAGCTTAAACAAAGCGGAGTCCTGCGGCACCTTAAAGACTAACAAATTCATTTGGGCCTAAGCTTTCATGGGCTGGAACCCATTTCGTCAGGTTTGTTAGTCTTTCAGCTGCCACATGACTCCTTGTTGTTTTTGCTGAAGCAGGCTAGCAAGACCACCCCTCTGAAACTTATCTTTGTTTAATCAATGGAAACAAACTAGAGCCTCAGAGGAGGCTTATTTCAACTTATTTCAGCTGGTGGACAGGTTTGTTCGGGGTTTGTACGTTTCAACAGGAAATTATCCTGTAGGTGCTGACAAACTGATTGTTTAAGAATGTATTCCAGGATCTTTCCAGCTATGGAAGTGAGGCTAGCTAGTCTGTAAGTCCCAGGATTGTCTTTGTTCCCCATTTAAAGTTAGGTCCTGTCTTGTTAATGGATGTGAAGATGTTCTTTTTCAGGGATCTCAGATGAGAACTGGGGCACAGCACCTGGTTTGTTAAGGACACAAAAATGGAGGCAGTAACCTCTTCTCTCCTGCTGGCAAAGAACCCCAGGTACCTAAAAGACAGGGACTCACATCCCTGAATGGGCTTTTAAAAAGGCAATGGTTAAAAAGTTTGGCCGCGACCATTTCTTGTTTCCGCAGACTAGACATTTTAGCAAACTTTAGAATTCCTTGGTGCCAAACACCGTGAAACTCCCCTTTCTCCTTCACAGAGGACTTTAATGCTCCTTATCTCACTCAGGCTCACGAGTGCCCAGAGCTCGAGAATTGCCCCTGTTCCCATTGGACACATGGGGAGGAGCCTGAGGTACAGAGAAGGGGAAGTGACCTACCCAAGGGCCTACACAGCAACGCACTGGCAGAGCCAGAAAAAGAGGCCACCAGTCCTGACCTCTGTTCTAGTAAAATCAGTCTGTTTTCTAGTAAAATCAGTCAAAGGAGAAAACTCAAAAGAGGTTCCTCCTGGCGCTCACGTACGTGAACCCTAATACTCTCGCAGTCTTCAAAGAGAGACCTCGAGAAGGAGACTTGCTGAAGCGAAGCCACAGGGGTCTTCCAGGTTTCCCTGGCCCCTCGCCCCTGTCCTGCCTGGCTGATGTTAGCATCTCTCTGTGAGGTCACCGCCTCCCCACCACCTTTGACCAATAGTCTGAGGTCCTGCAAATGGCCCTTGTGATGTCACTTCCGCACCCCTCCCTTGCTGTGCTAATGTCCTGCCACTGGCCAGACACTTTGGAGGTTTGAGCTACTCCCTGGGGATCACCCCACTCAATGAGAGTTCATTCTAGGAAGTAAGCCGGCTAGACAGTATAATATCAGACACTGCTAGGGTGACCAGATGTCCTGATTTTATAGGGACAGTCCCGATTTGGGGGGCTTTTTCTTATATAGGCGCCTATTACCCCTGAATCCCTGTCCTGATTTTTCACACTTGCTATCTGGTCACCCTAGACGCTGCTCCCAATGCTCCACTCAGTTTTTCAGAACTTAGTAGACTTTATGGCCAGAAGAGACCAATCGAGCATGTAATCTGACCCCCTGCATATCACAGGCCTCCTGTATGACACAATAACTACTTTTGGGGCAAACACATTCCAGAAAGGCCTCTAGTCTTCATTAGATGACATTGAGAGATGGAGAATCCACCACTTTCCTTGGCAGCTTGTTCCTGTGGTGAATCATCCTCGCTGTTGAATATTTGTGCTTTGTTTGTAGTATGGCCTGGTGTGGTGGTGCGTGCCTGTAGTCTCAGCTGCTTGGGAGGCTGAGGTTGGCGGATTACTAAGGAGTTCTAGGTTTCTGTGTGCTATGTCAATCGGGTGTCCGGTGCTACTGACAGCCTGGTCAGCAGGTAGTTGGAGGACTGGCAAGAACAACATGTCTGATGTGTTGTGATTGGCACTCTCTTGGTGAGGGCTGATAGACCGATCAATGACAGTGATTTGTAGTATGCATTTGTCTCTTTTCACCTTCCAGCCATTGGGTCTTGTTATGTCTTTCTCTGCTAGATTAAGGAGCTCTTTAATAACCAATATTTTCTCTTTATTAAGGCACTTCAACACTTCAATGAAGTCACCTTTCAATCTTCTTTTGATAAGTTAAACAGGTTGAGCTCTTTCAATAGCTCACTAGAAGGCATTTTTCTCCAGCCCTCAGAACATTTGGTGGGTCTTTGCTGCCCCAGCTCCAATTTCACAACATCTTTTTCAAATAAGGACACCAAAACTGGATGCGGTATTCCAATATCAGTCTCACTGATGTCGAGTCACCTCCTGGGACGTTGTTGACATAATCTGTAACTGTGTAGATCACTCTTGCGACCACTGTTATATATTTGCAGACAATATTGTATAAAGGTTGTCATGTAAGGGGTCTATGGAGAGGTGATGAATGGCTGATTAAAATTATGCTATCTGTATATGTGTATCATTTTTGTAGATAAAGTTATGAATATTGGCTCTATACTGTCTGTATTTCAAACTTGTGCTATGCATCCGGGGAACACCCCAGACAAGTTGGTGTCAGCTCTGCCTAGCCTGCTTGATGACCCATGAAGGACCATCAGCTATACAATCGACCCATTGAGAGAAGGCAGATACAACTCGTGACTCAGCAAGGTATGCAGGGACCTGCCTATGGACAGAACTCTAAGGTTTTTTCATGCCACGTGCTGGATAGAGTATCCTTGGGACAAAGAAAGGAAAGACCACATGGCAAGAGACTATAAAAGGCTGATACCACGCCTCCATCTTGTCTTCAATCCTGCTTCATACCTCTGGAGGGACTTTGCTACAAACAGAAACTCCATACAAAGGACTGAATGACCCATCCGAGCAGTGGATGTGCTCCAGAGACTTGATTTGAACCTGCAGTTTATTCTATCACTGGTACAAGCCTGAACCAAGAACGTTGCCTCACCCCCCACCCTCACCGCTACCCTCACCCCAACCCTCACCCCAACCCCCAACCTCACCCTAACCCCTCACTCTCACCCCACCCCCACCCTCACCCCCACCCTCATCCCAACCCCCACTCCGAACCTCACCCCCTACCCTCACCCCCACCCCCTCCTCCACCCCGATGCTCACCCTCACCCTCCCCCTCAACCTCAACCCCACCCCCACCTTCAACCTCACACTCACCCTCACCCCCACCCTCACCCTTACCCCCACCCCTACCCTCACCCTCACTCTCACCCTCACTCCCACCCTCACCCTTACCCTCGCCCCCACCCCCACACTCACCCTCACCATCACCCTCACCCTCCACCCCCACGCCCACCCTCTCCCTCACCCTCACCCACAACCACACCCCCACCCCCACCCTCACCCTCACCCTCACCCCCTCCCTCAGTCTCACTCTATCCCCCACCCCCGCCCTCACCCTCACCCCCAACTCCAACCCTCACCCTAACCCTCACTCTCACCCTCACCCCACCCCCACCCGCTTCTCCATGCTCAACCTCAACCTCACCCCCATCGCCACGCACACTTTCACTCTCACCCCCACCCCCACCCTCAACCTCACCCCCACCGTGTCCCCCACCACTCACCCTCACCTTCCTTCCACTCAACCACTGGGGAACAGGCCAATCTCTGATCGCCTCTACCTTGCCCAGCCCTAGGCTGCTGAATGAATGGATCACCTTAAAAGACAGCATGTCCTTGGCCTCTCTCTCCAGGTTCTGGGCTCTTTTCCCAGTTACTCTGAACGGGGGACACCTGATGGGAGGATGGGCTCCCATCTCAGGGGAGAGATCCACCAGGGGGTCTTCCCCCTTTCCTCCCAATCGTCCCTTACTGGTTCTAGGGGTCCCCTTACTCTCCTCCCATACCACAGCTTGAAAGGGAAGCCCCCTGGTGATTCCTGGGGCACTTCCCAGTGCCATCGGTGGGGCAGGTACTTGTCCCAGTCCTGTGGATGCTGATTTATACAAGTCCTCAGCATCAGCCTCACGGTCCCCTGAACTCTCTCCACCAGCCAGTTGGACTGAGGGTGATATGCAGAGGCCCAGGTGGGCCAGACCCCACCTTTCTCCCACACGTCCCGGAGCAGGGCTGACATGACCTCGGATCCCTGGTCTGTAAGGACCTCTCTGGGGACCCCCACTCTGCTGAAGATGGTCAGCAGCGCATTTGCCTTGGTGTCTGCCCCAGTGAAGGACAGAGCCACCACCTCTGGGTAGCGGGTGGCAAAATCCATCACCACCAGGATGCATTTCTTCCCTGACCAGGTTGCCCTGCTGAGGGGGCCCACCCTATTCATAGCCACCTTCTGGAAAGGTTCCTCTCTGATGGGCAGGGCTCTCCAGGGATCTTCTCCCTTACCCCGGGCCAGGTACAATAGCCGGTGATGATACTTCTGGGGCCCCACTGGCTGCCTCCTGATTCCCCACAGTTCTACTTCCCCTTGGGAAGCCCATTCCCGGCACAGGAATCCCTTCTCCCACAGGGATCTGTCTCTGCAGTCTTCCCCAAGGGGGTTTGCAGCGCTGTGGCCAGCAAGTTCCCTTAGCTTCTTCAAGGTGGGAACCCTCTGCAGCTCACTGGCCAGGCCTGGGGTCACCGCCCCACAGAGCCCTGTCCCTGGTGGCTCCCTCCCTGCCGTGGAATCACTTCCCGGCCACACCTCTGGACCAGGCAAGCCTGGTTGGCAGCCATCCTGCCCTGCCTGTGTGTCCCCCCACTCAGCTGGGGTCTCTGCTCCCCCGGTGCTCCGCCCTGCCCTGGCTGTCCCTGTGCGGCCAGGCAGCAAGCTTGCTGCTTTGCTCTCTGCATCAGAGACTGCCTGAGCCCGCTCTCCAGTGTGCAGGGGGGTGGGGAGCATCTCTCTGTCCCATCCCACCCTAGGGGTCTGGATCCAGACAGGCAGGTATCCCGTGCCTGGCAGCTCCTCCCCACTGCCTGCCAGGTCATTTGCATTTTCACTGACCATTTCCCTCTTAGCCAATTGGTTCCCTGAGTTCAAATTCAAATCCTCGGCCGTTACAGGGCCTGGCTCCTGTCCCAAAGATACAGTCACCCCCCAACAGCACCTCACAGCTGATATCCTGGAGAACCCCAACCACCAGCCAGCCCGACCCCTCCTGGGTTTGCACAGGGATGTGGGCCATAGGCAGAGCGAATGGGTACGTCCCTGGGACCCTCACCCAGGTCACACAGCCCCTCAGCATCTCGTGGGGGTGCACCACCCGGGGCCTGACCACAGTTCTATCTGTCCCGGGGTCTCGCCACCCCCAGAATGTCTCACCATTGACCATCACCTTCCGCTCCCACTGGGGGTCCGTAGGGCTTGCGCCCATGAGACTCCACGCAGACATATAGGTTGGGGCCAGGAGTGGAAATCCATCCACCATCCCCCTGATCTGGCTGATGGAGTTTACGGCCTTGGGACCCAGCAAGGGAGCTAGATCCCGGGGCTTTTCCACAGGGTCTCCCTGGTTCAAATCGCCAGCCTGCTCAAAGGCAGTGAGGTGGACCTCCACATCCCGATTCACCCCTGCCCAGTCCCCTATGCCTCTCTGTTTCACCACCGCCAGTTCATGCTGCTGCTGCTGCTTCTCCTGTAGGTCTCTCTTGGGCTCTCGCTGTCTCTCACAGTCCTCTTGCTCTCTCGGACTCAGCTCCAGTCCCATCCGTCTCCGATCCCCTGCTGGGGAACCCGATCGTGAAGACCCCGGTCTGGTTGGGGACCAGACTCTTGGGGATGCCAGGCTATCACTCCAGCTGCTCCCAGATGCTGCTGAAGCCCCATCGGGGTCAGGAATCTGCTCGTTAGAATGGTCATCCTCCTCCAGCTGTGCGATTAACTGCGCATTAGTGAACTTCCCAATTTTCTCTCTCTTTTTTTCACAGGGTTACAATGCTTCTTTTCAGGAGAAAGCGATACGCCATCACTTCACTGCTCCCAAGTTGCTGTGGGTTCACAGGCCTCTGTGCTCTTAGCTCCCCACGGTTTCCAGGAGAAACCCCAAGTGTGCCAGCCCTTCTCCAGGTCACCGCCTCTTTGCCAGGGTCGAGCTGCAGCTCCTCCACCCCTGGGTCCACTCACGGCACCCCCAGGGGGACCCCATCATTGCACAGTCCTTCTCACTGGTCACACACTCCCAGGGGTTAAGCATAGCTCCTCCGCTCCCCAAAATCACTCTTCTGTGAGCCTTCAGCACGCCTGGACCTCGTTAGCCCCCCTTCGTTCTACTGCTCCCCAGTTACTTACTGCAGGAAGCGCCTTCCACGGGGTGCAGTACATCCCACCGCTACCACCAGTTGTCACGGAGTGTGGGGGAATCAGAGCCTGCGTCCATCTTCCACGGATTCACTGGGAGTCTCAGCCAGCCAGTAGAACAGAAGGTTTATTGGAGGTGCCAGAAATACAGTCCAAACAGAGCTTGTTAGTACAACCAGGACCCCTCAGTCGGGCCCTTCCGGGGGGCAGGGAGCTTAGACCCCAGCTTGGGCTCCCTACATTTCACCCCACCGCTCCATATGGGGGCAGGCAGGCCAGACCCTGTCTGACCCTCTCCCCTCCTCTTCTTAAGCCAGCTCAAACTGAAACTCTCCAGCCCCCCCCCTCTCCTTTGTCTCCTTCCCGGGCCAGGAGGTCACCTGATCCCTTTGTTACAACACCTTCAGCTCTTACCTTTGCAGGGGAGGGGCCGAGCCATCTGTTGCTAGGATACAGAGTATCGGCCCTTCTCTGTGTCCAGGCCCCTTTGTAACAATTATGCACGCTTGTCCCACCACCTAAATACTCAAGCACTACATAGGGAAACCGAGGCACCTACACAGTACTCAGGGAAAACATTAACAACAGTCCTAGTTCGTCACAGGGGGTAAGGGTGAGGGTGAGGGTGGGGGTGGGGTGAGGGTGAGGGTGAGGGAGTGGGTGAAGGTGGGGGTGAGGGTGAGGGTGTGGGAGGGGACTGGGGGTGGGGGTAAGGGTGAGTTTGAGGGTGAGGGTGGGGGTGGGAGTGAGGGTGAGGGTCAGGGTGGGGGTGAAGGTGAGGGTGAGGGTGGGTGTTTAGGGTGGGGGTTGAGGTGAGGGTGAGTTTGAGGGTGGGAGTGGGGGCAAGGCTGAGGGTGAAGGTGGTTGTGGGGGGTGAGGGTGATGGTGAGGGTGGGGGTTGGGGTGGGGCTGAGGGTGAGCGTGATGGTGGGGTGAGGCTGAGGGTGAGGGTGAGGTTGAGGGTGGGGGTTGGGGAGAGGGTGAGAGTGTGGGTGGGGTGGGGGTGGGGGTGACGGTGAGGGTGAGGGTGGGGGCGGCGGTGAGGGGGAGGGGGAGGGGGAGTGTTAGGGTGAGAGGGAGGGATAGGGTGGGAGTGGGGGTGAGGGTGAGGGTAATACTGAGGTTGTGGGTGAGGGTGAGGGTGATGGTGGGGTGAGGCTGAGGGTGAGGGTGAGGTTGAGGGTGGTGGTGGGGGAGAGGGTGAGGGTGAGAGTGTGGGAGGGTGGGGTGGTGGGGGGGTGAGGGTGAGGGTGAATTTGGCGAAGGGGTGAGGGTGAGTGTGAGGGTGAGTTTTGGGGGTGGTGGTGAGGGTAAGGTTGTGGATGGGGTTGGGTGTGGAGGAGAGGGTTAGCAGGGGTGGGGGTTAGGGTGTCGGCGAGGGTGGGGGTGAGGGTGGGGGTGGAGGTGGGGTGAGAGTGAAAATGAGGGTGAGGCTGGTGGTGGGGTGAGGGTGGGGGTGAGAGTGAGGGTGATTGTGAGGGTGAGCGGGGGTGTGGAGGAGGATGGTGAATGTGAGGGTGGGCGGGTGGGTGTCAGGGGGAGGGGGAGGGTGGGGGTCAGGGTGGGGGCTAGGGTGAGGGTGAGTGTGAGGGTGGAGGTGGGGGTGAGGGTGAGAGTGAGAGTGAGGGTGGGGTTGGGGGTGAGGATGAGGGTGAGGGTGGGGTGTGGGGTGGGGGTGAGGGTGAGGGTGAAGAGGAGGATGAGGGTGGGGGTGGCGATGGGGGTGAGGCTGAGGGTGAGGGTGGGGGTGAGGGGAGGGTGAAGGTGGGGATGGGGGTGAGGCTGACGGTGAGGGGTGATGGTGAGGGTGAGGAAGGAGATGGGGGTGAGGTTGAGGGTGGGGGTGAGGGTGAGGGTGAGGTTGGGGGTGGGGGTGAGGGTGAGGTAAGGCTGAGTGTGGGGGTGAGTGTGAGCGAGAGGGTGAGGGTAGGGGTGGGGGTGGCGGTGAGAGTGAGGGTGAGGGTGGGGTGAGGGGAAGGTTGAGGGTGATGGTGGGGGTGAGTGTGAGGGCGAGGGTGAGGGAGTGGGTGAAGGTGGGAGTGAGGGTGAGGGTGTGGGAGGGGGTCGGGGTGAGGGTGAGGGTGAGGATGAGGAGTGGCGGTGGGGGTGAGTTTGAGGGTGGGTGTGGGGGGTTGAGGTTAGGGTGAGGTTGACGGTGAGGGTGGGGTTGGGGTGAGGGAGAGGGGGAGGGTGGGGGTGTGGGTTAGGGTGCGGGAGGGGGTGAGACTGTGGGTGGGGGTGGCAGTGAGGGTGAGGGTGAGGGTTGGGGTGGCGGTGAGGGTGAGGGTGGGGGTGGGGGTTTAGTAAGGGTGGGGTTGAGGGTCGGGGTGTGGGTGAGGGTGGGGGAGGGGTGAGGGGTGGGGGCGAGGGTGGAGGTGGGTGTGGTGGTGAGGATGGGGTTGAGGGTGAGGGTGGGGGCGGGGGTTAGGGAGAGGGTGAAGGTGGGGGTGAGGGTGGGGGTGAGAGAGACGGTGAGGTTGAGGGTGGGGGTGAGGGTTAGGATGAGGGGGAGGCTGAGAGGGAGGATGAGCTGTGGTAGTGGGGGTGAGGGTGAGGGTGTTGGTGGGTGTGGGCGTTAGGGAGAGGGTGAGGGTGGGGTGACTGTGAGGGTGAGGGTGGGGGTGGGGGTGAGCATGAGGGTGGCGGTGGGCATTAGGGTGAGGGTGAGGGTGGAGGTGGGGTGAGAGAGAGGGTGAGGGTGGTGGGGAGGGTGGGGGTGGGGGTGTGAGGGTTAGGGTGAGGGTTGGGTTGGGGGGGGTGAGGGTGATTGTGGGGGTGGGGGGTGGGTTAGGGTGAGGGTGGGGGTGAGGGTGTGGGTGAGGGAGGGGGAGTGGGTTACGGTTGGGGTGGGTGTGAGAGTGAGGGTGGGGGTGGCGGTGAGGTTGAGGATGAGGGAGAGGTTGGGGGTGAGGGTGATGGTGGTGGTGGGGGAGAGGATGAGGGTGAGAGTGTGGGAGGGTGGGGGTGGGGTTGGGGGTGAGGGTGAGTTTGGTGGAGAGGGTGAGGGTTTAATGTGAGGGTGAGCGTGGGGTTGGTTGTGAGGGTGAGGTTGTGGATGGGGTTGGGTGTGGAGGTGAGGGTTAGCAGTGGTGGGGGTTAGGGTGTCGGTGAGGGTGGGGGTGAGGGTGGGAGTGAGGGTGGGGGTGGGGGTGAGAGTGAAAGTGAGGGTGACGGTGGTGGTGGGGTGAGGGTTGGGCTGGGGGTGAGGGTGGGGGTGGGGGTGAGGGTGATTGTGAGGATGAGCGGGGGTGTGGGGGAGGATTGTGAATGTGTGGGTGGGGGTGAGTGTGAGGGAGAGGGTGGGGGTAAATGTGAGAGTGAGGGTGAGTGTGGGGGTGGGGGTGAGGAAGAGGAGAGGGTGGGGGTGAGGGTGGGGAGTGAGGGTAAAGGTGAGGGTGCGTGTTATTGTGAGGGTGAGGCTCAGGGTGGGGTGAGGGTGAGGGTGAGGGTGGGGGTGGGGGTGGGGGTGGGGGTGAGGGTGAGGGTGAGGATGAGGTGTGGGGGTTGGGGTAAAGGTGAGGGTGGGGGTGAGAATGAGGACGAGGGTGGGTGTGGGGGTGGGTTTGGGGGTGAGGCTTGGGGTGAGGGTGAGGGTGTTAATGAGGGTTAGGGTGAGAGTGAGGCTGGGGCTGGGGTTGAGGGTGAGGGTGGGGGTTGGGGTGAGAGTTAGGGTGAGGGTGAGGGTGTCGGTGAAGGTGGGGGTGCGGTGGGGTTGAGGGTGAGTGTGAGGGTGGTGGTGAGGGTGAGGGTGGGGTTGAGGGTTAGGGTTAGTGTGAGGGTGGGGGTGGGGGTGAGGGTGGGGTTAAGGGTTAGGGTGAGGGTGAGGGTGGGGGCTAGGGTGAGGGTGAGTGTGAGGGTGGACGTGGGGGGGAGGGTGAGAGTGAGAGTGAGTGTGGGTGTGGGGGTGAGGATGAGTGTGAGGTTGAGGTGTGGGGTGGGGTGAGGGTGAGGGTGGGGGTGCGGGTGAGGGTGAGGGTGAAGATGAGGATGAGGGTGGGGGTGGGGGTGGGGATGGGGGTTAGGCTGAGGGTGAGGGTGGGGATGGGGGTGTCGGTGAGGGTGAGGGTGGGGTGGGGGTGGGGATCTGGTGAGGGTGCAGGTAAGGGTGAGGGTGAGGGGGGGTGAGGTGAGGGCGAGGGTGAGGGAATGGGTCAGGTGGGAGTGTGGGTAAGGGTGAGGGTGTGGAAGGGGGTCCGTGTGATGGTGAGGGTGAGGATGGGGATGAAGGTGAGGGTGAGGTTAGGGTGGGGGGTGAGGGTGAGGGTAAGGCTGAGGGTGGGGGTGAGGGTGAAGGAGAGGGTGAGGGTGGGGGGAAGGGTGAGGGTGATGGTGATGGTGTGTGTGGGTGTGAGGGCGAGGGTGAGGGAGTGGGTGAAGGTGGGAGTGAGGGAGAGGGTGTGGGAGGGGGTCGGGGTGATGGGGAGGGGGAGGGAGAGGATGAGGAGTGGCGGTGGGGGTGAGGTTGAGGGTTGGTGTGCTGGGTTGGGTTTAGGGTGAGGGCGAGGGGGAGGGTGGGGTTGGTTTTGAGGGGGAGGGTGGGGTGTGGGTTAGGGTGGGGGAGGGGTGAAACTGAGGGTGGGGGTGGCAGTGACGGTGAGGGTGAGAGTGAGGGTGGAGGTTAGGTTGAGGATGAGGCTGAGGGTGAGGGTGGGGGTTTAGTAAGAGTGGGGATGGGGATCGGGGTGTGGGTGAGGGTGAGGGTGGCGGAGGGGGGAGGGTGGGGCCGAGGGTGAGGGTGGGGGTGCGGGTGAGGGTGGGGGTGTGGGTAAGGCTGGGGGAGGGTTAGGTGTAGGGGCGAGGGTCAGGGTGACGGTCAGGGTGGGTGTGGTGGTGAGGGTGGGGGCAGGGGTTAGGGAGAGGGTGAAGGTGGGGGTGAGGGTGGGGGTTGGGGTGAGAGAGACGGTGAGGTTGAGGGTGGGGGTGAGGGTTAGGAAGAGGGGGAGGCTGAGAGTGAGGATGAGATGTGGTAGTGGGGGTGAGGGTGAGGGTGTTGGTGGGGGTGGGTGTTAGGGAGAGGGTGAGGCTGAGGGTGAGGGTGGGGGGAGGGGGGAGTGTGAGTGTGAGGGGGGGTGAGCATGAGGGTGGCGGTGGGGGCTAGGGGGAGGGTGATGGTGGGGGTGAGAGTGTGGTTGGGGGTGAGGGTGATGGTGGGGGTGGGGGTGTGGCTTAGGGTGAGGTTGACGGTGAGGGTGGGGGTGGTTGTAAGGGTGAGGGTGAGGGTGGGGGAGTGGGTTAGGGTTGGGGTGGGTGTGAGAGTGACGGTGGGGGTGGCGGTGAGGTTGAGGGTGAGGGAGAGGTTGGGGGTAAGGGTGAGGATGTGGGAGGGGGACGGGGTGAGGGTGAGGGTGAGGATGGCAATGGGGGTGAGGGTGAGGGTGCGGGTGAGGACAACCTGCAGCTTCACCCTCGCCATCAACCCCACCCCCACCCCTACCCTCACCACCCCTCCAACCGTTACCGCCACCCCCACTCTCCCTCACCCTCACCACCACCCCCAACCGTCTCCCTCACCTTCAACCTCAACCTCACCTCCACCCCTATCCACGACCTCCCCCTCACCATCACACTCCCCCTCACCCCACCCCCACCCTCATCCTCACCCTCACCCCCATACCCGCCTCCACCCTCACCCTCACCCTCAACCTCACCCTCACCCGCAACCACACTGCCAACCCCACCCTCACCCTCGCCGTCACCCCACCACCTCCCCCACCCTCACCCTCACCCTCACAGCCACCCTCACCCTCATCCCATCCCCAACCCCCACCCTCACCGTCACCCCCACCCACCCTAACCCTCACTCTGTCCCCACCCCCACCCTCAGCCTCACCCTCACCCCTCCACCCTCACCCTCACCCGCACCCACGTCCCCACACTCACCCTCACTCTCACCATCACCCTCACCCCCACACCCACCCCCAACCTCACAATCACCATCATCCCCTCCTTCACACCCATCCTCATCCACACCCTCACCGTCACCCTCACTCTCACACCCACGCCCACCCACACCCTCACCCTCACCCTCACCACCACCCCCACCCTCACCCTAACTCCACACCCACCCTCACCCTCACCCCCTTCCCCACCCCCACCCATACTCACACACTCACCCCCACCCTCACCCTGACCCCCACCCCCACCCTCACCCTCACGCTCACCCTCACACCAAGCCCCACCCCCACCCTGACCCTCACCCTCCCCCCACCCCGACCTTCACCCTCAAGCTCTCCCTGAAACTCACTCACAGTCCAAACCCCCACCCTCTCACTCACCCCCAACCCAATCCCAAGCTCACCCTCACCCCCACCCTCACCCTCACCCACACCCCCACCCAAACCCAGACACCCACCCTCACCCTCACGCTGACCCCCACTCCAACCCTCACCCTCCCCCTCACTCCCAAACCCACCCCAACACTCATCCTCACCCTCCCCCTCACCAGCACCCCCACCCTCACCCTCACCCCGACCCCCAACCCACATCCAACCCTCACCGTCACCCCTTGTGATGAAATTGGTCTGTTGTTAATGTTTTCCCTGAATACTGTGTGGGTGCCTTGGTCTCCCTATTTAGTGCCTTGGTAACTAGGTGGTGGGACAAGGGTGCATGAGTGTTACAAAGGGGCCTGGACACAGAGAATGGCCGACACTCTGTCTCTTAGCCCAGGTCTACACTAACCCCCCCTGTCGAACTAAGATACGCAACTTCAGCTACGTTAATAATGTAGCTGAAGTCGAAGTACCTTAGTTCGAACTTACCTGTGGTCCAGACGCGGCGCGCAGGCTCCCCCGTCGACTCCGCCTACTCCACTCGTCGAGCTGGATTACCAGCGTCGACGAGGGAGCACTTCCTGGTTCGATTTATCGCATCTTGACTAGACACGATAAATCGAACCCAGAACATCGATCCCATGACTCCGACGCGATGGGTAAGTATAGACGTACCCTTAGCAACTGACATCCCCGGAACCTCTCCTGCAAAGGTGAGAGATGAAGGTGTTGGAAAAAAGCGATCTTCTGACCCGGGAAGGAGTCAAAGGGAAAGGAGGGGCTGGACAGTTTCAGTTTGGAGCTGGCTGGGGGAACATGGAGGTGTGCGCAGACAGGGTCTGACCTCGCTGCCCCCCGTTTGGAGCTGTGGGGTAAAACGCAGGGAGCCCCAGGCTGGGGTCTAAGCTCCCTCCCCGCGGAAGGGCGCTACTGAGGGGTCCTAGTTGTACTGACAAGCTCTGTTTGGACTGTGTTCCTGGCATCTCTAATAAACCTTCTGTTCTACTGGCTGGCTGAGACTTCCAGTGAATCTGGGGAAGAGGGGTGCAGGGCCGGACTCCCCTATACTCTGTGACACCCCCACCCCCACCCCAAACCCACCCTCACCCTAACCCACACCCCCATCCTCACCCTAACCCCCACACCCACCCTCACCCTCACCCTTACCCCCACCTTCACGCTCACTCTCACACCCAGCCCCACCCCCACCCGCACCCTCACCCTCACCCTCAACCCGACCCCCACCCTCACCATCACCCCCACCCTCACCCCCACTCCCATTCTCACCCTCACCCTCACAGACACCCTAACCCCCACCCCCACCCTCACCCTCACCCCCCACCCCCACCAGCACCCTCACCCTGACCCCCACCCACCACCCCAACCCTCACACTCACTCGCACTCTCACCCCCACCCCCATCCCCACCCTCACCCCTAAACCCAACCTCACCCTCACCACCACCACCATGCCCACCCTCTCTCTCACCCTCACCCCCACCCTCACCCTCACTCTTACCCCCACCCCCACCCCCGCCCTCACCCTAACCCTCGCCGCCACCCTCAATCTTACCCGCACACCCACCCTCACCCCCACCCTCACCCTCCCCTTACGCTCACACCCACCGCCACCCCTACTCCCACCCTCACCCTCACCTCCACCCTCAACCTCACCCTGACCCCCAGCCCCACCCTCAACCTCACCCTCACCCTCACTCTCAGCCCCACCCCCACGCTCACCCTCACCCCCACCCTCACCCTCTGTCACGGAGTGTGGGGGAGTCAACATCTGCACCCCTCGTCCCCGGATTCACTGGGAGTCTCAGCCAGCCAGTATAACAGAAGGTTTATTAGAGATGCCAGGAACGCAATCCAACCAGAGCTTGTCAGTACATTGAGGACCCCTCAGCCGGGCCCTTCCGAGGGGCAGGGAGCTTAGACCTACCCCGGGGCTCCCTGCATTTCACCCCACAGCTCCAAACGGGGGCAGGGAGGCCAGACCCTGTCTGCTCTTTTTCCCCTCTTCCCAAGCCAGCTCCAAACTGAAACTGTCCAGCCCCTCCTCTCTCCTTTGTCTGCTTCCCGGGCCAGGAGGTCACCTGATCCCTTTGTTCCAACACCTTCAGCTCTCACCTTTGCAGGGGAGGGGCCGTGGCCATCAGTTGCTTGGATACAGTGTGTAGGCCCTTCTTTGTGTCCAGGCTCCTGCCCTAGGGCTCTGTAACAATCATGCACCCTTGTCCCACCACCTAAATACTCAAGCACTGCATATGGAAACCGAGGCACCCACACACTAGTCAGGGAAAACATTAACAACAGTCCTAGTTCGTCACATCTCTCCCCCCTTCGAGACCGAACTGAGCGGGGTCACTTTAGTCAGTGACCTGGGGAAGTTCGAACCCGGTTACACCAGGCCCTTCCAGTTCGACGTGTTCCCTTAGGTCGGGTGGGCTTGATGGCACCTGCAGGCCGCATGTGGGAAGGTTTATGCGTCCTCTGCCCTTTTCCCATCCCAAAACCCCTGGGGTTCAAGCTGAGATCAGGTCTTCTCCTAGCGCTCCAGTCTCGAGGGCTGTAATTCGGGCTCTCTTGGTTAAGAGCCTCCCTCTTGATCTGGTCCCCTCTCTGACCACGTGTCTGTGTCACCAGCCGCTCGGCATCGGCCCCTTTTCCTGGATGCAGCCACGTCGGGGCAAGATGGTGAATATACACTGTAAAGCGCCACCCAAATAGATCCGGCTGCTGCTTCTTAAGGGCCTGCCCCATGGCCAGGCATTCCCTCTCTATGGCCTGACCGTTCTCCCTCCAGGGCAGCAGCTCCTTGCTCACCCGATGGTATGTCTCCCCCACTTCGCATAGGCCTGCATTAGCACCGCGCCCAGCCCTGTGTCTGAGGCTTCGGTGAACACTGTACAGGGCTTGGCCCGGTCTGGGTTTACTCGATCTATTCGGCCCTGGATTAGAGCCTCCTTCAGCGCACAGACAGCCCTCTGGCCCTGCTCGGTCCAGACTGCCTCATCTGGCTTCCCCTTCTTACCTAGCTCTGTGATGGGGGCAGCTAGGGAGCTAAAGGGGGGTACAAACCTCTGGTAGTACCCCGCCAACCGCTAAAGGCATGGACCTGTTTTTTGGTCTGGGGAACAGGCCAATCTCTGATCGCCTCTACCTAGGCCAGCCGTGGGCTGCTAAATGACGGGATCACCTCTAAAGCCAGCATGTCCTTGGCCTCTCTCTCCAGGTTCTGGGCTCTTTTCCCAGTTACACTGAATGGGGAACACCTGATGGGAGGATTGGCTCCCATCTCAGGGGAGAGATCCACCAGGGGTCTCCCCCTTCTCCTCCCAATCATCCCTTACCAGTTCTAGGGGTCCCCTTATTCTCCTCCCATACCACAGCTTGAAAGGGAAGCCCCTGGTGATTCCTGGGGCACTTCCCTGTGCCATCGGTGGGGCAGGTACTTGTCCTGATTTATACAAGTCCTCAGCATCAGCATCACGGTCCCCAGAACTCTCTCCACCAGCCCGTTGGACTGAGGGCGATATGCAGAGGCCCAGGTGGGCCAGACCCCACCTTTCTCCCACACGTCCCGGAGCAGGGCTGACATAACCTCGGATCCCTGGTCTGTAAGGACCTCGCTGGGGACCCCCACTCTGCTGAAGATGATCAGCAGCGCGTCTGTCTCGGTGTCTGCCCCGGTGGAGGACAGAGCCACCAGCTCTGGGTAGCGGGTGGCAAAATCCATCACCACCAGGATGCATTTCTTCCCTGACCAGGTTGCCCTGCTGAGGGGGCCCACCCTATTCATAGCCACCTTCTGGAAAGGTTCCTCTCTGATGGGCAGGGCTCTCCAGGGATCTTCTCCCTTACCCCGGGCCAGGTACAATAGCCGGTGATGATACTTCTGGGGCCCCACAGGCTGCCTCCTGATTCCCCACAGTTCTACTTCCCCTTGGGAAGCCCATTCCCGGCACAGGAATCCCTTCTCCCACAGGGATCTGTCTCTGCAGTCTTCCCCAAGGGGGTTTACAGCGCTGTGGCCAGAAAGTTCCCTTAGCTTCTCCAAGGCGGGATCCCTCTGCAGCTCAATGGCCAGCCCTGGGGTCACCGCCCCACAGAGCCCTGTCCCTGGTGTCTCCCTCCCTGCCGTGGAATCACTTCCCGGCCACACCTCTGGACCAGGCAAGCCTGGTTGGCAGCCGTCCTGCCCTGCCTGTGTGTCCCCCCACTCAGCTGGGGTCTCTGCTCCCCCGGTGCTCAGCGCTGCCCTGGCTGTCCCTGTGTGGCCAGGCAGCGGGCTCGCTGCTTTGCTCTCTGCGTCAGAGACTGCCTGAGCCCGCTCTCCAGTGTGCAGCTGGGTGGGGAGCATCTCTCTGTCCCACCCCGCCTTAGGGGTCTGGTTCCAGACAGGCAGGTATCCCGTGCCTGGCAGCTCCTCCCCCCTGCCTGCCAGGTCATTTGCATTTTCACTGACCATTTCCCTCTTAGCCAATTGGTTTCCTGAGTTCAAATTCAAATCCTCGGCCGTTAGAGGGCCAGGGCCTGGATCCTGTCCCAAAGATACACAGTCACCCCCCCAACAGCACCTCACAGCTGATATCCTGGAGAACCCCAACCACCAGCCAGCCCGACCCCTCCTGGGTCTGCACAGGGATCTGGGCCATAGGCAGAGCAAATGGGTCCGTCCCTGGGACACTCACCCAGGTCACACAGCCCTTCAGCATCTGGTGGGGGTGCTCCACCCGGGGCCTGACCACAGTTCTATCTGTCCCGGGGTCTCGCCACCCCCAGAATGTCTCGCCATTGACCATCACCTTCCGCTCCCACTGGGGGTCCGTAGGGCTTGAGCCCATGAGACTCCACACAGACATATAGGTTGGGGCCAGGCGTGGAAATCCTTCCACCATCCCCCTGATCTGGCTGACGGAGTTTACGGCCTTGGGACCCAGCAAGGGAGCTAGATCCCGGGGCTTTTCCGCAGGGGCTCCCTGGTTCAAATCGCCAGCCTGCTTAAAGGCAGTGAGGTGGGTCTCCACATCCCGATTCACGACTGGCCAATCCCCTACGCCTCTCCGTTCCTCCATCGCCAGTTCATGCTGCTGCTGCTGCTTCTCCTGTAGGTCTCTCTCAGCCTCTCGCTGTCTCTCACAGTCCTCTTAATCTCTCGGACTCAGCTCCAGTCCCATCCGTCTCCGATCCCCTGCTGGGGAACCCGATCGTGAAGACCCCCGTCTGGATGGGGACAAGACTCTTGGGGATGCCAGGCTACCGCTCCAGCTTCTCCCAGATCCTGCTGTAGCCCATCGGGGTCAGGAATCTGCTCCTTAGAATGGTCATCCTCCTCCAGCTGCGCGAATAACTGCTCTTTAGTGAACTTCCCAATGTGTATCCCTCTCTTTTTGCATAGGAAAGAAAAACTTGTAGCACCTTAGAGACTAACAAATTTATTTCAGCATAAACTTTCGTGGGTTACTAACCCACGAAAGCTTATGCTGAAATAAATTTGTTAGTCTCTAAGGTGCTACAAGTTTTTCTTTCTTATTTTCATTTTGCTGACAGACTAACACGGCTACTACACTTAAACCTATCTTTTTGCATAGGGTTACAATGCTTCTTTTAAGGAGAAAGCGATAGGCCATCACTTCACTGCTCCCAAGTTGCTGTGGGTTCGCAGGCCTGTGTGCTCTTAGCTCCCCACGGTTTCCAAGACTAACCCCAAGTGTGCCAGCCCTTCTCCAGGTCACCGCCTCTTTGCCTGGGTTGAGCCGGAGGTCCTCCGCCCCTGGGTTCACTCTTGGCACCCCCAGGGGAACCCTGTCACCGCAAAAATCCTTCTCTCTCCCAGGGCCAAGCCGCAGGCTCCTCTGCCCCTGGGACTGCTCACTGCAGCCCCCAGGGGGACCCCATCATTGCACAGTCCTTCTCGCTGGTCACACACTCCCAGGGGTTAAGCGTAGCTCCTCCGCTCCCCAAAACGGTTCCTCTGTGAGCCTTCAGCATGCCTGGACCTCGTTAGCCCCCCTTCATTCTACTGCTCCCCAGTTACTTACTGCAGGATGCGTCGTTCATGAGCTACAGACCATCCCCTCGCTGCCACCAGTTGTCACAGAGTGTGGGGGAGTCAGCGCCTGTACCCCTCTTCCCTGGATTCACTGGGAGTCTCAGCCAGCCAGTAGAACAGAAGGTTTATTAGAGATGCCAGGAACACAGTCCAACTAGAGCTTGTCAGTACATCCAGGACCCCTCAGCCGGGCCATTCCGGGGGGCAGGTAGCTTAGACCCCAGCCCGGGGGCTCCCTGCATTTCACCCCACAGCTCCAAACGGGGGCAGGGAGGCCAGACCCTGTCTGACCCTCTCCCCTCCTCTCCGGCCAGCTCCAAACTGAAACTGTCCAGCCCCTCCTGTCTCCTTTGTCTCCTTTCCGGGCCAGTAGGTCACCTGATCCCTTTGTTCCAACACCTTCAGCTCTCACCTTTGCAGGGGAGGGCCGGGGCCATCAGTTGCTAGGATACAGAGTGTCGGCCCTTCTCTGTGTCCAGGCCCCTCTGTAACAATCATGCACCCTTGTCCCACCACCTAAATACTCAAGCCCTACATAGGGAAACCGAGGCACCCACACATTACTCAGGGAAAACATTAACAACAGTACTAGTTCGTCACACCGTCACCCTAACTCCCACTCTCACCCTCACAGACACCCTTACCCACACCCCCACCCTCACCCTCACCTTCACCCTCACCCTCAACTCCACCCCCACCCTCACGCTCACCCTCACCCTCACCCCTACCCCCAACCTCACCCTCACCCCCACCCCCACGCCCACCCTCTCTCTCACCCACCCCCACACCCCCACCCCCACCCCCAACCCTACCCCCACCCTCACCCCCACCCTCACTCTTACCCCCACCCCTCCCCCACCCTCACACTCACCCTTGCCCCCAACCTCACCCTCACCCTCACCCGCACTCCCACCCTCACCCTTACCCACCCCTTACGCTCACACCCACCGCCAACCCCACCTTCACCCTCACCCCCACCCTCAAACACACCCTCACCCCTACCCCCACCATTAACCTCACCCTCACAATCACCCTCACTCTCAGCCCCACCCTCACAATCACCCCCACCCCCACCTCCACCCTCACCCTCAACCTCACTCCCAGAACCACCCTCATCCTCACCCCACCCCCACTCTCACCCTAACCCCCACACCCACCATCACCCTCACCCTTACCCCCACCCCCACCCTCACCCTCAACCGCACACACACACTCAACCTCGCTCTAACCCCAACCCCCACCGCACCCTCACCCTCACACTCACAAACACACCCAGCCCCACCCCTACCCTAACCCACACTCCCACTCTCACCATCACCCTCACAGACACCCTAACCCACACCCCCACCCTCACCCCCACCCCCACCCGAAGCCTCACCCTGACCCTCACCACCACCCCAGCACCCACCCCCACCCTCACCCTCACCCTCACCCCGACCCCAACCCCCACCAACCACCCCCACCCTCACCCCACCCCCACCCTCTCCCTCATGCTCACCCTCACCCCGACACCATCCCTCACCCTCAACCTCACCCTAACCACCACCCCCATCCCCACCCTCACACACACCCAGCCCCACCCCAACCATCACCCCCACTCCCACTCTCACCATCACCCTCACAGACTGTGATGAACTAGGACTGTTGTTAAGGTTTCCCTGAGTACTGTGTGGGTGCCTCGGTTTCCCCTATGTGGTGCTTGAGTATCTAGGTGGTGGGACAACGGTGCATGATTGTTACAAAGCCCTAGAAGGCAGAGGCCTGGACACAGAGAATGGCTCTGTCTCCTGGCAAAAGATGGCCCGGCTCCTCCCCGGCAAAAGTATGAGCTGAAGGTGTTGGAACAAAGGGATCAGGTGACCTCCTGGCCCGGGAAGCAGACAGAGGGGGAGGAGGGGCTGGAGAGTTTCAGTTGGAGCTGGCCGGAGAAGAGGGGAGAGAGGCAGACAGGGTCTGGCCTCCCTGCCCCGTTTGGAGCTGTGGGGTAAAATGCAGGGAGCCCCCAGGCTGGGGTTTAAGCTCCCTGCCCCCCAGAAGGACCCAACTGAGGGGTCCTGGATGTACTGACAAGGTCTGGTTGGACTGTGTTCCTGGCATTTCTACTAAACCTTCTGTTCTACTGGCTGGCTGAGACTCCCAGTGAATCCGGGGAAGGGGGGTGCAGGGCCGGACTCCCCTATACTCTGTGACACAGACACCCTAACCCACACCCCCACCCGCACCTTCACCCCCACCCCTAACCTCACAATAAACCCCACTCCCACTCTCACCCTCACAGACACCCTAACGCACACCCCCACCCTCACCCTCACCCTCACCACCACCCCAGCCCCCACCCCCACCATCAACCTCACCCCGACCACCACCCCCACCCACCATCCCCACCCTCACCCCCACCCCCACCCTCACCTTCACCCCGACCCCCTCCCTCACCCTCACCCTCAGCCCTATCCCCAACCTCACCTTCACCCTCACCCCCACCCCCACCTCCACCCTCACCCTCAACCTCACTCCCAGAACCACCCTCACCCTCACCCTCACCCCCACGCCCACCCACACCCTCCCCCTCCCTCACCCTGATTATTACCCCCACCCCAACCCCCGCCCTCACCCTCACTCTAGCCGACTCCCTCACCCTCACAGGCACACCCACCCTCACCCCCCATCAACCTCCCCTTACGCTCACACCAACCGCCACGCCCACCCTCACCCCAACCCTCAACCTCACCCTGACACCGACCACCACCCTCAACCTCACCCTCACCTCAACCTCACTCTCAACCCCACCCCCACGCTCACCCTCACCCTCACAGACACCCTAACCCACACACTCACTCTCACCCTCACACGCGACCCCACCCCCACCTCCACCCTCACCCTCACCCCGACCCCCACCCCTACCCCCACCCCCAACCCCTCCCCGACCCTCACCCTCACCCATACCCTGACCCCCACCCTCACCCTCACCCCCACCCCCACAACTACCCTCTCTCTCACCGCCACCCCCACTCCTACACTCTCTCTCACCCTCACCCTCACCCCCACCTCCACTCCCAACCCCACCGCCTTCCTCACCCTCACCCCCACCCTCACCTTCACTCTTACCCCCACCCCCGCCCTCACCCTCGCCCCCACTCTCACCCGCACACCCATTTCACACCCACCATCACCCTCCCATTACACTCATCACTCATCTCCACCCTCACCATCACCCGCACACCCACCCTCACCCTCAACCTCACCCTCACCCTCACCCTCACACCCAGCCCCACCCCAACCTCCGCCCTCACCCACACCCACACCCTCACCCTCACCCTCACCCTCACCCCGACCCCCACCCCTACCCCCACCCTCACCCTCACATGCACCCTCACACACACCCCCACCCCCGCCCTGAACCTCACCCTCACCCCGAAACCCACCCTCACCCTCACCCCTACCCCCAAACTCACCCTCACCCCCACCCCGACGCCTACCATCTCTCTCCCCTCACCCTCACCCCCACCCCTACCCCCATCCTTACCCTCACCCCCAGCCTGAGCCCAACACCCACACCCACCCTAATTGTCATCCTCACCCTCACCCCCACCCTGACCCTCACCCTCACCTTAACCCCCACACCCACCCTCACGCTAACCCTCACACCCAGCCCCAATCCCACCCTCACCATCACCCCCACCCCCAACTTCACCCTCACCATTTCCCTCAAACTCACTGTCACCCTAAACAACCACCTTCACCCTCACCCCCACCCCACTCCCACCCCCACCCCAACCCCCACCCTCACACTCACACTCACACTCACACCCAGCCTCACCCTCGCCCTCACCCTCACCCCCACTGTAACCCCCACTCTCACCCTCACCCCACCCCACCCCCACCCTCATCCTCACCCCCACACCCACAAACACCCACACTCTCACCCTCACCCTCACTCTCACCCACCGCATCGCCCTCAACCTCACGCTCACCGTCACCCTCACTCTCATCCCACCCAGACGCTCACCCTCACCCAAACCCCCACCCCTACACCCACCCCCAGCCTCACCCCCCACAACCACCCTCACACTCACGCCCGCCCCCACCGTCACCCTCGCCCTTACCCCCACACCCACCCTCACCGTCACCTCCACTCCCACCCACACCGTAACTCCCTCCCCCACCACCCCGCTCTCCCTCATTCTCACTGTCACCCAAACCCCCACTCCTACTCCCACCCTTACCCTCACCGTCACCCTCAAACTCAACCCCACCCCCACCTTCACCCTCACACTCACCCTCACCCCCACACTTACTCTCACCCTCACCCTCACTCTAACCCCAGACCCACACTCACCCCCACCTGCACCCTCACCCGCAACACTACCCTCACCATCACCCTCACCTTCACCCCCACACTCACCCTCACCCCCACCCCCACCCTCACCGTCAACCTCACTCTAACCCCCACCACCCCTCACCCCCCCAACCCTCAACCTCACCCCCTCACCCCACAAACTCACCCTCACCCCAAAACCCCCATCCTCACTTTATACTTTCACCCTCAACGACCCCTCACCCTAACCCCAACCCGCACCTCACCCTCACCATCACCCCGATACCAAACCCCACCCTCACCCTCACCCTGACTCCCACCCCCACACTCACCCGCACCCTAACCACCACCCCAACCTCACCCTAACCCCCACCCCCTCCAAAACCCCAACCCTCACCGACACCCCCCCCCACCCTCACCCTCACCCCCTCCCGCACCCCCAGCCTCACCCTCGCCCTCACCCCCACTGTAACCCCACCCCAACCCTCATCCTCGCCCCCACCCCCACCCTCACCCTCACCACCAATCCCAACCCCACCCACCACACTAACCCTCACACTCACCTTCACCCACACCCCCACCCTTACCCTCACACTCGCCCTCACCCCAACCCCCACCCCAGAACAACCACCAACCTCACCCTTTCATCACCCTCAACCCAAACGTCAGCCTCATCATCACCCTCAACCTCACCGCCAACCCCAACCTACCTCACCCTCACCCTTACCCCAAACCCCAAAATCACCCTCACCATCACCGTCAACCCATACCCACAGCCACGCACACCCCCACGCCCAACCTTACGCTCACACCCATACCCAATACCACGCTCACGCTCACTCACACCCCCACCCCCATATTCACCCTCACCCTCACCCTCACCTCAATCCCCAACCCACCTCCACCCTCACCATCACCATCAATCCCAACCCCACCCCCACACTCACCCTCACACTCACCCTCACCCCCACACGCACCCTCACCCTCACTCTCACCCTAACCCTCACCCTCACCCAACCCTCACCCCCACAACAACACCCAACCTCACCCTCACCCTAAGCCCCTCACCCACCGTCACCATCACCCTCACCCTCACCCCCACCCCAAACCCCACCCATACCCCTTCCTCACCCTCATCCTACCCAACCCCTACAATAACCTCAGCCTCCTACTCACGCCCCCACACACGCCAAACCCCAACCCCACCTCCACCCTCACCCTAGACCCCACCCCGACCCCCATCCTCACCCTCACTCTCATTGTCACCCAAACCCCAACCCCCACTCCCACCTTGATCCTCACCCCCAGCCCCACCCTCACCCCCACTCCAACCCCCACACTCACCCTCACCCTCACCCCAACCCCCAACTCACCCCCGCTCCCCCATCCTCACCCTCACCCGCACCCTCACCGTAATGCTCAACTCACCCTCAACCTCACCACAACCCCCACCCCCACCCCACCCTCATGCTCACCCTCACCCCAACCCCACCCTCACCAACACCCTTGCCTTACCACCAACGCCATCCCCATCCTCAACCTTACCATCACCCTTACCCCAATCCCCACAATCACCCTCACCCTCAACCTCAAACCCACACCCACGCCCAAGCACAACTCCACCCCCTCCCTCACCCTCTCCCTCAGCCCAACGCCCACTCCCACCCTCACCACCACCCCACCGCACCCCCACCCTCACCCTAACCACCACACCCACCCTCACCCCAACCCTTTACCCCACCCCACCCCCACACCATCACCCTCACACTCATCCTAAACCTAACTCAAACCCTCACCCTCACTCTCACCAGCACACGAACCACCACCTCCGCACCACCACCCTCAGCATCACGCTCACCCTCACCCCCAACCCCACCCTCCACCTCTCCCCCACGATCAACCACTCCCCCACCCTCAGCCTAATCCTCACCCTCACCCCCAGACTCACCCACACACACCCCTCACCCCCTAGCTTCATGCTCACCCTCATGCCCACCCTCTCCCTCACCGTAATGCCAACCTCACCCCCACTCCCACCCTCACCCTGGGATAGTGAGGGTGAGGGTGGGCGTGGGGTGGGGGGGAGAGTGAGGGTGACAGGGTGAGGATGAGGGTCGGGGTGTGGTTTGGCGTGCGTGTGCGGGTGGGGTGAGGGTTGGGCTGTGGTTGATGGTGGGCATGGGCGGTGTGAGTGAGGCTGAGGTTAAGCGTAAGGGAGCAGGTGGTGGTGGGGGGTGCGTGGGCGTGGGTGTGGGTTTGAGGGTGAGTGTGTGGGAGTGGCTGGGGCGGGTAAGGGTGAGGGTGAGGATTGGGTGGGTGATACAGTGAGGGTGAGGGTTGGGGTGGGGGTTAGGGTGAGGATTAGGTTGAGGGTGACGGTGACGGTGTGGGTGAGATGGAGGGTGAGGCTGGGTGTGAGGATGGTGGTAGGGGTGAGGGTGCCGGTGGGATTGGGGCGAGGGTGGGGGTGGGGGTTAGGGATCTGTAACAGAAGATCAGCAGTACAGCTAAATAGCTTTTGGAGACGGATTCCAGGTTAAATTTGTCTGTAGCAGTGAACAGAATTGATATGCTTCGTGAGGAATTTTCATAAACCGATGTGTACAAAAAGGTCCTTTGCACATCTAAATGGCGTTTCAAAGAGGCTTCCAGGAGAAATTTGGAACTTGTAGTGACCAGGATTGAATTGATCGTAAGGAGGTATTCTCACGAACGGAGCTGTACAAAAAACGGAGCAGTACATTTAAATAGCTTTAGGAGGAGGATTCCAGGAGAGGTTTGACTGTAGCAGTGAACAGGGTTGAATTGTTCATTGCGAGGTATTCTTACGAACGGATCTCTACGAAAACCCAACCAGTGCGGCATAATTGCTTTTTGAGGAGGATTCCAGGAGAAGTTTAGTTGTAGCAGTGAACAAATTGAAATGCTCTTTGTGAGGAATTTTCACGAACCCATGTGTACAAGAAGCGCAGCAGCACATCTAACTGGCGTTTTTAAGATGATTCCAGTATAAATTTGGAACATGCTGTGAACAGGAATGAATTGTTCAATGTGAGGTATTCTCACGAACGTAACTGTACGAAATTCCGACCAGTGCAGCATAACGGATTTTGGAGGGCGATTCTACTTGAAACTTGTCTGTAGCAGTGAACAGAATTGAAATAATTTGTGAGGAATTTTCATAAACTAATTGGTAAAAAAAGAGCAGTAGAATATCTAACGGGTGTTTCATAGCGGCTTCCCGGAGAAATTTGGAAGGTGCAGTGAACAGGATTGAATTGATCGTAGTGAGGTATTCCCACGAAAGTATCTGTACCAAAATCACAGCAGTACATTTACATGGCTTTTGGAGGAGATTTACAGGAGCGTTTTGGCAGGAGCAGTTAACTAGGTTAAATTGTTCATTGCGAGGTATTCCTAGGAACGGATCTGTACGAACAGCCAACCAGTAGAGCATAATTGCTTTTGGAGTAAGATTCCAGGAGAAATTTAGATGTAGCAGAGAAAAAATGGAAATGCTCTTTGTGAGGAGTTTTCACGAACCGATGTGTACAAGAAGCGCAGAAGCATATCTAACTGTCATATTAAGAGGATTCCAGCAGATATTTGGAAATTGCTGTGAACAGGATTGAATTTACCATTATGATGTATTCTCACGATCGGATGTACCAAAATCGTAGCAGTTCTTTTAAATACTTTTGGAGGAGATTTACAGGAGACATTTGGCAGTAGCTGCGAACTAGGTGAATTGTTCATTGCGAAGTATTCTCACGAACGGATCTGCACGAAAAGCCCACAATTGCAGCATAATTGCTTTTGGAGGCGGCTTTCAGGAGAAATTTAATTGTAGCACTGAAAAAATTGTAATGCTCTTTGTGAGGAAGTTTCACGAACCGATGTGTACAAGAAGCGCAGCATCACATTTAACCGGCTTTTTAAAGAGGATTCCAGGATCATTTGGAACTTACTGTGAACAGGCTTTACTTGTTCATTGTAACGTATTCTTGCGAACGGATCTGTACGAAAGGCTGACCAGAGCAGCATAACGGCTTTTGTAGGGCGATTCTACTTGAAAATTTGTCTGTAGCAGTAAACAGAGTTGAAATACTTTGAAATTTTCAACAACTAATACGTCCAAAAAACCGCAGTAGAACATCTAACAGGCGTATCAAAGAGGATCCAGGTGAAATTGGAACTTGCAGTGAACAGTATTGAATTGTTCATTGTAAGGTATTCTCCCGAACGGATCTGTACCAGAAGCGCAGCAGTACATCTAAAAAGTACAAACCCCGTCCTTTACCCTCACAGTCACCCCCACCCAACCGCCCCACCTCACCGCCACCATTACAGGGAGAGGATGAGCGTGGGGGTGTGGGTTAAGGTGAGGGTGAGGTTGAGGTTTGGGGGTGAGTGTGAGGGTGAGGCTAGGGGGCGAGAGTGGGTGTGTGGGTGAGGATGAGGGCGGCTGTGGGTCAGGGTGATGGAGAGGGAGGGTGAATTGATAGTAGGTGAGGTATTCCCACGAAAGTATCTGTACCAAAATCACAGCAATACATTTACATGGCTTTTGGTGGAGATTTACAGGAGAGTTTTGGCAGGAGCAGTTAACTAGGTTAAATTGTTCATTGCGAGGTATTTCCTAGGAACGGATCTGTACGAAACAGCCAACCAGTAGAGCATAATTGCTTTTGGAGGAAGATTCCAGGAGAAATTTAGATGTAGCAGAGAAAAAATGGAAATGCTCTTTGTGAGGAGTTTTCACGAACCGATGTGTACAAGAAGCGCAGAAGCATATCTAACTGTCATATTAAGAGGATTCCTGTAGACATTTGGAAATTGCTGTGAACAGGATTGAATTTACCATTGTGATGTATTCTCACGATCGGATGTACCAAAATCGTAGCAGTTCTTTTAAATACTTTTGGAGGAGGATTACAGGAGAGATTTGGACGTAGCAGTGAACAGGTTTGAGTGTTCATTGCGAGGTACTCTCACGAACGGATCTGCACGACTAGCCCGCAACTGCAGCATAATTCCTTTCGAGGCGGCTTTCAGGAGAAATTTAGTTCTTACGAACGGCTTTTGAATGAGGATGACGAGTAAAATTTGTGTGTAGCAGCGAACAGAATTGAAATGCTTTATGAGGAATTTTCAAAAACTAATAGCTACAAAAAGCGAAATATAATATCAAACGGGCGTTTCATAGAGGCTTCCAGGAGAATTTTGGAACGTGCATTGAACAGGATTGAAGATATCGTAGTGTACCAAAATCGCAGCAGTACATTTAAACAGCTTTTCGAGGAGGATAACAGGAGAGATTTTGCTGTAGAAGTGAACAGGGTTAAATTGTTCATTGCGATGTATTCTTACGAACGGATGTGTACGAAAAGCCAACTCGTAGAACTTAATTACTTTTGGAGGATGATTCCGGGAGAAAATTAGTTGTAGCAGTGAACAAAATGAAATGATCTTTGTGAGGAATTTTCACAAACCGATGTGTACAAGAAGCGTAGCAGCACATCCAACTAGCGTTTTTAAGAGGATTCCAGCATAAATTTGGAAATTGCTGAGAACAGAATTTAATACTTAATTTTGAGGTATTCTCTTGAACGGATCTGTGCGAAAAGCCAACCATTGCAGCATAACGTCTTTTGGAGGATGATGCCATGTGAAATTTGGCAGTAGCAGTAAACAGATTTGAAAAGCTTTGTGAGGAATTTTCAAAAACTAATAGGAACAAAAGTACAATATAACATATAACGGGCATTTCATAGACGCTTCCAGGAGAAATTTGGAACTTGCAGTGAACAGGATTGAAGTGATCGTACTGAGGTATTCTCTCGAAGGGATCGCAGCAGTACATTTAAATTGCTTTTTGAGGACGATTACAGGAGAGATTTGGCAGTAGCAGTGACTGGGTTGTATTGTTCATTGCGGGGAATTATCACGAACGGATCTGTACGAAATGCCAACCAGGGCAGAATATTGCCTTTTGAAAAAGGATTCCAGGTGAATTTTTTCTGTAGCCGTGAACAGACTTGAAATGCTTTTTGAGGAATTTTCATAAACTGATGTGTAAAAAAGCGAAGTAAAACATCTAAGGGAATTTGAAACTTGCAGTAAACAGGATTGAATTGCTTGTAGTGATGTATTCTAATTAACGGACCTTAACCAAAATCGCAGCAGCTCATTTAAAAAGCTTTTGGCGGAGAATTACTGGAGAGATTTGGCAGTAGGAGTGAACAGAATTGAATTGATCGTAGTGAGGTATTCTAAAGAACGTATCTGTTCGAAATCGCAGCAATACATTTAAATTGCTTTGGGAGGAGGATAACAGGAGAGATTTGGCTGTAGCAGTGAAGAGGGATAAATTGTTCATTGCGACGTATTCTTACGAACGGATCTGTAAGAAAAGCCAACCAGTGCACCATAATTGCTTTTGGAGAAGGATTCCAGGAGAAAAGTTGTTGCAACATTGAAAAAATTGAAATGATCTTTGTCAGGAATTCTCACGAACCGATGTGTACAAGAAGCGCAAAAGCACATCTAACTGGAGTTTTAAGAGGATTCAGGAATAAATTTGGAACTTGCTGTGAATAGAATTGAATTTACCATTGTGAGGTATTCTCACGATCGGATGTACCAATATCGTAGCAGTACTTTTAAATACTTTTGGAGAAGGATTACAGGAGACATTTGGAAGTAGCAGGGAACAGGGTTGAAATGTTCATTGAGAGGTATTCTCAAGAACAGATCTGCATGAAAAGCCCACTATTGAAGCAAAATGGCTTTTGGAGGCGGATTTCAGGAGAAATTTAGTTGTAGCAGTGAAAAAATTGAAAAGATCTTTGTGATGAATTTTCACGAACCGATGTGTAAAAGAAGTGCAGCATCACATTTTACTGTTTTTTGTAAGAGGATTCCAGGATAAATTTGGAACTTGCTGTGAACAGGATTGTATGATTCATTGTAACATATTCTCACGAAGGGCTATTTACTAAAAATTGCATATCAAACGGGCGTTTCAAAAAGGCTCCAGGAAAAATTTGGTAATTTGCAGAATTCAGGATTGAAGTGATCATACTGAGGTATTGTCACGACGGGATCTGTAACGAAATCGCAGAACTACAATTAAATTGCTTTTGGAGGACGATTACAGGAGAGATTTGGCAGTAGCAGTGAACTGCGTTGTATTGTTCATTGCGGGGAATTATCACGAACGGATCTGTTCGAAATGCCAACCAGTGCAGAATATTGCCTTTTGGAGGAGGATTCCAGGTGAATTTTTTCTGTAGCCCTGAACAGAATTGAAATGCTTTGTGAGGAGTTTTCATAAACTGATCTGTACAAAAAGCGAAGTAAAACTTCTAAGGGAATTTGAAACTTGCAGTGAACAGCATTGAATTGCTTGTAGTGATGTATTGTCACTAACCGATCTTAACCAAAATCGCAGCAGCTCATTTAAAAAGCTTTTGGCGGAGTATTACAGGAGAGATTTGGCAGTAGGAGTGAACAGTATTGAATTGATCGTAGTGAGGTATTCTCACGAACGTATCTGTTCCGAAATCGCAGCAATACATTTAAATTGCTTTTGGAGGAGGATTGCAGGAGAGATTTGGCTGTAGCATTGAAGAGGGTTGAATTGTTCATTTAGACGTATTCTTACGAACGGATCCGAATAAATAACCAACCAGTGCAGCATAATTGCTTTTGAAGGATGATTCCAGGAGAAAATATGTAACTGGTGTTTTCAAGAGTATTCAAGGATATATTTGGAACTTGCTGTGAAGAGGATTGAATTTACCATTGTGGGGTATTCTCACGATAGGATGTACCAAAATCGTAGCAGTACTGTTAAATACTTTTGGAGGAGATTTACAGGAGACATTTGGCAGTAGCTGCGAACTAGGTGAATTGTTCATTGCGAAGTATTCTCACGAACGGATCTGCACGAAAGGCTGACCAGTGCAGCATAACGGCTTTTGTAGGGCGATTCTACTTGAAATTTGTCTGTAGCAGTAAACAGAGTTGAAATACTTTGAAATTTTCAACAACTAATACGTCCAAAAAACCGCAGTAGAACATCTAACAGGCATATCAAAGAGGATCCAGGTGAAATTGGAACTTATAGTGAACAGGTCCAAAAAACCCCCACCACGTCCTTTACCCTCACAGTCACCCCCACCCAACCGCCCCACCTCACCGCCACCATCACTCTCACCCTCAGCCTCAGCCTAACCCTCACGCTCACCCTCACCCTCACCCCAACCCCACCCCACCCTCACCCTCATCCTCACCCTCACATTCACCCTAACCCACACGTCCACTGTCACCATCACCCTCACCCCCATCCCCACACTCACAATCAACCCAACCCCCACACTCCCCCTCACGCCCTCTCCCACCCCACTCCCACCCTCACCCTCACCCTCACCCTGACCCCACCCCCACCCTGCTCCTCACCCTCCCCCCAATCCTCACCCCCACCCTCGCCCTCACCCTCAACCCCAGCCAGACGCTCACGATTACCCTTACCCCCACCCTCACACTCACCCCCACCCTGTGACGAACTAGGACTGTTGTTAACGTTTTCCCTGAGTACTGTGTGGGTGCCTAGATTTCCCTATGCAGTGCAGTATTTAGGTGGTGGGACAAGTGTGCATGATTGTTACAGAGGCGCCTGGACAGAGAGAAGGGCCGACAATCTGTATCCTAGCAACTGATTGCCCCGGCCCCTCCCCTGCAAAGGTGAGAGCTAAAGGTGATCGAACAAAGGGATCAGGTGACCTCCTGGCCCAGGAAGGAGACAAATGAGAGAGGAGGGGCTGGACAGTTTCAGTTTGGGGATGGCCGGAGAGGGGGAGACAGGGTCAGGCCTCCCTGCCCCCGTTTAGAGCTGTGGGGTGAAATGCAGGGAGCCCCGAGCTGGGTCTAAGCTCCCTGCCCCCTGGAAGGGCCCGATTGAGGGGTCTTGGATGTAAGGAGAGGCTCTGGTTGGACTGTGTTCCTGGCATCTCTAATAAACCTTCTGTTCTACTGGCTGTGACTCCCAGTAAATCCCGGGAAAAGGGGTGCAGGCGCTGACTCCACCACACTCCGTGACACACGCTCACCCACACGCTTACCCTCACCCCCACCCCCACCCCAACCCCCACTCCCAACATCACTCTGACCCCCCACTCCCACCCCACCCTCATCCTCACCCTAACCCCAACGCCCACCCCTACCCCACCCCCACCGTCACCCTCACCCTCACCCCCACCATCTCCATCACTCTCACTCTATCCCTAACCCTAACCCTCATTCTCACCGTCACCCCAAACCCCACCCCCAGCCCCAACCTCATCCTCACCCTCACCCTCACCTTCACCCTAACCCCCAAGTCCACCGTCACCATCACTCTCACCCGCACCCCCACACTCACCCTCACCCTCACCCAAAACCACACACTCACCCTCACCCTCACGCTCTCTCCCACCCCCACCCCCAACCTCACCCTCACCGGCACCCTCACCCTCACCCACACGCTCACCGTAACGCTCAAAATCACCCGTACCCCCAAACCCCACCATCAGGCTCACCCTCACCCTCACCCCCACACTCACCCTCACCCACATATTCACCCTCCTCCACACACCCACCCCCACCCTCACCGTTACACTCTCCCCCGCCCCCAACCTCAACATCACTCTCACACTCACTCAAAACCCCACAACCACTCTCACCCTCACCCTAATCCCAACCCCCACCCCCACCACTCACCCACCCTCACCCTCAACCTCACCCCCACCCCCACCATCACCCTCACTCTCAACCTCACCCTCACCCTAACCCTCACCCTCACCCAAACCCCCACACCCACCCTTTGTCCAACCCAAACGATAACACTAAGTCTAACTCTCACACCGACCCCCACGCCAACCCCCACCCCCATTCCAACCGTCACCCCCACCCTCACCCTCACTCTCACCCCCACCTCACACTCTCCCTCACTCTAACCCTCACCCCAACAGCCACCCCCACTCCCACCCTGACCCTCACCCCCACCCCCAACCTCACCCTCATCCCCACTCCCACCCCCACCCCCACTCTCACCATCACCGTCAGACTCACACTCACCCTCACACTTACTAACCCTAGCCGCCACCTCCACCCTCACCCTAATCCCCACCCCAACACGCACCCTCTTCCTCACCCTCACCCTAACCCCCACGCTCACCCTCACCTCCACCCCCACCCCACCCTCACACTCACCCCCACCCCCACCTCCACCCCAACGCCCACCCCCACCATCACCCTACCCCTAAACCTTAACCCCAACCCTAACACTAACCCTTACCCTCACCATCACCCGGATCCCCACCCGAAACCTCAGCCTCACCCTCACCGTAACGCTCAACTCTAACCCCAACCCCCACCCCCACCCCACCCCCACCTTCACCCTCACCCTCATTGCCACCCCACCCTCACCCTCACTCTCACACACACCCTAAACCTAACCCTCACCCTCACCCTTACCCTCACTCTCACCCCACCCCCACCCCCAAACTCACCCTCACCCCCACCACCACCCCACACCCACCCTCACCCTCACAACCACCCCAACCCCAACCCCCACCCTCCTCCTCACCCTCACCCTCACCCTCAACCCCACCCCCACACTCCACCTCACCCTCACCCTCATGCTCACCCCCACCCCCACCCTTGACCTCACCCTCACCCTCACCACCGCACCCACGCCCACCCTCACCACCACTACCACCGCCACCCCGACCCTCACCATCGCCCACACCGACACCCCCAACCTCATCCTCACTCTCACCCCAACTCCACCCTCACTCTCACCTTCACCCCAACCCTCACCCCCACCCCGACCCTCACTCTCAACCCAACCCCCAACTGCACCCCCAACCCCACTTTCACCCTCACCCTCACCCCCCCAGACTCACCCTTACACCCACCCCCACCCTCACCCTAACCTCGACCCCCACCCCAGCCCCACCCCCACCTCCACTCTCACCCTCACGCTAACCCTGACTCTCACCCTCACCCTCAACATGAACCCAAACCCCGCCCTCACCATAACCCTCACCCTCACCCCTACCCCAACCCCCAAACACACGATCACCCTCTCCCTTACAACAACACCCAAAATCAAACTCACCCTCACCCATAAACCTATACCCACGCCGACGCACACTCCCAACCGCACCCTTACGCTCACCCTCATCCCGACCCTCACTCACACCCCAACCCCCACCCTCACCTTCACCCTCACCCTCAAAACAACCCCCACCATCACCCTCACCCTCACCACGACCCCCCCACCCTCACCCACATCCTAACCACAACACCCATGCCCACGCCACACCACCCTCACCCTCACCCTCATTGCCACCCTCACTCTCACCTTCACACTAACCCTAACCCTCACCCTCACCCCACCCTCACCCTCACCCCCACCACCAACCCACCCCACCCTCACCCTCACAATCACCCTCATCCTCACCCCCAACCCCACCCTCCGCCTCAACCTCACCCTCATCCTCACCCCCACCCTCGACCTCACACTCACACTCACACTCACACTCACCCTCACCCCCAGCCCGATGCTCACCGTAACCCTTACCCTCACCCACACACCCACCCTCACACCCACCCTCAACCTCACCCCCATCCTCACCATCACCCCACACCCACCCCAACCCTCACCCTCACCCTCACCCTCAGCCCCACCCCCAACCTCACCCTCACCCTCACCCCCACCCCCAGCCCCACCCTTTCCCTCACCCTCACCCTAACCCCGACCAACACCCCCACACCCACCCTAACCCGCCCCCAACCCCCACTCCAAACCCTCACCCTCATTCACACCCCCCCCACCCTAAACCTCACCCGAAACCCGGCACCCACTCTCACCCTCACCCTTACCCCAGCCCCACAATCACCCTCACCCTCACTCTCAACCCGACACCCACGCCCACCCCCACACCCACCCTTATGCTCTCCCTAACCCACTCTCACCCTGCTCACACCGCCACCTCCACACTCACCCTCACCCTCACCCCAACTCCCACCCCCACCCCCACCCGCATCCCCACCCACACCATCACCCACACCCTCACGCTCAACCCAACATCCACGCCCACGCCCACCCCCACCCCTACCCTTACGCTCACTCTCACCCCCACCACCACCACTCTCACCCTCACTCACACCCCCACCCTGACCATCACCCCCACGCTCACCGTCATCCCCACCCTCACCCCAACCCCCACCCACAGCCACACCCTCACCATCACTGTCAGCCTCACCCCCACCCTCACCCTTACTATAACCCTAACCCCCACACCCACCCTCACCCACACCTCCACCCCTACCCCCTCCCCAACCTCACCCTCACCCTAACCCCCACCCACACCATTACCCTACCCCCAAACCTTAACCCTAACCCTAACCCTACCCCTAGCCCTCACCCCCACCCTCACTCCCACCCTCACCCTCACTCTCACCCCCACTCCCACCCCTACCCTCACCCTCAACCCAACCCCAAACCGCACCCCAACACCCACCCTCACCCACACTGTAACGCTAAACCTCACCCTCGCCCCCACCGCCACCCTCACGCTCACACCCATCCCCAGATTAACCCTCACCCTCACTCACAGCCTCAACCCACCCCAACCCTCACCCTCACCCTCACTCCCACCAGCACCCCCACCCCCAACCTCACACTCACCCTAACCCTCGCCCTCACCCTCACCCTCACCCTCACTGCAAACCCCACCTCACCATCACCCTTACCCTCACCCTCACCCCAAAACCCTCCCCCCAACCTCACCCTCACCCTCACCCTTACCCCAACCCCCGCAATGACCGTCCCCCTCACTCTGAAACCCATACCCACACCCATGCACACCCCCACCCACACCCCTACCCTTATGCTCACCCTCTCCCCCACCCCCACTTGAAACCCTCACCCTCACACACACCCCCACCCTGAACCTCACCCCAAACACCACCCACACCCTCACCACTATCCCAACCCCCAACCTCACCACCATCCTCACCCTCACCATCACCCTCATCCTTACCCCAAACCCACAATCACCCACACCCTCACCCTCAACCCGACACTCACCTGTGATGGTGAGGGTGAGGGTGTGCGTGGGGTGGTGGTGACAGTGAGGGTGAGGGACGTGGTGGGGGTGGGGGTTGGGGTGGGGGTGAGCGTCAGGGTGAGGGTGGGAAGGAGGTGGGGGTGAGGATGAGGGCGGCGGTGAGGATGGGTGTGGGGGTGAGCGTGACCGTAAGGGTGGGGGTGAGGGTGAGGGTGATGGTGAGGGTGACAGTGAGGGTGAGGGTGGGGGTGAGGGTTCTCGTGGGGCTTGGTGGGGATGAGGTGGGTGTGTGGGGGGGGTTGGGGTGAGGCTGAGGGTGTGAGTGAGGGTGAGGGTGAGCTTTAGGGTGGGGGTAGGGTGGGGGTGTGCATCGGCGTGTACAAAAAGGGCAGTTGCACATATAACTGGCGTTTCAAAGAGGCTTCCAGGAGAAATTTGGAAATTTGCAGTGAACAGGATTGAACTCTTCGTAGTGAGGTTTTCTCACGAACGGGTCTGTACCAAAATTGCAGCAGTACATTTAAATAGTTTTTGGAGGAGGATTCCCAGAGATAGTTGGCAGTAGCACTGAACAGGATTGAAATGCTCATTGCAAAGAATTTTCACAAACCGATCTGTACTAAAACCCCAGCAGTGCATCAGCATGGCTTTTTCATGCGGATTCAATGAATACTTTCGCACTCGTTAAACAGGATTTAAATGCTCATTATGAGGAATTTTCACTAACTGATCTCTATCAAAAGACTGGCAGAACAATCTAAAGAGCTTTTGGAGGAGGTTTCCCGGAGAAATATGGCACTAGCTGTGATAGAATTGAAAGGCTCATTGTAAGGACGTTTTCACGAATCCAGCTTTACCTAAAGCCCAGCAGTGCATCATAAAGGCTTTTAGGAATAGGATTGCAGGAGAAATTTTGCAGTAGCAGTGAACAGGTTTTAATTGGTCATGGTGAGTTATTTTTACTAATCCATCACTGTCGAAAGCCCAGCAGTGCAGCATAATGGCTTTTCGAATAGGATTTCAGGAGAAATTTGAACAGCATTGAATAAGATTGAAAAGTTCATTGCGAGGTATTCTCACGAATGGATCTGTATGAAAAGCCAACCAGTGCAGCATAATGGCTTAAGGAGGAGGATTCCAGGTGAAATTTGTCTGTAGCAGTGAACAGAATTGAAATGCTCATTGTGAGGAATTTTCATAAACTGATCTCTATCAAAAGACTGGCAGAACAATATGAAGAGCTTTTGGAGGAGGTTTCCCGGAGAAATATGGCACAAGCTGTGATAGAATTGAAAGGCTCAGTGTAAGGAATTTTCACGAATCCAGCATTACCTGAAGCCCAACAGTGCATCATAATGGCATGTGGAGGAGGATTCCCTGAGAAATTTGGCATTGGAGTGGAGAGGAATTAAATGCACATTGTAAGGAATTTTTACTAATCCATCACTGTCGAAAACCCAGCAATGCAGCATAATGGCTTTTGGAATAGGATTCAAGGTGAAATTTGGTTGTAGCAGCGAACAAAATGCTCATTGTGAGGAATTTTCTTGAACCAATGTGTACAAGAATCATAGAATATCAGGGTTGGAAGGGACCTTAGGAGGTCATGTCGTCCAACCACTCGCTAAAAGTAGGACCAATCCCCAATTTTTGCCCCAGATCCCTAAATGGCCCCCTCAAGGATTGAACTCACAACCCTGGGTTTAGCAGGCCAAAGCTCAAACCACTGAGCTATCCCACCCCCCGCAGCAGCTCTTCAAACTGGCGTTTGAAAGAGGATTCCAGGAAAAATTTGGAACTTGCAGCGAATGGGATTGGAATACTCATTTTCAGTATTTTTGACTAACCCATCAGTACCAAAAGCCCAGCAATTCATCAGCATCACCATAATCCTAACCCAAATCCTAACGCTCACCCCCACCACCACCCCCACATCCCACCCTAACCCTACCTCCATCCCCCAACCCCACCCGAAACCCTCACTTTCACCCTCAATCCCACCTCCACCTTCACCCTCATCCTAACTCTAACCCTAAACATTCACCCTCACCCTCAACCTCCCCCCCACCCCCACCCTCAACCCAACCCCCACCCTCACCCCCAACCACACACCCACACTCACCCTCACCCTTTCCCAAACCCCCACCCCACCCTCACCCTCACCCTCACCGTCACCACCACTCCAACCCCCACCCCCACCCTAACCCTCACCTAAACCCCCACCCTCACCCTCACCCTAACACCAACCCCCACCCCCAACCTCACCCTCACTATTATCCTCACCCCCACCCTCACCCGCACCACCACCCTCACCCTCACCCTCACCGCCACCCCCAATCTCACCCTCACCTTAACCCTAACCCCCACGCCCACCCTCACCCTCACCCCAACCATGACCCTCACCCTTACCCCACCTCCAACCTCATCTTCACCCCCTCCCCAACCCCACCCCCACACTCACCAAACCCCCAACCTCACCCTCACCACCACCTCAACCCCTACCCCCACCCTAACCCTAATCCTCACCCTAACTCCCACGCCCACTCTCACACTCACACTCACCCCCAACCTCACCCTCACCCAAAACCCGACCCCACCCCCAACCATCACCCTCTGCCTCACCCTAAACCCCACCCCCACCATCAGCCTCACACTCAGCCCCACATCCACCCCTACCCTGACACTCACCCCCACCCCAAACCTCACTGTCAACCTCACCCTCACACCCACACACAGTCAGCCCCACACCCACCCTCACCCTCATCCTCACCCTCACCCCCACCCTCACCCACACCCTCACACTAAATCCCACCCCCACCCCACCCCCACTCCAAACCCTCACTCTCACTCACAGCCCCACCCTCACCCTCACTCCCACCCTCACCCCCACCCCACCCTAATCCTAACCCTCACCCTCTACCCAACCCCCACCCCCAACCCCACCCTCACCCACACCCTCATCCAAATCCCCAAATCCACCCTCAAGCTTAACCCTCACCCCCACCCCAAGCCCCCACTCCCACGCCCACCCTCACCCTCACCCTTATCCCAACCCCTACACTTACCCTCAGCCTCACACCCACGCCCACCCTCACCCGCACTCTGACCACCACCCTCTCCCTCACCCTCACCGTCACCCCCACCCCACTCCCTCCCAAATACTACCCTCACCCCCACTCTCACCATAAACCTAACCCTTACCCACACACTCACCCTCAACCTCACCACAACCCCTATCCCCACACCCCCCGCCTTCTAACCCTCATGCTCACCCCATCCCCACCCTCACCATCACCCTCACCCTCACCCCACCTCCATCCCCACCCCAAACCTAACCGTCACCCTTACGCTTACCCCAACACCCACCATCACCATGACCCTCAGCCTCTCTCCCACCCGCCACCCTCACCCTCACGCTCACCCTCACCGTAATCCTAACCTTAACCCTAAACCTAACCCTTACCCTCAACCTCAATCTCTCCCCAAGTCCCACCCCCACCCCCCACCCCCACCCTCACCCTACCTCCATCCCCCAACCCCACCCGAAAACCTCACTTTCACCCTCAATCCCACCTCCAACCTCACCCTCATCCTAACTCTAACCCTAAACATTCACCCTCACCCTCAACCTCACCCCCACACCCACCCTCAACCCAACCCCCACACCCACCCTCACCCCCAACCACAAACCCACACTCACCCTCACCCTTTCCCAAACCCACACCCTCACCCTCACCGTCACCACCACTCCAACCCCCACCCCCACCCTCACCCTCACCCTAACACCAACCCCCACCCCCAACCTCACCCTCACTATTATCCTCACCCCCACCCTCACCCGCACCACCACCCAGACCCTCACCCTCACCGCCACCCCCAATCTCACCCTCACCCTAACCCTAACCCCCACGCCCACACTCACCCTCACCCCAACCATGACCCTCACCCTCACCATCAGCCCCACATCCACCCCTACCCTGACCCTCACCCTTACCCCAAACCCCACCCCCACCCTCACCAAACCCCCAACCTCACCCTCACCACCACCTCAACCCCTACCCCCACCTAACCTTAATCCTCACCCTAACCCCCACGCCCACTCTCACACTCACCCCCAACCTCACCCTCACCCCAAACCCGACCCCACCCCCAACCATCACCCTCTGCCTCACCCTAAACCCCACCCCCACCATCAGCCTCACACTCAACCCCACATCCACCCCTACCCTGACTCTCACCCCCACCCCCAACCTCATCGTCAACCTCACCCTCACACCCACCCCCACACACAGTCAGCCCCACCCCCACCCTCACCCTCATCCTCACCCTCACCCCCACCCTCACCCTCACCCACACCCTCACACTGAATCCCACCCCCACCTTCACCCTCACTCTCACCCTCAACCTAACCCCCACCAGAACCCTCAAACACACACCCACACCAACGCACACCCCACCCCACACTTACGCTCACTCTCACCCCCACTCACACCTTCAGCCTCATCCCAACCCCCACCCACACCCACCCCCTCACCCCACCCCCACCCCAACGCCAATCCTAACCTCCACCCCCACCCTCACCCTCACCCCATACCTCACCCGCACCCCCACCATCACTGTCAGAGAGGGTGAGGGTGAGGGTGGGGGTGGGGGTTGGAGTGAGAGTGAGAGTGAGGGTAGGGGTGGGGCTGTGAGTGGGGCTTGGGGTGAGAGTGAGCGTAGGGGTGGGGCTGTGGGTGGGGTTGTGCGTGGGTGTGGGTTTGAGGGTGAGGGTGATTTTTCGGTGCTGGGTTAAGGGTGAGGGTAATTGTGAGGTTGGGGTGTGGATGGGGGTGGGGGTGAGGGTGAGTGTGGGGTTTGGGGTAAGGATGAGGATGAGAGTGGCGGTGGGTGTGGGTATGGGGTTTGGGGTGAGGGTGAGGTTGAGGGTGAGTGTCTGGGTGAGGATTAGGGTTAGGTGAGGGTGATGGTGGGGGTGGGTTGGGGGTAAGGGTGAGGTTGAGGGTTACGGTGAGAGTGCGGGTGAGGGTGGGGGGGTTGAAGGAAGGTTTGGGGGTTAGGGTGAGGTTGGGGTTGGGAGTGCGGGTGTGGGTGGGAGTGAGGGTCAGGGTGGGAGTGGGGTTGGGGTTTGGGGTGAGGGTGAGGGAGAGGGTGGGGGTGGGGTGGGAGTGAGGGTGAAGGTGGGGGTGGGGAAGGGGTTGGGCGTGGGAGTGTGGGTGAGGGTGAGGCTGAGGGTTAGTGTACGGGTTGGGGTAAGGGTGAAGGTGAGGGTGAGGGTGGGGGTGGGAGTGGTGGTTGGGATGGGGGTGAGGGTGAGGGTGACGGTGGCTTTGGCGATTAGGGTGAGGGTGTGTTTGAGGGTGAGGGTGGGGGAGGGGTGGGGGTGGGGGATGGGGTGAGGGTGAGGGTGAGGGTTATGGTTAGGATGAGGGTGAGAGTGCGGGTGAGGGTTGGGGTGGGGATGGGGGTGAGGGTGATGGTGACGGTGGGTTCGGGGGTTAGGGTGGGGGTGGGGAGGGGTTGGGGGTTGGGGTTAGGGTGAGGGTCAGGGTGGGTGTTGGGTTTAGGGTGAGGGTTGGGGTGGTGGTGAGGGTGAGGGTTACCGTTAGGGTGAGGATGAGTGTGACAGTAGGGGTGCGTCTGGGGGTGGTGGTGAGGGTGGGGGGTGGGGGTGAGGGTGAAGGTGATGTTGACGGTGGATTTGAGGGTTAGGGTGAGGGTGGGGATGGGAGTGTGGGTGGGGTGGGCATGGGGGTGGGGGTGAGCGTCAGGCTGAGGGTGGTTGTGGGTTCTGGGCTAAGGGTGAGTGTTAGGGAAAGGGTGGGGGTTAGGGTGAGGGTGAGGGTGAGGTTAGGGGTGGAGGTTGGGTGAGGGTGAGAGTGAGGGAGGCTGTTGGGTTTTGAGTGAGGGTGAGGGTGAGGGTGGGGTTGGGGTTTTTAGGGTGAGAGTGGTGGTGGGGGTGAGGGTGCGGTGGGAGTGGGGTTGGGGTTAGGGTGAGTGTGAGGCTGAGTGTGGGGGTTAGGGTGAGGGTGAGGGTGGGGTTGCTGGTGGTGACCCCAATCCCCACAATCACCATCAAACCCAAACCCACTCCCACGGACACCCCAACTCCCTCCCCCACCCTTCCGCTCACCATCCGCCCCACCCCCACTCCAAACCCACACTCTCACTCACAGCCCCACCCTCACACTCACTCCCACTCCCACCCTCACCCCACCCCACCCTAATCCTAACCCTCATCCTCTACCCAACCCCCACCCCAACCCCACCCTCACCCACACCCTCATCTGAATCCCCAAATCCACCGTCAAGCTTAACCCTCACCCCCACCCCAAGCCCCCACTCCCACGCCCACCCTCACAAATTTAACCTGGAATCCTTCTCCAAAAGCTATTTAGCTGTACTGCTGATCTTCTGTTACAGATCCCTAACCCCCACCCCCACCCTCGCCCCAATCCCACCGGCACCCTCACCCCTACCACCATCCTCACACCCAGCCTCACCCTCCATCTCACCCACACCGTCACCGTCACCTTACCCCAACCCCTACACTTACCCTCAGCCTCACACCCACGCCCACCCTCACCCACACTCCGACCCCCACCCTCTCCCTCACCCTCACCGTCACCCCCACCCCCACCCCCTCCCAAATACTACCCTCACCCGCGCTCTCACAATAACCCTAACCCTTACCCACACACTCACCCTCAACCTCACCACAACCCCCATCCCCACACACCCCGCCTTCTAACCCTCACGCTCACCCCATCCCCACCCTCACCATCACCCTCACCCTCACCCCACCTCCATCCCCACCCCTAACCTAACCGTCACCCTTACGCTTACCCTAACACCCACCATCACCGTCACCCTCAGCCTCTCCCCCACCCGCCACCCTCACCCTCACCCTAATCCTAACCTTAACCCTAAACCTAACCCTTACCCTCAACCTCAATCTCTCCCCAAGTCCCACCCCCACCCCCCACCCCCACCCTCACCCACACCCGCATCCTGATCCTAACTCCCAACCCAACCCCCTCCTTACCCCAACCCCCAAAATAACACTCAGCCTCATTCTCACCCCCACACGCACGCCCAACTCCACCCTTACCATTACCCTCACTCTAACCCTCACCCTATTCGCCAACCCAACCCCCAAACCAAGCCTCAACCTCACCCTCACCTTCACAATCACCCCCACAAACACCCTCAGCCTCACCACAGCCCCTCCCTCATCCTCACCCTCACACCCACTCTCACCCCTTAGCCTCACCCTCACCCTCACCCCCACCCCAACCAGAATCTTACCCTCACTGCCAGCCCCACCCCCACCCTCTCCCTCACCCTGACCACAGCCCCGCCCTCATCCTCACCCACACACCCACTCTCGCCCCCTAGCCTCACACTCACCCCCAAACCTCAACCTCACCCTCACCTTAACCCACACCCCCACGCTCATCCTCTCCCTGTAATGGTGGCGGTGAGGTGGGGCGGTTGGGTGGGGGTGACTGTGAGGGTAAAGGACGGGGTTTGTGCCTTTTAGATGTACTGCTGCACTTCTGGTACAGATCCGTTCGGGAGAATACCTTACAATGAACAATTCAATACTGTTCACTGCAAGTTCCAATTTCACCTGGATCCTCTTTGATACGCCTGTTAGATGTTCTACTGCGGTTTTTTGGACTATTAGTTGTTGAAAATTTCAAAGTATTTCAACTCTGTTTACTGCTACAGACAAATTTCAAGTAGAATCGCCCTACAAAAGCCGTTATGCTGCACTGGTCAGCCTTTCGTGCAGATCCGTTCGCAAGAATACGTTACAATGAACAAGTAAATCCTGTTCACAGTAAGTTCCAAATGATCCTGGAATCCTCTTTAAAAAGCCGGTTAAATGTGATGCTGCACTTCTTGTACACATCGGTTCGTGAAACTTCCTCACAAAGAGCATTACAATTTTTTCAGTGCTACAATTAAATTTCTCCTGAAAGCCGCCTCCAAAAGCAATTATGCTGCAATTGTGGGCTTTTCGTGCAGATCCGTTCGTGAGAATACTTCGCAATGAACAATTCACCTAGTTCGCAGCTACTGCCAAATGTCTCCTGTAAATCTCCTCCAAAAGTATTTAAAAGAACTGCTACGATTTTGGTACATCCGATCGTGAGAATACATCACAATGGTAAATTCAATCCTGTTCACAGCAATTTCCAAATATCTGCTGGAATCCTCTTAATATGACAGTTAGATATGCTTCTGCGCTTCTTGTACACATCGGTTCGTGAAAACTCCTCACAAAGAGCATTTCCATTTTTTCTCTGCTACATCTAAATTTCTCCTGGAATCTTACTCCAAAAGCAATTATGCTCTACTGGTTGGCTGTTCGTACAGATCCGTTCCTAGGAATACCTCGCAATGAACAATTTAACCTAGTTAACTGCTCCTGCCAAAACGCTCCTGTAAATCTCCTCCAAAAGCCATGTAAATGTACTGCTGTGATTTTGGTACAGATACTTTCGTGGGAATACCTCACTACGATCAATTCAATCCTGTTCACTGCACCTTCCAAATTTCTCCGGGAAGCCGCTATGAAACACCCGTTAGATATTCTACTGCTCTTTTTTTACCAATTAGTTTATGAAAATTCCTCACAAATTATTTCAATTCTGTTCACTGCTACAGACAAGTTTCAAGTAGAATCGCCCTCCAAAATCCGTTATGCTGCACTGGTCGGAATTTCGTACAGTTACGTTCGTGAGAATACCTCACATTGAACAATTCATTCCTGTTCACAGCATGTTCCAAATTTATACTGGAATCATCTTAAAAACGCCAGTTAGATGTGCTGCTGCGCTTCTTGTACACATGGGTTCGTGAAAATTCCTCACAAAGAGCATTTCAATTTTTTCACTGCTACAACTAAATTTCTCCTGGAATCCTCCTCAAAAAGCAATTATGCCGCACTGGTTGGGTTTTCGTAGAGATCCGTTCGTAAGAATACCTCGCAATGAACAATTCAACCCTGTTCACTGCTACAGTCAAACCTCTCCTGGAATCCTCCTCCTAAAGCTATTTAAATGTACTGCTCCGTTTTTTGTACAGCTCCGTTCGTGAGAATACCTCCTTACGATCAATTCAATCCTGGTCACTACAAGTTCCAAATTTCTCCTGGAAGCCTCTTTGAAACGCCATTTAGATGTGCAAAGGACCTTTTTGTACACATCGGTTTATGAAAATTCCTCACGAAGCATATCAATTCTGTTCACTGCTACAGACAAATTTAACCTGGAATCCGTCTCCAAAAGCTATTTAGCTGTACTGCTGATCTTCTGTTACAGATCCCTAACCCCCACCCCCACCCTCGCCCCAATCCCACCGGCACCCTCACCCCTACCACCATCCTCACACCCAGCCTCACCCTCCATCTCACCCACACCGTCACCGTCACCCTCAACCTAATCCTCACCCTAACCCCCACCCCAACCCTCACTGTATCACCCACCCAATCCTCACCCTCACCCTTACCCGCCCCAGCCACTCCCACACACTCACCCTCAAACCCACACCCACGCCCACGCACCCCCCCACCACCACCTGCTCCCTTACGCTTACCCTCAGCCTCACTCACACCGCCCATGCCCACCATCAACCACAGCCCAACCCTCACCCCACCCGCACACGCACGCCAAACCACACCCCGACCCTCATCCTCACCCTGTCACCCTCACTCTCCCCCCCACCCCACGCCCACCCTCACCCTCACTATCCCAGGGTGAGGGTGGGAGTGGGGGTGAGGTTGTGCATTACGGTGAGGGAGAGGGTGGGCATGAGGGTGAGCATGAAGCTAGGGGGTGAGGGGTGTGTGTGGGTGAGTCTGGGGGTGAGGGTGAGGATTAGGCTGAGGGTGGGGGAGTGGTTGATCGTGGGGGAGAGGTGGAGGGTGGGGTTGGGGGTGAGGGTGAGCGTGATGCTGAGGGTGGTGGTGGGGAGGTGGTGGTTCGTGTGCTGGTGAGAGTGAGGGTGAGGGTTTGAGTTAGGTTTAGGATGAGTGTGAGGGTGATGGTGTGGGGGTGGGGTGGGGTAAAGGGTTGGGGTGAGGGTGGGTGTGGTGGTTAGGGTGAGGGTGGGGGTGCGGTGGGGTGGTGGTGAGGGTGGGAGTGGGCGTTGGGCTGAGGGAGAGGGTGAGGGAGGGGGTGGAGTTGTGCTTGGGCGTGGGTGTGGGTTTGAGGTTGAGGGTGAGGGTGATTGTGGGGATTGGGGTAAGGGTGATGGTAAGGTTGAGGATGGGGATGGCGTTGGAGGTAAAGGCAAGGGTGTTGGTGAGGGTGGGGTTTGGGGTGAGGGTGAGCATGAGGGTGGGGTGGGGGTGGGGGTTGTGGTGAGGTTGAGGGTGAGTTTGAGCATTACGGTGAGGGTGCGGGTGAGGGTGAGGATGGGGGAGCGGGGGTGAGTTGGGGGTTGGGGTGAGGGTGAGGGTGAGTGTGGGGGTTGGAGTGGGGGTGAGGGTGGGGCTGGGGGTGAGGATCAAGGTGGGAGTGGGGGTTGGGGTTTGGGTGACAATGAGAGTGAGGGTGAGGATGGGGGTCGGGGTGGGGTCTAGGGTGAGGGTGGAGGTGGGGTTGGGGTTTGGCGTGTGTGGGGGCGTGAGTAGGAGGCTGAGGTTTATTGTAGGGGTTGGGTAGGATGAGGGTGAGGAAGGGGTATGGGTGGGGTTTGGGGTGGGGGTGAGGGTGAGGGTGATGGTGACGGTGGGTGAGGGGCTTAGGGTGAGGGTGAGGTTGGGTGTTGTTGTGGGGGTGAGGGTTGGGGTGAGGGTGAGGGTTAGGGTGAGGGTGAGAGTGAGGGTGAGGGTGCGTGTGGGGGTGAGGGTGAGTGTGAGGGTGAGTGTGGGGGTGGGGTTGGGATTGATGGTGATGGTGAGGGTGGAGGTGGGTTGGGGATTGAGGTGAGGGTGAGGGTGAGGGTGAATATGGGGGTGGGGGGGTGAGTGAGCGTGAGCGTGGTATTGGGTATGGGTGTGAGCGTAAGGTTGGGCGTGGGGGTGTGCGTGGCTGTGGGTATGGGTTTGACGGTGATGGTGAGGGTGATTTTGGGGTTTGGGGTAAGGGTGAGGGTGAGGTAGGTTGGGGTTGGCGGTGAGGTTGAGGGTGATGATGAGGCTGACGTTTGGGTTGAGGGTGAGTGAAAGGGTGAGGTTGGTGGTTGTTCTGGGGGTGGGGGTTGGGGTGAGGGCAAGTGTGAGGGTAAGGGTGGGGGTGTGGGTGAAGGTGAGTGTGAGGGTTAGTGTGGGGGGTGGGGTTGGGATTGGTGGTGAGGGTGAGGGTGGGGGTGGGGGCGAGGATGAGGGTTGGGGTGGGGTTACAGTGGGGGTGAGGGCGAGGGTGAGGCTGGGGGTGCGGGAGGGGGTGAGGGTGAGGGTGGGGGGGGTGTCGGTGAGGGTTGGGGTTTTGGAGGGGGTGGGGGTTAGGGTGAGGTTGGGGTGGTGGTTAGGGTGCGGGTGAGTGTGGGGGTGGGAGTCAGGGTGAGGGTGAGGGTGGGGTTTGGTATCGGGGTGATGGTGAGGGTGAGGGTGCGGGTTGGGGTTGGGGTTAGGGTGAGGGGTCGGTTGAGGGTGAAAGTTAAAGTGAGGATGGGGGTTTGGGGTGAGGGTGAGTTTGAGGGTGAGGGTGAGGGTAGGGTTGGGGGTGAGGGTGGTGGTGGGGGTTAGAGTGAGGTTGACGGTGAGGGTGGGGGTGGGGGTGAGGGTGAGTGTGGGGGTGAAGGTGAGGGTGATGGTGAGGGTAGTGTTGCGGGTGAGGGTGCAGGTGGGGGTGAGTGTGGGTCTGGGGTTAGAGTGAGGGTGAGGGTGAGAGTAAGTGTGGGGGTGAGGGTGAGTGTGAGGGTGAAGGTGGGGGTGGGGTTGAGTTTGAGGGTGACGGTGAGGGTAAGGGTGGGAGTAGGAGTGGGGGTTTGGGTGACAGTGAGAATGAGGGAGAGCGGGGTGGTGGGGGAGGGAGTTACGGTGTGGGTGGGAGTGGAGGTGACGGTGAGGGTGGGTGTGGGGGTAAGGGCGAGGGTGACGGTGGGGGCGGGCGTGAGTGTGAGGGTGGTTGTGGGGGGTGAGGCTGGGGGTGGGTGTAGGGGTGGGGGTTTGGGTGAGGGTGAGCGTCTGGGTGGGGATGAGAGTGAGGGTGACGGTGAGCGTGAGGTTGAGGGCGATGCGGTGGGTGAGAGTGAGGGTGAGGGTGAGAGTGTGGGTGTTTGTGGGTGTGGGGGTGAGGATGAGGGTGGGGGTGGGGGTGAGGGTGAGAGTGGGGGTTACAGTGGGGGTGAGGGTGAGGGCGAGGGTGAGGCTGGGTGTGAGTGTGAGTGTGAGTGTGAGGGTGGGGGTTGGGGTGGGGGTGGGAGTGGGGTGGGGGTGAGGGTGAAGGTGGTTGTTTAGGGTGACAGTGAGTTTGAGGGAAATGGTGAGGGTGAAGTTGGGGGTGGGGGTGATGGTGAGGGTGGGATTGGGGCTGGGTGTGAGGGTTAGCGTGTGGGTGGGTGTGGGGGTTAAGGTGAGGGTGAGGGTCAGGGTGGGGGTGAGGGTGAGGATGACAATTAGGGTGGGTGTGGGTGTTGGGGTCAGGCTGGGGGTGAGGGTAAGGATGGGGGTAGGGGTGGGGGCGAGGGTGAGGGGGAGAGAGACGGTAGGCGTCGGGGTGGGGGTGAGGGTGAGTTTGGGGGTAGGGGTGAGGGTGAGGGTGGGTTTCGGGGTGAGGGTGAGGTTCAGGGCGGGGGTGGGGGTGTGTGTGAGGGTGCATGTGAGGGTGAGGGTGGGGGTAGGGGTGGGGGTCGGGGTGAGGGTGAGGGTGAGGGTGAGGGTGTGGGTGTGGGTGAGGGCGGGGGTTGGGGTGGGGCTGGGTGTGAGGGTGAGCGTGAGGGTGAGGGTGAGGGTGAGGGTGAGGTTGAGGGTGAGGGTGGGTGTACGGGTGATGGTGAGGGTGGAGATGAGTGATGAGTGTAATGGGAGGGTGATGGTGGGTGTGAAATGGGTGTGCGGGTGAGAGTGGGGGCGAGGGTGAGGGCGGGGGTGGGGGTAAGAGTGAAGGTGAGGGTGGGGGTGAGGGTGAGGAAGGCGGTGGGGTTGGGAGTGGAGGTGGGGGTGAGGGTGAGGGTGAGAGAGAGTGTAGGAGTGGGGGTGGCGGTGAGAGAGAGGGTAGTTGTGGGGGTGGGGGTGAGGGTGAGGGTGGGGGTCAGGGTATGGGTGAGGGTGAGGGTCGGGGAGGGGTTGGGGGTGGGGGTAGGGGTGGGGGTCGGGGTGAGGGTGAGGGTGGAGGTGGGGGTGGGGTCGCGTGTGAGGGTGAGAGTGAGTGTGTGGGTTAGGGTGTCTGTGAGGGTGAGGGTGAGCGTGGGGGTGGGGTTGAGAGTGAGGTTGAGGTGAGGGTGAAGTTGAGGGTGGTGGTCGGTGTCAGGGTGAGGTTGAGGGTTGGGGTGAGGGTGGGCGTGGCGGTTGGTGTGAGCGTAAGGGGAGGTTGATGGGGGGGTGAGGGTGGGTGTGCCTGTGAGGGTGAGGGAGTCGGCTAGAGTGAGGGTGAGGGCGGTGGTTGGGGTGGGGGTAATAATCAGGGTGAGGGAGGGGGAGGGTGTGGGTGGGGGTGGGGGTGAGGGTGAGGGTGAGGGTGGTTCTGGGAGTGAGGTTGAGGGTGAGGGTGGAGGTGGGGGTGGGGGTGAGGGTGAAGGTGAGGTTGGGGAAAGGGCTGAGGGTGAGGGTGAGGGAGGGGGTCGGGGTGAAGGTGAGGGTGGGGGTGGGGGTGAGGGTGGGGATGGTGGGTGGGGGTGGTGGTCGGGGTGAGGTTGATGGTGGGGGTGGGGGCTGGGGTGGTGGTGAGGGTGAGGGTGAGGGTGGGGGTGTGCGTTAGGGTGTCTGTGAGGGTGAGAGTGGGAGTGGGGTTTATTGTGAGGTTAGGGGTGGGGGTGAAGGTGCGGGTGGGGGTGTGGGTTAGGGTGTCTGTGTCACAGAGTATAGGGGAGTCTGGCCCTGCACCCCCCTTCCCCGGATTCACTGGGAGTCTCAGCCAGCCAGTAGAACAGAAGGTTTAGTAGAAATGCCAGGAACACAGTCCAACCAGACCTTGTCAGTACATCCAGGACCCCTCAGTTGGGTCCTTCTGGGGGGCAGGGAGCTTAAACCCCAGCCTGGGGGCTCCCTGCATTTCACCCCACAGCTCCAAACGGGGCAGGGAGGCCAGACCCTGTCTGCCTCTCTCCCCTCTTCTCCGGCCAGCTCCAAACTGAAACTCTCCAGCCCCTCCTCCCCCTCTGTCTGCTTCCCGGGCCAGGAGGTCACCTGATCCCTTTGTTCCAACACCTTCAGCTCATACTTTTGCTGGGGAGGAGCCGGGCCATCTTTTGCCAGGAGACAGAGCCATTCTCTGTGTCCAGGCCTCTGCCTTCTAGGGCTTTGTAACAATCATGCACCGTTGTCCCACCACCTAGATACTCAAGCACCACATAGGGGAAACCGAGGCACCCACACAGTACTCAGGGAAACCTTAACAACAGTCCTAGTTCATCACAGTCTGTGAGGGTGATGGTGAGAGTGGGAGTGGGGGTGATGGTTGGGGTGGGGCTGGGTGTGTGTGAGGGTGGGGATGGGGGTGGTGGTTAGGGTGAGGTTGAGGGTGAGGGATGGTGTCGGGGTGAGGGTGAGCATGAGGGAGAGGGTGGGGGTGGGGTGAGGGTGGGGGTGGTTGGTGGGGGTTGGGGTCGGGGTGAGGGTGAGGGTGAGGGTGGGGGTGGGTGCTGGGGTGGTGGTGAGGGTCAGGGTGAGGCTTCGGGTGGGGGTGGGGGTGAGGGTGGGGGTGTGGGTTAGGGTGTCTGTGAGGGTGATGGTGAGAGTGGGAGTGTGGGTTAGGGTAGGGGTGGGGCTGGGTGTGTTTGTGAGTGTGAGGGTGAGGGTGCGGTGGGGGTTGGGGTTAGAGCGAGGTTGAGTGTGTGTGTGCAGTTGAGGGTGAGGGTGGGGGTGGGGGTAAGGGTGAGGGTGATGGTGGGTGTGGGGGTTAGGGTGAGAGTGGGGGTGGGGTGAGGATGAGGGTGGTTCTGGGAGTGAGGTTGAGGGTGAGGGTGGAGGTGGGGGTGGGGGTGATTGTGAGGGTGGGGCTGAGAGTGAGGGTGATTGTGAGGGTGAGGTTAATGGTGGGGGTAGGGGTGAGGGTGTGTTTGAGGGTGGGGGTGAGGGTGAAGGTGGGGTTGGCGGTGGGTGTGAGCGTAAGGGGTGGGTAAGGGTGAGGGTGGGAGTGCGGGTGAGGGTGAGGGTGAGGTTGGGGGCAAGGGTGAGTGTGAGGGTGGGGGAGGGGTGGGGGTAAGAGTGAGGGTGGGGGTGAGGGTGGGGGTAGGGTTGGGGGTGGGGGTGGGGGTGTGGGGGTGGGTGAGAGAGAGGGTGGGCGTGGGGGTGGGGGTGAGGGTGAGGTTGGGGGTAGGGGTGAGGGTGAGGGTGAGGGTGGGGGTCAGTGTGAGGGTGAGGGTGAGCGTGAGGGTGGGGGTGGAGTTGAGGGTGAGGGTGAAGGTGAGGGTGAGGGTGGGGGTGTGGGTAAGGGTGTCTGTGAGGGTGAGAGTGGGAGTTAGGGTGACGGTGTGACGAACTAGTACTGTTGTTAATGTTTTCCCTGAGTACTGTGTGGGTGCCTCGGTTTCCCTATGTAGTGCTTGAGTATTTAGGTGGTGGGACAAGTGTGCATGATTGTTACAGAGGGGCCTGGACACAGAGAAGGGCCGACACTCTGTATCCTAGCAACTGATGGCCCCGGCCCTCCCCTGCAAAGGTGAGAGCTGAAGGTGTTGGAACAAAGGGATCAGGTGACCTCCTGGCCCGGGAAGCAGACAAAGGAGACAGGAGGAGCTGGACAGTTTCAGTTTGGAGCTGGCCGGAGAGGAGGGGAGAGGGTCAGACAGGGTCTGGCCTCCCTGCCCCCGTTTGGAGCTGTGGGGTGAAATGCAGGGAGCCCCCGGGCTGGGGTCTAAGCTACCTGCCCCCCGGAATGGCCCGGCTGAGGGGTCCTGGATGTACTGACAAGCTCTAGTTGGACTGTGTTCCTGGCATCTCTAATAAACCTTCTGTTCTACTGGCTGGCTGAGACTCCCAGTGAATCCAGGGAAGAGGGGTACAGGCACTGACTCCTCCACACTCTGTGACAACTGGTGGAAGCGAGGGGATGGTCTGTAGCTCATGAACGACGCATCCTGCAGTAAGTAACTGGGGAGCAGTAGAATGAAGGGTGGCTAACGAGGTCCAGGCGTCCTGAAGGCTCACAGAGGAACGGTTTCGGGGAGCGGAGGAGCTACGCTTAACCCCTGGGAGTGTGTGACCAGCAAGAAGGACTGTGCAATGATGGGGTCCCCCTGGGGGCTGCAGTGAGCAGTCCCAGGGGCAGAGGAGCCTGCGGCTTGGCCCTGGGAGAGAGAAGGATTTTTGCGGTGACAGGGTTCCCCTGGGGGTGCCAAGAGTGAACCCAGGGGCGGAGGACCTCCAGGTCGACCCTGGCAAAGAGGCGGTGACCTGGAGAATGGCTGGCACACTTGGGGTTAGTCCTGGAAACCGTGGGGAGCTAAGAGCACACAGGCCTGCGAACCCACAGCAACTTGGGAGCAGTGAAGTGATGGAGTATCGCTTTCTCCTTAAAAGAAGCATTGTAACCCTGTGCAAAAAGAGAGGGATACACATTGGGAAGTTCACTAAAGCGCAGTTAATCGCGCAGCTGGAGGAGGATGACCATTCTAAGGAGCAGATTCCTGACCCCGATGGGGCTACAGCAGGATCTGAGAGCAGCTGGAGCGGTAGCCTGGCATCCCCAAGAGTCTTGTCCCCATCCAGACGGGGGTCTTCACGACCGGGTTCCCCAGCAGGGGATCGGAGACGGATGGGACTGGAGCTGAGTCCGAGAGAGCAAGAGGACTGTGAGAGACAGCGAGAGCCTGAGAGAGACCTACAGAAGAAGCAGCAGCAGCAGCATGAACTGGCGATGGAGGAACAGAGAGGCATAGGGGACTGGCCAGGGGTGAATCGGGATGTGGAGACCCACCTCACTGCCTTTAAGCAGGCTGGCGATTTGAACCAGGGAGACCCTGCAGAAAAGCCCCGGGATCTAGCTCCCTTGCTGGGTCCCAAGGCCGTAAACTCCGTCAGCCAGATCAGGGGGATGGTGGACGTATTTCCACGCCTGGCCCAAACCTATACGTCTGCGTGGAGTCTCATGGGCTCAAGCCAAATGGACCCCCTGTGGGAGCGGAAGGTGATGGTCAATGGCGAGACATTCTGGGGGTGGCGAGACCCCGGGACAGAGAGAACTGTGGTCAGGCCCCGGGTGGTGCACCCCCACCAGATGCTGAGGGGCTGTGTGACCTGGGTGAGGGTCCCAGGGACGGACCCATTTGGTCTGCCTATGGCCCACATCCCTGTGCAGACCCAGGAGGGGTCGGGCTGGCTGGTGGTTGGGGTTCTCCAGGATATCAGCTGTGAGGTGCTGTTGGGGGGTGACTGTGTATCTTTGGGACAGGAGCCAGGCCCTGGCCCTGTAACGGCCAAGGATTTGAATTTGAACTCAGGAAACCAATTGGCTAAGAGGGAAATGGTCAGTGAAAATGCAAATGACCTGGCAGGCAGGGGGGAGGAGCTGCCAGGCACGGGATACCTGCCTGTCTGGAACCAGACCCCTAAGGCGGGGTGGGACAGAGAGATGCTCCCCACCCAGCTGCACACTGGAGAGCGGGCTCAGGCAGTCTCTGAGGCAGAGAGCAAAGCAGCGAGCCCGCTGCCTGGCCCCACAGGGACAGCCAGGGCAGCGCTGAGCACCGGGGGAGCAGAGACCCCAGCTGAGTGGGGGGACACACAGGCAGGGCAGGACAGCTGCCAACCAGGCTTGCCTGGTCCAGAGGTGTGGCCGGGAAGTGATTCCACGGCAGGGAGGGAGCCACCAGGGACAGGGCTCAGTGGGGCGGTGACCCCAGGGCTGGCCAGTGAGCTGCAGAGGGATCCCGCCTTGGAGAAGCTAAGGGAACTTTCTGGCCACAGCGCTGCAAACCCCCTTGGGGAAGACTGCAGAGACAGATCCCTGTGGGAGAAGGGATTCCTGTGCCGGGAATGGGCTTCCCAAGGGGAAGTAGAACTGTGGGGAATCAGGAGGCAGCCTGTGGGGCCCCAGAAGTATCATCACCGGCTATTGTACCTGGCCCGGGGTAAGGGAGAAGATCCCTGGAGAGCCCTGCCCATCAGAGAGGAACCTTTCCAGAAGGTGGCTATGAATAGGGTGGGCCCCCTCAGCAGGGCAACCTGGTCAGGGAAGAAATGCATCCTGGTGGTGATGGATTTTGCCACCCGCTACCCAGAGCTGGTGGCTCTGTCCTCCACCGGGGCAGACACCGAGACAGACGCGCTGCTGATCATCTTCAGCAGAGTGGGGGTCCCCAGCGAGGTCCTTACAGACCAGGGATCCGAGGTTATGTCAGCTCTGCTCCGGGACGTGTGGGAGAAAGGTGGGGTCTGGCCCACCTGGGCCTCTGCATATCACCCTCAGTCCAACGGGCTGGTGGAGAGAGTTCTGGGGACCGTGATGCTGATGCTGAGGACTTGTATAAATCAGGACAAGTACCTGCCCCACCGATGGCACAGGGAAGTGCCCCAGGAATCACCAGGGGGCTTCCCTTTCAAGCTGTGGTATGGGAGGAGAGTAAGGGGACCCCTAGAACTGGTAAGGGATGATTGGGAGGAGAAGGGGGAGACCCCCTGGTGGATCTCTCCCCTGAGATGGGAGCCAATCCTCCCATCAGGTGTCCCCCATTCAGAGTAACTGGGAAAAGAGCCCAGAACCTGGAGAGAGAGGCAAAGGACATGCTGGCTTTAGAGGTGATCCCGTCATTTAGCAGCCCACGGCTTGCCTAGGTAGAGGCGATCAGAGATTGGCCTGTTCCCCAGACCAAAAAACAGGTCCATGCCTTTAGCGGTTGGCGGGGTACTACCAGAGGTTTGTACCCCCCTTTAGCTCCCTAGCTGCCCCCATCACAGAGCTAGGTAAGAAGGGGAAGCCAGATGAGGCAGTCTGGACCGAGCAGGGCCAGAGGGCTGTCTGTGCGCTGAAGGAGGCTCTAATCCAGGGCCGAATAGATCGAGTAAACCCAGACCGGGCCAAGCCCTGTACAGTGTTCACCGAAGCCTCAGACACAGGGCTGGGCGCGGTGCTAATGCAGGCCTATGCGAAGTGGGGGAGACATACCATCGGGTGAGCAAGGAGCTGCTGCCCTGGAGGGAGAACGGTCAGGCCATAGAGAGGGAATGCCTGGCCATGGGGCAGGCCCTTAAGAAGCAGCAGCCAGATCTATTTGGGTGGCGCTTTACAGTGTATATTCACCATCTCGCCCCGACGTGGCTGCATCCAGGAAAAGGGGCCGATGCCGAGCGGCTGGTGACACAGACACGTGGTCAGAGAGGGGACCAGATCAAGAGGGAGGCTCTTAACCAAGAGAGCCCGAATTACAGCCCTCGAGACTGGAGCACTAGGAGAAGACCTGATCTCAGCTTGAACCCCAGGGGTTTTGGGATGGGAAAAGGGCAGAGGACGCATAAACCTTCCCACATGCGGCCTGCTGGTGCCATCAAGCCCACCCGACCTAAGGGAACACGTCGAACTGGAAGGGCCTGGTGTAACCGGGTTCGAACTTCCCCAGGTCACTGACTAAAGTGACCCCGCTCAGTTCGGTCTCGAAGGGGGGAGAGATGTGACGAACTAGGACTGTTGTTAATGTTTTCCCTGACTAGTGTGTGGGTGCCTCGGTTTCCATATGCAGTGCTTGAGTATTTAGGTGGTGGGACAAGGGTGCATGATTGTTACAGAGCCCTAGGGCAGGAGCCTGGACACAAAGAAGGGCCTACACACTGTATCCAAGCAACTGATGGCCACGGCCCCTCCCCTGCAAAGGTGAGAGCTGAAGGTGTTGGAACAAAGGGATCAGGTGACCTCCTGGCCCGGGAAGCAGACAAAGGAGAGAGGAGGGGCTGGACAGTTTCAGTTTGGAGCTGGCTTGGGAAGAGGGAAAAAGAGCAGACAGTGTCTGGCCTCCCTGCCCCCGTTTGGAGCTGTGGGGTGAAATGCAGGGAGCCCCTGGGCTAGGTCTAAGCTCCCTGCCCCCCGGAAGGGCCCGGCTGAGGGGTCCTGGATGTACTGACAAGCTCTGGTTGGATTGCGTTCCTGGCATCTCTAATAAACCTGTTATACTGGCTGGCTGAGACTCCCAGTGAATCCGGGGAAGAGGGGTGCAGATGTTGACTCCCCCACACTCCGTGACAGAGGGTGAGGGTGGGGGTGGGGGTGAGGGTGAGCGTGGGGGTGGGGCTGAGAGTGAGGGTGAGGGTGAGGTTGAGGGTGGGGCTGGTGGTCAGGGTGAGGTTGAGGGTGGAGGTGAGGGTGAGGGTGGGAGTAGGGGTGGCGGTGGGTGTGAGCATAAGGGGAGGGTGAGGGTGGGTGTGCGGGTAAGATTGAGGGTGGCGGCGAGGGTTAGGGTGAGGGCGGGGGTGGGGGTGGGGGTAAGAGTGAGGGTGAGGGTGGGGGTGAGGGTGAGAGAGAGGGTGGGCATGGTGGTGGTGGTGAGGGTGAGGGTGAGGTTGGGTTTAGGGGTGAGGGTGGGGAAGGGGGTGGGGGTGAGAGTGCGGGTGAGTGTGAGGGTGAGGGTGGGGGTGGTGGATGTACCGACGGCCGCCAGCGGCGCCCAGTGACGGGCTGCGGCTGCAGCTAACAACATTTTCCCCACGGGCCCATAGTTGAATTGGGGCCCAGTGAGCCGATGAGCCCAATTGTAAACAGTTTCGTTGCGCTGCGAAACAGAATACCCCACATGATGTGAGGTTACGAACAAGGTGATGGTAAGGGGCTGAGTTGGGTTGAATCCAGCTAAATGAGGGTTGGAGGAAAACCAGGAGGCCATTTCCTCCAGGGAGCTTTGAGCCGACGGGCCCCACACTTCGCGAGTGCGTTTTGAGGAGATAGGGGCTTGCAGGGTTTCTAACGCAGGGATTAGTCGAGTGGGGAGAAAGTGGCGATGATAATTGAGGAGCCCCAGTAGCCGCTGGAGTGCTTTCCTGGTCCTGGGAGGGTCTGCTACCCAAGGATCCAGAACGCCAGCGGGCGCCTGGGAATAGGAAGTGGGGGTGAACTGAAACCCCAGAAACGAGAACTGTTGAGAAGCCTGCAGGTGACTTTTGGTTGTATTAAGTAGCCATCCGCCAGCTTGTAAAACGCGTACGACATCTTGCGTGGTGGCTTGGACCCATTGAGGGTCAGGGCCACATACGATGATGTCATCCACGTAGGATAAAACGGTGACCCCAGGCGAGACACTCGCCTTCTGCAAGGTGACGCTAAGGTGAGACGTTGCTAATGCTGGGGAATTACAGAACCCTTGTGGGCACACCTTCCATTTATACTGAGCGCCACTGAAGGCGAAGTTTAAAATTTCATGCACGTCCCTTAATGGAATTTGGTAGAACATGTCCTTTAGATCCAGGGTACATGCCCATTGGTTGTGGTCATTACTTAACTGCCTCTGGATATCAGGAATGGTGGCTGCGCTAGTAAAGGCGACACGCTTAATGCGGCTATTTGCCTCTCTATAATCAATAACGAGGCGGAATTTTGAGGGGTCCCCTGGCTTCGGGATACCCCAAACCGGGGATAGGAAGATAGAGGTGACCGCGCGCTCGATCTTTCCTTCCGCCAGGAGCTGCGTGAGCAGGTCCTCAATAAGCTGGACTCCCTCCGGCTTTGTGGGGATGGGAGAGAACTTCCATGGCTTGGAGCTAATTAGCTCAGGGGTGTAAGGGGGCGAGCCGCCTACCGTGATGGGGAGGGCCTGTAAAACCGAGGCTTGCAATTTGAATCTTTTTATGCCGGAGACTCCTAACAGATTTTGTGCCCCCAACAGGGCTTTTATTTTCCTGACATATTTTCCGTGGGCGATTGGGACCCAAACTATGGGTTTTTCTTCAATACTATTGAGGCCTTGGACAAACATAGTCGAGCCCATGGGAGTGTGGGGAACCTCAGCTGTGATTATGCTGACTTGGGCGCCTGTATCTAACAGAAATCGAACCGGGGCGCCCTCAACACATAATGTCACGTAAGGGCGCTCGTCGGAAAGGGAGACGGAGTGGGCCGGGGAGCACCCGGCCACTACTCGTTTTTTGACTTAACGTAATCATCCCAATCCTTCCACCCGAGTTGTTTGGCCAGGGTTTGCTTTTCTGCGGAGGCCATTTTTCGCAGAGCCTCCTTGGGGATTCCTTTGTTAAGAAAGAACCCGAAGAGCGCGCGTTCTAGCTTCGTGCGCTCAGGATACCCTTTAGAGGGTGGGGCAGCTCTTTGCATACTCGTCCCTGCTAGAACAGAGGCTGGGAACCGGATCCTGCTGGCGGCCTCCTAGAGGGTAACAATGGGCCGACCCACTTGTGCATGCAAGGACAGTACGGCTCCCGTGTCTAATTGGGGGCTGCCCTCCAGGGCTAAAGTGAGGGCATTAAGTGTGATGGGGATTTGTGATGGATCGGTGACATACAAAAAGGGAGTGTGGGTCCCCAATTGCTCTTCGGTCAGATTAAGCGGGGCCGTTCGGGGGTCCCACAGGACGATGGAGGCCCCAGCTATTGCCCAGATTAATTCGTGTGGTGTCTTAATGGATTCGGGGGTCATGAACATCCCCTTGAAACTGCCCTTCATGGCAAGGAGGGCTGCCGCAGGGGTGACAATGGGCCAGACGCGGTTACCCAGGAGGCCGTGACCCGGGAGACCCCTAGCCCAGTTGCCCGTCTTGGCTAGGACCGACGCTTCGCCCTGATCCAGGGTGTCCGCCCCATTATCGAGCGCAAGGCGACCGAGCCACACCACGGGAGACTCGTCGTCCTTGCGTCGAGTGTCTAACAAAAAATCTTTTAACTCGGCCTTCGACCGGGTGCGCCACTCGGTAGTGCTGGTGGTCCCCCCGGTGGCGCCATCCCTCTTGTTTTTGACTATAATTACGGGCATTGCCTCGGGATGGGGGGGCGCTGAGGGGACCTTCGGATATAGTGATGGGCCCTTTGGGGCCTCATAGGGGGGAGGTTCTCGTACCTGGTTCTGGTCGGGGGGAGGCTCTTTAATTCCCCCCTCCTCATCGACTCCATCCTCTGGGTCGGGTGATGAGGCTGCCGCTGCCTGATGCGCGGCGAACAGGGTGCCCCCGTGGAGCACGGTACAGAGGTCCAGTGCTCGGTTAACGATGGAAAACAGGACGGTGGATACGTCCTCTGATTTATACTGGTCAGGTCGTAGTTTCTTTGGCCTTTTGATTTGTTCGAGCTCGCCCAACAGCTGGGTCATAAGTTGGTGAGCTGGGTCGCCACTAGAAACTCTTGGCGGTGGGACTATTTCCGAGACCGTGGCCCCCGACCTCCTGACTATGCGACCGCATTCCCGCCAAATATGGCTCGGTTCTCCGGTACGAGTACTCCCAGCAACCCCCGTGCACTGGGGCTGAAGGGAGGACTCGGCTGGCTGGCATTGGATGCCGGGGGGGCAGTACAAGAGGCACCCCACCGACTCCAAGGTCAATGGGGTCGTGTAACTAGCGGACCCGGTTGGTGTTTGGATAACGCAAACCCAGTCCAAGGTTGCCTGGCTGGACTGCTTGGCTTGTAATAGGTGGAACTGCAGGTGTTGGAACTGTTCCAATTCGGTCTGTGTGCGGTCCCACCACGCCAGGGGCAGGGTCCAACCTCGGAACATCCTGTTCGTGACGCCATGTGGAAGCGAGTACCCTCAAGGGCCACCTGGCTGGGCGAGGGTATGTGTGCACCTGTTATCTACCAGGGCACAGTACTAAGGTTCGCGTGGATGTTCAGAGGGAACCCCCCTGGAGCGGATGGGAACCACACAGACACCGAGGCAATAAGGCTAGAGATTTCAGCTTTATTGCAAATGACACTTATAACCTAGGTTTACAATACACAATTAATGCAAAAAACAAGATTATTCCTATTAAAAACAGCAACAGTCCTTGGAGTTGTTCTAAATCCCAATAATTACTCGGGATGAGCCATGGACTAGTAGAATTAGAGGGATAATACATAGGATGCTTCTGCAGGGATGAATTGCAATTACAGGGAGAGGGTGATGCAAAATATCAAGCAATAGGGTATTAAAGAATACTTACAAATACAAACCAGTACACGAACATTACGGCCGGCACACGCTGAGTCGGGAAAGGTTTTGGGTTGATCAGGCCCGAATTACGAATTAGTGACTTGTGTGAGTCTTCGGTTCCTCTCCTGCCGTTCCTTTGTGGAACAGGACAGATATACCCAGGGTGACGTGAGCACCGAAACTTGAAAAAAGGGGAGGGGGAAGAGCACAATGGGGTGAAAACGAAGGACTTGTTTGTGTCCCCGCTTGGGTGCTCGAGGGGAATGTGGATGTGGCTGCCGTGCCCCAACGGACCAAGGATCGGGGTGGGCCGGTGCCTTCAGCGCAGATAGTGCGGGCTGGCTGTGTATTCTGTAATAGAGGCCAGGGCAAGCATAATGGAGCTAAATATCTTAACAGGCGTGAGGATTAGCGTGAGGGTGAGGGTGGGTGTGGGTGTGGGGGTTAAGGTGAGGGTCAGGATGGGGGAGGGGGTGGGGGTGGGTGTTAGGGTGATGGTGACGGTGGGCTTGGGGGTTAGGGTGAAGGTGTGGGTCAGGGTGAGCATGAGGGTGGGGGTGGGGGATGGGGTTTGCGGTGAGGGTGAGAGTTAGCGTTAGTGTGGGGTGGGTGGGGGTGAGGGTGAGGGTGAGGGTGGGTGTGGTGGTTAGGGTGAGGGTGAGGGTGTGGGTGAGGGTGGGGGTGCGCGTTGGTGTAGGGCTGGGTTTAAGGGTGAGGGTGAATGTGATTCTGGGGGTTGGGGTAACTACCACCACACTCACCTCCACAAGCACCCCCACCCCCACGCTCACCCTGAGCGCATCCCCCGCCCCCCTCACCCTAACCGCAACCCCCGCCCCCACCCCACCCCCACCGTCACCCTCACCCTCACGCTCACCCTCACCCTCACGCTCACCCCCACCCCCCCCACCATCACTGTCACCCTCACCCAAACCCTAACCCTCACCCTCACCCTCAACCCAAACCCAACCCCCACCCCCACCCTCACCCTCGCCCTCACCTTCACCATAACCCCCAAGTTCACCATCACTGTCACAGTCAACCTCACCCGCACCCCACCCCCACCCTCACCCTCACTCTTTCCCTCATCCTCAAGCCCTCTCCCGCATCACTCCCAACCTCACCCTCAGCCTCACGCCAACCCCCGCCCGGACCGTCCTCCTCACCCAAGCCCTCATCCTCACCTCCACCCTCACCCACTCCCTCACCCCCAGCCTGATGCTCACCCTCAGCCTTACCCCCACCCTCACCCTCATCCCCACCTCCACCCCCACCCCCAACATCACTCTGACCCCCACTCCCACCCCCACCCTAAACCTAACCCTCACCCTCACCCGCACCCCACCCCCAACCTCGTCCTCGCCCTCACCCTCACTCCCAGCCTGACGCTCACCCTCACCCTTTCCCCAATCCTCAACCTCAGCCCCACCCTCACCCCCACCCTCACCCTCAAACTCACTGTAACGCTCAACCTCACCACAACCCCCACCCCCATCATCACGCTCACCCTCACCCTCAGCCCCACACCCACCCTCACCCTAACCCCACCCCCGCACCCACCCCAGCTCCACCGTCAGCGTCACCCTGAGCCCCACACCCACACTCACCCTCACCCTAACCCCAACCCCCGCACCCACCCCACCCCAACCGTCAACCTCACACTAACACTCGCCCTCACCCTCACCTTCACCCTAACCACCAAATCCACTGTCACCATCACCCTCACCCTCACATTCACCCCAAACCCCATCCCCACACCCACCGTCACTCTCATCCTCATTCTCACCCCAAACCCCACCGTCACCCCCACCCCCATCCACTCCCCCAACCTCACCCTTACCCCAACACCCAAAATCACCCTCACCCTCAAACCCACACCCACGCACAACCCCACCCACAGCCCCACCCTTACGCTCACTCTCACCCCAAACCCCACTCACACCCCCACCCCTACCCTCAACCTCACCCTCATCCTCACTCCAACCCCCACGCCCACCCTCACTCCAACGCCCACCCCCACCCCCACTCTCACCCTCACCCTCACCCTAACCCCCACCCCCACCCTCAGCCTCACCTCCGACCCCCACCCTAACCCTCGCCCTCACCCTAACCCCAACCTCCACCCCACCCCACCTCAACCCACACCCTCACTCCAATAACAACCCTCACCCTCACTCTCACCCTCACCCTAACCATAACCCTCTCCCTCACCGTCACCCTCACCCCAAACCCCACCCTCACCATCACTCTCACCCCCACCCCAACCTCACTATCACCCTCACCGTTACACCAACTCCCAGAATCACGCTCACGCTCACCCTCACCCACAAACCCATACCGACGCCAACGAACAAACCCACCCCCACCCCCATGCTTACACTCACCCTCACTGCCACCCCCACTCACACCCTCACCCTCACTCACACCCCAACCCCCACCCTCAACCTCACCACCACCCCACCTCCAACATCAGGCTCACCCTCACCCTCACGCCCATACCCACCCTCACCTTTACCCTAACCCCAACACCTGCCCCACCCCACCCCCACCCCCAAACTCACCATCACCCTCAGCCTCACCCAAAACCCCACCCCCACTCTCACCCTCACCCTAACACCAACCCCCACCCCAACCCTCACCCACCCTCACCCTCACCCTCTCCCCCACCCCCACCCTCACTCTCACCATCACCCTAACCCCCAATCCCACCATCACCATCACCTTCACCCTCACCCCCACCCAAACTCCCACACCCACCCTCACGATCACCCTCACCCCTACCCACACACCCACATCCACCCCTGCCCTCACCCTCACCCTCACCGTCACACTCACCCAACCCCCACCCCCACCTACACCCTCACCCTAACCCCCAAACCCACTGTCACCATCACCTTCACCCTCACCCCCACCCCCACCCTCACCATCACCCTCACCCCTACCCACACACCCACATCCACCCCCGCCCTCACCCTCACCCTGACCCCCAAACTCACCCTCCCCCTCGCCCCAACCCTCACCCATACCCTCACCTGCACCCTCACCACCACGCCACCCCCCACCACCACCCTAACCCTAACCCTAAACCCCATCCCCATCCTCAACCCTCAGGGTGAGGGTGAGGGTGAGTGTGGGGGTTAGGGTGAGGGTGATCGTGGGGTTGCTCGTGGTGACCCCAACCCGCACAATCACCATCACCCTCACCCAAAACCCCACACCCACCCTAAACCTCACCCTAACCCAAACCCCCACCCCCCACCCCTGACCCACCCTCACCCTCAAACCTAACCCCAACCCCACCCCCACCCTCACCCTCACCCACACTGTCACCCTCACCCTCACCGTAACGCTCAACCTCACCCCCACCCCCACGCCCACCCCACCCTCACCCCCAGACTCACCGTCACCCTCACCCTCACGCACACTCAAAACCCCACACCCACCCAAACCACCGATCCCCACCACTCACCCACCCTCACCGTCACTCTCACTGTAACCTCCAAACCCACCGTCACCATCACCCTCACCGTGAACCCCACACCATCCCCAACCCGACGCCCACCCCACCCTCACTCCCACCCCACCCTCACTCCCACCCCCACCCCACCGTCTCCCTCAACCTCACCACAAGCCCCTCCCCCACTCCCACCCTGAACCTCTCCCCCAACCCCACCCTCAGCCTGACCCCCACTCCCAACCCCACACTCACCCTCACCCTCACTCCCAACCCAACCCCCAACCCCACCCCAACCCACACCACACCTTCAACCTCACCATCCCCCTCATTCTTACCCCAACCCCCACAATCACGCTGACCCTCACCCACAATACCACACCCACGCCCAACCGCACCCCAACCACACCCTTACGCTCACCCTCACCCTCACCCCCAACCCCACCCTCACCCTCACCCCAACTCCAACCCCCACCCCCACCCTCACCACCACCCTCACCCTCACCCTAACCCCCACGCCCACCCCCACTCTCACCCTCATTCATTTCCCCACCTGCACCCTCAGCATCACCCTCACCATCATCCACACTCTCAGCCTCAATGCAACACCCACACCCACGCCCACCCCCACCCCCACTCTTACGCTCACCCTCACCCCCACCACCACCCCCACTCTCACCCCAACCCCCACCCCCAAAACCACCATCACCGTGAGCCTCACCCGCACCCTCATCCTCACCCTAATCCCCACCCCCAACCCACACCCTCTCCCTCACCCTCATTCCCACCCCACCCTCACCCTACCCCCACCCCCACCCCCACCCCATCCATAACCCTCAACCTCACCCCAACCGCCACCCACAACCCCACCACCATGCTCACCCTAACCCTCAACCTCACCCCCTCCCCCAACACCACCTTCAACCTCACCCAAACCGTTATCCCACCCCCACAATCACCCTCATCCTCCAACACAAACCCACTCCCACGGACACCCCAACTCCCTCCCCCACCCTTCCGCTCACCATCCGCCCCACCCCCACTCCAAACCCTCACCGTCACTCACACCCCCACCCTCACCCTCACTCCCACTGCCATCCTCACCAACACCCCCACCCCCACCCTAACCCTAACCCTCACCCTCTATCCAACCCCACCCCCATCCTCAGCGCCATCCTCATCCTCCCTCCCATCCCCACCCCCACCCTCACGCTCACACCCACCACAACCCCCACCCCCACCATGTCCCTTACCCTCACCGTCACCGCCACCCCACCGTCCCACCTTACCCCCACCCTCACAGGGTGAGGTGGGGGTGGGGGTCAGGTTGAGCGTTACGGTGAGGGTGATGAGGAGGGTGGGGGTCGGGGTGATTGTGAGTGTGAGGGTGGGGGTGGGGTGAGGGTGAGGGTGAGTGTGGGGGTGAGGGTTGGGGTGGGGGTTCGGGTGAGTTTTAGAGTGAGTGTGAGGGTGAGGGTTAGGGTTACGGTTAGGGTCAGGGTTAGGATTAGGGTGAGGGTGAGGGTGAGGGTGACGGTGGGGGTGGGAGTGACGGTGAGGTTGAGGGTGAGGTTGGGGTGGGGGTTGGGGTTAGGGTGAGGATGAGGGTGGGCGTGGGGGTTTGGGTGAGGGTGAGGGTGGGGGTGGGGGTGGTGAGGTGGTGAGGCTGAGGGTGGGGGTGAAGGTCGGGGTGAGGGTGAAGGTGATGCTGAAGGTGGGTTTGGAGGTTAGTGTGAGGGTGAGGGTGGGGGTGGGGGTCGGAGTGGGGGTGGGGTGGGCGTGGGGTGGGGTTGAGCGTGAGGCTGAGGGTTATTGTGGGGGTTGGGCTAAGGGTGAGTGTGAGGGTGATGAAGAGGTTGGGGGTGGGGGTTGCGGTGGGGGTGAGGGTGAAGGTGATGCTGAAGGAGTGTTTGGGGGTTAGGGTGTGGGTGAGGGTGAGTGTAGGGGTGGGGGTGAGGGTGACGTTGAGCGGGGGTGAAGGGTGGGGTTGGTGATTGGGGTTAGGGTGAAGGTGAGGGTGGGTGTTGGGTTCTGGGGGAGGGGGAGGGTGATGGTGAGTTTGGGGGTGGGGGTGAGGGTGAGTCTGGGGGTGAGGGTGGGGGTGGGGGTTGAGGTTAGGGTGAGGGTGAGGCTGGGTGTTATGTTTTGGGGTCAAGCTGAGGGTTAGAGTTAGTGTGAGGGAGAGAGTGAGCGTGAGGGTGAGGCTGAGGGTGGGGTTGGTAGTGGTTTCCCCACCCCCACAATCACCCTCACCGTCACACTCAAACCCACACCCACACCCACGCACCCCCCCACCCCCAACCTCACCCTCACGCTCACCCTAACCACCACACCCACCCTCACCCTTACTCTCACCCCCACGCCCAACCTCACCATCATCCTCACTGGCACCCTCACCCCACCAGCACCCCCACCCCCCCCAACCCTCACCACTAGACCCTCACCCCCACCCTTACACTCACCCTCACCGTCACCCCCACCCAACGCTCACCCTCACCCTCACCCTCATCCAAAACCCCACACCCACTCTAACCCACACCCGAACACAAACACCACTCCCACCCATCATCCACCCTCACCCTCACCCCACCCCACCCCACCCCCACCACCCTCACCCCAGCCCTGGGTGGGGGTCGGGGTGAGGGTGCTGGTGGGGGTGCGGGGTGAGGGTGAGTGTGGGGTTGGGGTTAGGGTGTCTGTGAGGGTGAGAGTGGGAGTTGGGGTGAGAGTGAGGGAGAGGGTGTGGGTGGGGGTGTGGGTTAGGCTGTCTGTGAGGGTGAGGGTGAGAATGGGAGTGGGGGTGAGGGTGAGGCTGGGGGTGATGGTGAGGGTGAGGGTCGGGTTGAGGGTGAGGGTGAGGGTGCGGGTGGGGGTGGGGCTGGGTGTGAGAGTGAGCGTGAGGATGGGGATGTGGGTTAGGGTGAGGGTGGGTTTGGGGTGGGGGTGGGGGTGTCACAGAGAATAGGGGAGTCCGGCCCTGCACCCCTCTTCCCCGGATTCACTGGAAGTCTCAGCCAGCCAGTAGAACAGAAGGTTTATTAGAGATGCCAAGAACACAGTCCAAACAGAGCTTGTCAGTACAACTAGGACCCCTCAGTAGGGCCCTTCCAGGGGGAGGGAGCTTAGACCCCAGCCTGGGGCTCCCTGCGTTTTACCCCATAGCTCCAAACGGGGGGCAGCGAGGTCAGACCCTGTCTGCGCACACCTCCATGTTCCCCCAGCCAGCTCCAAACTGAAACTGTCCAGCCCCTCCTTTCCCTTTGACTCCTTCCCGGGTCAGAAGGTCACCTGATCACTTTTTTCCAACCCCTTCATCTCTCACCTTTGCAGGAGAGGTTCCGGGGATGTCAGTTGCTAAGGGTACGTCTATACTTACCCATCGCGTCGGAGTCATGGGATCGATGTTCTGGGTTCGATTTATCGTGTCTAGTCAAGTTGCGATAAATCGAACCAGGAAGTGCTCCGTCGTCGACGCTGGTAATCCAGCTCGACGAGTGGAGTAGGCGGAGTCGACGGGGGAGCCTGCGCGCCGCGTCTGGACCACAGGTAAGTTCGAACTAAGGTACTTCAACTTCAGCTACGTTATTAACGTAGCTGAAGTTGCGTATCTTAGTTCGATGGGGGGGTTAGTGTAGACCTGGGCTAAGAGACAGAGTGTCGGCCATTCTCTGTGTCCACGCCCATTTGTAACACTCATGCACCCTTGTCCCACCACCTAGATACTAAGGCACTAAATAGGGAGACCGAGGCACCCACACAGTACTCAGGGAAAACATTAACAACAGACGAATTTCATCACAGGGGGTGACGGTGAGGGTTGGATGTGGGTTGGGGGTCGGGGTGAGGGTGAGGGTGGGGGTGCTGGTGAGGGGGAGGGTGAGGATGAGTGTTGGGGTGGGTTTGGGGGTGGGTTTGGGAGTGAGGGGGAGGGTGAGGGTTGGAGTGGGGGTCAGCGTGAGGGTGAGGGTGGGTGTCTGGGTTTGGGTGGGGGTGTGGGTGATGGTGAGGGTGGGGGTGAGGGTGAGTTTGGGATTGGGTTGGGGGTGAGGGAGAGGGTGGGGGTTTGGACTGTGAGTGAGTTTCAGGGAGAGCTTGAGGGTGAAGGTCGGGGTGGGGGGAGGGTGAGGGTCAGGGTGGGGGTGGGGCTGGGTGTGAGGGTGAGCATGAGGGTGAGGATGGGGTTGGGGGTCAGGGTGAGAGTGGGGGTTAGGGTGTGGGTATGAGTGCGGGTGGGGAAGGGGGTGAGAGTGAGGGTGAGGTTGGGGGTGGGGGTGAGGGTGAGGGTGGGGGTGAGGGTGAGGGTGGGCGTGGGTGTGAGGGTGACGGTGAGGATGTGGTTGAGGATGGGCGTGAAGGAGGGGATGATGGTTATTGTGAGGTTGGGGGTGGGTGTGGGGGTGAGGGTGATGGTGAGAGTGAGGGTGAGTGTGGGGATGTGGGTGCGGGTGAGGGTGAGGGTGGAGGGGTGAGGGTGAGGCTGAGGGTGGGGTGGGGGTGGGGGTGGCAGGGAGGGTGAGGTTGTGGGTGGGTGTGGGGTGAGAGTGAGGGTTAGGGTGGGTGGGGGTGACTGTGAGCGTGAGGGTGGGGGTTGGGATGAGGGTGAGGGTGGCTGTGAGGGTGAGGGTGAGGGTGGGGGAGGTGGTGGGGTGACGGCGAGGGTGAGGGTGGGGTTGGCGGTGTGGTTGGGGGTGAGGGAGAGGGTGAGGTTGAGGGTGAGGATGGAGGCGGGGATGGGGGTGAGGATGAGGGTGGGGGTGGGGGTGATGGGGAGTGTGAGGGGAAGGGGGAGGTCGTGGACGGGGGTGGAGGTGAGGTTGAGGTTGAAGGTGAGGGAGACGGTTGGGGGTGGTGGTGAGGGTGAGGGAGAGTGGGGGTGGAGGTAACGGTTGGAGGGGTGGTGAGGATAGGGGTGGGGTGGGGTTGATGGCGAGGGTGAGGCTGCAGGTTGCCATCACCCGCACCCTCACCCTCACTCTCACCCCCCATAGCCATCCTCACCCTCACCCTCACCCTCACCATCACCCAGACCCCTCCCACACCCTCACCCTTAACCCCAAACTCTCCCTCACCCTCAACCTCACCGCCACCCCCACCGTCACTCTCACACCCACCCCAACCCTAACCCATTCCCCCACCCTCACCCTCACCCTTACAAACACCCCCACCGTCACCGTCAACCCCACCCTAAGCCACACCCCCACCCCAACCATCACCCTCATCCCCAACCCCAACCCAACCCTCACCCTCACCCCCCCACGCCCACCCTCACCCCACCCTCTCTCTCACCCCCACCCCGACCATCACCCTCAGCCTAACCCCCACCGCCACACTCATGCTCACCCCCACCCTCACCCTCACACTCACAATCCCCCTCCCCCCACCCTCACACTCAGCCTCACCCTCACCCTCTCCCTAACACCCACCCCCACCAACACCCTCACCCCCACTACCACATCTCACCCTCACTCTCAGTCTCCCCCTCATCCTAACCCTCACCCCCACCCTCAACCTCACCGTCTCTCTCACCCCAACCCCCACCCTCACCCCCACCTTCACCCTCTCCCTAACCCCCGCCCCCACCCTCACCACCACACCCACCCTCATCCTCACCCTCACCCTCGCCCCTACACCTACCTCTCCCCCAGCCTTACCCACACCCCCATCCTCACCCGCACCCCCACCCTCACCCTCCCCCCTCCCCCACCCTCACCCTCACCCACACCCCGATCCCCAACCCCACTCTTACTAAACTCCCACCCTCACCCTCAGACTCATCCTCACCCTAACCTCCACCCTCACTCTCACCCTCACCGTCACTGCCACCCCCACCCTCAGTCTCACCCCCTCCCCCACCCTAACCCACACCCGACCCTCCCCCTCAAAACCAACCCCACCCTCCCCTCGCCCTCAATCTAAACCCAACCCAGCACACCAACCCTCAACCTCCCCCCCGCCGCCACTCCTCATCCTCTCCCTCCCCCTCCCCATCACCCTGACCCCCTCCCACACCCTCTCCCTCATTCCCACCTTCACCCACTCCCTCACCCTCGCCCTCACACCCACACACACCATCACCATCACCCTCTCCTTCACCCTCACCCCCACCCACAGCCTTACCCTCACCCTCACCCCCAACCCCAACCTCACCCTCACCCTCACCCTCACCCTCACCCCCATTCTCACCCTCCCCATCACACAGACCCCCTTCCACACCCTCACCCTTACCAACACTCCCACCTGACCCATTCCTTCACCCTCGCCCTCACCTCACCCCCCTCAGCCTCACCCTTACCTGCACCCTCACCAGATCCCACCCCCACCCCAACCCTCACCCTCACCCTCACCGACACCCCCATCCCCACCCTCACCCACAGCCTAACCCCCATTCCCACTCCACCCTCATCCTCATCTTCACCCTCACCCCCACCCTCCCCCACCCTCACCCTCACCCACACCCCGATCCCCAACCCCACTCTTACTAAACTCCTACCCTCACCCTCAGCCTCATCCTCACCCTAACCTCCACCCTCACTCTCACCCTCACCGTCACTGCCACCCCCACCCTCAGTCTCACCCCTCCCCCACCCTAACCCACACCCGACCCTCCCCCTCAAAACCAACCCCACCCTCCCCCTCGCCCTCACCCTAAACCCAACCCAGCACACCAACCCTCAACCTCACCCCCACCGCCACTCCTCATCCTTTCCCTCCCCCTCCCCATCACCCCGACCCCCTCCCACACCCTCTCCCTCACTCCCACCTTCACCCACTCCCTCACCCTCGCCCCTCACACCCACACACACAATCACCATCACCCTCACCCTTCCCCCCACCCTCACCCTCTCCTTCACCCTCACCCCCACCCTCAGCTTTACCCTCACCCTCACCCCCAACCCCAGCCTCACCCTCACCCTCACCCTCACCCCCATTCTCACCCTCCCCATCACACGGACCCCCTTCCACCCTCACCCTTACCAACACTCCCCACCTGACCCATTCCTCACCCTCCGCCCTCACCTCACCCCCCCAGCCTCACCCTTACCTGCACCCTCAACAGATCCCCACCCCCACCCCACCCTCACCCTCACCCTCACCGACACCCCCATCCCCACCCTCACCCTCAGCCTACCCCAATCCCCCCCCACCCTCATCCTCATCTTCACCCTCACCCTCACCCTCACCCCCACCCCCACCCTCACGCTCACCTCACCCCACACCTCAACCTCACACTCAACCTCACCCCCACACCCACACTCACTCTCACTCTCACCCTCACCCCACGTCCGCCCTCACACTCACCCTCACCCTAGGCCCCACCCCCACCCTCACCCTAACCCTTAACCCCACCCCTCACCCTCACCCCACCCTCACGCTACCCTAACACTCCACCCGCCCTCACCATCACCCTCACACTCACCCTCACCCTCAACCCCACCGCACCCCCACCTTCACCGACACCCTCACCCTCACCCTCACCCTAACTCTCACCCCAAACCCCACCCCTCACCCTCAAACCCAGCCCCAGCCTCACTCTCACCCTAACCCTCACCACCACCCTCACCCTCACCCTCACCCCAAGCCTCACCCCAAACCCACCCCCACACCCACCCTCGTCCTCACTATCACCCCCACCCTCACCCTCACCCCCACCCTCACCCTCACCTTTACCCCAATCCCCACACCTCATCCTCACCCTCACCCTCACCTCCACCCCCACCCCGACCACCACCATCACACTCACCCTCACACCCACCCTCATCTCATCCCCACCCACACACCCACCCTCACCCTCACCCCACCCCCACCCTGAGCCTCACCCTCACAATAACACCCACCCTCACCTTGCCCTAACTTCCCACCCTCACCCCCACCCTCACCTCTTCCTCACCCCCACCCCCACACTCACCCTCACTCTCACATTTACCCCCACCCTCTCCCTCACCCTCACCCCCACCCTCACATTCACCATCCTCCCCCACACCCCCACTCATCCTCACAATCACCCTCACCCCACCCCCACCCTCACCCCCAGCCCAACCCTCACACCACCACCACCATCACCCCCACTTTCATTCTCACCCCCACCCCCACCCTCACTCCCACCCTCACCCCCACCCTCACCGACACCCTAACCCCCACCACTGCTAACCCTCACCTCCACACCCAACCCCATCCACAACCTCACCCTCACAACCAACCCCACGCTCACCCTCACCCTCTCCGCCAAACTCACCCTCACACTCACCCCCAACCCCATCCTCACCCTCCCAAAATCTCACCCTCATCCTCTCCCCCACCACCACCATCACCCTCACCCCCAACCTCTCCCTCATCCTCAACCTCACCGCCACCCCCACCCTCACTCTCAAAACCACCCCAACCCTAACCCACTCCCCCACCTTCACCCACACCCTCACCCCCACCCTCACCGTAACCCACCCCCACCCCCATAATCACACTCACCCGCACCCCCAACCCAACCCTCATCCTAACCCTCACACCCCACCCCCACCCTCACCACCACCCTCACACTCTCTCTCACCCCCACCCCCACCCTCACCCCGACCCACACCCTAACGCCCACCGCCACCCTCATGCTCACCCCCACCCCCACCCTCACCCTCACAGTCACCCCACCCTCACCCTCTCCTTAACGCCCACACTCACCAACACCCTCACCCTCACCCCCACTACCACAGCTCATCCTCCCTCTCAGCCTCCCCCTCATCCTAACCCTCACCCCCACCCTCAACCTCACCGTCTCTCTCACCCCCACCCCCACCCTCACCCCCACCTTCACCCTCTCCCTAACCCCCGCCCCCACCCACACCCTCAACCCCATCCTCACCACCACACCCACCTCCACCCTCGCCCCCACCCCTCCCCCTCCCCCACCCTCACCCACACCCGACCCTCAACCCCACCCTTACTAAACCCCCACCACCACCCTCACCGTCACCGCAACCCCAACCCTCACCCTCACACTCACTGCCACCCCCACCCTCAGTCTCACCCCCTCCTGCACCCTAACCCACACCCCCACCCTCCCCCTCTCCCTCACCCCCAACCCCACCCTCACCGTCAACCTCACCCTAACCTCAAACCCCCACACCCACCCTCAACCTCACCCCCACTCCTCATCCTCACCCTCACCCTCACCATCACCCGACCCCCTCCCACACCCTCACCCTCACTCCCACCTTCACCCACTCCCTCACCCTCACCCACACACTCACCCCCACCATCACCATCACCCTCACCCTTCCCCTCACCCCACCCTCACCCTCACTCTCACCGCCACCCCTACCCCTACCCTTACCCTCTCGCTCACACTCACCCCCACGCTCAGCATTACCTCACCCTCACCACCACCCCCAACCTCACCCTCACCCTCACCCCCACCCTCACCCTCAACCTCACCCCCATCCCCCCCACTCACCCCCACCATCACCCTCACCCTTCCCCTCACCCCACCCTCACCCTCACTCTCACCGCCACCCCTACCCCTACCCTTACCCTCTCGCTCACACTCACCCCGACGCTCAGCCTTACCTCACCCTCACCCCCACCCCCAACCTCACCCCCATCCCCACCCCCACCTTCACCCTCCCCTCACCCCCACCCTCACCCTCAGCCTCACCCCCATCGCCACCCCCACCCTCATCCTCATGTTCACCCTCACCCTCACCCCCACCCCACACCCCACCCTCACACTCATCCTCACCCCCAACCCCACCCTCACTCTCACTCTCACCCTCACCCCCACCTCCTCCCTCACACTCACCCTCAACTTAGCCCCCACCCCCACCCTCACCCTAACCCTTACTCGCAGCCCCACCGCCAGCCTCACACTCACCCTCAACCCCACCCCACCCCCACCTTCACTGACACCATCACCCTCACCTTAACCCCAACCCCACTCCCACCGCAGTCTCACCCTCACCACCACCCTCACCCTCACTCTCACCCTAATCACCCCAAACCGATCCTCACCCTCACCCTCACTCAAAACCCAACAGCCTCCCTCACTCTCACCGTCACGCAACCCCTACCCCTAACCTGACCCTTACCCTCACCCTAACCCCCACCCTCTCCCTAACACTCACCTTTAGCCCAGAACGCACAACCACCCTCAGCCTGACGCTCACCCCAACCCCCATGCCCACCCCACCCACACTCCCATCCCCACCCTCACCCTAACCCTCAAATCCACCGTCAACATCACCTTCACCCTCACCCCCCACTCCCCCCACCCTCACCACCACCCCCAGACGCACCCCTACTGTCACACTCATCCTCACCCTAACGGTAACCCTCACCCTCACCACCACCCCAACCCTCACCCTAAACCCAACACCCCACCCTGACCCTCATCCTAACCCAACCCCCAACCCCTCTCCACCCCCACCCTAATCCCCGAACCCACCGTCACCGTCACCCTCACCCCCATCCCCACCCCAACCCTCACCCGCACTCTCACCCTAACCATAACCCTCACCCTCACCCTCACCCCATACCCCACCCCCACCCCCTCCCCCACCCTCACTCTCAAACACACCCTCACCCTAATCGCCAAAGCCACCGTCACCCTCACCCTCACCCCATCCCAACCACCACTCCCACCCCCACCCTCACCCTCACCCTCACCCTTACCCCAACCCGTACACTAACCCTCAGCCTCACCCTCACCCACACTCCCACGCCCACCCCCTTTCCCACCCCCACCTTCACCCTCACTCCCACCCCACCCCCACCCTCTCCCTCACCCTCACCCCAAACCCCAACCCCACTCCCACCCTGACCCTCACTCCCACCCACACCCGTACTCCCAACCCCAACCTCACCCTAACTCCCAAACCTTCCTTCAACCCCCCCCGCCCTCACCCGCACCCTCACCGTAACCCTCAACCTCACCCTTACCCCCAACCCACCCCCACCATCACCCTCACCTAACCCTAATCCTCACCCAGACACTCACCCTCAACCTCACCCTCACCCCAAACCCCATACCCACACCCCCCGCCACTCTCATCCTCATCCTTACCCCAAACCCCACACTCACCCTCACCCCCACCCCCATCCACACCCCAACCTCACAATTACCCTCACCCTTAACCCAGCATCGAAAAATCACCCTCACCCTCACCCTCAAGCCCCACACCCACTCACAACCCCACCCATAGCCCCACCCCTACGCTCACTCTCACCCCAACCACCACTCACACCCCCACCCCTACCCTCACCCTCACTCTCACTCCAAACCCCACCCCCACCCTCACCCTCACTTCAACGCCCACCCCCACCCCCACTCTCACCCTCACCCCCACCACCACCCTCACCCTCAGCCTCACCCCACCCCCACCCTGACCCTCGCCCTCACCCTAACCCTAACCCGAACCCCCACCCCACCCCCACCCCACCTCAACCCTCACCATCACTCCAATACCAACCCTCACCCTCACCCTAACCGTAACGCTCTCCCTCACCCTCAACCACACCCTCACCCTCACCCCAAACCCCACCCTCACCATCACTCTCACCCCCACCCAAACCTCACTATCACCCTCACCGTTACACCAACTCCCAGAATAACGCTCACTCTCACCCACAAACCCATACCGGCGCCAACGCACAACCCCACCCCTACCCCCACCCTTACGCTCACCCTCACCGCCACCATCACTCACACCCTCACCCTCACTCACACCCCAACCCCCACCCTCACCCTCACCACCACCCCTACGCACACCCCCACGCCCACCCTCACCAGCATCCCAACCCCCTCCCCCAGTCCCACCCTGACCCTCACCCCCACCCCCATTTCCACCCCCAACCTCACCACCACCCTCACCCCCAACTCAACCCCCAACCGACACCCCACCCTCACCCTCACCCTCACTCGCACCCTCACCGTAAAGCTCAACCTCGCCCTTACCCCCACCCAACCCCCACCCTCACGCTCACCCTAAACCTAACCCTCACCCACAGACACACCCTCACTCCAACCCCCATCCCCACAGCCACCCCCAAACTCACCCTCACCCAAACCCCACCCTCACCCTCACCTCCACCCCCATCCCCACCTCCAACCACACCGTCACCCTCACCCTTACTGCACCACCCACAATCACCCTCACACTCAAACCTACCCCCACGCACACCTCCACCCACAGCCCCACCCTTACGCTCACTCCCACCCCCACCCTCTCCCTCACCCTCACAACCTCCCTCACCCTCAGCCTCACTCCCACCCACTCCACCTATCCTCAACCTCACCCTCACCCTAACACCCACCCCCATCCTCACCATCACCCTCACCCCCACCCTCAGCGCCATCCTCGTCCTCCCTCCCACCCCCACCCCCACCCTCACCCTCACCCCCACCACAAACCCCACCCCCACCACGTCCCTTACCCTCACTGTCACCCCCACCCCACCGACCCACCTCACCCCCACCATCACAGGGTGAGGGTGGGGTGGGGGTCAGGTTGAGCGTTACAGTGAGGGTGAGGAGGATGGTGGGGGTCGGGGTGATTGTGAGTGTGAGGGTGGGGGTGGGGTGAGGGTGAGTGTGGGGGTGGGGGTTGGGTGAGTGTTAGAGTGAGGGTTAGGGTTAGGGTAAGGTTAGGGTTAGGGTAAGGATTAGGGTGAGGGTGAGGGTCGGAGTGATGGTGAGGTTGAGGGTGAGGTTGGGGTGGGGGTGTGGGTTGGGGTTAGGGTGAGGATGAGGGTGGGCGTGGGGGTTTCGGTGAGAGTGAGGGTGGTGGTGGTGGTGGTGGTGGTGGTGGTGAGGGTGAGGGTGAGCGTGAGGGTGGGGGTGGGGGTCGGAGTGGGGTTGGGGTGGGTGTGGGTGTGGGGTTGAGCGTGAGGCTGAGAGTTATTGTGGGGGTTGGGCTAAGGGTGAGGGTGAGGGTGATGAAGGGGGTGGGGTGGTGGTTCTGGTGTGGGTGAGGGTGAAGGTGATGCTGAAGGAGTGTTTGGGGGTTAGGGTGTGGGTGAGGGTGAGGGTGAGTGTAGGGGTGGGGGTGAGGGTGAGGTTGAGTGGGGGTGAAGGGTGGGGGTGGGGATTGAGGTTACGGTGAGGATGAGGGTGGGTGTTGGGTTTTGGGATGAAGCTGCGGGTTCGGGTTAGGGTGAGGGTTGGAGTGAGGGTGAGAGTGGTGGTGGGGGTGAGGGTGAGGGTGATGGTGAGGGTGGGGTTGGTGGTGGTTAACCCAACCCCCACAATCACTCTCACCCTCAACATCACCCTTACACCCACCCTCACCCTCACCACCACCCTCACCCGACCCTCAACCGACCCTCAACCTCACACCCACCCCCACTCCCACCATAACTCTCACCCCCACTCCCACCCACAAACTTTCCCTCACCCTCACCCTCAACCCCACCCCCACCCTCACTCTCAGCCCCAGACTCACCGTCACGCTCACCCTCACCCCCACCCTGTGATGGTGGGGGTGAGGTGGGGCGTGGGTTGGGGGTGACGATGAGGGTAAGGGATGTGGTGGGGGTTGTGGTTGGTGTGGGGGTGAGCGTGACAGTGGGGGTGGGGGTGGGGGTGAGGGTGACAGTGATGGTGGGGGTGCGGGTGAGGGTGTGGTTTGGGGTGAGGGTGAGGGTGGGAGTGGAGGTTAGGATTGGCATTGGGGTGGTGGTGGGGTGAGGGGGTGGGTGTGGGTGGGGGTTGGGATGAGGCTGAAGGTGTGAGTGGGGGTGAGAGTGAGTGCAAGTGTGGGGTGGGGAGTGCGTTGGCATGGGTGTGGGTTTGAGGGTTCTGGTGGGGGTTAGGGTGAGGGTGAGAGTGAGGGTGACGGTGGGCATGAGATTCAGTGTGAGGGTGTGGGTGAGGGTGGGGGGTGAGGGTGAGGATGAGGGTGAGGGTGGGTGTGGGGCTGACTGTGTGTGGGGGTGGGTGTGAGGGTGAGGTTGACGGTGAGGTTGGGGGTGGGGGTGAGAGTCAGGGTAGGGGTGGATGTGGGGCTGAGTGTGACGCTGATGGTGGGGGTGGGGTTTAGGGTGAGGGAGAGGGTGATGGTTGGGGGTGGGGTCGGGTTTTGGGTGAGGGTGAGGTTGGGGGTGAGTGTGAGAGTGGGCGTGGGGGTCAGGGTGAGGATTAGGGTTAGGGTGGGGGTAGGGGTTGAGGTGGTGGTGAGGGTGAGGTTGGAGGTGGGGTAAGGGTGAGGGTCAGGGTAGGGGTGGATGTGGGGCTTATGGTGAGGGTGAGGGTCTTGGTTGGGGTGAGGGTGAGGGTGGGGGTTTGGTGAGGGTGAGGGTGAGATTGGGGGTGGCGGTGAGGGTGAGGGTGGTGGTGCGGGTGAGGGTGGGGGTGAGGATAATGGTGAGGGTGAGGTTGGGGGTGGAGGTTGGTGTTAGGGTTAGGGTGGGGGTGGGGGTGGGGGTGGGGGTTAAGGTGAGGGTTAGGGTGGGGGTGGGGGTTGGAGTGGTGGTGACGGTGAGGGTGAGGGTGAGGGTGGGGTGGCGGTTTGGGAAAGGGTGAGGGTGAGTGTGGGTGTGTGGTTGGGGGTGAGGGTGGGTGTGGGGGTTGGGTTGAGGGTGGGGGTGGGGGGGAGGTTGAGGGTGAGGGTGAATGTTTAGGGTTAGATTTAGGATGAGGGTGAGGGTGAGAGTGGAGGTGGGATTGAGGGTGAAAGTGAGGGTTTCGGGTGGGGTTGGGGGATGGAGGTAGGGTTAGGGTGGGATGTGGGGGTGGCGGTGGGGGTGAGCGTTAGGTTTTTGGGTTAGGATTATGGTGATGCTGATGAATTGCTGGGCTTTTGGTACTGATGGGTTAGTCAAAAATACTGAAAATGAGTATTCCAATCCCGTTCGCTACAAGTGCCAAATTTTTCCTGGAATCCTCTTTCAAACGCCAGTTTGAAGAGCTGCTGCGGGGGGTGGGATAGCTCAGTGGTTTGAGCTTTGGCCTGCTAAACCCAGGGTTGTGAGTTCAATCCTTGAGGGGGCCATTTAGGGATCTGGGGCAAAAATTGGGGATTGGTCCTACTTTCAGTGAGTGGTTGGACGACATGACCTCCTAAGGTCCCTTCCAACCCTGATATTCTATGATTCTTGTACACATTGGTTCAAGAAAATTCCTCACAATGAGCATTTTGTTCGCTGCTACAACCAAATTTCACCTTGAATCCTATTCCAAAAGCCATTATGCTGCACTGCTGGGTTTTCGACAGTGATGGATTAGTAAAAATTCCTTACAATGTGCATTTAATTCCTCTCCACTCCAATGCCAAATTTCTCAGGGAATCCTCCTCCACATGCCATTATGATGCACTGTTGGGCTTCAGGTAATGCTGGATTCGTGAAAATTCCTTACACTGAGCCTTTCAATTCTATCACAGCTTGTGCCATATTTCTCCGGGAAACCTCCTCCAAAAGCTCTTCATATTGTTCTGCCAGTCTTTTGATAGAGATCAGTTTATGAAAATTCCTCACAATGAGCATTTCAATTCTGTTCACTGCTACAGACAAATTTCACCTTGAATCCTCCTCCTTAAGCCATTATGCTGCACTGGTTGGCTCTTCATACAGATCCGTTTGTGAGAATACCTCGCAATGAACTTTTCAATCTTATTCAATGCTGTTCAAATTTCTCCTGAAATCCTATTCGAAAAGCCATTATGCTGCACTGCTGGGCTTTCGACAGTGATGGATTAGTAAAAATAACTCACCATGACCAATTAAAACCTGTTCACTGCTACTGCAAAATTTCTCCTGCAATCCTATTCCTAAAAGCCTTTATGATGCACTGCTGGGCTTTAGGTAAAGCTGGATTCGTGAAAACGTCCTTACAATGAGCCTTTCAATTCTATCACAGCTAGTGCCATATTTCTCCGGGAAACCTCCTCCAAAAGCTCTTTAGATTGTTCTGCCAGTCTTTTGGTAGAGATCAGTTAGTGAAAATTCCTCATAATGAGCATTTAAATCCTGTTTAACGAGTGCAAAAGTATTCATTGAATCCGCATGAAAAAGCCATGCTGATGCACTGCTGGGGTTTTAGTACAGATCGGTTTGTGAAAATTCTTTGCAATGAGCATTTCAATCCTGTTCAGTGCTACTGCCAACTATCTCTGGGAATCCTCCTCCAAAAACTATTTAAATGTACTGCTGCAATTTTGGTACAGACCCGTTCGTGAGAAAACCTCACTACGAAGAGTTCAATCCTGTTCACTGCAAATTTCCAAATTTCTCCTGGAAGCCTCTTTGAAACGCCAGTTATATGTGCAACTGCCCTTTTTGTACACGCCGACGCACACCCCCACCCTACCCCCACCCTAAAGCTCACCCTCACCCTCACTCACACCCTCAGCCGCACCCCAACACCCCCAACCAACCCACCTCATCCCCACCAAGCCCCACGAGAACCCTCACTCCCACCCTCACCCTCACTGTCACCCTCACCATCACCCTCACCCTCACCCCCACCCTTACGGTCACGCTCACCCCCACACCCATCCTCACCGCCACCCTCATCCTCACCCCACCTCCTTCCCACCCTCACCCTGACGCTCACCCCCACCCCAACCCCCACCCCCACCACATCCCTCACCCTCACTGTCACCACCACCCCACGCACACCCTCACCCTCACCATCACAGGTGAGTGTCGGGTTGAGGGTGAGGGTGTGGGTGATTGTGGGTTTGGGGTAAGGATGAGGGTGAGGGTGAGGGTGGGTGCCGGGTTTAGGGTGATGGTGAGGGTGAGGATGGTGGTGAGGTTGGGGGTTGGGGTAGTGGTGAGGGTGAGAGTGAGGGTGTGGGTGGTGTTTGGGGTGAGGTTCAGGGTGGGGGTGTGTGTGAGGGTGAGGGTTTCAAGTGGGGGTGGGGGAGAGGGTGAGCATAAGGGTAGGGGTGTGGGTGGGGGTGTGCATGGGTGTGCGTATGGGTTTCAGAGTGAGGGGGACGGTCATTGCGGGGGTTGGGGTAAGGGTGAGGGTGAGGGTGAGGTTGGGGGGAGGGTTTTGGGGTGAGGGTGAGGGTAAGGGTGATGGTGAGGGTGGGGTTTGCAGTGAGGGTGAGGGTGAGGGTGAGGGCGAGGGTTAGGGTGAGTGTGAGGGTGAGGGTGAGGTTGGGGGTGGGGGTGCTGGTGGGAGTGAGGGTGAGGGTTGGGGTGGGTTGAGGCTGTGAGTGAGGGTGAGGGTTAGTCTGGGGATGGGTGTGAGCATGAGGGTGGCGGTGGGGGCGAGGGTGAGGTTTAGCGTTACAGTGTGGGTGAGGGTGAGGGTGGGTGTTGGGGTGGGGTTTGGGGTTGGGTTGAGGGTGAGGGTGAGGGTAGGGGTGGGAGTGGGGGTGAGAGTGAGGGTGAGGGTGGGAGTGAGGGTGGGGGTGAGGGCTAGGGGTAGGGTTAGGGTTTCGGTTAAGGTTTGGGGGTAGGGTAATGGTGTGGGTTGGGGTTAGGGTGAGGGTGAGGTTGGGGAGGGGGTAGGGGTGGAGGTGTGGGTGAGGGTGGGTGTGGGGGTTAGGGTTATAGTAAGGGTGAGGGTGGGGGTGAGGCTGACAGTGATGGTGAGGGTGTGGCTGTGGGTGGGGGTTGGGGTGAGGGTGGGGATGACGGTGAGCGTGGGGGTGAGGGTCAGGGTGGGGGTGTGAGTGGTGGTGGTGGTGGGGGGGGTGAGAGTGAGCGTAAGGGTAGGGGTGGGGGTGGGGGTGGGCGTGGGCGTGGGTGTTGGGTTGAGCGTGAGGGTGTGGGTGATGGTGAGGGTGGGGATGCGGGTGGGAGTTGGGGTGAGGGTGAGGGTGAGTGTGGAGGTGGTGGTGTGAGCAGGGTGAGAGTGGGTGAGGGAGAGCATTAGGTTGGGTGTGGGGGTGGGCGTGGGTGTCGGGTTGAGGGTGAGGGTGAGGGTGACTATGGGGCTGGGGTAAGGGTGAGGGTGAGAGTGGGTGCAGGGTTTCGGGTGAGGGTGAGGGTGGGGGTGGGGGTGGTGGTGAGGGTCAGAGTGGGGGTGAGGGTGGTGGTGCGGGTTGGGGTGAGGTTTAGGGTGGGGGTGGGGGTGTGAATGAGGGTGAGGGTTTGGAGTGGGGGTTGGGGGAGGGTTAGGGTGGGTGTGGGGGTGTTGGTCGGGGTTAGGGTGAGGGTGAGGGAAAGGGTGGGGCTGGGGGTGGGGGTGAGGGTGAGGATGAGGTTAGGGGTGGGGCTGAGGGTGAGGGTGAGGGTGAGGGTTGGGGTGGGAGTGGGGTGATGGTGAGGACGGGGGTGAGGTTGAGGGTGGGTGTGAGGGTGGGTGTGTGGGTGAGGGTAGGGGTTACGGTGAGCGTCGGGCTGGGGATGAGGGTGAGTGTGAGTGTGAGGTCGAGGGTGGGGGTGAGGATGAGGGTTAGTCTGGGGATGGGTGTGAGCGTGAGGGTGGCAGTGGGGGCGAGGGTGAGGTTTAGCGTTACAGTGTGGGTGAGGGTGAGGGTGGGTGTTGTGGTGGGGTTTGGGGTTGGGTTGAGGGTGAGGGTGAGGGTAGGGGTGGGAGTGGGGGTGAGAGTGAGGGTGAGGGTGGGAGTGAGGGTGGGGGTGAGGGCTAGGGGTAGGGTTAGGGTTAGGGTTAAGGTTTGGGGGTAGGGTAATGGTGTGGGTTAGGGTGAGGGTGAGGTTGGGGAGGGGGGAGGGGTGGAGGTGTGGGTGAGGGTGGGTGTGGGGGTTAGGGTTATAGTAAGGGTGAAGGTGGGGGTGAGGCTGACAGCGATGGTGAGGGTGTGGCTGTGGGTGGGGGTTGGGGTGAGGGTGGGGTTGACGGTGAGCGTGGGGGTGAGGGTCAGGGTGGGGGTGTGAGTGAGGGTGAGAGTGGGGGTGGTGGTGGTGGTGGTGGGGGTGAGGGTGAGTGTAAGGGTAGGGGTGGGGGTGGGCGTGGGTGTGGGTGTTGGGTTGAGCGTGAGGGTGTGGGTGATGGTGAGGGTGGGGATGTGGGTGGGGGTGGGAGTTGGGGTGAGGGTGAGGGTTAGTGTGGGGGTGGCGGTGTGAGCAGGGTGAGAGTGGGTGAGGGAGAGCATAAGTGTGGGTGTGGGGGTGGGCGTGGGTGTCGGGTTGAGGGTGAGGGTGAGGGTGATTGTGGGGCTGGGGTAAGGGTGAGCGTGAGAGTGGGTGCCGGGTTTTGGGTGAGGGTGAGGGTGGGGGTGGGGGTGGTGGTGAGGGTCAGAGTGGGGGTGAGGGTGGTGGTGCGGGTTGGGGTGAGGTTTATTGTGGGGGTGGGGGTGTGAATGAGGGTGAGGGTTTGGAGTGGGGGTTGGGAGAGGGTTAGGGTGGGTGTGGGGGTGTTGGTCGGGGTTAGGGTGAGGGGAAGGGTGGGGCTGGGGGTGGGGGTGAGGGTGAGGGTGAGGTTGGGGGTGGGGCTGAGGGTGAGGGTGAGGGTGAGAGTTGGGGTGGGAGTGGGGTGATGGTGAGGATGGGGGTGAGGTTGAGGGTGGGTGTGAGGGTGGGTGTGTGGGTGAGGGTAAGGGTTACGGTGAGCTTCGGGCTGGGGGTGAGGGTGAGTGTGAGTGTGAGGTCGAGGGTGGGGGTGAGGATGATGGTGAGGTTGAGGCGGAGGGTGGGTTTGGGGGTGAGGATGAGGGTGATTGTGAGGGTGAGTGTGGGGTGGGGTGGTGGTGGGGGTGAGGGTGAGGGTGGGGTGAGGGTTAGGGTTAGGGTGAGGGTGAGAGTGAGGGTGGCAATGAGGGTGAGGGTGAGGGTGGGGTGGCGTGGGGGTGGGTGTTGGGGTTAGGGTGTGGGTGAGGGTGGGGGGGTGGGGGTCGTGGTGAGGGTGAGGGTGATGGTGGGGGTTGGGTTGAGGGTGAGTGTGAGGGTGAAGGTGAGGGTGGGGGTTGGGGTGTGAGTGAGGGTCAGGATGAGGGTGAGCGTAAGGGTGCGGTTGGGAGTGTGCGTCGGCGTGGGTATAGGTTTATGGGTGAGGGTGAGTTTGATTTTGGGTGTTGTTGTAAGGGAGAGGGTGATCGTGTGTTTGGGGGTTGGGGTAGGGGTGAGGGTGAGGGTTATGGTGAGGGCGGGGTTTGGGTTCATGTTGAGCGTGAGGGTGAGAGTCAGGGTTAGCGTGAGGGTGAGAGTGGGAGTGAGGGTGAGAGTGGAGGTGAGGGTGGGGGTGGGGTGTCGGTCGAGGTTAGGGTGAGGGTGAGGGTGAGGGTGAGGGTGGGGGTGGGGGTAAGGGTGAGTCTGGGGGGGGGTGAGGGTGAGGGTGAAAGTGTGGGTGGGGGTGCGCTTGGGGGTTGGGTTGAGAGTGAGGGTGAGAGTGAGGGTCAGGGTGGGGGTGAGGGTTGGGGTGAAGGTGAGATTGAGGGTGGAGTGGGGGTGAGAGTGAGGATGAGGTTGGGGGTGTCGGTGTGGGCAAGGGTGAGGGTCGGGGTGGCGGTGGGAGTGGGGGTGAGGGTGGGAGTTGGTGTTGTGGTGAGGGTGAGGGTGAGGTCAAGAGTGGGGGTGGGGGTGAGCATGAGGGTGAGGGTGAGGAGGAGTGTGGGGGTGGGGTTGAGGATGAGGGTGAGGGTGAGGAGGAGGGTGGGGGTTGGAGTTGGGGTGGTTGTGAGGGTGAGGGTGGTGGTGGGGTGGTGGTGGGGGTGAGGGTGAGTTTGGTGGTTGGGGTGGGGTGAGAGTGAGGGTAAGGATGAGGGTGAGGGTTAGGTTTAGGGTGTGTGTGAGAGTGAGGGTGAGGGTTGGGTGGCAATGAGGGTGAGGGTGAAGGTGGGGGTGGGGAGGGGGTGGGGGTTGGGGTTAGAGTTGAGCGTTACGGTGAGGGTGAGGCTGAGGTTGCGGGTGGGGATCCGGGTGATGGTGAGGGTAAGGGTTAGTGTTAGGGTTGGGGTTAAGGTTTAGGGGTAGGGTGACGGTGGGGGTGGGCGTTGGGGTGGAGGTGGGGGTGGGGGTGAGGGTGAGGGTGGGGTGGGGGTGGAGGTGAGGGTGAGCGTGGGGGTTAGGGTGAGGGTGAGGAAGAGGGTGCGTGTTGGGGTGGGGATTAGGGTGAGGGTGGAGGTGGCGGCTAGGGTTAGTAAGTGTGAGGGTGAGTGTGAGGCTGGTGGTGATGGTGAGAGTGAGGGTGGGGGTGGGAGTGGGGATGAGGGTGAGGTTGGGGGTGGGGGTGAGGGTCAGGGTGGGAGTGGGGGTGGCTGTTGGGGTGAGGGTTAGGGTGAGGGAGAGTGTGGGGTGGGGGTGAGAGTGAGGGTGAGGGTGGGGGTGATGGTTGGAATGGGGGTGGGGGTGGGCGTAGGGGTGGGTGTGAGAGTGAGACTTAGTGTTATCGTTTGGGTTGGACAAAGGGTGGGTGTGGGGGTGAGGATGAAGGTGATTGTGACAGTGGGTTTGGGGGTTTGGGTGAGGGTGAGGGTGGGGGTGCGGGTTGGGTGAGGGTTAGGGTTAGGGTGAGGGTGAGGTTGAGAGTGAGGGTCATGGTGGGGGTGGGGGTGAGGATGAGGGTGAGGGTGGGTGAGTGGTGGGGGTGGGGGTTGGGATTAGGGTGAGGGTGAGAGTGGGTGTGGGGTTTTGAGTGAGTGTGAGAGTAATGTTGAGGTTGGGGGCGGGGGAGAGTGTAACGGTGAGGGTGGGGTGGGAGTGTGCAGGAGGGTGAATATGTGGGTGAGGGTGAGTGTGGGGGTGGGGGTGAGGGTGAGCCTGATGGTGGGGTTTGGGGGTACGGGTGATTTTGAGCGTTACGGTGAGCGTGCGGGTGAGGGTGAGGGTGCCGGTGAGGGTGAGGTTGGGGGTGGGGGTGGGAGAGAGCGTGAGGGTGAGGGTGAGTGTGTGGTTTTGGGTGGGGGTGAGGGTGAGGGTGGGTGTGGGGGTGCGGGTGAGAGTGATGGTGACGGTGGACTTGGGGGTTAGGGTGAAGGTGAGGGTGAGGGTGAGGATGAGGTTGGGTCTGGGGGTGGGGTTTGGGGTGACGGTGAGAATGAGGGTTAGGGTTAGGGATAGAGTGAGAGTGATGGAGATGGTGGGGGTGAGGGTGAGGGTGACGGTGGGGGTGGGGTAGGGGTGGGCGTTGGGGTTAGGGTGAGGGTGAGGGTGGGTGTGGGGGTGAGGGTCAGGGTGAGCGTGATGGTGGGGGTGAGGTTGAGCGTTACGGTGAGGGTGATGGTTATGGTGTGGGTCAGGGTGAGGGTGCGGTTGGGAGTGGGGGTCAGAGTGATGTTGGGAGTTGGGGTTGGGGTGGGGGTGGGGGTGAGGGTGAGCGTGTGGGTGAGGGTGTGTCACGGAGTGTGGGGGAGTCAGCGCCTGCACCCCTTTTCTCCAGATTCACTGGGAGTCACAGCCAGAAGAACAGAAGGTTTATTAGAGATGCCAGGAACACAGTCCAACCAGAGCCTGTCCTTACATCCAAGACCCCTCAGTCGGGCACTTCCAGGGGGCAGGGAGCTTAGACCCCAGCTCGGGGCTCCCTGCATTTCACCCCACAGCTCCAAGCGGGGGCAGGGAGGCCTGACCCTGTCTCCCCCTCTCCCCTCCTCTCCGGCCATCCCCAAACTGAAACTGTCCAGCCCCTCCTCTCTCCTTTGTCTCCTTCCCGGGCCAGGAAGTCACCTGATCCCTTTATTCGATCACCTTTAGCTCTCACCTTTGCAGGGAAGGGGCCGGGGCAATCAGTTGCTAGGATACAGAGTGTCGGCCCTTCTCTCTGTCCAGGCGCCTCTGTAACAATCATGCACCCTTGTCCCACCACCTAAATACTCAAGCACTGCATAGGGAAATCTAGGCACCCACACAGTACTCAGGGAAAACATTAACAACAGTCCTAGTTCGTCACAGGGTGTGGGTGAGTGTGAGGGTGGGGGTAAGGGTAATCGTGAGCGTCGGGCTGGGGCTGAGGGTGAGGGTGAGGGCGAGGGTGGGGGTGAGGATTGGGGGGAGGGGGAGGAGCAGCTTGGGGGTGGGGGTGGGGTCATGGGGAGGGTGAGGGTGAGGGTGGGAGTGGGGTGGGAGAGGGCGTGAGGGTGAGTGTGGGGGTGGGGGTGATGGTGGCAGTGGACGTGTGGGTTAGGGTGAATGTGAGGGTGAGGATGAGGGTGAGGGTGGGGTGGGGTTGGGGTGAGGGTGAGGGTGAGCGTGAGGGTTAGGCTGAGGGTGAGAGTGATGGTGAGGGTGGGTGTGGGGGTTAGGGTGAGGGTGGGGGGGTGGTTGTTACCCCAACCCCCACAATCACACTCACCCTCATCCTCAAACCCACCCCCACACCAAGGCACACCCCCACCCAAACCCTAACCCTCACCCTAACCACCACTTCCAACCTCATCCACACCCTAACCTCAAACCTATCCCTACCCTACTCCCACCCTCACCCTCACACCCACCTCCTCACACTAAACCTAACCCTCGCCCTCACCCTCACATCAACCCCCTACCCCACCCTCACCCTCCCCTTCACCCTAATCCCAAAGCCCAGCGTCACCATCACCCTCACCCCCACCCCCAACCCCACCCTCATCCTCACCACCACCTCCACCCCCCCACACTCACCCTCACCCTCACACCCTCCCCAACCCCACCCTCACCCTCACCCTCACTGCGACCCCCACCCACACCCTCCTACTCACCCTCACCATCATTGTCACCCCCATCCCCACCCTCACCATCACCTTCACCCCCAGCCCGATGCTCACCCTCACCCTGACCCTTACGCCTACCCTCACCTTCAACCCGACCCTCAACCCCACTCTCACCCTCACTCCCACCACCACACCCACCCTCACCTTCACCCTCACCTCTACCCCCACCCACACCCTCACGCCTTCCTCCACCCCATCCCCACCCTCACCCTGACCCCTACCCCCACCCTCCTCCTCACCCTCGCCCACATCCTCACACCAATCCCCATCCTCGCCCTCACCCTCACCTTCAACCCACCCTCACCCCCACCCTCACCCTCACCCCCAACCCCATCCCCACTCCCACCTTCACCCTCACAAACACTTCCACCTCCACCCTCACCCTCACACTCAACCGTACCTCCAACCCCACATCCACCCCCACCCTCACCCTCACCTTCACCCTTACCCTCACCCTCAGCCTCACCGTAACTGTCGGAGAAAAACAGAGTTCTCACTCTTATTTTGGGTGCAGCAAGGCAAGATACACTTTATTAACCTAAGCAATTGCAAAGAGGAGAGAGTGCACTAGGACACAGGGTTTCCCCCTCCTAGGCAGGTCTCTCAAAGATAAACAATTAAGGCAAGCATTTATACTTTTTGTTACATATAGTAATGATCAACAACTGCAATTTGTTTATACATATTCTTTCTTGTTAGCTTGTTTTCCTCATTAATTTTTTTATGGTCTACATTCTATTCTTATCTAATACAAGGTTACAGTAACCTCTCTCATAGTTATTTTACCCTTGTCTCACAGAGTCCCCACTTCTACAAATCTCGCGTTATTACAGCTAGAGTTAGCCTGACTCTTGCTCATATAGAGGCCTGTATCCAAATTCCCTTTACCGACTTCCACACTCCCCCCTTTTGTGATACTAGCACAACTATCAATCTCAAATTTCAATTTTCATTAGATCTCGTATTACAGAGTCTCCATCAAATACTTCAACGTGAGGGGTTTTGCTTGGAGACAATGACAAAGCATGGTTAGTATGCAAATGGAAAATATTCTTACTATCACATTGTTTACAACAACAATAACATAATCCTAAACTAAACAACAAGAATACAAGCAGTAACATTCCCACCGTAATAATATAATGGGGGTGTTTTGCAATATTAGTTACAAAACACAATACATCATACTTAGTACATAAAGCAGTCATTCTATAAGCTGTATGGAAAGCATGTGTTTCAATCTGATATATATTCTGTAACACATGGATCTGACTTTGTAAGTCAGAAATCTTTTGAATCTTTGGTAGAAGTGAATGTAAATTTTGGAATCGATCGGGTATAAAACTAGTCCAATTAAAGGAAATTTGATATAGAAGATCTAAATGTAGGGTTTTATCTGCTGGCCAGTAAATAATGCGATTTCCCGCATTTGTGGTGAGATTAAAATGAATGTCTTGTAGAGTGGTGGCCTGCATATACACACAGCTATCATTAACTTGGAATAGTAACTGTCCTGTCAGGGTAGTTCCTTGTCCTATACCTTCCCAACAAACTTTGTCAAAACCTGTGACAACTTCTCCTTGCTTTAATTTCCTTACGCACTGAAGCTGTGGGGGTTCCAAAGGCCATAATGTCCACTGATTCCCTATCCCAATCCAAATATCAGGTGTTATTCCAGGAGCACTAACAATAAATCGGCTAGGCATACCAGGTGGTCTAATTTCCCAAATGTCATGGTGAATAATCCAGTCCCACAGGCATCCTCCCCATGGACCCGGCAAGATACGGTATGTGGGAGCCCACACCCCTCCAACCGGCCTATATGCTTGGAAGGAGCACTGCGAGTACTTACACTTCCATCCTGAAAATCTCCAAGTATGTCTCCATGGCCACAAATCAGATGGTACACCTGAAGCACTAGTAAGGGCAGTGGGCCAAGCTTGATGGTCAAGATCATTCCGAATGGCTATTAGCTGGTCATTCAGGAAGTCCTGAATCTCTGAACATGCTAGATCCCACTGCAATGCCTTTCCTGCCTCAGTGAATTTTAATACCATCTCTGTCAACATCTTCTGGGTCATTGAACTAAGAGCAGAAATAACATACAATTCACCCACTCCAGCCTGTACCTGAGTCAGCTGTGCTCCAGAAATAAGGCCTGTGGCCGTTTCCAATTGTCCTAATTTCTCATCATATTCTTGATTTTTAAAAATATTCCAAATGGCCGCTGCACTATTGGCCCCATTCCATAAATGTCCAGTTAAATCTCTTCTCTACCTATAGTGGAGACCCATGCTTTTTGCTGTGCTAGCCGAATAGCAATTTGGATATATAGAAGTAATTTGGAAGCTAGATATGGGCAGGGTAAATTTCACAGTCCCTAATGTGACATTCACTATTGTCATTCGATGTCCTGATACATCTCTTTTGGGGATAGTATTATACCACATTTGTTGTTTCAATATTTTCAAATTCTTGTGAAAAACATTAACATCAGTAGCATAGGAAGGTGTATATTGTAACATGGTACAAGTTACATTGTTAGTTATTGGGACCATTTCAATACAATTAAATTTCCCAGTCTTAGGGCAAAGTCTCTGGGTATAATTCCGGTTATTTACTAATTGGGTAACTAAATAACAAGACATACCCTTCTCTCCCAGTACACTACAAGTCCCAGGAACAACTAGCATATCCAACTGCACCCTGTTCCTCTTGTCTTGTAAGTTCTGTAGTAGAAATATGTACTTATGGGGCTCACTTTTGGTCATATCATATGAGTCTATTTTTACAAAACCCCGTAATGTCCATTGTATGGTTCGGTGATATGATCTGTGGTGAACCTTAAAAATAAAATTTAAAAACCTTAAAAAATAAATTTCCTAAACAATACTTAAATAGGTCACCAACATGTGATGGTCTTGGCCAATGGGTTTCATCAGGAATAATAGATTTTTTGTATCTGGGTATGTGACAGGGGTAATGATGGTAGTTGTAATGGAGGTAATGGTAGGGGTAATGGTTGTGGTAATAAGGCGTTTTTTATATTCCTCATCTGAAAGCCAATTAGGGAGAGCAGTACATTCCCAGGGCACTTGTCCAATAGCACATTCTGCAGCCCCTGGGAGAAACCCCAAATACCAAGTAGTACCACATTCCCAAGCAAAGAGTCCACAACTTCCTCCTTGCCAGTGTATAATATTCCGCCTCTTCCACCAGGGCCAGTTCTCAATGTCTTTTGTGGTTAAGAACTCCTGGGCCTTGGCAGGTTTGGTAGAGCGAGTATTTCTTTTCCTTCTTTTCTGGAACAATAGTAGATCAGCATCATACAGGGGAGAGGTTACTAGCACATCACCCTGTAGTGCTTTGGTTCCCGTAGCAAAAGGTGAAGGCAGAATAAACTCATCAGTGGACAAAGGAGAGGTTACTAGCACTTCACTTTGTCCATTTCTCCTGCCGTTTAGGAGGAGAAATAGAAGCACCAGAAGAAGTAGGCTGATCAGTAACTGGTGTAGAATCATCTTGAGGCACAGGGGTCTTTTTGCAATGAGAAGCATGGGTCCATGCAGTCAGTCCTTGGCACTTCACAGCGGTGTTGGTGGTCAGCAAAACTTGGTAAGGGCCTTTCCAGCGGGGAGCCAGAGCAGTCTTTCGTTGGTGGACCTTTATGTAGACCCAATCACCTGGTTCCAGGGAGTGGCAGGGTTGTGCAGGATCCTTGGGTAGTGCTTCTTTTACCTACTATTCTTAATAGGAGATCCAGTGGATGTAAGAAATCCTCTGTACTTCCAAAGTAGACCATAATCATGTACCACTCGAAAGGCATAGTGAGAATCTGTATAGATAGTAACTGCTTGATTTTGAGCCAAAATGCAGGCTCGGGTCAAAGCCACAAGCTCAGCCACCTGAGCTGAAAACACAGAGGGAAGAAAAGCACTTTCAATAACAGAATATGAAGAGCACACAGCATAACCAGCAACCAGTTTGCCTTTAGAATCTCGCAAACAGGAGCCATCCACAAAGTAAATAAGATCAGAATTTTTCAAAGGCATGTCCATTAAATCATCTCTTGGACGGGTAAGCACAGAAGTCACAGATACACAGTTATGTGACTCCCCATCTTCTGGCCCAGGTAACAGGGAGGCCGGATTTAGAACGGGGCAACGAGCCAAGGTAATATGAGACGATGACAGTAGTAAAATCTCATATTTTGTAAGGCGAGATGTAGACAGATGCTGTGTCTTAGATTTTAACAGAAGAGCTGCAACAGCATGGGGTACAGCGACAGTTAAGGGTGATGCTAAAACAATGGGTTCTGATAATTGTACAGAAAGAGCCACTGCCGCTACAGCATGAAGACAGGGAGGGAACCCAGCGGCCACAGCGTCTAGGGCAGTACTGTAATAAGCAATTGGACGGTGTTTATCCCCGTGTTTTTGCGTTAGTACAGCCAAAGCAAACCCATTACGCTCATGACAACAAAGAATGAATGGCTTAGCATAATCAGGAAGCCCCAAGGCTGGTGCACTAGAAAGTGCTTGTTTAATAGCTACAAAGGCTTGTTTGGCCTCTGGGGACCAAGGAAGTGGTTCAGGGGTATCTAATTTTGTCAAATCCTGCAAGGGCTTAATCATTGTGGCATAACCCAAAATCCACTGCCTACAATACCCAGTCATGCCAAGGAAAGTCCGCATTTGAGAAATAGTATCAGGCCTAGGCATATTTAAAATGGCTGAAATACGAGACTCTGATAAATGGCAAGTGCCAGGTGAAATATCATGGCCTAGATAATGAACTCTGGGTTGACACAGCTGAAGTTTTTCTTGGGATGCCTTGTGACCCTTATCAGCTAGAGCAGTCAAAAGAATCAAAGTATCAACTTTACAGGATTCAAAGGAAGGGGATGCTAACAAAAGATCATCTACATATTGTATAAGTACAGATTTGCCTGGGAATATCACATCATCCAGATCCCTTTTTAAGATCTGGGAAAACAAGGAGGGAGACTCAGTATATCCTTGAGGTAGACGAGTCCAGGTGTACTGATGTCATTTATAGGTAAAGGCAAATAAATATCGACTGTCAGGGTGAATGGGAATGGAAAAGAAAGCTGAACAAAGATCCACAACAGTAGAATAAGTTGCTGAAGGAGGAATACAAGACAGAATTATAATTGGGTTTGAAACCACAGGAAAAGAGGGCAAAACAACAGCATTAACCGCACGGAGATCTTGTACAAAGCGATAAGTATTTTCCCCAGGTTTCTTTACAGGAAAAATAGGCGTATTACAAGAGCTAGTAGTGGAAACAATAATACCTTGCTGTAACAAAGAAGCTATTACTGGAGCTATTCCCTCCTCTGCTTCAGGACGCAGTGGGTATTGTGGAACCCGTGGCAAAGTTTTAGAAGGATTAACAACAATCTTAACTGCTTCGCCGTCCGAATCTGTCCCACTTCATTTGCATGGCGAGACCAAAGATGAGGGGGAACGTGTGATAATAAATGCACAAGGTCAGGCTGAGAGCAGCCGGTGTTTTGGCTGGCTCCACTGTATGAAGTGTAGCCAGTACTAGGTTGGTGTTTTCATCAGGAACTTGTAAAAAGACACCATCTGGTGTGCAGAAAATAGTACAGCCCAATTTACACAAAAGATCTCTTCCTAGTAAATTAACAGGAGAGGAGGGGCTAAGTAAGAACGAGTGTTGGTCAGAAAGGGGCCCTAGTGAAACAGAAAGGGGTTTTGTGACAGGATGTGAAACAGGTTGGTTTGAAATGCCAACAGCATTAATAGACAAGGATGACAAAAGAACAGAAGGAAACTCTAAAGATCTTAAAGCAGAATTGCTAGCTCCAGTATCCACAAGACAAGCAACAGATTGTCCTGCAATTTCACAATTTACATATGGGCCTCCTTGATTAATAGGAATGAATGGATTCATAATGCAGTTACGTTCCCTCAGGCTGTCCTAGTAAGAATTGTTTTGTGGGGAAAAAACAGGCGCTTCAGGATTTGGGAAAGGGGGTGGAGGAAGATTGTGGGACGGTCGGTTTGGGCATTCATTTCTCCAGTGTCCCTCCTGGCCACAAAAGTGGCATGATGTATTCCTTGTTGGGGCAGGATATGAGGGACCTTTCCCTCTTCCCCGACCTCGACCACGTCCTCGTCTTCCCCTCCCATGGCCTCTAATTTGATAAGTTTGTAACTGCAAAGTCAAGAGTTTTGTTTCAGTGCTTTCTTTCTTCTGTTCTATGCAAGCTGTACAATGGTTGGCAACTGTCACTAATTCTGAAAGAGGTTTTGTCTGCCAACCAATGCAGATAGTTTTTAACTGCTGCTGGACTTTAGGCAAGAGTCCCTCTTACTACTTGTAAGAGCTGATTAACATCTGCCCATGACGGATTATAACACTGAATCACTGTCCGGAGTTCGTCTCTAAACTTTTCTGGCTCCTCCCTAACCTTAGGAAATTCCTTTACCAAATTTCTAAGGTCCCCTGGTGTCCAAGGGGCATGAACTACAACCAAATTCCCTGCAGCACCAGGCAATTCTCTTAAGGGAGCCTGGAATGTTGGTACCTGACTCCTAGTGTGGTGAGAAACCGGGCTAGAAGAAAAATCAGGGTCTGGCGACCCAGGATCAAGCAAGCTACTGGAAGGCTCGGAATCAGTTCTCCGCTGTTGATGGGGCAGAAGAATTTCCCCCCGGAGAAGAAACATGTGGTAAGGAGCCAGATGCTGCCGTAGGGAGATTACCAGCAGGTGCAGCCTGCGGAAAGGCGGGAGTAATCTGCTGCTGTGGAACATTGCTGAAAAAATCCACAATGTCCTCAGCCGTTTCTCCCTCACTGTCAGTAATCTTAACTAATTCGGGATATAAAGGAGCAGTTGGTCGGGTAGGGAGGCATCCGGATGCTTTGCATTTAAATTTTAAGTCCTGTACTTGATTTTTTAGTTTTTCCTGGGAATCTTTTAGACTGCGCACCTGAGACTCATGGAGTCTCTTTGTCGCTTCCTCCCACCAATAAACAAATTGCTCCCACTGTGTATCAGAGGCTTTAGGTGATGTAAGAGTTTCTCTGAGATATGTAAGTTTATCTAAATCGAAGGTACCTTCTACTGGAAATTGTTTATATGGATTTTCACGCGTGAAGGAATTCCAGTCTTTTAAATACCTGCAGGTTTTGGGACCATAATACACATACATGTGGTACGAAGGGGTACCCTTAGGGGGCGAGGGGGAATTCTTAGACTGTCCCTCACCCATTCTTCAATTTCAAGGAAACCGAGGGAGGTGCCTTGTCTGCTTAGCAGCAGCTCATAAATTAAGGAAATTCTCACTCCCTCTCTTCAGGCACTCAGACAGAAAAGATTTGTAGGAATGTCCACGACTCTCTCACACCCCCCTTTTGCAAAGAGTATCGGCTAGCCTCAAAGAGGAAGCCGCATACTCTAATTGCCTCTGGTGAGGTGATTAGACCAGTCAGTGGATCAGATGGGAGTAGAAGGAAGAAAGATAGAGTCACACACTCCTAGACCCAGGCAGATCCCTCGCCGGGCATGCCATGCAGAGACATCCGCCTTGGGTCGGAGCTTTTACCGATCCACTACGATGTAGCCACCGAGCTTGCGTTAGAGAAATCCCTGGTCACGAGCTGACAGCTTCTCAGGGTTCTCTGGGCGTCTTTCGGTGGCCCTCACTCATACTGACACTACAGGGGATGGGACAGAACGATCTCAATTCGACCTCAGAGCTTCATCGCACGCTATGGCTTCCACTCTGAGGAATTATGAATGAGAGGCTCAGTTCCGCCTACACACACACACACACACACAGACACACAAACAAACACCAAGGCCTCTAATTCTTCACAATACGATGCAACTGTCATATACAGTAACCTTAATAGTGTATGTCCGGACTTTATATAACCCTTGAGGCGGTAACAACCCCTCAGCACCGGTGCGGTATCCTAATGCATTAACCTTATGCATTAACCTTATTGGGGGTGGCAAAACTAAGTCCCCAGCACCACATCAAACTAACCTTATTGGGCGCGGCAAAACAGTTCCCCAGCACCGCTCGGCATCTGAGATTGATGCACAATTAATAAGTTCAGATGGCGTAAGCCCAACAGGGACAGACAGCCCCACGGACAGGCCTCCTCCGAGACCCCAATAGAGATTTCAAAAGGTCTCTTACCTCTATTGTGGCGCCATGAGGTTCTTAGGAGAACGATCTGCAGCAGATGCAGCTGTCTCAGCAGGCGTTGCCATCCTGGACGAGCCCCCAAATTGTCGGAGAAAAACAGAGTTCTCACTCTTATTTTGGGTGCAGCAAGGCAAGATACACTTTATTAACCTAAGCAATTGCAAAGAGGGGAGAGAGCACTAGGACACAGGGTTTCCCCCTCCTAGGCAGGTCTCTCAAAGATAAACAATTAAGGCAAGCATTTATACTTTTTGTTACATATAGTAATGATCAACAACTGCAATTTGTTTATACATATTCTTTCTTGTTAGCTTGTTTTCCTCATTAATTTTGTTATGGTCTACATTCTATTCTTATCTAATACAAGGTTACAGTAACCTCTCTCATAGTTATTTTACCCTTGTCTCACAGAGTCCCCGCTTCTACAAATCTCGCGTTATTACAGCTAGAGTTCGCCTGACTCTTGCTCATATAGAGGCCTGCATCCAAATTCCCTTTACCAACTTTCACAGTAACGCTTAACCTCACACCAACCTCCAGCCCCACCATCACCCTCATCCTCACCCCACCCCAACCCCCACACTCACACTCAACCCCAGACTCACCCTCACCCACACCCTAACCCTAACCCTAACACTCACCCTCACACTCTCCCCAACACCCACCCCCACCCCCACCCTCACCCTCAACCTAACCCACAAGCCCACCGTCACCACCACCAGCACCCTCACCCTCACCCCCACCCCCACCCCCACACTCACCCTCACCATCACCCCCACCTCACTCCCATCCTCACCCTCACCCCGACCCCACCCCACCCTCACACTCAACCTCATCCTCACCCGATCCCCACCCTCCTCCTCACCTTCACCTTCGTGCTCACCACCACCCCACCCTCGCCCTCACCCTCACCCCCAGACCCACCCTCACCGTCACTCTCACCCTAACCCTAACCGTCACCCTCACACTCACCCCAACCGCCACACTCACACCCCACCCTCACCCTCAACCTCACCCCAAACATCACCCTCACCATCACCCTCACCCTCACCACCACCCCGAACCTCCACAATAACCCTCACCTTCACCGTCAAACCCACCCACACACCCACGCACCCCCGCACCCCCACCCTTACGCACACCCTCACCACCACCACCACCCTCACTCTCACCCTCACCTCTACTCCCACCCCACACTCACCGTCCCCCCAACCGCACCCTAAACCTAACCCTCACCCTCACCCCAATCCCCAACCCCTCCCCCAACCTCACCCTCACCCCCACCCCACCCTAACCCGAACCCTCACACTCACCCTCATCCTCTCCCCAACCCCAACCCCACCCCCACCCTCTCCCTCACACTCACCCTAACCCCAACCCCAACCTCATCCTCACTCTCACCCTCACCCTAACCCTAACATTCACTCTCACCCTTACCCCAACCATCACCCCCACAACAACACCGAACCTCACCCTCACCCACACCCTCACACACCCCACAAACCCACCATCACCATCATCCTCACACTCACACCAACCACCACCCCCACCCCCACCCTCACCCTCACCCTTACCCCAAACACTGCAATATCTCTCAGACTCACCCTCACCACCACACCCACGCCCACCCCAACCAGACCCCCACCCTCACCCTCGCCCCAACCCCCACCCCACCCTGACTACCTCCCTCACGCCCACCCTCTCCCTCATTCTCACCATCACCCAACCCCCCACCCCCACTCCCACCTTGACCTTCACCCACACCCCCACCCTCACCCCCACTCCCACCCACCCACACCCTCCCCCTCACACTAAACCCCACCCCCACCCACATCCTCACTCTCACCCTCAGCCTCACCATAACAGTCACCCTCACCCCAACCCCCACCCCCACAAAAACCAACCAACCTCACCCTCACCCACACCCTCACCCTAACCCCCAAACCCACCATCACCATCACCCTCACCCACACCCTCACCCCCATTTTCACCCACAACCTCAGCACCACCCTCACTCTTACCCCAACCCACACAATCACCCAAACCCTCTACCTCACACCCACCTCCACGCCCATGCACACCCCCACCCCGCACTTATGCTCACCCTCACACCCACCCCCACTCCCACCCTCACCCTCACTCTCACCACCACCCCCACCGCACCCCCACCCTCACCGGAACCACAAAACCGACCCTCACTCCCACTCTAATGCCAACCCATACCCCCACCCCACCCGACCCTCACTTAACCCCACCCTGAACCTCACCCTCACTTGCACCCGAACCCCCACCCCCACCCCCCACCCCCACCCTAACCCACATCCTAACACTAATGCCCACCCTCACCCTAACCCGCACCCCAACCTCATCCTATCCATCACCCTCACCCCCACCCCGACCACCACCCTCACCCCACCACCACCCTCACCCTCACCGCCACCCGAACCCCTACCCACACCCTAACCCTAAATCTCACCCAAACCCCACCCCCAACCTCACCCTCACCCTAACCCACACCCCCACCCTCACCCCACCCCCACCCAGGGTGAGGGAGTGGATGGGGGTGCGGGAGGGGGTGGGGGTTAGGGTGAGGATGGGGGTGAGGGTGATGGTGAGGGTGGGGGTGGGGGTTGGGGAGGGGTGAAGATGAGGTTGGGGGTGGGGTGAGCGTGAGGGTCATGGTAGGGGTGGATGTGGGGCTGAGGGTGGGGGTGACGGGGTGGGGGTTAGGGTGAGGGTGGAGGTGGGGGTGGGGGTGGTCGTGAGGGTGAGTGTGAGGGTCAGGGTGAGGATGAGGGTGGGGGTGGGGATGAGGGTCAGGATGAGGGTGAGGATGGGGGTGTGAGTGAGGGTGAAGGTGATGGTGACGGTGGGTTTGGGGGTTAGGGTGGGGGTGGTGGTTGGGTGAGGGTGAGGTTGAGGGTGAGGGTGAGGGTTAGGGTGGGTGTGGGTGTGGGGGTGGAGGTAAGGGTGAGGGTGAGTTTGGGGGTTGGGTGAGGGTGTGGGTGTGCGTGGGGTTGAGGATGAGGTTGGGGGTGGGGGGGTTGAGGGTGATGGTGGGGGTGAGGGTGTGTTTGGGTTGGGGGTCGGGGTGAAGGTGAGGGTGAGGGTAAGAGTGGGGGTGGGGGTTAGGGAGAGGGTGATGGTCTGGGTGGCTGGTTGGGGGTGAGTGTGAGTGTGAGGGTGGTGGTGGTGGAGGTGGTGGGGTGAGGGTGAGGATGAGGATTAGGGTGAGGGTGAGCGTGGGGTTGTGGGCTAGGGTGAGGATGAGGCTGAGGGCGGGGGTGCGGGTGGGGGTGAGAGTGAAGGTTAGGGTGGAGTTGGGAGTGAGGATGAAGGTGAGGGTGGTGGTGGGGTGAGGGTTGGGGTGGGGTTAGGATGAGGGTGGTGCTGGGGGTGAGGGTGAGGGAGACTGTGGGGGTTGGGTGAGGATGGGGGTAGGGGTGAGGGTGAGGCTGGGGGTGGGGGTGGGTGCGAGGGTGAGGGTCTGGGTGTGAGGGTTAGGGTGAGGGTGAGGGTGCTGGGTAGCGGTAGTGGTGGGGGTGAGGCTTAGGGTTAGGGTGAGTGTGAGGTTGGGGGTGGGTGCAAGGTTGAGGGTAAGGGTGAGGGCGATTGCGGGGGTGGGTGTCAGGGTGAGGGTGAGTGTTGGGGTGGGGGTGGGGCTGAGGGTGAGGGTGAGGCTGGGGGTGAGGGTGATGGTGGGGGTGAGGATGGTGTTTTGGTGATGGTGAGGGTGGGGCTGAGGTTGGAGTTGGGGGTGAAGGTGGCAGTTGGGGTGAGGGTCAGGTTGAGGGAGAGGGTTAGGATTAGGGTGAGTGTGAGAGTGAGGGTGAGGGTGAGAGTGAAGGTTAGGGTGAGGGTGTGGCTGGAGTTGGGGGTGTGGGTGAGGGTTGGGGTGGCGGTGAGGGTGTGGTTGAGGGTGAGGTTGAGTCTGGGGGTGGGGGTGAGTGTGAGGTTTGGTGTTACGGTGAGGGTGAGGGTGAGGGTGGGGGTTGGGGTGGGGTTTGGGGTTGTGTTGAGGGTCAGGCTGAGGGTAGAGGTGGGAGTGGGGGTGAGGGTGATGGTGGGAGAGGGGTGGGGGTGAGGGTGTGTGTGAGGGTGGGGATCAGGATGAGGGTGAGGGTAAGGGTTAGTGTTAGGGTTTGGATTAAGGTTTGGGGGTAGGGTGATGGTGTGGATGGGGGTTGGTGTGGGAGTTTTGGTGAGGATAGGGGGTGAGGGTAGGGGGTTGGGGTGGGGGTAAGGGTGAGGGTGGGGTGGGGGTGAAGGTGAGGGTGAGGGTGAGGGAGAGGGTGCGGGTTGTGGTGGGGGTTAGGGTGAGGGTGGAGGTGGGGGTGGGGGTGGTCGTGAGGGTGAGGGTGAGGGTCAGGGTCAGGGTGAGGATGAGGGGGGAGGGATAGCTCAGTGGTTTGAGCATTGGCCTGCTAAACCCAGGGTTGTGAGTTCAATCCTTGAGGGGGCCATTTAGGGATCTGTGGCAAAACATTGGGGATTGGTCCTGCTTTGAGCAGGGGGTTGGACTAGATGACCTTCTAAGGTCCCTTCCAACTCTGAGATTCTATGATTCTATGAGGGTCGGGGTGGGGGTGAGGGACAGGATGAGGGTGAGGATGGGGGTGTGAGTGAGGGTGAGTGTGGGGGTGGGGGTGGGGGTGAGGGTGAAGGTGATGGTGACAGCATGTTTGGGGGTTAGGGTGAGGTTGGGGGTGGTGGTTGGGTGAGGGTGAGGTTGAGGGTGAGGGTTAGGGTTAGAGGGTGGGGTTGGGGGTGGGGGTTGGGGTAAGGGTGGGGGTCGGGGTGGGGGTGGGGGGAGAGGGTGAGGGTGCGGTGGGGGTGGTGGTGAGGGTGAGGATGGGAGTGAGGGTGAGGGTGGGTGTGTGAGTGAGTGTGAGGGTTTGGAGTGGGGGTGGGGCAGATGGTGAGCGGAAGGGTGGGGGAGGGAGTTGGGGTGTCCCTGGGAGTGGGTTTGGATTTGAGGGTAAGGGTGATTGTGGGGGTTAGGGTGAGGGAGAGTGTAGGGTGGGGGAGGGAGTGAGGGTGAGGAGAAGGGTGCTGGTTGGGGTGGGGATTAGGGTTAGGGTGAGGGTGGGGGGGTGAGGCTCACGGTGATGGTGATCGGGGTGTTGGGGGTGGGGGTTGGGGTGAAGGTGGTGGTGGGGTGGTGGTGTGGGTGAGGGTCAGGGAGAGGGTGGGGGTGGTGGTGTGAGTGAGGGTGAGCGTAAGGGTGGGGTGGGAGTGGGGGTGGGTATTGGGTTGAGGCTGAGAGTGTTGGTGATGGTGAGGGTGAGGATGGGTTTGTGTTTGGGGTGATGGTGAGGCTGAGTGTGGGGGGTGGAGAGGTGAGTGAGGGTGAGAGTGGGGGTGGGCGTGGGGGTTAGGGTGGGGTGAGGGTGGGGGTGGGGGTTGGAGTTGGGCTGAGGGTGAGGGTGTGGTTTGGGGTGTGATTTAGGGTGAGGGTGTGATTGCGGGGAGGGTGAGGGTGAGCGTAAGGGTGTGGTTGGGGTGGGGGTGGGCGTGGGGGTGGTTTTCTGGGTGAGGGTGAGGGTGATTTGGGGGGTTGGGGTAAGAATGAGGGGGATGGTGAAGTTGAGGGTGGGGTGTGGGTAGGGGTGACAGTGAGGGTGAGGGTAGGGGTGGGAGTGGGGTTGTGGGTTGGGTTGAGAGTGAGGTTGTGGGTGAGGGTGGGGTTTGGAGTGGGGGGGTGAGGGTGAGGATGGGGTTGGGGATGAGGTTCAGGGTGGGAGTGGGGGAAGGGCTTGCGGTGAGGTTGAGGGAGAGGGTGGGGTGGGGGTGGGAGTGAGGGTGGGGGTGGGGGAGGCGTGGGGTGGGGGTGATGGTGGGGGTGGGGGTTGGAGTTGGGGTGAGGTGAGGGTGCGGGTTGGGGTGTGAGTTAGGGTGAGGGTGTGATTGGGGGGAGGGTGAGGGTGCCCGTTAGGGTGTGGTTGGGGTGGGAGTGGGCGTGGGGGTGGTTTTGTCGGTGAGGGTAAGGGTGATTGTGGGGTTGGGGTAAGAATGAGGGGGATGGTGATGTTGAGGGAGGGGTGTGGGTGGGGGTTACAGTGAGGGTGAGGGTGGGGTTGGGGGGTGAGGTTCAGGGTTGGAGTGGGGGAGGGGCTTGCTCTGACGTTGAGGGAAAGGGTGGGGTGGGGGTGGGAGTGAGGGTGGGGGTGGGGGGGCATGGGGTGGGGGTTGGTGGCGGTTCACGGTGAGGGTGATGGTGACTGTGCCTTTGGGGGTTAGAGTGGGAGGAGGGTGAGGGTGGGTGAGTGGTGGGGATCGTTGGTTTAGGTGGGTGTGGGGCTTTGAGTGAGGGTGAGGGAGAGGGTGGGGGTGAGGGTGAGGGTGGTGGTGAGGGTGACGGTGAGTCTGGGGGTGAGGGTGGGGTGGGCGTGGGGGTGAGGTTGAGCATTACGGTGAGGGTGAGGGTGACGGTGTGGGTGAGGGTGAGGGTGGGGGTGGGGTTGGGGGTAGGTTTGAGGGTGAGGGTGGGTGATGGGTGGTGGTGGGGGTTTGGGTTACGGTGAGGGTTAGGGTGGGTGTGGGGTTTCGGGTGAGGGTGATTGTGTGGGTTGGGGTCACCACCAGAAAACCCACCCTCACCCTCACCCTAACCCCCACACTCACCCTCACCCTAACCCCAACCCCACTCCCACCCCACCCTCACCCTTACCACCACCCTCACCCTCACTCTCACCGTCACCCTCACCCTTACCCCAACCCCACCCTCACCCTCACCCTCACCCTCACTCAAAACCCAACAGCCTCCCTCACACTCACCCTCACCCAACCCCCACCCCCCACCTCACCCTCACCCTCACCATAACCCCCACCCTCTCCCTCACCCTCACCCTTAGCCCAGCACCCACAACCACCCTCAGCCTGACGATCACCCCCACCCCCATGCCCACCCCACCCCCACTCTCATCCCCACCCTAACCCCCAAATCCACCGTCAACATCACCTTCACCCTCACCCCCACCCCACCCCCACCCCACCTCAACCCTCACCCTCACTCCAATAACAAACCTCACCCTCACTCTCACCCTCACCCTAACCGTAACCCTCTCCCTCACCCTCACCGTCACCCTCACCCAAAGCCCACCCTCACCATCACTCTCACCCCCACCCCAACCTCACTATCACACTCACCATTACACCAACTGCCAGAATCACGCTCACCCTCACCCACAAACCCATACCGATGCCAACGCACAAACCCACACCCACCCTCACGCTTACGGTCACCCTCACCACCACTCCCACTCACACCCTCACCCTCACCCACACCCCAACCCCCACCCTCACCCTCACCACCACCCCCACGCACACCCCACGCACACCCTCACCAGCACCCCAACCCCCACCCCCACTCCCACCCTGACTCTCACCCCCACCCCCACTTCCACCCCCAACCTCACCACCACCATCACCCCCAACTCAACCCCCAACTGACACCCCACCCTCACCCTCACCCTCACTCGCACCCTCACCGTAACGCTCAACCTCACCCTTACCCCCACCCAACCCCGCCCTCACGCTCACCCTAACCCTAACCCTCACCCACAGACTCACCCTCAGTCTCACCCTCACCCTAACCCCCACGATGCCCCTCACCCTCACACCCACACCCACCCCCACACTCACCCTCGCCCTCACCCCCTCCCACACCCTCACCATCACCCTCACCCAAAACCACGCACCAACCCTCCTCCTCACATCCCTATCCCCGCTTACCCTCACCATCACCCTTAGCCCCACCCTCACCCTCACCACCACCCTCACCCCGCCCTCAAACTCACACCCACCCCCACTCCCACCATAACTCTCACCCCCACTCCCACCCACAAACTTTCCCTCACCCTCACCTTCAACCATACCCCCAACCCCAACCCCACCATCCCCCTCACCCTCACCCTCAACCCCACCCCCACCCTCACCGTACTGCTCAACCTCCCCCCCACCCCCACCATCACCCTCACCCTCACCCTCAACGCCACCCCCACCCTCACCCTCACCCCCAGACTCACCGTCACGCTCACACTCACCACCACCCTGTGATGGTGGGGGTGAGGTGGGGTGTGGGTTGGGGTTGACGGTGCGGGTACGTTGGTGAGGGGGTGAGCGTAAAAGTGAGGGTGGGGGTGGGGGTGGGAGTGAGGATGAGGGTGGCGGTGAGGATGGGGGTGGGGGTGAGGGTGACAGTGATGGTGGGAGCGCGGTTGAGGGTGAGGTTTGGGGTGAGGGTGAGATTGGGGGTGGAGGTTAGGATTGGCGTTGGGGTGGGGGTGGGTGGGGGTTGGGATGAGGCTGAACGTGTGAGTGGGGGTGAGAGTGAACCCACACTCCATGCCCACACCCTTCCCCACCCCCACCTTCACCCTCACTCCCACCCCACCCCCACCTTCTCCCTCACCCTCACCCCAAACCCCAACCCCACTCCCACCCTGACCCTCACTCCCCGCCCCCAACCGGACTCCCAACCCCAACCTCACCCTAACCCCCAAACCCTCAACCTCACCAAGACACTCACCGTCAATCTCACCCTCACCCCAAACCCCATCCCCACACCCACCGACACTCTCATCCTCATCCTCACCCCAAAACCCACACTCACCCTCACCCCCACCACCATCCACACACCCAACCTCAAAATTACTCTCACCCTTACCCCAACACCCAAAATCACCCTCACCCTCACCCTCAAACCCACACCCACGCACAACCCCACCCACAGCCCCACCGCTCACTCTCACCCCAACCCCCAATCACAACCCCACCCCTACCCTCACCCTCACCATCACTCCAACCCCCACCCCCACCCCTACCCTCACCATCACTCAAACCCCCACCCTCACCCCACTCTCACCCTCACCCTTACCCCCACCCCCACTCCCACCCTCACCCTCAGACTCACACCCACCCCCACCATGACCCTCACGTCACCCTCACCCTAACCCCAACCCCCACCCCACCTCAACCCTCACCCTCCCTCAATATAAACCCTCACCCTCACTCTCACCCTCACCCTAACCGTAACCCTCTTCCTCACCCTCAACCTCACCCTCACCCCAACCCCCACGCCTACCCCCACACCCACCCTCACCCTCACCCCAAACCCCAACCTCACCATCACTCTCACCCCCACCCCAACCTCACTATCACCCTCACCGTTACACCAACTCCTAGAATCACGTTCACCCTCACCCACAAACCGATACCGATGCCAATGCACAACCCCAACCCCACCCCAACCCTTACCCTCACCCTCACCGCCACCCCACCGTCCCACCTCACAGGGTGAGGGTGGGGTGGGGGTCAGGTTGAGCGTTACGGTGAGGGTGAGGAGGAGGGTGGGGGTTGGGTGATTGTGAGTGTGAGGGTGGGGGTGGGGTGAGGGTGAGGGTGGGGGTGCGGGTGGGGGTTCCGGTGAGTGTTAGAGTGAGTGTGAGGGTTAGGGTTAGGGTTACGGTTGGGGTTAGGGTAAGGATTAGGGTAAGGGTGAGAGTGAGGGTGAGGGTGGGGGTGGGAGTGGGGGTTGGGGTTAGGGTGAGGATGAGGGTGGGCGTGGGGGTTTGGGTGAGGGTGGGGGTCGTGGTGGGGGTGGTGGCGGTGGTGAGGGTGAGGGTGAAGGTGATGCTGACGGTGGGTTTGGAGGTTAGTGTGAGGGTGAGGGTGGGGGTGGGGGTCAGAGTGGGGTGGGGTGGGTGTGGGGTTGAGCGCGAGGCTGAGGGTTATTGTGGGGGTTGGGCTAAGGGTGAGGGTGAGGGTGATGAAGAGGGTGGGGGTGGGGGTTGGGGTGGGGGTGAGGGTAAAGGTGATGCTGAAGGAGTGTTTGGGTGTTAGGGTGTGGGTGAGGGTGAGGGTGAGTTTAGGGGTGGGAGTGAGGGTGACATTGAGCGGGGGTGAAGGGTAGGTTTGGGGATTGGGGTTAGTGTGAAGGTGAGGGTGGGTGTTGGGTTCTGGGGAGGGGGAGGGTGATGGTGAGGTTGGGCGTGGGGGTGAGGGTGAGTCTGGGGGTGAGGGTGGGGGTGGGGGTTGAGGTTAGGGTGAGGGTGAGGCTGGGTGTTGTGTTTTCGGGTGAAGCTGAGGGTTAGAGTTAGTGTGAGGGTGAGAGTGAGGGTGGGGGTGGGGGTGGGGATGAGGGTGAGGGTGAGGGTGGGGTTGGTGGTGGTTACCCCACTCCCACAATCACCCTCACCATCACCCTCAAACCCACACCCACGCACACCCCTACCCCCAAACTCACCCTAACCACCACACCCACCCTCACCCTTACTCTCACCCCCACGCCCAACCTCACCATCATTCTCACTGGCACCCTCACCCCCACCAGCACCCCCACCCCCACCCCACCCCCACCCTCACCCTCACCCCCAGACTCACCCTAACCCTCACCCTGACCCTCACCCCACCCTTACACTCACCCTCACCCTCACCCCCACCCCCACCCTCACCCTCACCCTCATCCAAAACCCCACACCCACTCTAACCCGCACCCGAACACAACCCCCCCTCCCACCCCTCATCCACCCTCACCCTCACCCCACCCCACCCCCCCACCCTCACCCTCACCCCAATCCCCTCCCCCACTCCCACCCTGACCCTCACCCCCAGCCCCACCCTCATACTCAGCCTCACCACCACTCCTACCCCCACCTTCACACACACCCTCACTCTCAACCCAACCCCCAACACCACCTCCAACCTCAACTTCCCCCTCATCCCACCCCCACACTCACCCTCACCCGCAAAACCACACACACGCCGAAGCCACGACCTACCCCACACTTACGCTCACCCTCAACCTCAGCCCCACTCACAGCCTCACCCTCACTCACACCCCAACCTCCACCCTCCCCCTCCCCCAACTCCCCCCCACCCCCAACCTCACCCTCTCCCTCACCCTCACGACCGCTCCCACCTCCAACTCTCCCTGACCCTCACCCTCACCCTCACCGTAACACCCACTCCCTCCTCACCCTCACCCTAACCCCAACCCCCACCCCCACCCCAACCGCACCCTCACTCTCACAATCACTCTTACCTTAACCCTAACCCTCAGCCTCACCCTCACACTCATGCGAACCCGCACCCTCACTCTCACCCTCACCCTAACGCCCACCCCCAAACTTACCCTCACCTTCACCTTCACCACCTTCACAGCCCCACACTCAGCCTCACCCTCATCCTCACCCCCACCCTCATCCTCACCCTCACCCTCATCCTCACCCCCACGCTCACCCTCACCCTCAACCCCAGCCCTACTCGCACCCTCACCCTCACCCCCACTCCCAACCCCACCCTCACCCTCATCTTCAGCCCTACCCCCACCCTCACCCTCACCCTCACACTCACTCTAACGCCCACTCCCACCCCAGCCCCACACTCACCCTCACCCCGATGCCCACCCCCACCCTCCTCCTCACCTTCGCCCTCAACACTACTCCCACCCTTGCACTCATCCTCACGTGCAGCGTAACGCTCAATCTAACCCCCACACCCACACCCACCCTCACCCTCACCCTCACCCCCACCCTCTCCCCGACCCTCACCCTCACGCTAACCCCGACTGAGACCCTCACACCTACCTCCACACTCCCCCTCCCCCTCACAATCTCCCTTTCTCTCACCCTCACGCTCACCCCCAACCAAACCCCCCCTCACCCTCACCGTAACCCCAAACCCCACCCTCACCATCTCCGTCACCTTCACCCCCATACCCACTCCCACCCTCACCCTCACCCTAACCCCCACCCCAACCCGCACTTCACCTTCACCCCAACCCCCACCATCACCCTCACCCTCACCCTCATCCTCACCCTCACCCTAACCCCCACGATCACACTTAGTCTCACACTCACCCTCACCCCCACCACCACCCCCACACTCACCCTCACCCTCACGCGCTCCCACAACCCACCTCCACCCTCACCCTCACCCTCACCCCCAGCCCGACGCTCACCCTCACTGTCACTCTTACCCCCACCCTCACCCTCACCCTCACCCCCACCTTCACCCTCACCCCCCACCCCCACCCCCACTCCCACCATAACTCTCACCCCCACTCCTAACCACAACCTTTCCCTCACCCTCAACCCTACCCCCAACGCACACCCCACCACCACCCTCACCCTCACCGTCACCCGCACCCTCACCCTCACCTTCACCATAACGCTCAACCTCACCCCCACCCCCACCATCCCCCTCACCCTCACCCCCACCCACTCCGTCACCCTCACCCGCAGACTCACCCTCACCCTACCCCTCACCCCCAGACTCACCCTCACCCCCACCCTCACACTCACCCTCACCCTAACCATAACCATAACCCTCACCCTCACCCTCACCCAACCCCCACTCCTCCCTCATCCTCACCAGCACTTTAATCCCCCAAACGACCGTCAGCATCACCTTCACCCTCACCCCCACCCCAACCCCAAACACCCTCTCCCTTAGCCCAACCCCCACAATAACCTTCAGCCTGATGCTAACCTCCACACCCACGCCCAACCCCACCCCCCTCCCACCCTCACACCCACTCTCACACTAACCTTCACCCTCACCCTAATACCCAAACCCACCATCACCATCACCTTCACCCTCTCCCCCAACCCTCACCCCCACCCCCACCCTCACCCTCAGCCAAACCCTCACCCCCACCCTGACCCTCACCCTCACCCTCACCATAACACTGACCCACACCCCACACCTACCCCCAAATCCACCCTCACCCTCACTCCCACCCCGACCCTCATCCACTCTCAACCTCACCCTAACCCTCACCCTCAACCCAACCCCCACCGCCACCCCCACTCTCACCCTCACCCTCACCCCCACGCCAAACCCGACCCTCACCTTCCCCCTCACCCTCACCCCCACCACCACCCAAACCTCACTATCATACTCAGCATTACCCCAACCGCCACAATCACGTTCACCCCCACCCACAAACCCACACCCACGCCAATGCACACCCCACGCCCACCCCCACTCTTACGCTTACCCTCACACCCACCCCCTCTCACACCCTCACCCTCACTCACCCCTCACCCCCACCATAACCCCCACGCCCACCATCACCCTCACCCTAAACCCAACAGCCACACCCACCCAAACCCCACCCTCACCCTCACCCTCACCCCACCCCCACACTCACCCTCACCCTCACCTCACCCTCACCCCACCCCCCACCCTCACAATCACCCTGACCCCCACCGCCACCCTCCTCCCCACCCTCACCCTCATCCTCACCCTCACAACCACCCTCGCCCCCAACCTCACCCTCACCCTCCCCATCACCCCACTCCCACGCCCACACTCACCCTCTTCCCAACCCCCAACCCCACCCCCACCCCACCCTCAAACTCACCCTCATCGTCGACCCAAACCACATACTCACCATCACCCTCACCCTCACCCACAAAACCATACCCACGACCAGACACACCCCCAACCCCACCCCCACCCTTACACTCACCCTCACCCCACCCCCACTCTCACCTTCACCCTCACTCACACCTCAACCCCCACCCTCACACTCACCCCAACCCCGAACCCCACCCCCACCCCAACCCCACCTTGACCCTCAGCCACACCCTCACCCCCACCCTCACCCTCACTCTCACCCTCACCCTAACCCTAACCCTTACCCTAACCCTAACACTCACCCCCACCAAACCCCCACCCCCAACCTCACCCTCACAATCACCCTAACCCCAAGCCCACGGTCACCATCACCCTCACCACCACCACCACCCTGACCCTCACCCACATCCTCACCCTCAACCTCACCCCCATCCCCACACTCACCATCACCTTCACCCCCACACCCACCCTCATCCCGACGCCCACCCACACCCTCCTCCTCACACTCACACTGAGCCTCACCACCACCCCCACCCACACTCCCACCCTTACCCTCAACCCCACTCACACCACCACCTCACCCTCACCCTCATCCTCAACACTACCCTCAACCAAACCCCCACCCTCACCCTCACCCCCAGACTCACCTTCACCCTAAGCCTCACCTTCACCCCACTCCCACCCTCACCTTCACCCTCACCCTCTCCTCCACCCACATCCTCACTCCCACTCGCACAATCACCCTCACTCTCACCCTCACCCCCACACCCGCACAAACCCCCACCTTCACCCTCACCCTCACCCTCACTCAAAACCCCACATCCACCTAAACCACCTATCCCCACCACTCACCCACCCTCAACCTCACTCTCACTCTAACCGCCAAACGCACAGTCACCATCACCCTCACCGTGAACCCCACACCAACCCCCACCCCACGCCCCCCCCAACCCCACCCTCACTCCCACCACCACCCTACCCTTTCCCTCAACCTCACCGCAAGCCCCTCCCCCACTCTCACCCTGAACCTCACGCTCACCACAACCTCACTCTCAAACCAACCCCCAACCCCACCCCCACCCCCACCCTCACTGTCACCCCCACCCACACCCCACCCTCAACATCACCATCCCCCTCATTCTTACCCCAACCCCCACAATCACCCTTACCCTCACCCACGAAACCACCCCCAGGCCCACCCCCACACCAACAACACAATAACACGCAAATTATCCTGGAATCCGCTTAAAAAAGCCAGTTGAATGTGCAGCTCCACTTCTTGTACACGTCCGTTCTTTAAAATTCCTCACAAAAAGCATTCCAATTTCTTCACTGCTACAACTAAATTTCTCCGGAAAGCCGCCTCCAAATGCCATTTTGCTGCAATGGTGGGCTTTACGTGCAGATCCGTTCGTGAGAATACCTCGCAATGAACAATTCAACCCTGTTCTCTGCTACTTCCAAATGTCTCCTCTAATCCTCCTCCAAAAGTATTTAAAAGTAATGCTACGAATTGGTACATCCGATCGTGAGAATACCTCCCAATTATAAAATCCATTCACTTCACAGCAAGTTACAAATTTATCCCTGAATACTCTTAAAAACGCCAGTTAGATATGCTTCTGAGATTCTTGTACACATCGGTTCGTGAAAACTCCTCACAAAGAGCATTTCAATTCTTTCTCTGCTACATCTATATTTCTCCTGGAATCATCCTCCAAAAGCAATCATGCTCCAGATTTTGTCTTTTCGTACAGAACCGTTCGTAAGAATACATCGCAATGAACAATTCAACCCTGTTCACTGCTAAAGCCAAATATCTCCTGTAATCCTCCACGAAAAGCTGTTTAAATGTATTGCTGCGATTTTGGTACAGATCCGTTCGTCAGAATACCTCAGTACTATCACTTCAATTTTGTTCAGTGCAAGTTCCAAAATTCTCCTGGAAACCTCTATGAAACGCCCGTTAGATGTTCTATTTCGCTTTTTGTAGATATTAGTTTTTGAAAATTCCTCACCAAGCATTTCTATTCTGTTCTCTGGTACATCCAAATTTCACCTCGCATACCTCTCCTAGGTCCGTTATGCTGCACTGGTGGGCTTTTCGCACAGATCCGTTCAAGAGAGTACCTCAAAATGAAGTATTAAATCCTGTTCACAGCAAGTTCCAAATTTATGCTGGAATCCTCTTAAAAACGCCAGTTGGATATGATGCTTCGCTTCTTGTACACTTCGGTTTTTGAAAATTCCTCAAAAAGCATTTCAATTCTGTTCACTGCTACACACAAATTTTACTCGGCATCCTCCTCCAAAAGTCGTTCGTAAGAACTTAATTTCTCCTGAAAGCCGCCCCAAAGGAATTATACTGAACTTGTGGGCTTTTCGTGCAGATCCGTTCGTTAGAATACCTCGCAATGAGCACTCAACTCTGTTCACTGCTACGTCCAAATCTCTCCTGTAATCTTCCTACAAAGTATTTAAAAGTACTGCTATGATTTGGTACATCTGATCGTGAGAATACCTCACAATGGTAAATTTATTCCTGTTCACAGGAAGTTCCAAATTTATCCTTGAGTCCTCTTAAAAACGCCAGTTAGATATGCTTCTGCGCTTCTTGTACAGATCGGTTCATGAAAACTCTTCACTAAGAGCAGTTCAGTTTTTTCTCTGCTAATCTATATTTCTCCTGGGGGGTGAGTGTGGGTCTGGGGGTTAGAGTGAGGTTGAAGGTGAGGATCAGGGTGTGGGTGAGTGTGAGGTTGAGAGTGGGAGTGGGGGTGTGTGTGAAGGTGAGGGTGAAAGTGTGGGTGGGGGTGGTGGTGAGAGTGAGGGTGGGGGTGGCAGTGAGGGTGACGGAGGAAATGGGGGTGGGGGTTATGGTTAGGATTAGGGTGAGGGTGAGGGTGGGGATGACGGTGAGGGTGAGGGTGGGTGTGGGCGTGGGCGATAGGGTGAGGTTGAGGGTGAGGGTGGGGGTGGGGGTGGGAGGGAGAGTGATGGTGGGGGTTGAGGTGAGTGTGCGGGTCAGGTTGGGGGTGAGGGTGAGGATGGGGGTGGGGGTGGGAGTGGGTGAGATGCTGGGGGTGAGGGTGAAAGTGAGTGTGGGGGTGTGGGTGAGGGTGAGTTTCGGGGTGGGGGTGAGTGTGAGTCTGATGTTGAGGTTCTGGGTAGGGGTGAGGATGAGGGTGGGTTTGGGTTGTGGGTCAGGGTGAGGGTGAGGTTGAGGTTGGGTGTGAGGTTCAGAGTGATGGTGAGGGTGAGGGTGGGGGTGGGGGTGAGGGTGCGGGTCGGGGTGGGGGTGAGGTTGAGGTTGAGGTTGAGGGTGGGCGTGAGTGTGAGGGTGAAGGTGGGGGTGGGGTTGAGGTTGAGGTTGAGGGTGACGGTGAGGGTAAGGGTGGGGTGGGAGTGGGGGTGAGGGTGAGAGTGGGGTTGGGGATGAAGGTCATGCTGTGAGTGGGAGTGGGGGTTTGGGTGACAGTGAGAATGAGGGAGAGGGTGGTGGGGGAGGGAGTGACGGTGTGGGTGGGAGTGGAGGTGACGGTGAGGGTGGGTGTGGGGGTAAGGGCGAGGGTGACGGTTGGGGCGGGGGTGAGTGTGAGGGTGGTTGTGCGGCGTGAGGCTGGGGGTGGGGGTAGGGGTGGTGTTGTGGGTGATGGTGAGCGTCTGGGTGGGGATGAGACTGAGGGTGACGGTGAGGGTGAGGTTGAGGGCGATGCGGTGGGTGAGAGTGAGGGTGAGGGTGGGGGTGGGGGTGAGGGTGGGGTGGGGGTTACAGTGGGGGTGAGGGCGAGGGTGGGGGTTACAGTGGGGGTGAGGGTGAGGGCGAGGGTGAGGCTGGGTGTGAGTGTGAGCGTGAGTGTGAGGGTGGGGGTTGGGGTGGGGGTGGGAGTGGGGTGGGGGTGAGGGTGAAGGTGGGTGTTTAGGGTGACAGTGAGTTTGAGGGAAATGGTGAGGGTGAAGTTGTTGGTGGGGTGATGGTGAGCGTGGGATTGGGGCTGGGTGTGAGAGTTAGCGTGAGGGTGAGGGTGAGGGTGGGTGTGGGGGTTAAGGTGAGGGTGAGGGTCAGGGTGGGGGGGGTGGTGAGGGTGAGGGTGAAGTTGGGGGTGGGGGGGATGGTGAGGGTGGGATTGGGGCTGGTGTGAGGGTTAGCGTGAGGGTGAGGGTGTGGGTGGGTGTGAGTGTGGGGGGTTAAGGTGAGGGTGAGGGTTAGGGTGGGGGTGAGGGTGAGGATGACGATGAGGGTGGGGGTGTGAGTTGGGGTGTGGCTGGGGGTGAGGGTGAGGGTGAGTGTGGGGGTGGGGGTGAGGGTGAGGGTGAGTTTGGGGGTGGGGTTAGGGTGAGGGTGTGGTTGGGGGTGGGGTTGAGGATGAGGGTGATGGTGGGGGTATGGGTGTGTTTGGGTTGGTGGTCGGGGTGAGGGTGAGGGTGAGGGTGGTGGTGGTGATGAGGGTGAGGGTGAGGGTGAGAGTGTGGGTGGGGGTGGGGGTTAGGGTGAGAGTGAGGGTCGGGGTGGCGGGTTGGTGGTGAGTGTGAGTGTGAGGGTGGTGGTGGTGGTGGTGGTGGGGTGAGGGTGAGGATGAGGATGAGGGTGAGGGTGAGCATGGGGGTGGGGGCTAGGGTGAGGATGAGGGTGAGGGCGGGGGTGCGGGTGGGGGTGAGAGTGAAGGTTAGGGTGAAGGTGGGGGTGAGGGTGAGGGTGGTGGTGGGCTGAGGGTTGGGGTGGGGTTAGGGTGAGGGCGGGGCTTGGGGTGAGGGTGAGGGAGACGGTGGGAGTGTGGGTGGGGTGAGGTTGAGGGTGGGGGTTGGGGTGAGGGTGAGGCTGAGGTTGTGGTTGAGGGTTGTGGTTGGGTGAGGATGGGGGTGGGGGTGAGGGTGAGGGTTTGGGGTGAGAGTGATTTTGAGTGTGATGGTGAAGTTGGGGGTAGGGGTGAGGGTGAGGGTGGGTCTGGGTGTGAGGGTGAGCATGAGGGTGATGGTGAGGGTGAGGTTGGGTCTGGGTGTGGGGGTTAGGGTGAGGGTGAGGGCCTGGGTGGGGGTGGTGGTGGGGGTGAGGGTCAGGGTTAGGGTGAATGTGAGGTTGGGGGTGGGGGCGAGGTTGAGGGTGAGGGTGATTGCGTCGTTGGGTGTGAGGGTGAGTGTTGGGGTGGGGGTGGGGGTGGGGCTGAGGGTGAGGGTGAACGTGGGGGTGGTGGTGAGAATGAGGGTGGAGGTGGGGGTGAGGGTGAGGGTGGTTTTGGGGTGCGGTTAGGGTGAGGGTGGGGCTTGGGGTGAGGGTGAGGGAGACGGTGGGGGTGTGGGTGGGGTGAGGGTGAGGGTGCGGGTTGGGGTGAGGGTGAGGCTGAGGCTGAGGTTGTGGTTGAGGGTTGTGGTTGGGTGAGGATGGGGGTGGGGGTGAGGGTGAGGGTTTGGGGTGAGAGTGAGTTTGAGTGTGATGGTGAAGTTGGGGGTACGGGTGAGGGTGAGGGTGGGTCTGGGTGTGAGGGTGAGCGTGAGGGTGAGGGTGAGGGTGGGTCTGGGTGTGGGGGTTAGGGTGAGGGTGAGGGCCTGGGTGGGTGTGGTGGTGGGGGTGAGGGTCAGGGTTAGGGTGAGTGTGAGGTTGGGGGTGGGGGCGAGGTTGAGGGTAAGGGTGAGAGTGATTGCGGCGTTGGGTGTGAGGGTGAGGGTGAGTGTTGGGGTGGGGGTGGGGGTGGGGCTGAGGGTGAGGGTGAGCGTTGGGGTGGTGTTGAGAATGAGGGTGGAGGTGAGGGTGAGGATGGGGGTGAGGGTGAGGCTGGGGGTGGCGGTGAGGGTGAGGCTCGGGGTGGGTTTAGGATGAGGATGAGGCTGAGGGTGAGGATGTGGGTTTGGTGTGGGTGAGGGTGGGGGTGGGAGTGAGGATCCGGGTGAGGGTGGGGTTGGGGTTGTGGGTGGGGGGCTGATGGTGAGGGTGAGTGTTGGTGTTTGGGTAGGGGTGGTAGTGAGGGTGAGGGTGGGGTAGAGGGTGGGCGTGGGGGTGGGTGTTAGCGTGAGGGTGACGGTGAGGTTGGGGCTGTTGGTGACGGTGAGTGTGTGGTTGGGGGTCAGAGTGATGGTGAGGGTGAGGGTGTGGATGAGGATGAGGATGAGGAGTGGGGTGAGGGTGAGGGTGAGGGTGGGTGTGGGCGTGGATGTGAGGTTAAGGGTGCGGGAGAGGGTGGGCGTGGGGGGTGAGGGTGGGGGTGAGGGTGAGGGTGAGGATGGGGGTGAGGGTGAGGCTGGGGGTGGGGGTGAGGGTGAGGCTGGGGGTGGGTTTAGGATGAGGATGAGGCTGAGGGTGAGGATGGGGGTTTGGTGAGGGTGAGGGTGGGGGTGGGAGTGAGGATCCGGGTGAGGGTGGGGTTGGGGTTGTAGGTGGGGGGCTGACGGTAAAGGTTAGTGTTGGTGTTTGGGTAGGGATCGTAGTGAGGGTGAGGGTGGAGGAGAGGGTGGGTGTGGGGGTGGGGGTCAGAGTGATGGTGAGGGTGAGGGTGTGGATGAGGATGAGGAGTGGGGTGGGGGTGAGGGTGAGGGTGGGTGTGGATGTGAAGTTAAGGGTGAGGGAGAGGGTGGGCGTTGGGGGTGGGGGTGAGGGTGTGGTTTTGGGCAGGGGTGAGTGTGAATGTGGAGGTCGGGCTGAGAGTGAGGGTGGGGGTGGGGGCGAGGGTGAGGGTGAGGGTGGAGGTGGTGGTGGGGGGTGAGGGTGAGGGTGAGGGTGAGGTTGAAGGTCGGGGTGGGGTTGTTTGAGGTTGAGAGTGAGGGTGAGAGTGAGTGTTGGGTTGGTGGTGAGGGTGTAGATTAGGGTGGGGGTTAGAGGGTGAGGGTGTGTGTGAGGGTGAGGGTTGGGGTGCAGGTTAGGGTTTGGGTGGGGTTGAGGTTGAGTGCTTGCGTGGGATTTGGAGTGAGGGTGAGGGTGAGGGTGGGGGTGAGGCTGGGGATGGCGGTGAAGGTGGGGGTGGGGTGAGGACGAGGGTGAGGGTGAGATTGAGGGTGAGGGTGGGGGTGGGGGTGAGGGTGAGGGGTAAGGGTGATGGTGATGGTGAGTTTGGGGGTAGGGGTGGGGGTGCGGGTGAGGGTGATGGTGAGGGTGGGGTTTGGGGTGCGGGTGAGGGTGATGGTGAGGGTGGGGTTTGGGGTGAGGGTGAGGGTGCGGGTGCGGGTGGGGTTGGGTGCTGGGTTTAGGATGAGGGTGAGGATGAGGGTGGGGGAGGGAGTGGGGGTGAGTGTCGGGGTAGGAGTGGGGGTGCGGGTTGGGGTGATGGTCAGGGTGAGGGAGAGGGTGGGGTTGGGGTGGGAGTGAGGGTGAGGGTGTGGGGGGGTGTGCGTGAGGTTGGGTGTGAGAGTGAGGCTCAGGATTATTGTGAGGGTGAGGGTGAGGGTGGGGCTGCGTGTTGGTGTGGGGATACAGGTGAGAGTGATGGGGATGAGGTTTGTTATTGGAGTGAGGGTGAGGGCTGAGGTGGGGAGGGGGTGGGGTGGGGGTTGGGTTAGGGTGAGGGTGAGGGTGAGAGCGAGGGTTAGGGTGGGGGTGGGGGGTGAGGCTGAGGGTGAGGGTGGGGTGGGGGTTAGGGTGAGGGTGAGCGTGGGGGTGGGGGTGGGCGTCGGAGTGAGGGTGGGGGTGGGGGTGGGGGTTGGAGTGAGGATGAGGGTGAGGGTGAGGGTAGGGGTGGGGGTTGGGGTGAGAGTGAGTGTAAGGGTGGGGCTTTGGGTGGGGTTGTGCGTGGGTATGGGTTTGAGGGTGAGGGTGAGGGTGATTTTGGGTGTTGGGGTAAGGGTGACGGTAATTTTGAGGTTGGGGGTGTGGATGGGGGTGGGGGTGAGGGTGGGGTTTGGGGTGAGGATGAGGATGAGAGTGGTGCTGGGGGTGGGGATGGGGTTTGGGGTGAGGGTGAGGTTGAGTGTGCGTTTCTGGGTGAGGATTAGGGTTAGGTGAGGGTGATGGTAGGGTTGGGGTGGGGGTAAGGGTGAGTTTGAGGGTTACGGTGAGAGTGCGGGTGAGGTTGGGGGGGTTGAAGGTAGGTTTGGGGGTTAGGGTGAGGTTGGGGTTTGGAGGGCGGCTGGGGGTGGGAGTGAGGGTCAGGGTGGGAGTGGGGTTGGGGTTTGGGGTGAGGGTGAGGGAGAGGGTGGGAGTGGGGAAGGAGGTGGGCTTGGGAGTGTGGGTGAGGGTGAGGCTGAGGGTTAATGTACGGGTTGGGGTAAGGGTGAGGGTGAGGGTGAGGGTGGGGGTGGGAGTGGTGGTTGGGATGGGGGTGAGTGTGAGGGTGACGGTGGCTTTGGCGATTACAGTGAGGGTGTGTTTGAGGGTGAGGGTGGGGGAGGGGGTGGGGCTGGGGCATGGGGTGAGGGTGAGGGTGAGGGTTATGGTTAGGGTAAGGTTGAGAGTTCGGGTGAGGTTGGGGGTGTGGATGCGGGTGAGGGTGATCGTGACGGTGGGTTCGGGGGTTAGGGTGGGTGTGGGGAGGGGTTGCGGGTTGGGGTTGGGGTTAGGGTTAGGGTAAGGGTGGGTGTTGGGTTTAGGGTGAGGGTTGGGGTGGTGGTGAGGGTGAGGGTGAGGGTTACGGTTAGGGTGAGGATGAGTGTGACGGTAGGGGTGCGTGTGTGGGTGGAGGTGAAGGTGAGTGGGGGGTGGCCTGGGTGATGGTGAAGGTGATGTTGACGGTGGTTTTGGGGGTTAGGGTGAGGGTGGGGATGGGAGTGGGGGTGGGGTGGGCATGGGGGTGGGGGTGAGCGTCAGGCTGAGGGTTGTTTTGGGTGTTGGGCTAAGGGTGAGTGTGAGGGAGAGGGTGGGGGTTAGGGTGAGGGTGAGGGTGAGGTTGGGGGTGGGGGTTGGATGAGGGAGAGAGTGAGGGAGGCTGTTGGATTTTGAGTGAGTGTGAGGGTGAGGGGGGTGTTGGGGTTGGGGTGAGGGTGAGAGTGAGGGTGAGGGTGGTGGTGAGGGTGGGGTGGGAGTGGGGTTGGGGTTATGTCACGGTGAGGGTGAGTGTGGGGGTCAGGGTGAGGGTGGGGTTGCTGGTGGTGACCCCAACCCCAACAATCACCCTCACCCTCACCCAAAACCCCACACCGACCCGAACCCTCACACTTACCCAAACCCCCACCCCCACCACTCACCCACCCTCACCCTCAAACCTTCCCCCAACCCCACCCCCACCCTCACCCTCACCCTCACCGTAAGGCTCAACCTCACCCCCATGCCCACCCCACCCTCACCCCCAGACTCACCGTCACCCTCACCCACAAAACCACACCCACGCCCACCCGCACCCCAACCACACACTTACGCTCACCCTCACCCTCACCCCCAATCACACCCTCACCCTAATTCACACCTCAACCCGCACCCTCACCCCAACTCCAACCCCCACCCTCAACCAAACCCCCACGCCCACCCCCACTCTCACCCTCACTCACCTCCCCACCCGCACCCTCAGCCTCACCCTCACCCCAAACCCCACCCCCACCCTCACCCTCAGCATCACCCACACTCTCAGCCTCGCCCTCACCCCAACCCCACCCTCACCCTCACTCATAACCTAACCTTAACCCTAAACCTAACCCTTACCCTCAACCTCAATCTCTCCCCAAGGTCCACCCCCACCCCCCCACCCCCACCCTCACCCACACCCGCATCCTGATCCTAACTCCCAACCCAATCCCACCCTTACCCCAAACCCCAAAATAACACTCAGCCTCATTCTCACCCCCACAGCACGCCCAACTCCACCCTTACCATTACCCTCACTCTCACCCTCACCCTAATCGCCAACCCAACCCCCAAGCCCAGCCTCAACCTCACCCTCAGCTTCACAATCACCCCCACCCTCAGCCTCACCCTCGCCCCAACCCTCACCCCCAGCCCCACCCTCTCCCTCACCCTCACCCTCACCACAGCCCCTCCCTCAACCTCACCCTCACACCCACTCTCACCCCTTAGCCTCACACTCACCCCCCACCCCAACCACAATCTCACCCTCACTCCCACCACCACCCTCTCCCTCACCCTGACCACAGCCCCCCCTCATCCTCACCCACACACCCACTCTCATCCCCTAACCTCACCCTCACCTTCACCCCCCCAACCTCAACTTCACTACCCCCACGCTCATCCTCTCCCTGTAATGGAGGCGGTGAGGTGGGGCGGTTGGGTGGGGTGACTGTGAGGGTAAAGGACGTGGTGGGGGTTTGTGCTTTTTAGATTTACTGCTGCGCTTTTCGTACAGATCCGTTCGGGAGAATACCTTACAATGAACAATTCAATCCTGTTCACTGCACGTTCCAAATTTCTACTGGAGCCTCTTTGAAACGCCCGTTAGATGTTCTACTGCGGTTTTTTTGTACCTATTAGTTGTTTCAATTCTGTTCACTGCTACAGACAAATATCAAGTAGAATCACCCTCCAAAAGCCGTTATGCTGCACTGGTTGGCTTTTCGTACAGATCCGTTCGTATGAATACGTTAAAATGAAGAATAAAATCCTGTTCACAGCAAGTTAAAAAGCCAGTTAAATGTGATGCTGCGCTTCTTGTACACATCGGTTCGTTTAAATTCCTCACAAAGAGCATTTCATTTTTTTCTCTGCTACATCTATATTTCTCCTTGAATTTCCTCCAAAAGCAATTATGCTCTACTGGTGGGATTTTCGTACAGATCCATTCGTAAGAATACCTCGCAATGAACAATTCAACCAAGTTCAAATTCAACTACCGCCAAATCACGCCTGTAATCCTCCTCCAAAAGCAATTTAAATGTACTGCTGCGATTTTGGTACAGATCCCTTCGAGAGAATACCTCAGTACGATCACTTCAATCCTGTTGACAGCAATTTCCAAATTTATCCTTGAATCCTCTTAAAAACGCCAGTTACATGTTCTACTGCGATTTTGTACCAGTTTATGAAAATTCCTCACAAATTATTTCAATTCTGTTCACTTCTACAGACAAATTTCACCTGGAATCCTCCTCCAAAAGCGATTATGCTTCATTTGTTGGCTTTTCTTACAGTTACGTTCGTGAGAATACCTCACAATGAAAAATACATTCCTGCTCACAGCAAGTTCCAAACTTATCCTGGAATCACCTTAAATACGCCAGTTTGATGTGCTCTTGCGCTTCTTGTACACATCGGTTCGTGACAATTCCTCACAAAGACAATTTGTACTGATCCGTTAGTGAGAATACCTCACAATGATCAATTCAATCCTGTTCACTGCTGCAACTAATTTTCTCCTGGAATCCTCCTCAAAAAGCAATTATGAGGCACTGGTTCGGTTTTCGTAGGGATCCTTTCGTAAGAATACCTCGCAATGATCAATTCAACCCTGTTCACTGCTACAGCCAAACCTCTCCCGGACTCCTCCTCCAAAAGCTATTTAAAAGTACTGCTGCGTTTTTGGTACAAATCCATTCGTGAGAATACCTCCTTACGATCAATTCAATCCAGGTCACTACATGTTCCAAATTTCTCCTGTACGCCTCTTTGAAACGCCATTTAGATGTGCAAAGGACCTTGTTGTACACGTCGGTTTATGAAAATTCCTCAGGAAGCATATCAATTTTGTTCAGTGCTACAGGCAAATTTAACCTGCAATCCTCCTCCAAAAGCTATTGAGCTGTACTGTTGATCTTCTGGTACAGATCCCTAACCCCCACCCCCACCCCCACCCTAATCCCACAGGCACCCTCACCCCTACCAACATCCTCACACCCAGCCTCACCCTTCATCTCACCCACGGCGTCACCGTCACCCTCAAACTAATCCTCACCCCAACCCCCACCCTCACGCTTACGCTCACCCCCACCCCAGCCCCTCCCTCACACTCACCCTCAAACCCACACCCACGCCCACGCACACACACCCCACCACCCGCTCCCTTAAGCTTACCCTCACGCTCACCCTCACTCACACCGCCCATGCCCACCATCACCCACAGCCCAACCCTCACCCCCACCCGCACACTAAATCCAAACCACACCCATACCCTCATCCTCACGCTGTCACCCTCACTCTCCCCCCCCACCCCACGCCCACCCTCACCCTCACTATCCCAGGGTGAAGGTGGGGGTGAGGTTGTGCATTACGGTGAGGGAGAGGGTAGACATCAGGGTGAGCGTGAAGCTTGGGGGTGGGGGGGTGAGGGTGAGTCTGAGGCTGAGGGTGAGGATTAGGGTGAGCGTCGGGGTGTGGTTGATCGTGGGGGAGAGGTGGAGGGTGGGGTTGGTGGTGAGGGTGAGGCTGGTGGGGGGGGTGGTTCGTGTGCGGGTGAGAGTGAGGGTGAGGGTTTCAGTTAGGTTTAGGGTGAGAGTGAGTGTGATGGTGGGGGTGAGTGTGGGGGTGGGGTGGGGTAAAGGGTTGGGATTAGGGAGAGGGTGAGGGTGGGTGTGGTGGTTAGGGTGAGGGTGGGGGTGCTGTGGGGGTGGTGGTGAGGGTGTGAGTGGGCGTTGGGCTGAGGGAGAGGGTGAGGGAGGGGTGGGGATGAGGGTGAGGGTGAAGGAGGCGGTGGAGTTGTGCTTGGGCGTGGGTGTGGGTTTGAGGTTGAGGGTGAGGGTGATTGTGGGGGTTGGGATAAGGGTGATGGTAAGGTTGAGGGTGGGGCTGGTGTTGGTGGTAATGGTGTTGGTGAGGGTGGGTTTTTGGGGTGAGGGTGAACATGAGGGTGGGGTGGGGGTGGGGGTTGTGGTGAGGTTGAGGGTGAGGTTGAGCATTACGGTGAGGGTGTGGGTGAGGATGAGGGAGGGGCTGGGTTGGGGGTTGGGGTAAGGATGAGGGTGATGATGAGGGTGACGTTTGGGTTGAGGGTGAGGGAAAGGGTGAGGTTGGGCGTTGTTGTGGGGGTGAGGGTTGGGGTGGGGAGGGGATTGAGGTGAGGGTGAGGGTGAGGGTGGGAGTGGGGGTGTGAGTTAGGGTGATGGTGGGAGTGGGGATGGGGGTGAGGGTTAGCGTAAGGGTGTGGGTGTGGGTGTGGTTGTGGGTTTGACGGTGAGTGTGAGGGCGATATTGGGGGTTCGGGTAAGTGTTCGGGTGAGGGTGAGGGTGGGGGTGAGGGTGAGGCTGAGCATTACTGTGAGGGTGCGGGTGAGGGTGAGGGTGGGGGTGGAGGTTTGTTGGTTGTTGGGTTGAGAGTGAGGGTGAGGGTGCGGGTGGGAGTGGGGTAGGGTGAGGGTGGGCGTGGGGCTGAGGGTCAGGGTGGGCGTGGGAGTGGGGGTTTGGGTGACAGTGAGAATGAGGGAGAGGGTGGGGTGGGGGAGGGAGTGACGGTGTGGGTGGGAGTGGAGGTGACGGTGAGGGTGGTTGTGGGGGATGAGGCTGTGGGTGGGGGTAGGGGTGGGGGTGTTGGTGATGGTGTGCGTGGGGGTGGGGATGAGAGTGAGGGCTACGGTGAGGGTGAGGTTGAGGGCGATGCTTTGGGTGAGAGTGAGGATGAGGGTGAGACTGAGGGTGAGGGTGAGGGTGGGGGTGATGGTGGGGGTGGGGGTTACGGTGGGGATGAGGGTGAGGGCGAGGGTGAGGCTGCGGGGGCGGGAGGGGGTGAGGGTGAGGGTGAGGGGGGTGGGTGACAGTGAGGGTTTGGTTGGGGAGGGTGTGGGGGTTAGGGTGAGGTAGGAATGGGGGTTAGGGTGAGGGTGAGTGTGGGGTGGGAGTCAGGGTGAGGGTGAGGGTGGGGTTTGGTGTCGGGGTGATGGTGAGTGTGAGGGTGTGGGTTGGGGTTGGGGTTAGGGTGAGGGGTGGGGTGCGAGAGAAAGTGAGGATGGGGGTTTGGGGTGAGGGTGAGTTTGAGGGTGAGGGTGAGGGTGGGGTTGAGGTTGAGGGTGACGGTGAGGGTAAGGGTCAGGGTGGGAGTGGGAGTGGGGGTTTGGGTGAAAGTGAGAATGAGGGAGAGGGTCGTGGTGGGGGAGGGAGTGACGGTGTGGGTGGGAGTGGAGGTGACGGTGAGGGTGGGTGTGGGGGTAAGGGCGAGGGTGAAGGTGGGGCGGGGGTGAGTGTGAGGGTGGTTGTGGGGGGTGAGGCTGGGGGTGGGGGTAGGCGTGGGGGTGTGGTGAGGGTGAGCGTCTGGGTGGGGATGAGAGTGAGGGTGACGGTGAGTGTGAGGTTGAGGGCGATGCGGTGGGTGACAGTGAGGGTGAGGGTGAGAGTGTGGGTGGTTGTGGGGGTGTGGGTGAGGGTGAGGGTGGCGGTGGGGGTGAGGGTGAGGGTGGGGGTGTGGGTTACTGTGGGTGTGAGGGTGAGGGCGAGGGTGAGGCTGGGTGTGAGGGTGAGCATGAGTGTGAGGGTGGGGGTTGGGGTGGGGGTGGGGGTGGGAGTGGGGTGGGGTTGAGGGTGAAGGTGGGTGTTTAGGGTGACAGTGAGTTTGAGGGAAATGGTGAGGGTGAATTTGGGGGTGGGGGTGATGGTGAGGGTGGGATTGAGGCTGGGTGTGAGGGTTAGCGTGAGGGTGAGGGTGAGGGTGGGTGTGGGGGTTAAGGTGAGGGTGAGGGTCAGAGTGGGGGTGGGGGTGAGGGTGAAGTTGGGGGTGGGGTGATGGTGAGGGTGGGATTGCGGCTGGGTGTGAGGGTTAGGGTGAGGGTGAGGTGAGGGTGAGGATGGGGGTGAGGGTGAGGCTGGGGGTGAGGGTGATGGTGGGGTTAGGATGAGGGTGAGGCTGAGGGTGAGGATGGGGTTTTGGTAATGGTGAGGGTGGGGCTCAGGTTGGAGTTGGGGGTGAAGGTGGAGGTTGGGGTGACGGTCAGGTTGACGGAGAGGGTTAGGATTAGGGCGAGTGTGAGAGTGAGGGTGAGGGTGAGAGTGAAAGTTAGGGTGAGGGTGTGGCTGGGGTTGGGGTGAGGGTGAGGGTTGGGGTGGCAGTGAGGGTGTGGTTGAGGGTGAGGTTGAGTCTGGGGATGGGGGTGAGTGTGAGGTTTGGTGTTACGGTGAGGGTGAGGGTAGGGGTTGGGGTGGGGTTTGGGGTTGTGTTGAGGGTCAGGGTGAGGGTAGGGGTGGGAGTGGGGGTGAGGGTGAGGGTGGGAGTGGGGTTGGCGTTGAGGGTAGGGGTTAGTGTTAGGGTTTGGATTAAGGTTTGGGGGTAGGGTGATGGTGTGGATGGGGGTTGGTGTGGGAGTTTTGGTGAGGATGAGGGTGAGGTTGCGGTAGGGGTTTGGGGTGGGGGTAAGGGTGAGGGTGGGGTGGGGGTGGGGTGGGGTGGGGTGGGGGTGAATGTGAAGGTGAGGGTGAGGGAGAGGGTGCGGGTTGGGGTGGGGGTTAGGGTGAGGGTGGAGGTGTGTGTGGGGGTGGTCGTGAGGGTGAGGGTGAGGGTCAGGGTGAGGATGAGGGTGGGGGTGGGGGTGTGTGTCAGGATGAGGGAGAGGGTTAGGATTAGGGTCAGTGTGAGAGTGAGGGTGACTGTGAGGGTGAGAGTGAAGGTTAGGGTGAGGGTGTGGCTGGGGTTGGGGGTGAGGGTGAGGGTTGGGGTGGCGGTGAGGGTGTGGTTGAGGGTGAGGTTGAGTCTGGGGGTGGTGGTGAGTGTGAGATTTGGTGTTACGGTGAGGGTGAGGGTGGGGGTTGGGGTAGGGTTTGGGGTTGTGTTGAGGGTCAGGGTGAGGGTAGGGGTGGGAGTGGGGGTGAGGGTGAGGGTGGGAGTGGGGTAAGGGTTAGTGTTAGGGTTTCGATTAAGGTTTGGGGGTAGGGTGATGGTGTGGATGGGGGTTGGTGTGGGAGTTTTGGTGAGGATGAGGGTGAGGTTGGGGTAGGGGGTTGGGGTGGGGGTAAGGGTGAGGGTGGGGTGGGGGTGAAGGTGAAGGTGAGGGTGAGGGAGAGGGTGCGGGTTGGGGTGGGGGTTAGGGTGAGGGTGGAGGTGGGGGTGGTCGTGAGGGTGAGGGTCAGGGTGAGGATGAGGGTGGGGGTGGGGGTGGGGGTGTGGGTCAAGATGAGGGTGAGGATGGGGGTGTGAGTGATGGTGAGTGTGGGGGTGGGGGTGTGGGTGAGGGTGAAGGTGATGGTGACGGTGGGTTTGGGGGTTAGGGTGAGGGTGGGTGTGGTGATTGGGTGAGGGTGAGGTTGAGGGTGTGGGTGAGGGTTAGGGTGGGTGTGGGTGTGGGGGTTAAGGTGAGGGTGAGGGTCAGGGTGGGCTGAGGGTGAAGATGACGATGAGGGTGGGAGTGGGTGTTGGGGTGAGGCTGGGGGTGAGGGTGAGGGTGAGTGTGGGGGTGGAGGTGAGGGTGAGGGTGAGTTTGGCGGTTGGGTGAGGGTGTGGGTGGGGTTGAGGATGAGGTTGGAGGTGGGGGTGAGGTTGAGGGTGATGGTGGGGGTGAGGGTGTGTTTGGGTTGGGGGTCGGCGTGAGGGTAAGAGTGTGGGTGGGGGTTAGGGAGAGGGTGACGGTCGGGGTGGCTGGTTGGGGGTGAGTGTGAGTGTGAGGGTGGTGGTAGTGGAGGTGGTGGGGTGAGGGTGAGGATGAGGATTAGGGTGAGGGTGAGCGTGGGGTTGGGGGCTATGGTGAGGATGAGGCTGAGGGTGGGGCTGCGGGTGGGGGTGAGAGTGAAGGTTAGGGTGGAGTTGGGAGGGAGGATGAGGGTGAGGGCGGTGGTGGGGTGAGGGTTGGGGTGGGGTTAGGATGAGGGTGGTGCAGAGGGTGAGGGTGAGGGAGACTGTGGGGGTGAGTGTGGGGTGATGGTGATGGTGGGGGTTAGGGTGATGGTGATGCTGAGGGTGAGGGTGAGGGTGAGGGTTGGGGTTGGGTGAGGATGGGGTAGGGGTGAGGGTGGGGTGGGGGTGGGTGCGAGGGTGAGGGTCTGAGTGTGAGGGTTAGGGTGAGGGTGAGGGTGCTGGGTGGCGGTGGTGGTGGGGGTGAGGATTAGGATTAGGGTGAGTGTGAGGTTGGGGGTGGGTGCGAGGTTGAGGGTAAGGGTGAGGGTGATTGCGGGGGTGGGTGTCTGGGTGAGGGTGAGTGTTGGGGTGGGGGTGAGGGTGGGGGTGGGGCTGAGGGTGAGGGTGAGGCTGGGGGTGAGGGTGATGGTGGGGGTGGGGTTAGGATGAGGGTGAGGATGGGATTTTGGTGATGGCGAGGGTGGGGCTGAGGTTGGAGTTGGGGGTGAAGGTGGCAGTTGGGGTGAGGGTCAGGTTGAGGGAGAGGGTTAGGATTAGGGAGAGTGTGAGAGTGAGGGTGAGGGTGAGAGTGAAGGTTAGGGTGAGGGTGTGGCTGGGGTTGGGGGTGTGGTTGAGGGTTGGGGTGGCGGTGAGGGTGTGGTTGAGGGTGAGGTTGAGTCTGGGGGTGGGGGTGAGTGTGAGGTTTGGTGTTACGGTGAGGGTGAGGGTGAGGGTGGGGTTTGGGGTGGGGTTTGGGGTTGTGTTGAGGGTCAGGGTGAGGGTACAGGTGGGAGTGGGGGTGTGGGTGATGGTGGGAGAGGGGGTTGGGGTGAGGGTGTGTGTGAGGGTGGGGATCAGGATGAGGGTGAGGGTAAGGGTTAGTGTTAGGGTTTGGATTAAGGTTTGGGGGTAGGGTGATGGTGTGGATGGGGGTTGGTGTGGGAGTTTTGGTGAGGATAGGGGGTGAGGGTAGGGGTTTGGGGTGGGGGTAAGGGTGAGGGTGGGGTGGGGGTGAAGGTGAGGGTGAGGGTGAGGGAGATGGTTAGGGTGAGGGTGGAGGTGGGGGTGGGGGTGGTCGTGAGGGTGAGGGTGAGGGTCAGGGTGAGGATGAGGGGGGAAGGATAGCTCAGTGGTTTGAGCATTGGCCTGCTAAACCCAGGGTTGTGAGTTCAATCCTTGAGGGGGCCATTTAGGTATCTGTGGCAAAAAATTGGGGATTGGTCCTGCTTTGAGCAGCGGGTTGGACTAGATGACCTTCTAAGGTCCCTTCCAACTCTGAGATTCTATGATTCTATGAGGGTCGGGGTGGGGGTGAGGGACAGGATGAGGGTGAGTGTGGGGGTGGGGGTGTGGGTGAGGGTGAAGGTGATGGTGACAGTGGGTTTGGGGGTTAGGGTGAGGGTGGGGGTGGTGGTTGGGTGAGGGTGAGGTTCAGGGTGAGTGTGAGGGTTAGGGTTGGGGTGAGGGTGGGGGTCGGGGTGGGGGTGGGGGAGAGGGTGAGGGTGCGGTGGGGGTGTGAGTGAGTGTGAGGGTTTGGAGTGGGGGGGGCGGATGGTGAGCGGAAGGGTGGGGGAGGGAGTTGTGGTGTCCCTGGGAGTGGGTTTGCGTTTGAGGGTAAGGGTGTTTTGGGGGGTTAGGGTGAGGGAGAGTGTAGGGTGGGGGTGGGAGTGAGTGTGAGGGAGAGGTTGCGGGTTGGGGGTTGGGATTAGGGTAAGGGTGAGTGTGAGGGTGAGGGTGGGGGGGTGAGGCTCACGGTGATGGTGATCGGGGTGTTGGGGGTGGGGGTTGGGGTGAAGGTGGGGGTGGGGTGGTGGTGTGGGTGAGGGTGGGGGTGGTGGTGTGAGTGAGGGTGAGCGTAAGGGTGGGGGTGGGGGTGGGAGTGGGGGTGGGTATTGGGTTGAGGCTGAGAGTGTTGGTGACGGTGAGGGTGAGGGTGGGGGTTGGGTTTGGGGTGAGGGTGAGGGTGGGGTGAGGGTGGGGGTGGGGGTGGGGGTTGGAGTTGGGCTGAGGGTGAGGGTGCGGGTTGGTGAGGGTGATGGTGACTGTGCCTTTGGGGGTTAGAGTGAGAGGGAGGGTGAGGGTGGGTGAGTGGTGGGGATCAGTGGTTTAGGTGGGTGTGGGGCTTTGGGTGAAGGTGAGGGTGACGGTGGGGGTGAGGGTGAGGGTGGTGGTGAGGGTGACGGTGAGTCTGGGGGTGAGGGTGGGGTGGGCGTGGGGGTGAGGTTGAGCGTTACGGTGAGGGTGAGGGCGACGGTGTGGGTGAGGGTGAGGGTGGGGTTGGGGGTAGGTTTGAGGGTGAGGATGGGTGAGGGGTGGTGGTGGGGGTTTGGTGGGTGAGGGTTAGGGTGGGTGTGGGGTTTCGGGTGAGGTTGAGGGTGATTGTGTGGGTTGGGGTCACCACCAGAAAACCCACCCTCACCCTCACCCTAACCCCCACACTCACCCTCACCCTAACCCGAACCCCACTCCCACCCCACCCTCACCCTTACCACCACCCTCACCCTCACTCTCACTGTCACCCTCACCCTTACCCCAACCCCACCCTCACCCTCACCCTCACCCTCACTCAAAACCCAGCAGCCTCCCTCACTCTCACCCTCACCCAACCCCCACCCCCCACCTCACCCTCACCCTCACCCTAACCCCCACCCTCTCCCTCACCCTCACCCTTAGCCCAGCACCCACAACGACCCTCAGCCTGACGATCACCCCCACCCCCATGCCCACCCCACCCCCACTCCCATCCCCACCGTAACCCCCAAATCCACCGTCCACATCACCTTCACCCTCACCCTCCCACCCCCCTCACCACCACCCCCACAGGCACCCCTACCGTCACACTCATCCTCACCCTAACCGTAACCCTCACCCTCACCACCACCCCAACCCTCACCCTAAACCCAACACCCACCCTGACCCTCACCCTAACCCCAACCCCTCCCCACCCCAACCCTAACCCCTGAACCCACCGTCACCATCACCCTCATCCCCATTCCCACCCCCACCCTCACCCGCACTCTCACTCTCACCCTAACCATAACCCTCACCCTCACCCTCACCCCATCCTCACCCCATCCCCTCCACCACACTCACCCTATTCGCCAAAGCCACCGTCACCCTCACCCTCACCCCCATCACAACCACCACTCCCACCCCCACCCTCACCCTCACCCTTACCCCAACCCGTACACTAACCCTCAGCCTCACCCTCACCCACACTCCCACGCCCACCCCCTTCCCCACCACCACCTTCACCCGCACTCCCACCCCAACCCACCCTCTCCCTCACCCTCACCCCAAACCCCAACCCCACTCCCACCCTGACCCTCACTCCCACCACCACCCGCACGCCCAACCCCAACCTCACCCTAACCCCGAAACCTACCTTGAACCCCCCCAACCTCACCCGCACTCTGACCGTAACCCTCAACCTCACCCTTACCGCCACCCTACCCCCACCATCACCCTCACCTAACCCTATTCCTCACCCAGACACTCACCCTCAACCTCACCCTCGCCCCAAACCCCATCCCCACACCCAGCGCCACTCTCATCCTCATCCTCACCCCAAACCCCACCCTCACCCCCACCCCCATCCACACCCCTAACCTCAAAATTACCCTCACCCTTACCCCAACACCCAAAATCACCCTCACCCTCACCCTCAAACCCACGCACAACCCCACCCAAAGCCCCACCCTTACGCTCACTCTCACCCCAACCCCCACTCACACCCCCACCCCTACCCTCACCCTCACCTTCATCCTCACTCCAACCCCCACCCCCACCCTCACTCCAACGCCCACCCCCACCCCCACTCTCACCCTCACCCCAACCCCCACCCCACCCTCACACTCAGCCTCACCCCCCACCCTCACCCTAACCCCAACCCCCACCCCACCCCCACCCCACCTCAACCCTCACCCTCACTCCAATAACAAACCTCACCCTCACTCTCACCCTCACCCTAACCGTAACCCTCTCCCTCACCCTCACCGTCACCCTCATCCCAAACCCCACCCTCACCATCACTCTCACCCCCACCCCAACCTCACTATCACACTCACCGTTACACCAACTCCCAGAATCACGCTCACCCTCACCCACAAACCCATACCTACGCCAACGCACAAACCCACCCCCACCCCCACGCTTACGGTCACCCTCACCGCCACTCCCACTCACACCCTCACCCTCACCCACACCCCAACCCCCACCCTCACCCTCACCACCACCCCCACGCACACCCCCACGCACACCCTCACCAGCACCCCAACCCCCACCCCCACTCCCACCCTGACTCTCACCCCCACCCCCACCCCCACCCCCACCCCCACTTCCACCCACAACCTAACCACCACCGTCACCCCCAACTCAACCCCCAACTGACACCCCACCCTCACCCTCACCCTCACTCGCACCCTCACCGTAGCGCTCAACCTCACCCTTACCCCCACCCAACCCCCGCCCTCACGCTCACCCTAACCCTAACCCTCACCCACAGACTCACCCTCAGTCTCACCCTCACCCTCACCCTCACACTCACTCTAAAACTCACCCGAACCCCCACCCCCACCCCCACCCTCACCCCCACACTCACCCTCACCCTCACCGCACCCCCACCCTCACACTCACAATCACCCCGACCCTCACCCTCCTCATTACCCTCACCGTAACGCTCAACCTGACCCCCACCCCCACCTCACCCTGTGAGGGTGGGGGTAAGGTGGGACGGTGGGGTGGCGGTGACGGTGAGGGTAAGGGACATGGTGGGGGTGGGGGTTGTAGTGGGTGTGAGCGTGAGGGTGGGGATGGGAGGGAGGATGAGGATGGCACTGAGGATGGGGTGGGGTTGGATAGAGGGTGAGGGTTAGTGTGGGGGTGGGGGTGTTGGTGAGGATGGGAGTGGGAGTGAGTGTGAGGGTGGGGGTGTGAGTGAGGGTGAGGGTTTGGAGTGGGGGTGGGGCGGATGGTGAGCGGAAGGGTGGGGGAGTGAGTTGGGGTGTCCGTGGGAGTGGGTTTGGGTTTGAGGATGAGGGTGATTGTGGGGGTGGGATAATGGTTAGGCTGAGGTTGAAGGTGGTGTTGGGGGAGGGGGTGAGGTTGAGGGTTAGGGTGAGCATGGTGGTGGGGTTGTGGGTGGCGGTTGGGGTGAGGTTGAGGGTTATGGATGGGGTGGGGGTGGGGGTGGGGGTAGGGTGAGGGTGGGGTGGGAATGAGGGTGAGGGAGAGGGTGTGGGTTGGGGGTGGGGATTAGGGTGAGGATGAGGGTGCGGGTGAGGCTCACGGTGATGGTGGTTTTGGTGGTGGGTGTTGGGGTGAGGGTGGGGGTGGGGTGGGATGGTGGTGTGGGTTAGGGTGAGGGTGAGGGTGAGGGTGTGGTTGGTGGTGTGAGTGAGGGTGAGAGTGGGGGTGGTGGTGGGGTCAGGGTGAGCGTAAGAGTGGGGGTGGGGGTGTGCGTGGGTGTGGGTGTTGCATTGAGGCTGAGAGTGTGGGTGATGGTGAGGGTGAGGGTGGGGGTGGGGTTTGGGGTGAGGGTGAGGCTGAGGGTGCGGGTGGGGAAATGAGTGAGGGTGAGAGTGGGGGTGGGCGTGGGGGTTAGGGTGAGGGTGAGCGTGGTGGTGAGGGTGGGGGTGGGGGTGGGAGTTGGGGTGAGGGTGAGGGTGGGGTTGGGGGTGAGGGTGAGGGTGAGCGTAAGGGTGTGGTTGGGGTGCGGTTGGGCGTGGGTGTGGTATTGTGGGTGAGGGTGAGGGTGATTGTGGGGGTTGGGGTAAGAATGAGGGGGATGGTGAGGTTGAGGGTGTGGTGTGGGTTGGGGTGGGGTTGGGGGTTGGGTTGGGAGTGAGGGTGAGGGTGAGTGTGGGGTTGGGAGTGGGGGTCAGGCTGAGGGTGGGGTTGGGGGAGAGGTTCAGGGTGGGAGTGGGGTAGGGGCTTGTGGTGAGTTTGAGGGAGACGGTGGGGTGGGGGTGGGAGTTAGGGTGGAGTGGGAGTGAGGGTGGGGTGGGCGTCGGGTTGCGGATGGTGTGGGGTTCACGGTGAGAGTGATGGTGACGGTGGGTTTGGGGGTTACAGTGAGAGTGACGGTGAGGGTGGGTGAGTGGTGGGGATCGGTGGTTTGGGTGGGTGTGGGGTTTTGAGTGTGCGTGAGGGTGAGGGTGACGGTGAGTCTGGGGGTGAGGGTGGGGTGGGCGTGGGGGTGGGGGTGAGGTTGAGCGTTACGGTGAGGGTGAGGGTGACGGTGTGGGTGAGGGGTGGGGGTGGGGGTTTGGGTTAGGGTGAGGGTTAGGGTGGGTGTGGGGTTTTGGGTGAGGGTGATGGTGATTGTGCGGGTTGGGGTCACCACGAGCAACCCCACGATCACCCTCACCCTAACCCCCACACTCACCCTCACCCTCACCCTGAGGGTTGAGGATGGGGACGGGGTTTAGTGTTAGGGTTAGGGTGGTGGTGGGGGTTGGTGTGGTGGTGAGGGTGCAGGTGAGGGTATGGGTGAGGGTTGGGGCGAGGGGGAGGGTGAGTTTGGGGGTCAGGGTGAGGGTGAGGGCGGGGGTGGATGTGGGTGTGTGGGTAGGGGTGAGGGTGATGGTGATGGTGAGGGTGGGGGTGGGGGTGGGGGTGAGGGTGAAGGTGAGGGTGACTGTGGGTTTGGGGGTTAGGGTGAGGGTGTAGGTGGGGGTGGGGGTTGGGTGAGTGTGACGGTGAGGGTGACGGTGAGGGCAGGGGTGGATGTGGGTGTGTGGGTAGGGGTGAGGGTGATCATGAGGGTGGGTGTGGGAGTTTGGGTGGGGTTGAGGGTGAAGGTGATGGTGATGGTGGGATTGGGGGTTAGGGTGATGGTGAGGGTGAGGGTGGGGGTTGGGGTGTGAGTGAGGGTGAGAGTGTGAGTGGGGGTGGCAGTGAGGGTGAGTGTAAGCGTGGGGGTGGGGGTGGGTTTGTGCGTTCGCGTCGGTATGGGTTTGTGGGTGAGGGTGAGCGTGATTCTGGGAGTTGGTGTAACGGTGAGGGTGATAGTGAGGTTGGGGTGGGGGTGAGAGTGATGGTGAGGGTGGGGTTTGGGGTGAGGGTGACGGTGAGGGAGAGGGTTACGGTTAGGGTGAGGGTGAGAGTGAGGGTGAGGGTTGTTATTGGAGTGAGGGTGTGGGTTGAGGTGGGGTGGGGTGGAGGTTGGGGTTAGGGTGAGGGCGAGGGTTAGGGTGGGGGTGGGGGTTGTGGTGAGGTTGAGCGTTACAGTGAGTTTGAGGGTGAGGGTGGGGGGCTCAGGGTGACGCTGACGGTGGAGCTGGGGTGGGTGCGGGGGTGAGGTTAGGGTGAGGGTGGGTGTGGGGCTGAGGGTGAGGGTGAGCGTGATGATGGGGGTGGGGGTTGTGGTGAGGTTGAGCGTTACAGTGAGTTTGAGGGTGAGGGTGGGGGTGAGGGTGGGGCTGAGGTTGAGGATTGGGGAAAGGGTGAGGGTGAGCGTCAGGCTGGGAGTGAGGGTGAGGGCGAGGACGAGGTTGGGGGTGGGGTGCGGGTGAGGGTGAGGGTTAGGTTTAGGGTGGGGGTGGGAGTGGGGGTCAGAGTGATGTTGGGGGTGGGGGTGGAGGTGGGGATGAGGGTGAGGGTGGGGGTAAGGCTGAGGGTGAGCATCAGGCTGGGGGTGAGGGAGTGGGTGAGGGTGGAGGTGAGGATGAGGGCTTGGGTGAGGAGGACGGTCCGGGCGGGGGTTGGCGTGAGGCTGAGGGTGAGGTTGGGAGTGATGCGGGAGAGGGCTTGAGGATGAGGGAAAGAGTGAGGGTGAGGGTGGGGGTGGGGTGCGGGTGAGGGTGACTGTGACAGTGATGGTGAACTTGGGGGTTATGGTGAAGGTGAGGGCGAGGGTGAGGGTGGGGGTGGGGGTTGGGTTTGGGTTGAAGGTGAGGGTGAGGGTTAGGGTTTGGGTGAGGGTGACAGTGATGGTGGGGGGGTGGGGGTGAGCGTGAGGGTGAGGGTGAGCGTGAGGGTGAGGGTGACGGTGGGGGTGGGGTGGGGGCGGGGGTTGCGGTTAGGGTGAGGGGGGCGGGGGATGCGCTCAGGGTGAGCGTGGGGGTGGGGGTGCTTGTGGAGGTGAGTGTGGTGGTAGTTACCCCAACCCCCAGAATCACATTCACCCTCACCCTTAAACCCAGCCCTACACCAACGCGCACCCCCACCCTCACCCACACCCTCACCCTCACCCTAACCACCACACCCACCCTCACCCTCACCCTCACCCCCACCCACCCCACACTAACGCTAACTCTCACCCTCACCGCAAACCCCATCCCCCACCCCCACCCTCATGCTCACCCTGACCCACACCTTCACCCTAACCCCCAAGCCCACCGTCACCATCACCCTAACACCCACCCCCACCCCCTCCCCCATCCTGACCCTCACCTTAACCCCCACACCCACACCCACCCTCACCCTCACGCTAATCCTCACGCCTGTTAAGATATTTAGCTCCATTATGCTTGCCCTGGCCTCTATTACAGAATACACAGCCAGCCCGCACTATCTGCGCTGAAGGCACCGGCCCACCCCGATCCTTGGTCCGTTGGGGCACGGCAGCCACATCCACATTCCCCTCGAGCACCCAAGCGGGGACACAAACAAGTCCTTCGTTTTCACCCCATTGTGCTCTTCCCCCTCCCCTTTTTTCAAGTTTCGGTGCTCACGTCACCCTGGGTATATCTGTCCTGTTCCACAAAGGAACGGCAGGAGAGGAACCGAAGACTCACACAAGTCACTAATTCGTAATTCGGGCCTGATCAACCCAAAACCTTTCCCGACTCAGCGTGTGCCGGCCGTAATGTTCGTGTACTGGTTTGTATTTGTAAGTATTCTTTAATACCCTATTGCTTGATATTTTGCATCACCCTCTCCCTGTAATTGCAATTCATCCCTGCAGAAGCATCCTATGTATTATCCCTCTAATTCTACTAGTCCATGGCTCATCCCGAGTAATTATTGGGATTTAGAACAACTCCAAGGACTGTTGCTGTTTTTAATAGGAATAATCTTGTTTTTTGCATTAATTGTGTATTGTAAACCTAGGTTATAAGTGTCATTTGCAATAAAGCTGAAATCTCTAGCCTTATTGCCTCGGTGTCTGTGTGGTTCCCATCCGCTCCAGGGGGGTTCCCTCTGAACATCCACGCGAACCTTAGTACTGTGCCCTGGTAGATAACAGGTGCACACATACCCTCGCCCAGCCAGGTGGCCCTTGAGGGTACTCGCTTCCACATGGCGTCACGAACAGGATGTTCCGAGGTTGGACCCTGCCCCTGGCGTGGTGGGACCGCACACAGACCGAATTGGAACAGTTCCAACACCTGCAGTTCCACCTATTACAAGCCAAGCAGTCCAGCCAGGCAACCTTGGACTGGGTTTGCGTTATCCAAACACCAACCGGGTCCGCTAGTTACACGACCCCATTGACCTTGGAGTCGGTGGGGTGCCTCTTGTACTGCCCCCCCGGCATCCAATGCCAGCCAGCCGAGTCCTCCCTTCAGCCCCAGTGCACGGGGGTTGCTGGGAGTACTCGTACCGGAGAACCGAGCCATATTTGGCGGGAATGCGGTCGCATAGTCAGGAGGTCGGGGGCCACGGTCTCGGAAATAGTCCCACCGCCAAGAGTTTCTAGTGGCGACCCAGCTCACCAACTTATGACCCAGCTGTTGGGCGAGCTCGAACAAATCAAAAGGCCAAAGAAACTACGACCTGACCAGTATAAATCAGAGGACGTATCCACCGTCCTGTTTTCCATCGTTAACCGAGCACTGGACCTCTGTACCGTGCTCCACGGGGGCACCCTGTTCGCCGCGCATCAGGCAGCGGCAGCCTCATCACCCGACCCAGAGGATGGAGTCGATGAGGAGGGGGGAATTAAAGAGCCTCCCCCCGACCAGAACCAGGTACGAGAACCTCCCCCCTATGAGGCCCCAAAGGGCCCATCACTATATCCGAAGGTCCCCTCAGCGCCCCCCCATCCCGAGGCAATGCCCGTAATTATAGTCAAAAACAAGAGGGATGGCGCCACCGGGGGGACCACCAGCACTACCGAGTGGCGCACCCGGTCGAAGGCCGAGTTAAAAGATTTTTTGTTAGACACTCGACGCAAGGACGACGAGTCTCCCGTGGTGTGGCTCGGTCGCCTTGCGCTCGATAATGGGGTGGACACCCTGGATCAGGGCGAAGCGTCGGTCCTAGCCAAGACGGGCAACTGGGCTAGGGGTCTCCCGGGTCACGGCCTCCTGGGTAACCGCGTCTGGCCCATTGTCACCCCTGCGGCAGCCCTCCTTGCCATGAAGGGCAGTTTCAAGGGGATGTTCATGACCCCCGAATCCATTAAGACACCACACGAATTAATCTGGGCAATAGCTGGGGCCTCCATCGTCCTGTGGGACCCCCGAACGGCCCCGCTTAATCTGACCGAAGAGCAATTGGGGACCCACACTCCCTTTTTGTATGTCACCGATCCATCACAAATCCCCATCACACTTAATGCCCTCACTTTAGCCCTGGAGGGCAGCCCCCAATTAGACACGGGAGCCGTACTGTCCTTGCATGCACAAGTGGGTCGGCCCATTGTTACCCTCTAGGAGGCCGCCAGCAGGATCCGGTTCCCAGCCTCTGTTCTAGCAGGGACGAGTATGCAAAGAGCTGCCCCACCCTCTAAAGGGTATCCTGAGCGCACGAAGCTAGAACGCGCGCTCTTCGGGTTCTTTCTTAACAAAGGAATCCCCAAGGAGGCTCTGCGAAAAATGGCCTCCGCAGAAAAGCAAACCCTGGCCAAACAACTCGGGTGGAAGGATTGGGACGATTACGTTAAGTCAAAAAACGAGTAGTGGCCGGGTGCTCCCCGGCCCACTCCGTCTCCCTTTCCGACGAGCGCCCTTACGTGACATTATGTGTTGAGGGCGCCCCGGTTCGATTTCTGTTAGATACAGGCGCCCAAGTCAGCATAATCACAGCTGAGGTTCCCCACACTCCCATGGGCTCGACTATGTTTGTCCAAGGCCTCAATAGTATTGAAGAAAAACCCATAGTTTGGGTCCCAATCGCCCACGGAAAATATGTCAGGAAAATAAAAGCCCTGTTGGGGGCACAAAATCTGTTAGGAGTCTCCGGCATAAAAAGATTCAAATTGCAAGCCTCGGTTTTACAGGCCCTCCCCATCACGGTAGGCGGCTCGCCCCCTTACACCCCTGAGCTAATTAGCTCCAAGCCATGGAAGTTCTCTCCCATCCCCACAAAGCCGGAGGGAGTCCAGCTTATTGAGGACCTGCTCACGCAGCTCCTGGCGGAAGGAAAGATCGAGCGCGCGGTCACCTCTATCTTCCTATCCCCAGGTTGGGGTATCCCGAAGCCAGGGGACCCCTCAAAATTCCGCCTCGTTATTGATTATAGAGAGGCAAATAGCCGCATTAAGCGTGTCGCCTTTACTAGCGCAGCCACCATTCCTGATATCCAGAGGCAGTTAAGTAATGACCACAACCAATGGGCATGTACCCTGGATCTAAAGGACATGTTCTACCAAATTCCATTAAGGGACGTGCATGAAATTTTAAACTTCGCCTTCAGTGGCGCTCAGTATAAATGGAAGGTGTGCCCACAAGGGTTCTGTAATTCCCCAGCATTAGCAACGTCTCACCTTAGCGTCACCTTGCAGAAGGCGAGTGTCTCGCCTGGGGTCACCGTTTTATCCTACGTGGATGACATCATCGTATGTGGCCCTGACCCTCAATGGGTCCAAGCCACCACGCAAGATGTCGTACGCGTTTTACAAGCTGGCGGATGGCTACTTAATACAACCAAAAGTCACCTGCAGGCTTCTCAACAGTTCTCGTTTCTGGGGTTTCAGTTCACCCCCGCTTCCTATTCCCAGGCGCCCGCTGGCGTTCTGGATCCTTGGGTAGCAGACCCTCCCAGGACCAGGAAAGCACTCCAGCGGCTACTGGGGCTCCTCAATTATCATCGCCACTTTCTCCCCACTCGACTAATCCCTGCGTTAGAAACCCTGCAAGCCCCTATCTCCTCAAAACGCACTCGCGAAGTGTGGGGCCCGTCGGCTCAAAGCTCCCTGGAGGAAATGGCCTCCTGGTTTTCCTCCAACCCTCATTTAGCTGGATTCAACCCAACTCAGCCCCTTACCATCACCTTGTTCGTAACCTCACATCATGTGGGGTATTCTGTTTCGCAGCGCAACGAAACTGTTTACAATTGGGCTCATCGGCTCACTGGGCCCCAATTCAACTATGGGCCCGTGGGGAAAATGTTGTTAGCTGCAGCCGCAGCCCGTCACTGGGCGCCGCTGGCGGCCGTCGGTACCTTAGCCGGACCGTGGGTCCACCTAATTCCCTGGCTAACAGACACCCCCCCGCCAGAATTCCACGGGACCACCCCCACCTGGCAGCTCCTTTGCTTCCAGGCGGAGATGGCCTGGCGGGGGTGGAAGCTCAGCCCGCTGGCGGACGATGTGTCCCCCCCTCGTGACCTTCCCCCTTGCATTGAAACCCAGTACGAACCATGGATCGTCAGTGACGGGGGCACATCGCCGGCCCCGTGGGCGGGGGTCCTCTGCGGGAATTGCGAACACTTCGCCGTAGAGCATTTGTCCCCATCCTGCTCCGCACAACAGAGCGAGGTCCAGGGTATTCTTCTAGCGGCGCAGCATGTTTCGCAGGCCCACTCCGTTAGGGAGCAGGTAGTTTTCGGTATCAATTCACAGTTCTGTTTAAGCATTCTAATTGGCGACGCCCACCCTTCAGCGTTCGTGTCTCTGTGGGACGAGATCGTTTCGCTCATTCGCAGGTCTTCACGGCCCTGGTTTTTACCGATTGCCCCTCACACCGGCCCAACTCCAACCCCCTGCACTCCAAATTGGACCAGCAAATGAGACAGGCCGATGTGGCTCAGGTTTCTGTCACACAACCCGCCATACAGGCCGATCCTCTACTCCGCTGGCTCCACGAGGAGTGGGGTCACTTGCCTCCCGTCAAGTTGTACGGCCTGCTATCGGGTTTCTCTGACCAGAGGCCCGACGTTAGCCACCGTCAGTGCGAGCTCATCGTTCAGTCCTGTTTGCAATGCGTGCAGGTAAAAACTAGAAACCGCCCCCGATATGAGCGCTCTGCATACGCTGCTGAACACTTTGCCCCAGGTATCACGTGGCAGGTCGACCTGATTGGGCCCCTGCCGGGTGCTCGTCGTTTCCCAAAGGCCTTAGTTATCATAGATTTGGGGTCTCGGCAAACCTTTTGTGTCCCTCTTAATAAAACCAATGCTGCTTCAGTCCCTGCAGCTCTTAAGCAAACAGCGGCTGCCTGGGGCACTCCCACTGAAGTTCAAGCAGATGGTGGGCCACTCTTTCCCAGCAAAAGCATAGAACGGCTCATTTTTGGGTGGGGGGCCTCCCTTCACATTCACACCAAATACCATCCTCAGAGTAATGGTGTGGTGGAGCGGAAAATCGCAGTCCTTAAGACCATGCTGCGAACCGCAAACCCCAACCCTGATTTTAAGAACTGGAGCTCGTTTTTGCCCCAGGTACTTATCGCGCTCAACAAAAGTTACTCTCGCTGGCCGCATCTGGCGCCTACACCAAGGCCGCCCTGGTCTCCGGTGTTTTGCCCCGACCAACAGGTTTGGCTCACGGAACCTCAAGCCTCTGGGCTTTGAGAACCCGTGGAAGCCACCATCCTCCGGGCCGGCAAGTACCCAAACACCTACTTGGTAGCCTTAGCTACCCCCGGGAACACCCCCGGAAACAAGCTGGTTCACCATAACTGGCTCAGAAAACGTTCCTAGCTCTTCTGTTAACTCTCTGGCCAATTAGGGCCTCTGTTGTTTTGTCTTTCAGTTCGTTGTCTCCCTGGCCGACCCCCTTCCCCACCGACCTCTGGGGCCAGGCGGTCTCCGCTCGTGGTTTGCAGAGTACTGGGTCCAGGAGCTTACCGGCGACCCCGACCTTTCGTCGGTCCCTTCGCAGGACTGCCTCGTCTGCTCGGCGCCGCTCTCGACCTCTTTCCCAACCCCCTTTCCCCTCCTCCCTGTGGCCTATAATTTTTCTGCCTTCCCCTCTACCCTTAATTGTTCCTCTCCCCTTGCCCCCTGGGCCGAACATTCCGTTTGGGATTCCTGCTCCTCCTCCGCTCCCGCGTCCGCTTTTGCCACTCTCAATGCTTCGGCCCGTAGTGTTTTGGGCCTCCCCCTGTCGTTCCCTCAGTCACCACCTATCGCCTCCCACTGTTGGATTTTTCTTGGCAATTCACGGACCTCCCCTTCCTGGGTCGGCACTTATCCCCGCTGTTCCTCCTGGAGCTCCTCTGTCTCGACCACTTCGTCCTCTCCTCCCCTCTTTAACCGTACTTTTCCCCCGCCTCTGTCCTGCCCTTATCGCCCCTCGGGCGTCTCCTTCGGCACCTTTTACACTTCTGTCTCGCAGACGTATCTCTTCTCATGCCTTCACCAACATTCCCTTGAAACACAGTGCTCTACCGTCTCCTGGAGGGCGCCGTTCTTCACCTCCAGATCGGACCGCTGGCACGTCTCCCGAGACTCCTCGCTTCGACCCGGCCATTTCTGGCTTTGCGGATCCGCCGCCTTCTCCATCCTGCCCCCGAACCCCCGCAGCATCTGCACCGTCGGCTCTCTGGCCCTTGCAGGCGGGGGCGTTTACGTCAAAGGTCTCCCCCGCCACCCACCTCGCGTCCGCCGAAGCCTCGGCTGGTGGCACCGCCTAAAGACTGCCTCGTACTCCCTAGCTTCCGCCATTGTTACCTTTAACCCCGTAGGTTATATGTTGTTACGCGATCAAGTGCTATTCCAGTCCCTGGCCATCGAAACTCTTTCAAATAATACGGCCAAGGGTTTTTCGCTAATCAATCAACAACTTTCTGATTTGTCCTCCTATGTTGTTCAGAATCGGTTAATGATTCAGTATTTGTTGGACTCCTCTGATTTTTGTACTAAGTTTGCAGAGTTGTATCCCGCATTTAAGGATAAGTGTTGTGTTTCTTTGCCCTCCATTTCTCTCCATTTAAGTTCTATCGTGCACGAATCTGAACGCGCTGAGTACCTCTGTTCGTGAGTCAAGGGAAACTTTTCGCTTTTGGTCCTGGCTCGACTGGTTGGGTCTGGTCCAATACAAATCCTACTTCCAGTCCCTGCTTATTTCCCTAGTGGTGGGATGTGTGCTTTTTTGCCTCGGCTGCACTTGTATCAAGGCGTGTATCCGCCGCACCGTTGGCTCGGCCTATATGGCCTCCGTCTCCGACAAGCTCCCCCTTGTTCGGGCAGCTCCTGAGTCGTCCGATTCGGAGGTTTAGGCGGTTTTGCCTTCATCTCTCGGCCAGGGCACGGGGGCATGTTAAGATATTTAGCTCCATTATGCTTGCCCTGGCCTCTATTACAGGATACACAGCCAGCCCGCACTATCTGCGCTGAAGGCACCGGCCCCCCCCAATCCTTGGTCCGTTGGGGCGCAGCAGCCACATCCACATTCCCCTCGAGCACCCAAGCGGGGACACAAACAAGTCCTTCGTTTTCACCCCATTGTGCTCTTCCCCCTCCCCTTTTTTCAAGTTTCGGTGCTCACGTCACCCTGGGTATATCTGTCCTGTTCCACAAAGGAACGGCAGGAGAGGAACCGAAGACTCACACAAGTCACTAATTCGTAATTCGGGCCTGATCAACCCAAAATCTTTCCCAACTCAGTGTGTGCCGGCCGTAATGTTCGTGTACGGGTTTGTATTTGTAAGTATTCTTTAATACCCTATTGCTTGATATTTTGCATCACCCTCTCCCTGTAATTGCAATTCATCCCTGCAGAAGCATCCTATGTATTATCCCTCTAATTCTACTAGTCCGTGGCTCATCCCGAGTAATTATTGGGACTTAGAACAACTCCAAGGACTGTTGCTCTTTTTAATAGGAATAATCTTGTTTTTTGCATTAATTGTGTATTGTAAACCTAGGTTATAAGTGTCATTTGCAATAAAGCTGAAATCTCTAGCCTTATTGCCTCGGTGTCTGTGTGGTTCCCATCCGCTCCAGGGGGGTTCCCTCTGAACATCCACGCGAACCTTAGTACTGTGCCCTGGTAGATAACAGGTGCACACATACCCTCGCCCAGCCAGGTGGCCCTCGAGGGTACTCGCTTCCACAACACCCAGCCCCAATCCCACCCTCACCATCACCCCCACCCCCATCTTCACGCTCACCATTTCCCTCAAACTCACTGTCACACTAAACACCCACCTTCACCCTCACCCTCACCCCCACCCCACTCCCACCCCCACCCCAACCCCCACCCTCACACTCACGCCCACCCTCACACCCAGCCTCACCCTCGCCCTCACCCTCACCCCCACTGTAACCCCTACCCCTACTCTCACCCTCACCCCCACCCCCACCCTCACCCTCACCCCCACCCCCACAACAACCCACACTCTCACCCTCACCCTCACTCTCACCCACCGCATCGCCCTGAACCTCACCCTCACTGTCACCCTCACTCTCATCCCCACCCACACGCTCACCCTCACCCACTCCCCCACCCCTACCCCCACCCCCAACTTCACCCCCCACAACCACCCTCACACTCACCCCCGCCCGCATCCTCACCCTCACCATCACCCACACCCTCACGCTCAACCCAACACCCACGCCCATGCCCACCCCCACCCCTCCCCTTACGCTCACACTAACCCCCACCACCACCAACCCCACTCTCACCCTCACTCACCCCCACCCCCACCCTGACCCTCAACCTCACCATCACCATTACCCTCACCCTCACCACCACCACCACCCCACACCCACCCTCACGCTCACCCCAACCGCCACGCCCACCCCCACCCTCACCATCACCATCAGCCTCTCACCCACCCTCCCACTTCCTATAACCCTAACCTCCACCCCCACTCTCACCCTCACCCTAATATCCACCCCAACCCGCACCCTCTCCCTCACCCTCACCCTAACCCCCATGCTCACCCTCACCTTCACCCCAACCTCACCCTCACCCTAACTCCCACCACAACCCCCACCCACACCATCACCCTTCTCCCAAACCTTAACCCCAACCCTAACCTTAACCCTTACCCTCACCGTCACCCGGATCCCCACCCTCACCCTCAACCCCACCCCCACTCCCACCCCTTCCCTCACCCTCACCCTCAACATAACGCCCAACCCCACCCTCACCCCCACCCTCACCCTCACCGTCACCGTAATGCTAAACCATACCCTCGCCCCCACCCCCATTCTCACGCTCACCCCAACCCCTGACTCACCCTCACCCTCACCCACACGCTCACCCCAACCCCAACCTCACCCTCACCCTCACCCTAAACGCGGCACCCACTCTCACCCTCACCCTCACCCTCACCGCAACCGGCACCCCACCCCTAACCTCACCCTCACGGTCACCCTCATCCCAAACCCAACCCTCACCATCACCCTCACCCTTAAAGCCCAACACACACCCACGCACATCCCAACCCCTACCCTTACGATCACCCTCCCCCAACCCCCACTCCAAACCCTCACCCTCATTCACACCCCCACCCCCGCACTCAACCTCACCCCAACCCCCACCCTCACCGCCACTCTGACCCTCACCCCCACCCCCACCCCCATCCCCACCCTCACCCTCACCTGAAACCCAGCACACACTCTCACCCTCACCCTTACCCCACCCCCACAATCACCATCACCCTCACCCTCAACCTGACACCAATGCCCACCCCACACCCACCCTTATGCTCTCCCTCAGCCCAACCCCTCACCAACTCTCACCTTAAACCCCACCCCCACCCCAACCCACATCCTCACCCTCACCATCACCCACACCCTCATGCTCCACCCAACACCCGTGCCCACGCCCACCCCCACACCCACTCTCACCCTCAATCACACCCCCACCCTGACCCTCACCCCCACGCTCACCGTCACCCTCACCACCAACCACACCCCAACCCCACCGTCACCCCAACCCACACCCACACCCTCACCATCACTGTCAGCCTCACCCCCACCCTCACCCTTACTTTAACCCTAACCCCCACACCCACCCTCACCCTCACCCTAACCCCCACCCTCACCTTCACCCCCACCCCACCCTCACCCACACTTCCACCCCCACCCCCTCCCCAACCTCACCCTCACCCTAACTCCCACCCCAACCCCCACCCACACCTTACCCTGCCCCCAAACCTTAACGCTAACCCTAACCCTAACCCTAGCCCTCACCCCCACTCCCACCCCTACCCTCACCCTCACCCTCAACCCAACCCCAAACCCCACCCCAACCCTCGCTCTCACCCTCACCCACACTGTAATGCTAAACCTCAGATTGGTGAGTGTGGGGGTGGGGGTGAGGGTGAGCCTGATGGTGGGGTTTGGGGGTACGGTCGATTTTGAGCATTACGGCAAGCGTGCGGGTGAGGGTGAGGGTTAGGGTAAGGGTACGTTTGGGTGTGGGGGTGGGAGAGAGCGTGAGGGTGAGGATGAGTGTGTGGTTTTGGGTGGGGGTAAGGGTGGGTGTGGGGGTGCGGGTGAGAGTGATGGTGACGGTGGACTTGGGGGTTAGGGTGAGGGTGAGGATGGGGGTGGGGGTGGGGTTTGGGGTGACGGTGAGAATGAGGGTTAGGGTTAGGGATAGAGTGAGAGTGATGGAGATGGTGGGGGTGAGGGTGACGTTGGGGGTGGGGTAGTGGTGGGCGTTTGGGTTAGGGTGAGGGTGAGGGTGGGTGTGGGGGCGAGGGTCAGGGTGAGCATGATGGTGGGGGTGAGGTTTAGCGTTACGGTGAGGGTGATGGTTAGGGTGCGGGTGAGGGTGGGGTTGGGAGTGGGGGTCAGAGTGATGTTGGGAGTGGGGGTTGGGGTGGGGGTGGTCGTGAGGGTGAGCGTGTGGGTGAGGGTGTGTCATGGAGTGTGGGGGAGTCAGCGCCTGCACTCCTCTTCCCCGGATTCACTGGGAGTCACAGCCAGTAGAACAGAAGGTTTATTAGAGATGCCAGGAACACAGTCAACCAGAGCTTGTCCGTACATCCAAGACCCCTCAGTCAGGCCCTTCCGGGGGGCAGGGAGCTTAGACCCCAGCTCGGGGCTCCCTGCATTTCACCCCACAGCTCCAAACGGGGGCAGGGAGGCCAGACCCTGTCTCCCCCTCTCCCCTCCTCTCTGGCCATCCCCAAACTGAAACTGTCCAGCCCCTCCTCTCTCCTTTGTCTCCTTCCCGGGCCAGGAGGTCACCTGATCCCTTTGTTCGAACACCTTTAGCTCTCACCTTTGCAGGGGAGGGGCCGGGGCAATCAGTTGCTAGGATACAGAGTGTCGGCCCTTCTCTCTGTCCAGGCGCCTCTGTGACAATCATGCACCCTTGTCCCACCACCTAAATACTGCACTGCATAGGGAAACCGAGGCACCCACACAGTACTAAGGGAAAACATTAACAACAGTCTTAGTTCGTCACAGGGTGGGAGTGAGTGTGAGGGTGGGGGTAAGGGTGAGGATGAGCGTCGGGCTGGGGGTGAAGGTGAGGGTGAGAGCGAGGGTGGGGGTGAGGATTGGGGGGAGGGTGAGGAGCAGGGTGGGGGTGGGGGTCAGGGTGAGGGTGAGGGTGAGGGTGGGAGTGGGGTGGGAGAGGGCGTGAGGGTGAGTGTGGGGGTGGGGGTGAGTGTGAGGGTGAAGGTGGGGGTGGGGTGCAGGTAAGGGTGATGGTGACGGTGGACTTGAGGGTTAGGGTGAATGTGAGGGTGAGCATGAGGGTGAGGGTGGGGTGGGGTTTGGGGTGAGGGTGAGAGTGAGCATGAGGGTTAGGCTGAGGGTGAGGGTGAGAGTGATGGTGAGGGTGGGTGTGGGGGTTAGGGTGAGGGTGGGGGTGGTGGTTGTTACCCCAACCCCCACAATCACACTCACCCTCATCCTCAAAACCACCCCCACACCAAGGCACACCCCCACCCCAACCCTCACCCTCACCCTAACCACCACTTCCAACCTCACCCTCACCCTAACCTCAAACCTATCCCCACCCTACGCCCACCCTCACCCTCACCCCCACCCCCTCACACTAAACCTAACCCTCACCCTCACCCCAACCCCCACCCCCACCCTCACGCTCACCCTCACCTTCACCCTAACCCCCAAGCCCACCGTCACCATCACCCACACCCCCACACCCAACCCCATCCCCACCCTCACCCTCACCACCACCTCCACCCCCCCACACTCACCCTCACCCTCACGCCCTCCCCCACCCCACCCTCACCCTCACCCTCACTCCGACCCCCACCCACACCCTCCTCCTCACCCTCGCCATCACCTTCACCCCCAGCCCGATGCTCACCCTCACCCTGACCCTTACCCCTACCCTCACCTTCACCCCAACCCTCACCCCCACCCTCACCCTCACTCCTAACACCACACCCACCCTCACCCTCACTTCTACCCCCACCCCCACCCTCACACCTTCCTCCACCCCATCCCCACCCTCACCCTGTCCCCTACCCCCACCCTCCTCCTCACCCTCGCCCACATCCTCACACCTATCCCCACCCTCGCCCTCACCCTCACCCTTATCTTCAACCCACCCTCACCCCTACCCTCACCCCCAACCCCATCCCCACTCCCACCTTCACCCTCACACACACGTCCACCTCCACCCTCACCCTCACACTCAACCGTACCTCCAACCCCACATCCACCCCCACCCTCACCCTCACCTGCACCCTTACCCTCACCCTCAGCCTCACCGTAACTGTCGGAGAAAAACAGAGTTCTCACTCTTATTTTGGGTGCAGCAAGGCAAGATACACTTTATTAACCTAAGCAATTGCAAAGAGGAGAGAGTGCACTAGGACACAGGGTTTCCCCCTCCTAGGCAGGCATTTATACTTTTTGATCATATAGTATTGATCAACAACTGCAATTTGTTTATACATATTCTTTCTTGTTATCTTGTTTTCCTCATTAATTTTTTTATGGTCTACATTCTATTCTTATCTAATACAAGGTTACAGTAACCTCTCTCATAGTTATTTTACCCTTGTCTCACGGAGCCCACGCTACTACAAATCTCGCGTTATTACAGCTAGAGTTCGCCTGACTCTTGCTCATATAGAGGCCTGCATCCAAATTCCCTTTACCGACTTCCACACTCCCCCCTTTTGTGATTCTAGCACAACTATCAATCTCAAATTAATGACAAAGCATGGTTAGTATGCAAATGGAAAATATTCTTACTATCACATTGTTTACAACAACAATAACATAATCCTAAACTAAACAACAAGAATACAAGCAGTAACATTCCCACCATAATAATATAATGAGGGTGTTGTGCAATATTAGTTACAAATCACAATACATCATACTTAGTACATAAAGCAGTCATTCTATAAGCTGTATGGAAAGCATGTGTTTCAATCTGATATATATTCTGTAACACATGGATCTGACTTTGTAAGTCAGAAGTCTTTTGAATCTTTGGTAGAAGTGAATGTAAATTTTGGAATCGATCGGGTATAAAACTAGTCCAATTAAAGGAAATTTGATATCGAAGATCTAAATGTAGGGTTTTATCTGCTGGCCAGTAAATAATGCGATTTCCCACGTTTGTGGTGAGATTAAAATGAATGTCTTGTAGAGTGGTGGCCTGCATATACACACAGCTATCATTAACTTGGAATAGTAACTGTCCTGTCAGGGTAGTTCCTTGTCCTATACCTTCCCAACAAACTTTGTCAAAACCTGTGACAACTCCTTGCTTTAATTTCCTTACGCACTGAAGCTGTGGGGGTTCCAAAGGCCATAATGTCCACTGATTCCCTATCCCCATCCAAATATCGGGTGTTATTCCAGGAGCACTAACAATAAATCGGCTAGGCATCCCAGGTGGTCTAATTTCCCAAATGTCACGGTGAATAATCCAGTCCCACAGGCATCCTCCCCATGGACCCGGCAAGATACGGTATGTGGGAGCCCACACCCCTCCAACAGGCCCATATGCTTGGAAGGAGCACTGCGAGTACTTACACATCCATCCTGAAAACCTCCAAGTATGTCTCCATGGCCACAAATCAGATGGTACACCTGAAGCACTAGTAAAGGCAGTGGGCCAAGCTTGATGGTCAAGATCATTCCGAATGGCTATTAGCTGGTCATTCAGGAAGTCCTGAATCTCTGAACATAGAATCATAGAATCTCAGGGTTGGAAGGGACCTCAGGAGGTCATCTAGTCCAACCCCCTGCTCAAAGCAGGACCAACCCCAACTAGATCATCCCAGCCAGGGCTTTGTCAAGCCTGACCTTAAAAACCTCTAAGGAAGGAGAAGAAAAGCACTCTCAATAACAGAATATGAAGAGCACACAGCATAACCAGCAACCAGTTTGCCTTTAGAATCTCGCAAACAGGAGCCATCCACAAAGTAAATAAGATCAGAATTTTTCAAAGGCATGTCCATTAAATCATCTCTTGGACGGGTAAGCACGGAAGTCACAGATACACAGTTATGTGACTCCCCATCTTCCAGCCCAGGTAACAGGGAGGCCGGATTTAGAACGGGGCAACAAGCCAAGGTAATATGAGACGATGACAGTAGTAAAATCTCATATTTTGTAAGGCGAGATGTAGACAGATGCTGTGTCTTAGATTTTAACAGAAGAGCTGCAACAGCATGGGGTACAGCGACAGTTAAGGGTGACGCTAAAACAATGGGTTCTGATAATTGTACAGAAAGAGCCACTGCCGCTACAGCATGAAGACAGGAAGGGAACCCAGCGGCCACAGCGTCTAGGGCAGTACTGTAATAAGCAATTGGACGGTGTTTATCCCCGTGTTTTTGCGTTAGTACAGCCAAAGCAAACCCATTACGCTCATGACAACAAAGAATGAATGGCTTAGCATAATCAGGAAGCCCCAAGGCTGGTGCACTAGAAAGTGCTTGTTTAATAGCTACAAAGGCTTGTTCGGCCTCTGGGGACCAAGGAAGTGGTTCAGGGGTATCTAATTTTGTCAGATCCTGCAAGGGTTTAATCATTGTGGCATAACCCAAAATCCACTGCCTACAATACCCAGTCATGCCAAGGAAAGTCCGCATTTGAGAAATAGTACCAGGCCTAGGCATATTTAAAATGGCTGAAATACGAGCCATTTTACATATGATAATGATAAATGGCGAGTGCAATTCTCTTAAGGGAACCTGGAATGTTGGTACCTGACTCCTAGTGTGGTGAGAAACCGGGCTAGAAGAAAAATCAGGGTCTGGTGACCCAGGATCAAGTGAGCTACTGGAAGGCTCGGAATCAGTTCTCCGCTGTTGATGGGGCAGCGGAGAGGAAGAATTTCCCCCCGGAGAAGAAACATGTGGTAAGGAGCCAGATGCTGCCGTAGGGAGATTACCAGCAGGTGCAGCCTGCGGAAAGGCGGGAGTAATCTGCTGCTGTGGAACATTGCTGAAAAAATCCACAATGTCCTCAGCCGTTTCTCCCTCACTGTCAGTAATCTTAACTAATTCGGGATATAAAGGAGCAGTTGGTCGGGTAGGGAGGCATCCGGATGCTTTGCATTTAAATTTTAAGTCCTGTACTTGATTTTTTAGTTTTTCCTGGGAATCTTTTAGACTGCGCACCTGAGACTCATGGAGTCTCTTTGTCGCTTCCTCCCACCAATAAACAAATTGCTCCCACTGTGTATCAGAGGCTTTAGGTGATGTAAGAGTTTCTCTGAGATATGTAAGTTTATCTAAATCGAAGGTACCTTCTACTGGAAATTGTTTAGATGGATTTTCACGCGTGAAGGAATTCCAGTCTTTTAAATACCTGCAGGTTTTGGGACCATAATACACATACATGTGGTACGAAGGGGTACCCTTAGGGGGCGAGGAGGAATTCTTAGACTGTCCCTCACCCATTCTTCAATTTCAAGGAAACCGAGGGAGGCGCCGTGTCTGCTTAGCAGCAGCTCATAAATTAAGGAAATTCTCACTCCCTCTCTTCAGGCACTCAGACAGAAAAGATTTGTAGGAATGTCCACGACTCTCTCACACCCCCCTTTTGCAAAGAGTATCGGCTAGCCTCAAAGAGGAAGCCGCATACTCTAATTGCCTCTGGTGAGGTGATTAGACCAGTCAGTGGATCAGATGGGAGTAGAAGAAGGAAGAAAGATAGAGTCACACACTCCTAGACCCAGGCAGATCCCTCGCCGGGCATGCCATGCAGAGACATCCGCCTTGGGTCGGAGCTTTTACCGATCCACTACGATGTAGCCACCGAGCTTGCGTTAGAGAAATCCCTGGTCACGAGCTGACAGCTTCTCAGGGTTCTCTGGGCGTCTTTCGGTGGCCCTCACTCATACTGACACTACAGGGGACGGGACAGAACGATCTCAATTCGACCTCAGAGCTTCATCGCACGCTATGGCTTCCACTCTGAGGAATTATGAATGAGAGGCTCAGTTCCGCCTACACACACACACACACACACAGACACACAAACAAACACCAAGGCCTCTAATTCTTCACAATACGATGCAACTGTCATATACAGTAACCTTAATAGTGTATGTCCGGACTTTATATAACCCTTGAGGCGGTAACAACCCCTCAGCACCGGTGCGGTATCCTAATGCATTAACCTTATGCATTAACCTTATTGGGGGTGGCAAAACTAAGTCCCCAGTGTTACCGAAATATCGGGTCCGCCTAGCTGAGAGCCAATAACAGCCAGACAGGGATAAGGAAAGAAAAGTACTTTATTCTGCAAAATAAGGGAAGTCTGTACCAAGTGACAGGACTTCAATTAACATAGAAATTACAGGTCTTTTATACACACTTAGACAAAGCGCTGGTGTGTTAACATTTGATTGGTGCATGCTAGACCTCGGATGTCTGCTATCTGGTCAGTAAAAACTGGTATAGAAATAACTATCTCAGCTGGAAAACACTATTCTTGTGTAGGCGAAGGACAACTGTAAAAATGCAAGGTCTTGCGTAGGCGAGGCGTCTACTTCCACCTAGTGGTCTCTGATTACCATGGCTGCTGACTGATTATGACTTTCACAGTCCCCCCTCGGGCCTGACAAAAAACCCAAATTGTCACGCCCGTTCCGCAATTTACGATCAAGTTGAAGGGACAGATACTGGGTTTTCCCTCGGGTAACAGAGCTTTTGGTGACAGCGGTACACAGACATTTTGCACATTGTAACATTACCCAAATAACACATAGAAAGAAAAGAAAAAAAATGATCCACTTAACAATTGTTCGGAAAAGCCCTGTAAACCATGACCCAAGGTCTGGGAGCAGATCCTCAAAACTAAAGGTATGATCGAGGGATATAGCATGAAAAACAACAGCAGCATTCTTAATAGCTCATAAATCCTTCTCAATTAAGCCAGAGTGATTAACATAAAAACAGCATTTTTCCCCAATGCGAGCACAAGCACCCCCCAATTCAGCATTCATAGCATCTAACACACGTCTATTTTGCAATATAACTTCTGCTATTTTATCAACTTCTCCTTGTAACTTTTGAAAAACATCTATGGAGGCATTAGCTATTTTTTCTAATTCAGCAGAAATATTTACAACAGCCTTTTCTAGCTCTGCTACTCCCAACCCAGAAATGAGCGCTCGAACAAAGGAATGAAACCCCGTTTGCCTGACCACGAGGGGATTCTCCGCACGCTTTGTTCGAGTCCTTATGGGGGGGTTGAAGAGCCTATGAGAATAGCTTCCCAGGTTAAGGATCTGACTTGAGTCTGTTTTATTTATTTGGACATCTGGTATTACTCGGGCCACACCACATCGACCCCGCCAACCTGGGGGAAGGGCTTTGTAGGCACTGTGGCCACAGATGAAATACAAGCTGGGGGTCTCTAAGTAAAGGGTAAGGGTACTTCCTGCAATTCGATGGCGCCAGTCCACCCTAACATCCCGGTGCTTAGAGTTACCCAGTATTCGGTCTTGACACCTCCAATGGGACACATTTAAGTGGCCTAGGGCATGGGTATTATTCAGGATGCCCCCACAGTAGGTAACAGCAAATAAGGTAGATATGAAACCTGTAAGTGTTCCCAGGTGTTTTGGACAACCAGAAATCCTTTCGAGAGATGAGTGAGGCAACAGAATGCCAGAGTGAACATCCAGATAGTATGTATGTGTTTCATTTATGGGGCCTAATGGGCGGAATGACAGAAGCCATTGCCCCTGATAACGCATGCCTGTTGATTTTACAATTAAAGCCCTTTGCTGAAGGCAAGGTGTATTCTGGGCTTTTTTTTTTGAAATTTTAAGGGGTAAAGGGTCCCATTTCTAATATCAAACTGAAGGGTTTGGTTACAGGCCTCAGGGGGGAGATAACCCATTTCCCTCCCAGTTCCTTGATCATTCTCAAAACAAAGGGGCAATGTAAATCCAATCCCAAGAATATCAAAGAGAGGGACCCCCCTTGCCGCCCAGGAATAATACCAAATCTCAGATGTTTTCCCATAGTTATTGTAATGGTATTTCCCAACCCACACCCATTCAGTTTTCCATACTACCTGTATGGAGAGTACTTCAGAGAGGTTTGCAGGTATACCCCATAGCCCTATTCCTTCTTCAGAACGGGTATGGTGACACAGCCAGCAATCAAATAAGTGTCCCAATGTGGCCAGTCGTTGCAGGGACCTGGCTGCTGGGTGGGGGTTGGCATGTAGAAAGGGCAAAGTTAAAAGAAGTAGCCACTGTATTCCTGGCTGCGAATTCATAATTATACAGTCTCAGGATTTAGTCCGTCTGAACAAGAGTTTCAGTCCTTCCAGAGGTTCAGCTTTCCAAGTATCATCTGCTTCTGGCTCTTCCGGGTCGCGGTGGGAAGAGCTGGCGGTGCTCCCTCGAAGTCCGGAGTCGTCTGCTTCTGGCCCCGGCCTAGGGGCTCGCTTGACTCGGGTGTGGTGAATCCAAGTGTCTCGTTCCCTCACTCGAATGGCAGTATGGGAAGTAAGAAGGACTTGGAAAGGGCCCACCCACCGGGGTTGGAGAGGTTTGTGTTTCCACTCTTTTACATAGACCCAATCCCCTGGCTTGATCCGGTGAGCAGGCTGTCACGGAGTATAGGGGAGTCCGGCCCTGCACCCCTCTTCCCCGGATTCACTGGGAGTCTCAGCCAGCCAGTAGAACAGAAGGTTTATTAGAGATGCCAGGAACACAGTCCAACCAGAGCTTGTCAGTACATCCAGGACCCCTCAGTCGGGTCCTTCCGGGGGGCAGGGAGCTTAGACCCCAGCCTGGGGCTCCCTGCATTTCGCCCCGCAGCTCCACATGGGGCAGGGAGGCCAGACCCTGTCTGCCCCCCTCCCCTCCTCTTCCCAAGCCAGCACCAAACTGAAACTCTCCCGCCCTTCCTCCCCCTTTGTCTGCTTCCCGGGCCAGGAGGTCACCTGATCCCTTTGTTCCGACGCCTTCAGCTCATACCTTTGCTGGGGGAGGGGCCGGGCCATCTCTTGCCAGGAGACAGAGCCATTCTCTGTGTCCAGGCCTCTGCCTTCTAGGGCTTTGTAACAATCATGCACCGTTGTCCCGCCACCTAGATACTCAAGCCCCGCATAGGGGAAACCGAGGCACCCACACAGTACTCAGGGAAACCTTAACAACAGTCCTAGTTCGTCACACAGGCACATCAGCGGGTAGGGACTGAAATTGAGCTGCATACCTGTGGAGAGACATGAGAGTGGTTTGGAGGGAAATAACATATCTGGTCAGCTCCTCGTCATCCCATATAGCCAAATCAGTCACAGGTCCTGGGTCGGCAAATCCAGTGTATGGCCTGCCAAATAAAAGTTCAAAAGGTGAAAGACAGAGTCTGCCCCTAGGGGCAGTGCGGACTGCCAAGAGGGCCAGAGGCAGGGCCTGAAGCCACTTCAACCCAGTCTGTGCACACAGTTTGGAGAGTTTTAGTTTTAAGGTTTGGTTCATTCTTTCCACTTGTCCAGATGATGGTGGTCTCCAAGGGGTGTGTAGAAGCCAGGAAATACCTAGGGCCTTAGCAATGTATTGAATAACTTGGGCAGTAAAGTGTGTTCCTTGATCAGAGTCAATAGACCTAGGAGGCCCAAACCTAGGAATGACGTGGTTTAGTAAGGTCTTTCCTACTTCCAAGGCAGTTGCTCGTCTGGTTGGAAATGCTTCAGTCCAGCCAGTCAGTTGGCACACAATCACAAGAAGATACTGGTAGCCTTGGCACTTAGGCATTTCTGAGTAGTCAATTTGGAGCCGTTCAAAGGGCGTGTATGCCCATAACCTTGCACCGGGGGGGGCCTTTTGGTTCCCCCCTTGGATTGAATTTTGCACAAATGTTACAGGTAGCAAGAACTCTTTTAGCTTCCTGGAATACCCCAGGGGCATACCAAAGTCTATTTATAGTAGCAGCCATAGCCTCTACTCCACCATGTGTTTCTTGGTGTAATTTAAGTAGGGCAGGCCTCAAAGCAGCTCTGGGCAAGGCTCTTCTCCCATCAGGCTCTGCCCAAAGTTAGCCTGTGGCATGGCAAACGCCAAAGGCATATTTCGCGTCAGTATAAATGTTTACAGACTGACCTGTTGCCAACTCACATGCTCGGGTGAGTGCTATTAATTCTGCCGCCTGGGCTGAGGTGGAGGGTCCCAGAGGCGCAGACTGTAATACCTCAAACTGAGTAATTACTGCAAATCCAGATATCCGTTGGCCCTCCACGACCCTTGCAGAGCCATCTGTGTACAGTTCCAGCTCAGCATTTGGAATGGGCACATCTGAAAGATCTGGTCGGGGTTTTTCTTGATGTTGCACTACTTGAAGACGAGTTCAGGTCAGCTGTTCTGATTTCCCAGTCTCTGGATCCGTCCATGTAAATGCAAAAATATCCCAGCTGTCTTGATCTAGAGGAATACTGAAAAAGGCATTACACAAATCTATCACAGAATAGCATACGGTACCTGCTGGAATGGCAGTCAGGATCATATAAGGATTAGGTACCACATTGTGATTTGCTTGTACAACCTTATTTACTGCACGTAAATTTGGACAAATCGGTATACCGGTTTCCCATCTGGATCCATGTCAGGTTTTCTTACTGGCAGGATGGGAGTATTGAAAGGAGATTTGGTATGAATAAGTACCCCCATCCGTAGGAATGTACTGATAAGTTCTTGAAGGCCAAACAAAGCTTCTTGGGAGATGGGATACTGACGAATCCGAGGAATTTCAATGCCTGCTCTCAGGGTTATTTTTACTGGATCTGTCTGTAGAATTCCCAAATCTGCTTTTGAAGTGCCCCATAGGGAGGCTTTCACCTCCTGTCTGAGTCACTCGGGTATGTTCATCGGGCCCATAGGTAGGATCTGGTCCTCCGAAGCCTGGGTCAACGCAGCACATAGTTGGGGAAGTTGGCGTTGAGGTAACCGGACAATAATGTTATCATCTGAAAAAAAATCTGAGCACGTAGTTTACACAAAAGATCTCTGCCCAAGAGATTAACCGGAGAGTCTGGTGCTAACAAAAATGCATGGGAGACAGAGATATCAGAGATTTCTACAGTAGCCTCCTGTAATACAGAACAGTCAAATGGCTTTCCGCCTATACCCATTACCGGAATGTTTTCGTTTGTGAGGCTCCCCTTCTTTGGCTTGGTAGTAACAGTAGAAAGTGCAGCTCCAGAATCCAAAATCATTCCTCACTATCAACGGCTTCTGTTCTTTCCACAGCCATTTGTTGCTGCGGTCGGTTCGGCCGGCGGGGTTGTCTCCCGGTACGTCGGTTTGGACACTCCCTCTTCCAGTGACCAAGCTGCTTACAATAGTTACACATATCATTGGCACGACTCGGGGCCCCCCCCTTTTCCATTTTAGGTTGCCATTTGGGGGGTCCCCTCCACCCTCCTTGTTTCTCATTTCTATTTCCAGCATTTACAAGGGCTGCCAGCATTCTCACCTGCTTGGTCTCTTGGATATTTTGCCTTGTGTGATATACACAGGTAGCCACGCTTACCAGCTTACAGCCATTGTTATACCAGCTCTTCCAGGGACTTTCCTTCTGATCCCTCGAGACGCTGCAATCGCTTCTTGATGTCCGGGGCTGACTGAGAAATAAAAATAAGCCGGACCGTGGACTGTGTGTCCGCGGCCTTGGGGTCTATGTTAGTATAAATACAAAATGCTTTACAAAGTCTCTCATAAAAGTCGGAAGGGTGCTCTTCTTTCCCCTGCACAGTATTATGGACCTTTGACCAGTCTAGAGTTTGTTCCCTTCCTTGTTTTATACCTGTTAGAATATAGTCAAAAAAAATTTTTTTAGCTCCCTCATGTTGGTTGGATTGTTCGGATTCCATTGGGTCGGATTGACGAGAGTTATAAAGGCACGTCTCATTAATGCCTCGCAGTGATTTGTAGATTTTACAGCTTCTTGGGCACTCAAGCCCCCCTTCTACTTGGCCGCCAGCCAGGTCTTAGTGGTGAGCAGTGTCTTATCTTTTTCTTCCTTTTTTTTTTTTGGACTGAGCTTCCTAGTTACAATTAACTCGTTCTGTTCCTTTTTTTTTTTTTTTTCCTTCTCGGCTTCTTTTAGCCTAGAAAGGAAATCTTCACTCTCCACTCATACCTTTGTCCAAAAAAATAATAATAAACACATATACATTACAGCATTATATAATACTTTAGTCTTATTATTTAATATACCGGGCGCAATGGAGTTTAGTAAGTTGGAATGTCAAAGGAGCCATACTCGGCCAATCAGTTCCCAGGGCTGGCCAACCCTGAGTGCAAAGTTGTAAAAAGCGTTTCCTTGATATCCCTCTTTGAACACCTGGCAATGGCCATTTACTTAACATATAATCTAAAGGACTGTCCTTAGAGGG